>OZ035883.1:68071266-69271266 GCA_964034835.1 Muscina levida
GGGTGGTTCCGACAAAAATCAAACATTGATTTTTTCGACCAGCCTAATGTACATCATATATATATATTTTTATACCCTCACCCTACGGGTAGGATACGTCCCAAAGTGGAGTCACATAGACCCTTTTTTGAACAAAATTCGATTCATGTCTTTTTAAGTCTGGCTGGCTGTCCGACTGGTACGCACGATAACTTTTGAAAGACGCAAGCAAATATTTTGCACGAGTTAATATTTTCCAAAATAACTTACAGTATTAAAAATGGGCTACATGACCCCGCCGCTTCTGGTACCTCCCATACAAATACATCATTTCGCCCACTTTAAAAATCGAATGATAATATCAATAAACCCAACGAAATCATATCCAAATTCTGTATTTAGTAAAGCAATAACAGGATAACGTTTTGGAAAAAAAATGGAAGTTTAGCCACATCCCTTCTGGTACCTTTTATACAAACGCAGGAGTTATAATATCAATGTACTAGAAAATTTTATGTTTTATTGAGGGTGATGGTATATAAAAGTCGGTTTTACCGACTGAAACTTTCTTACTGGTTTATAAAAGCAAACGTTTAAATCCGAATTATTTGTCTATATTTTTTTAAGTTGTAAAGGCCAATTTTTGAAAGTAATCAAAAATTTTCGAAAGTAATCGTTGAAAGTAGTCGGATTATTTTTTGATTACTTTTGATTATTTTCGATTATTTTTTCGTAATCTCCAGTAATTTTGATTATTTTTAGATTATTTGTAATCGTAATCAATTAGTAATTAAAAAATTCTTAATAAAGAATTATGTAATCATTACGATTCTTTTAAAATGTAATGTAATTGATTACTAATCGTAATCAAAATTTAACAGGTATGCTTTGGACCCTAGGTTTTTTTGAACCAAATTTGATTCAAGGCTTTTTAAGTCATTTGAGCCATATCTCTCTGACTGTCTGTCTGGCTGGCTGTCCGGCTCGATCGCACGATAAATTTCGGAAGAAGCAACCAAATGTTTTGAATTTTTGCACGAGTTAATATTTTCCCAAAACTACTTACGGTATTGCAAATGGGCTACATGGAAGTCTAGCCACGCCCCATCTGGTACCGCCCACTTTAGAAATCGATTAATATTATTAAAAGACCTAACGCGATCGCCCAAATTCTGTATTTAATAAAGCTCAAGCAGGAAAAAGTTTTGGGGAAAAATCTGGAAGTCTAGACTCGCCCCTTCTGGTACCTCCCATACAACGGCATCTTTGAACTCCTTTTGTGGGGGTATCTCTGGTCGTTGCTTATTTTGGCCATTTATCATTTAGAAACCAAATTCGGCGCACTATTGTCAAAAAAATACCAGATATGCTCAAAAAAGTAGTGCAAAATTGGACCGACAGGATGGCTTTCATAAGTCGCTGTCGCGAAGTTCATATGCCAGAAATTATTTTTTTTAAACATTTAATGACATAAAATTTGTAAGCCAATAAGACCAGAATTTTGTTCATGCCATTGAATTTGCTGCGTTCTATTTATATAAAAAAATAGAATAATAATTATAATATAAGGTTGAAGAAATTTAGGCGAACGTTTGGAGCCACTTCCCTGAGTAGAGGAACCGTTTATTAATTTGTTTGGTTCAGCCCATAAATTCTTATATAGAGCAAGGGGGTTACATTTGTTCCAGTTTAAGTATATATTTAATTAAAAATAAAAAAATTAAGTAAAAATAGAAACATATAAAAATAATAATTTGGAATTTTGTAAAGTTATGAGGTGAATAAACATTAGGGTGGTCGGAAGTTGTATGTGAAAAGAAAAATTTCAGAATGCTGTCGGTGCCACCCGCCAAAAATGATTAGTCTTTGCAGGTTTTAGGATAGCCAATGTTTGAGCACGATTGGAGTATGTTAAGCCGTGCCGCTTAGAGCGTAAAGCTTTTTAGCTCCTTCAGCTAAGTTTGTGGGGGGGGGGGGGGGGAATAACTCTAGAACGGCTAGTCCAATTTTGATGAAACAAAAATCCGAAATTGAGGAATTTAAATTTCTTTAATCTGTTTATAGTATATCACATCTCTGCATAATTAATAGTTGGGGAGTTGTAAATAAGTTAAAATTAAAAAATTTGCCCACAAAATTCTATTTAAAAAATAATTAAGAATCTTCCACGTAAAGCGAAATAAGCTATAAACAAAATAATTATCGCGTTTCGCTTTTATTTACAATTAAGTGAATGTATCTCAATTTGGAAAATATAAATTTTTTCCATTCATGATTTATGGGAGGTCGTGTCCTTGGAAATAGTTTGATATAATTCAACACAGTTGTAAGTAATATATCAGAGACTAATTGTACCAACAACAATTTTGAAAAATTTAAGTTTTTTCATTTCAGAGTATATTTAATACGACCCAAGAGCGTAACATATAGAAGGAGTCACTTTAGACCCTAAGTTTTTGAAATTTTGCACAAGTTAATATTTCCTCAAAACTACTTACGGTATTGCAAATGGGCTACATGGCCCCGCCCCTTCTGGTACATCCCATACAAATACATCATTCCGCCCACTTTAGAAATCGAGTAATAATATCAATATAATAGAAAATTTTTTGTTTAACTGAGGGTGAGGTCATACTGGTTTTGAATTAGAGTTACCCATTGCTTCATATAGGTTTCAGTGCAAAATCATAATAATTTTTCAATTGTAATTTTTTTCAAAGTTCCTAAAGGATATTATACTTTTATTTGTTTGCAACAACCCTACAGGTTCTATTGCTTTCATTGACTGCCTCCCCTTTCTTTGATATATGCAACATTCCCAATATATTCTTTTAAGTTCAAATTATAATTTTTCAGGTATCTTAACATTTCCTTATTACAACTGTTGAATTTTATGATACCGCAATATGGACGGCAGCGGGAGCTGTTAAAGGTAGACACTATCTTTTCTTCTTCTTCACGGACCAATAAGGCATCCTACTTACATTCTACTACAACCCCATCTGCCAGGAAGCACTTGCATCCTAATTCTGTTGAATTGAAGACATTGCATGAGCAGTAGGTTCGTCGGCGGCCTTCATTTTAACTTTGTTTGCCGCTGCGGACAATGTCTGTGGGTATCATCAATATGAGTGTTCACATTCGCATTCGCTTTCGCGTCATCATCGTCATCATCATTTTTACAATCAGTGTCTATCAGAATTTTTCAATTATATCGAAATAGCGTTATCCGTACTTGCATCGCGTCAGAACGCATAATTACTATAATCACCTGAGTTATTACCTCAACAACGTATAAACCATGCATCACAATACCAAAACGGAGTGCCAGACTCAAAGCTAAACCTCAGTCTGTACGCCAAATCAAGTGGCCAGCTAACCATCCGCCAATCCGCCATTCAACTGACCGGCCAGTCAACCTGCCCGTCGACCGACTGACTGATTATTGGAGTCGGCCAAAATGTGCCATCGCAGTTATATCTTGCATCAAACCCACTGACTCTTCTGATTCGTTTACATCGACGAAATGATATCCATGAGAATGATGTTGATGGTGATGATGAAGCCGCAATGATGATGGCGATGTGCAGCAGCAACAGCCGAAGAAAACATTAAGTACAATGAAAACGAAAATCGATTCAAAAGCAACAGCGACAGCAACAGCAACAACAACCATCGAGATCCTAATAAAGTTAATACATTTTCCTATAATCATATTAAAAGAAAACAACGCTAAACAATAAACGAGCAATATTGTGTTAAAGTTTATTGGCCACTGCCTCCTCACCTCGTTCGCTTTATGACCGATTTTGTTTAGTCTCTTCAATCGACGATTTTGTGGCATTTCGAAAGACAACAAATGGAACATTAACGAACATTGCAGCGTTCCAGAGAGGTTTTCCATAAATTTAATTGGAACGTTTTTCAATTTAATCATAGTTGTTTTCGTAACTACAAAATACCAAAAATTTACAATTTACAGTTTATGAAAAATATTAAAAACACAGCACAACACAACACAAGTGCTGCAATTAGCTGTGACGTTTATGTGGTCGTTTCGAACCTCTTTATAATCTGTCAGATGTTGTGACGAGTGGCCATTGAGGCTTGTCCAATCAATCATTGGGGACTGGGAGGGAGGGAGGGAGTGGCTATGGCTGGTTTGGGTCATTCAGTGGACTTGTGTTTAATATGAAATTGTCAAATATTAACAGTTAAGAAAATTACTTCGTTAGATATTTTATGATTTAGTTTGAACCCGTAATTCGATCGGGGATCTTATTTTGAAAACGTTTTAATCAACTAAGTTGATTAATTTTAGTTGGGTCAACTGAATTACTCTTGACTACATTTAGCCATTTCAACAAAAAAAATGTTATTCAATTAGTGATAATAATTTTTGAAATCAGATAGGCATTGAATTGAAACAAAAATTAAAAATATAGGAATAGGAAACAAGCTTTAAGCTGTATCAAGCCCATGACACCCTCTATATGCCAAATGACCTGACTAACAACATCCACACTGATGCAACTGAACCAGCGTTTCTTCACAAAATTAGTTGAAGAAGAGCTGATTTAGGATTTGTGCCTAGATATTTCCGACATCTCTTATGGAAGGTTCTTTTCTCTCTGGCTAATGGCAAAGAAAATCTTCCATTCACAAAACCCCTAAATAGATTTTAGCGCTTACGTTCGCCCGGCTTAGCGAACGCTTCCCTAATGTTGAACGCATATGTTATTTCAATTACTTTCCTTTATATCCTATTTATGTGTCCATACTTTTATGATAAGGGTGCTGTTGGGGATGCAAACTTGCATCTCAAGTCGATTCACACGTTCCTTATGGTGGAAACATTATTTCGTGATATTTTTATTATGAATTATCGGCTGATAGTGAGCCACGAGCCCTGATGGTTGGGCTAGCCACCCGCCTTCAGGTGCTATACTGGCTATAAAAACACAAAGAAGAAAAAGTAACAAACTGAACCTCCTAAATGTTGACGACCCAGAAAACTCTCTAAGATGATCAAGATTAAGGAATATGCACATGAAATGTTCGGACTCTTTATAAAGAGGTACCACTACTCGACTGACGAATGTTCTATAAAAATACAAGGCTGACATCACCGCCATCCAAGATATGTGATGGACCCTGTCTTGGTTACCCACGATGAAATAACTTAGACAAATATTCCAGCACGAATTTTGATGTGGAGTTTTTACTCAGAAATATTGTCTCGCGGTTCAATCCTCTTAGAGATTTCTAAAAAATTTCTACATTAACATGCATTGATTTGTGCACATGTCCCTACGGAAGATAAAGACGATGAGCGCCTAGACGATACATACAACCGCTGCCCTGGCCACGGCATTAAAATTGTCCTGGCAGATTTTAATAGAATAAAAGTAAGGGAAGATGTTCTTGGTCCATCAATCGGTATATGCAGCCTGCATACCGACATGTCAGACAATGCGCTTAGGCTGTTAAACTTTACAGCGGTCAGGAACATGGTAGTGAGTGGAACCGGATTTCAGCATATAGATATCCGTAAGGCAATTTGCCTTCCTCCCAATCAAAATAATAACATTCAAATTTATCATGTTGTAATTGTTAAAAGGCATGCATCTAGTGTCATGGAAGTGCGCGTGATCCGCGGTACTAACATTGAACATGGTTGCAACTAAGATACGCACATTATTACGCAGATCAAAAAACGCACGTAACCAAACACAAAGAAAGCTAGGCATCGAAAAGCTGCAAACCCCAGAGATAGCCACTGCCTACTCAAACCAGTTTTCCCAACTACTACGACACAGCGGCTCTACTTGTGACGTTCAAGATACACAGTGACATCACATAGCGCATTCCACGGCAACCGAAACAACAACCGTGCTGGTATATGAAAAACGGCTCTTAGACAAACCCTGGTACATTAAAAAATGTCTCATAGCATATAAGGAACCGGATGCTGCTACAGACAATTGATGTTAGGAAACGTCACAAAAAGACAGTAAAACAGGCAAGGCAGCTATTAAGGAGTAAACACTTCAGATGAAGCAACGGGAGAATGAGGATATAGAGAGGTACAGCGATAGACTTTACTGGGCCTCCCTCCTGTAAGGACAAAGATGGAAATCTGGTTACAGATACGCAGAGTGTGCTGCATATACGGAAAGAACAGTTCCAGCAATTGCTGGTTCCGGAAGGCAGCGCACGTAAAGGTCTCACGCCAATTGTCGACGCCGGCTAAGTTTGCCCACCACCAAGCCAAACCGAAATAAGAAGAGCAATATCGTAGCTGAAAAATATTAAAGAAGCCGGTGCCGAAGGATTTCCGGTAGAGCTCTTCAAGTCCGGCGGTGATGAGCTAATAACCAGCAGGAACCAGCTTCTACGCACGGTTTGGCTTAAGGAGTGCATGCCTGATTACTGGAGTCTAAGCGTACTATGTCCAATGCTGAAATAGGAGTGCTCCAATTACCGCAGGATTACCTGTTTACTTACCCATCGCACATAAGGTCCTCTAGATTGGGCTATGAGAAAGACTTAGACAGTGTTATACAACATGATCGGGCCTCATTAGATTGGCTTTAGAACTGATAAAACTACAACGGACCATATATTCAGACTTCGGAAATTTCTGGAAAAAACTCACAAAAACATATAAATACAAACATATCTTCGTTGACTGAATCAGACTTCGAAAGCCCGCAACGTCAAAAATTACTCAAAGCCATGGCTGAGATGGGTCATCCAGCGAAGCTTATACGCCTTTGCTTAATAACCCTGGCTGAGCTTTTTTGTACTAGACTAGGACTGAGACAAGGCGACAGCTTATCGTGCGATCTTTGCAATATTGTAATGTAGATGGAGAAAGCCGTATGCTACTTGCGTACTTTGCGCGATGTGACTGCAACCTTCACAGGTATACAGAAGGAATCACCTAAAATGGGTCTAACGACTGGACAAAACGAAGTTGTTAGCTTCAAAGAAACTACCCGTTTGGGACGCTCCGTAAACGTTGGCAACTACAATTTCGAAGTGGTAGATGATTTATCTACTTCGGCTCCACCATCAATTAACAAATATCGTAAACTTTGAAAAACGAAGAATAATCTTGCTTATTAATAGATGGTATTGCGGTCATGGCAAGCGATTTAATGACGGGAAGCCCTCAAAAATCCAGCTATACCAGATACTGATTCTGCTTGTCTTTATGTATGACGGAGAATCAATGGGTAATGACACAAGCGGATAAATCCGTTCTGTCAGTAATTGAGAGGAAAATACACCGTAATATATATGGACCTATCATCGTTAACAGAAAGTATACACGTAGTATGAATCATGAACTGTACGATCTATAAACCGACATTGACGTGGTCAGACGCATCAACCGCAATACAGCGGTTGCGTTGGCTAGGTCATGTTGTACGCATGGATGGAAATTTTCCAACTCTACAAGTTTTCGACAATGAACTAGACGGACGGCGCAGAAGAGGGCTACCAAAACTTCGATGAAAACACCATGCCGCTTATTACTAAAGTGTCATTTTCGAATACCCTGTGTAAAAATCCCCAAATGCAGAATCCCCAAATCAAAATTTCCAAACACAAAATCCCCAATTTTTGCGTGGAAACCATTCAAATTATGTTTGAAATAGCGGCGATTTTAAGCATATTAATACTGGTAAATTTTCATACCGATCAGTTAAGGTTTACTCGATTGACATCTAGCCAGCCAGACAGACGAACATAGCTCACTGACACTGTCTCCAAAAAAGTGTGAGAATTTTTTGTTTGGGGATTTTGTGCTTGGGGATTTTAATTTTGGGGATTTATTTTTTGGCTGGGGATTTAGTGTTTGGGGATTTTAATGATTATGTGGCACTCTTATCATCTTTTCTCCTAAACTAGGTTGGATCTTTCAAATGGTTGGAAAGCCGACGGTATTCGTATGAATAACTTTAATTGACGTTCTCTTCTGAACTAAGCATCCAATCGCAAAAAGGAGCCTAGTTCGAGAACCCCACGTTATAGTTGGGAAATCTGTTAGGTCCAGTCGGAATCTCTGGAAATAGGTTGGGCGTCTCACTTTGTAATGTGTTGGAATCCATTGATATTCATATGAAAATCATAAGGTGCAGTTATCTCCTAAGCTAAGCATCTAATCGCAAAAACGAGCTTAGTTTGAGAACACCATATGAATGCTTCTCTTGCCAAACCGACATAATTCATATGAAAAAAGCTCAGTTGGTATTTTTGAACCATGTTAAATTATAAAGTCAAATAAGTGAAATAAAAAATTTAACGATGTACTTTAGTGATGTTCAGATGTGTACATTTTTATTATTGCAGGAATTTTTTTCTAGTAGAAAATAATAGAAAATCTACCGTGATTTAAAATTAACATTTTCAATAATCAAAAAGTGATGAAGTTTTCATTTAAAAGTTAGAAAATCACTAACACACAACGGGATCTTTTGATATATGTTAGAATCTCATTTTCAAATGGATAACAATCTATGATATCACAGTTAATTTATACTAAGTGTCCAATTGCAAAAAGAAACTTGACTTGTCATCACCATACGATTGTTGAGAAATAGAAATTAGTTGGAATCTCATGTTAAAATACGTTATCTCTGATTGCTATAGGCTATTCGAAATTCGTACTTTTAGGGGTAAACAGCCTGAAAAGGGGGAAAAATGGCACCATCGCACAGTGGGGTAAATTCACGATCTGGGAGGCCAAAATTATTTGAAGCAAATTTTTGAAACAGAATGTTTAAAAATTACTCGATGAGGCGTAAAAACTAATAATATGTTAACATTCGGGGGGTAGAGGTTACGACCGTTTTTATACAAAAAATGGTTTTTATAAAAAATTTAAGATTCCAAGTATTTCCCATATATCTCCACCAGGTTGCATTTTAGAGCCCTACCTCCCTATAACTTTTTATTCGTCTGGATACCCTCTAACTATAAATAAATAGAGATATAGGACATCCAGTATGTTTACTAAACTGGTTCAGTAAAACCGCAGAAATTATGGTCTATTCTTCCGCAGTAGGTAAATGGCTCTAAACACACAAAACCGCAAAAACCCGCAAAATTTTTTTTTTCCATCTGAACAATACGATGTTAAAGATTATATTTAATCAAAGATTGAAGGGGTGAAAAGTGGTGATGCATAACTTTTTGTACAAAGTTCGATTTGAAATTAACAAAAATACAATATTTTTCAATGCTTCTTTACTAGTAGGAAGTTGAATTATAATTTTCTTTAGCTAATTGGATTAAATAATATTAACCTGCTTTATAAGTTTCCATTTTACTTATATATTGAAACTAAACACTCGCCTTCCCATAGCCTGCTAAAATTGTTGCTTTACCTTTACGCACCAAAATAGAAAATGCACAATTAGCAACATGTAACTTTGACAGCGTGTAGAAAACGAATGTAAGCAAAATGTAATGAAAAAATAACAGAATCTAATTAAGCATTCTGTTCTCTTTACCCTACAATCGAAAATTATTAAAAACATTGGTTTTTAAGAAATCGAATTTTGGCCGCCCAGATCGTGAATTTACCCCTGTGCATCGCCCAGACGAAACGGCTAAAGGTAGAAACGCGAACATTTATAGATTAGTTATGAGATACAAAGGGATACATCCAGAAACACCCAGACGAAACGGCTCAAAGTAAAAACGCGAACATTGGGGTGCATATTTATTTTATAGAGGAGTTGTGTGATACAAAGGGATTTTTTAAAATTCGTAATTGGAGTGCATATTTATTTTATAAAGTACTTGTGCGATGCTAAAACATTTTTCAAAATTCGTGCTTTTAGGGCTAGATCAAACGTTAAAGGTAGAATCGCAAAAATCTATATGGTTTGGCTTCCTATAAAATGAGAGAGCTACATGAAGGGATTTTAGGAAATTTGTACTTTTGGGACCAAAAAAGATGCAAAAAGGGGTAAAACTGGTACCACAACGAGGGCTAAACGGGTAAAGCTTTAATTACGAAAATGTATATTAGCATGCTCCCTATAAGACTATACAGCTTCATGAAGGGATTTTTCAAAATTCGTTTTTTTAAGGCTAAAATTTGCCAAAAAGTGATAAAACTGCCATCATCACTCAGATCAAACGGCTAAAGTTATAATAGGGAAATTAGGTATGGGCTTGCTTAGTATAGAATTAGAGAGGTATAGATAAAGGGTTTCTTCAAAAAATTTCTTTTAAAATTAAAAGAGATTCAAATAGGGATAAAACTGGTAGCACCAACCATTCAAAATTCGTACTTTTAAGTCGAAAAAGACTCAGACAAAACTGCACAAGGTAGAATCGCGAAAATGTTAGTGAAGCGCTATTAAGGGATATTTTCAATTTCAAACTTTTAAGGAATAATAGGCCGAAAATGGGATAAACTGGTACAATCACTTAGACCAAACTGCACAACGTAGAATCACGAAAATTATGTGAAATTCTTATTCTATTGGGTTGTTGTTCGATTTGAAAGTATTTATCGAAGTTCCTACTTTTAGAGGCACAAAGCCATGAAAGGGTGAAATTGGTACCATAACCCATACGAAAGGGCTAAAGATAGAAACACTAATATAACACTAACATAACAAGATTGGCCCTAGGAAAATATAGAGATTGACACTTCTAAAGCAACGCAATCGATATTCAATATGTTTTGTTTCCAAAATTTGAAATGAAAATAAAACTTAAAATGAATCGAACAGTAATAGGAGCGTTCTATTAGTTCTGTATAACAGTTTCGCCATACAAATGTAAGTGCTTAAACGTGGATAATTGTCATCTGTAAAACTGTAATGCACTCATCTAATTTGTTATTGTTTAAATTTAAACATTTGTTGGTGTTTCCACCTATGTTAATAAAAGTTTGATGAATTTTGAATTTTTGTTTGTTTTAACAATATTTCCAAAATATTACGCTAATAACAAAGTTTAAATTTTCTTTCCGTGACATTTTTTAAACACAAGCTTATATCGACCCCTTTTTTCAAGTTTAATAGAATTGAGTTAAATTCCGCCGGCAATAAATTAATTTCTGTAGATTATCAAATATCCTAAACATGACCCTTTTTTGCAAATAAACCGTAAAACTCTTTAAATGTGATGTATTGCAAAAAATGTGAAAACTACATTAAACTCACAATAACTATGTATCACCGAGAACGTTATACCTATGTTATAAAACGCTTTGGCTTATTTATGTACCTAACGTGCTTAACTTGTTTTAAATTCCTTCTACAATTTTTTATTTGTGCTTCGCGATAAAGTAATTCATCATATTATTGCCAGAAAATAAATTTATTATCTTCGCATAAAAATCCGCATTTTATATCTCGACCAAGAAAATTTCCAAATTGCCGACGGCATTATCATATTGTCTCCCACGAAATTTATGAGGAAAAAAGTGATAGATACATATAGCCTCAGGTGACAACGCCCCATTTTTTTAAGGGGGATAACGACAATGAAGCAAAAACAAATCATAACGTTCCGCACACACACACACACACACTTACTATATAAACAGACCCTTATGCACGCATTCATACACACCCATACACTATGTCTTCCATTTAGGGGGGATGACATAAAAAACAACACTCCAAAAGTTATGACAATAAACCATCAAACAAACCATAAAGTACTGAAAGAGAAGGAGCATTCAGTTCATAAACCATTGGAGATTAAGGATGTCGAGCGTTGTTGGGGCTATTGTGACTGTGAAGGGCTAAGTATGGCAAATGTTTAATCAACATTTAGGCGTGACTTCTCTCTCGCCTGATTTTATGGGCTGTTATTGTTGTTGTTTTTTGTTGTTGGTGTTCTTTACCTGTAATAGGGAAATCCTTGTGGCACATGTAAATCCATTGGCATCCCACTCGGACTTAAGTGATGCGAATGCGGGTGTGAATGCGGATGGTGGTGGTGATGATGATGCGGATGCGACGAATGCGGATGTCCGTGATGGTGTGAATGATGAGCGGCTATCTGATGATGAGAATGATGATGATGCTGAGCGGCAACAGCGACATTTTGCACATGCGCTGCAGCGGCAGCAGCCGCAAAGCCCGCATCGGCACCCGCTGAGGCAGCCATAGCGTGATGGCCCAACACCGCGGCCCAGGGCGAGGCAACAAAGCCGCTGCCATGATGATCCATGGCGTAATTGTATTCAATGGTTATTGTTAAACACTTAAGATATCTAAATATTTTCTTTGCTCTTAATTCACTTCACTCTCTAATTTAAGCCAAAATATTGTAAGGACATTTTCATTGAGCTTTATTTGTTTAAATATCAAACACGATGTGTGTATTTATTACATAGATTCGGTATGTTTACATTTCATTACAGATGCCGTTATGGTATTTCGATTTGCGTATATTTTTTGCCGTTTATTTTGAAACCCGTCGGGATTTTTTCTTTACTCAATCGAGCTTTTGCAGGACATCACACTGCCCGTTATACGCAACAGCATTTTGTTGGTTAAACCGAAACGCTACGAAGCACCTTCGTTGTTACCATAAATTTTGATTTTGAGTTTGTTTTTGTTTTGTCTGCGTCTAGGTCTCGTGTGAACCCAGTCGTGCTCAACGTTTTTTGTTTGGACGTTTTTCTTTCCGGCGTTTTTGCTTGGGAGGGGGTGGTGGAGGGAAAGTTGGTTTGTTGACGGTAGTAGTGGTGATGGTGGTAAGTGGGGGGGGGGGTTGATGTTGCTTCTGCTACTTTTGTTGTCAGTCGCTAAGGACCACGAATTCGCTAAATCGTTGCTCGTTTGTTCGCACGTCGTCTTTTGTTCCGCGTTCACCTCTGCACGGCATGAAAATTGGCGATAAACTATCGCCTCGCATCGGAAAACATGGCCACAACAATTCAGTCAGTCATTCCAGCAGCAGCAGCAACACATCATATTATAGCACACCGCCACATATCACAGCAACAATAACAACAACAACAATAATACTAACAAAAACAGCATCAGCAGCACCAACAACACCATCAACACAAGAGCAACAGCAAGCGGCAGCAGCCTCAACAACAGATAAAAACAGGCACAGACTGTTGATGCTCTACCAACCGGGCCAACCAAGCCAGGCAGTCAGGCACAAATGCTCGTCGTCGTACACCAGCCAAAGGAAGGCGAAGGCACACAAAAAGAGCCCCTTGCCAATGGAGCATTATTGTGCTGTTGCTGTTGCCAATGTTGTTGTTGTCGTCGTCGTCGTTGGGGCTGCTGTTGTTATTGTTATGATGTGCCTGCCTGCTTCAGTTTTAACGTCATCACGTGTTGAATCTGCTACACCATCTTCATCTCTATCATCATTACCGTCACCAGTTGCAACAGCCTCTTCATCATTATCATCGCCATCATTTTCTACACATTCGCATCATCATCCAACTATGTGGCCCAACATCATCATCATCGTCGTCAGTAGTATCCTTTTATATCGATACCATGGTATTCAATGAAGTAGTAGGGTGTATTTAGTTTAACATGTCGTGGGTTACATACGCAAAAGCCTTCGCTTTGAATCTAAATTTTATCACACTAATATGTGGGTGATGTGTGTGAATAAACTCCTGAAATGCAGAACCTTGTGCAGTTGGACGAGAAAAGTTTTCAATTTCCTTTGTACTTACTTTTTTGTATTTGATGCATTTTTGTATCCATTACAATTTCACAATGATTATTTCCATTGGTCTATTTTTATACCATCACCCTTAGGGATGAGGGTATATATCATTTGATACGACCCAAAAGTGTAACACATAGAAGGAGTCACTTTAGACCCTAGGTTTCTTTTAACCAAATTCGATTCATGACTTTTTAAGCCGTTTGAGCCATGCCCGTCTGTCTGTCTGCTGTGCGGCTGGTTCGCACGATAACTTTCGAAAGACGATAACTTTGGAAATTTTCCACGAGATAATATTTCCCCAAAACTACTTACGGTATTAAAAATGGGCTACATGGCCACGCCCCTTCTGGTACCTTCCATACAAATGTACAATTCCTCCCAATTTAGAAATCGAGTAATAACATCAATACATCGAACAATCATTCCCAAATTCTATATTTAGTAATGCTATAACAGGATAAAGTTTGAAAAATATTGGAAGTCTAGCCACACCCCTTCTGGTACCTCCCATACAAATATACTTTTCCGCCCACTTTAGATATGGAGTAGTAAAATCAATAAATCCAAGGCGATCGTACCCAAATTCTTTACTTTAGTAAAGCTATGGCAGGATACAGTTTTTGAAAAAAAAAACTGGAAGTCTATCCACGCCCTATCTGGTACCTCCCATACATATCTGGTACCGCCCACTTTAGAAATCGATTAATATTAATAATAGATCGTGCCCAAATTCTGTATTTTGTAAAGTTCTAGCAGGATAAAGTTTTGGAGAAAAAATCTGGAAGTCTAGACACGCCCCATCTGGTACCTCCCATACAAATGTACCACTCCGCCCACTTTAGAGATGGAGTTATAATATCAATATACTCGACACGATCTTGCCCAAATTCTGTATTTAGTAAAGCTCTAACAGGATAAAGTTTTGGAGAAGAAATCTGGAAGTCTCGACACGCCCCTTCTGGTACCTCTCATACAAATGTACCTTTCCGCCCACTTTAGAGATGGAGTAATAATATCAGTAAATTCAACGCGATCGTACCCAAATTCTTTATTTATTAAAGCTATAGCAGGATACAGTTTTGGAAAAAAACACTGGAAGTCTAGGAACGCCCACTTTAGAAATCGATTAATATTATTAAAGCAATAACTCGATCGTGCCCAAATTCTGTGTATAGTAAAGCTCAAGCAGGATAAGTTCTTGAGAACAAATCTGAGAGTCTAGACGCGCCCCTTTTGGTACCTCCCATACAAATGTACGACCCCGCCCACTTTAGAGTTGGAGTAACAATATCAATACACTCGAAACGATCGTGCCCAAATTCTGTATTTTGTTAAGCTGTAACAGGACAAAGTTAGAAAGAATGAGGAGATAACTTGGTACACACTATCCTATTAATATTATAAATGTGAATGTCTGTCTGTTGGTTTGTTTGTATGTTTGTTGCTCAATCACGCCTAAACGGCTGAACCGATTTCAATGAAATTTGGAAATTGCCGTAAGCTAAATTTTTTTTAAATTTTGACCCTATGGGCGGTGTGGGCGTGGCAAAACTTAGTTTTAGAGATAGAGAGATAAAATTTGATACCCAGATAGTATTCAACAACACGAATATGAATAAGCTGACGAAATTTTAATTTTGGACCAGTGGGCAGATTAGGCGTGGCTAGACTTTTTTTCGAGCTAGGGAGATAAAATTGGATACACAGAAAGTACTCGACAACACGAATATGAATATGTAGACGAAATTTTTGATTTGATACTCAGATAGTACTCAACAACGCTAATTTAAATATGCAGACCACATTTTAATTTGGACCCAATGGGCTTAGTGGGCCTGGAAAAACATTTGTTTAGAGCTAGAGAGATACAATCTGATACACTGAAAGTGCTCGACAACACGAATATTAATTTGCACACGAAATTTTAATTTTGGCCCATTTGGGGGCGTGGGCGTGGCAATACTTTTTTTTAGAACTAGAGACATAAAATTTAATATCCGGATAGCACTCGATAGCAAAACTTTTTGTAGAGCTATGATATAAACAATATGAAAAGATATGACAACACAAATGTGAATTTGGAATCAAAATTTTAATTTCCGATGAATGGACCATTTCTGACCAAATTTTTAATCAGTCGGTCGAGGGCGTGGCAAAAAAGTATTTAGCCCTTAAAAGATAACATTTAAAACACATGTATTAGTTGGCACTACAATTACAAATTTGCGGAGGATATTTTATTTTTATTTTAGCCCTCGAGAGATGCTACACGATAAATAGATAATAATATGCGCAACAATTACAAATATTCAATCATAGGGTGGAGGGGGCATTCTTAAATCGAAACTTAGCCCTAGGAAAATAGAATTTTAGAAGCTCTTTCTGTTTGAAGTCGCGTTCCGTCTCTTGCCTCTTTTCCCACAGCTCGCGTTTCCATTGCGTTCAGAGTTGTTTTGTATGCTGCATCCTTTTTCTCAAATAATGCGCGAGATTCTTCATCGGACCAGAATTTGTCAGAGCGTGGTTTTTTTTTTACAAAATTGCTGCCGTTGCGGAAAAGGTCATAGAATGCGCAATATGCTGTCCCTGAGCGGGCGGATAAGAAAGCAAGCCAACCATATTACTGTCGAGTTAAGGAAACGTTGCCAAAGTATGTTTTAAAGTGGCATATGCACAGCTTTTATAACTGTGAGCCAATTTTAATTGATATTTGTGTATTATATTAACCCATTAGTGACGACTGTTACCATATGGTAACGTTGACAGCGTTAGATATTGCACGCAATATAATAAACATAAGAATAAATGTCAAGAATTTTCTTTTTTAATTTCATCAAAGCATGCTTTGATTTTTCATTCTTGATTTACTGCTATGCGATCAGACGTCAGTAGCGAGCGTGGGGATCATTTAAAATAGGTGTTTTTCACATGTGCGCAAAACAGCAATATGGAGGGTTATAAAAATGCACTCCATATTATGAATATTTTTTGGTTGTTTAAAGACTAATAAATTAAAGACTTTTTGTTATTTGAGAAGAATATCAAATATCATAAAAACGGATTGCATGAAATATTTTGTACTTGGTTCTTTTTATTTACTTGTTTTAAAGCTGTTACCATATGGTCACAGTCGTCATAACACCAGTAAAAATGGGTATTTTTCTAAAATTTTTCGTCTAAATTTTTTATGTAAAATTCGTTTTTTAACTAATTTATATGTAGTATTGACAAAATCTTTTAAAAATTCCCATTATTTCGCTCTCGTCATTAAGGGGTTAAGTTAATTTTGTAATATTAGTGAATTATGCAATAGCGAAGCATTGCCGGGTCCACTAGTATTATATATATAAACCCAACGAAAGTAAAAATTGGAAATTATACATATTATCGCAAATTTGTAAAATCCTACAACGGAGATGCTGGCCTCCTCTTCAATCCACATAGGTTCTAACCGTCAAATCTATTCCAAGCGTTTTAATTAAAATTATTCAAAACTGGACGGGACAGACACATATATTAAAATGTGTTTAATTCACATAATTTTAACAACAAATTTTGGGATTACTCTATTTTAATTTCAGACGCCCAGACACATATATTAAAATATTTTTAATTCACATAATTTTAACAACAAATGTTGGGATTACTCTATTTTAATTTCAGATGAAAAATATAGTATACAGTTCCAGATTTTTTTTTAATACAACAAATTGCCAGTGGTGTTTACTTAAAAAAAGAACCCTTTCTATAACAATTAATATTCGGCTAGGGTGTATTAAAGTTAATCATATTCACATATCTTTTTGTGTCACTGTAGCTGTATTTCAAAGTCGCATTTGCTTAGCCCAACTGCAAACAACCACTTCACCATAGGGGCCACAGCACAGCAAAACCTTCCGTTTGCAATGATGTTGCTGCTGTCGCTGCACACACCTGAACGAAAAATGATGGTGATCCACTCTCAGGTAGTTGGGCTCCTATCTCTAACCACCACAGAATCCAAATTCGCCTACTCTTCTCTGCTACCACATGGTCCACATCCTCGTCGGCTCTTGCTAGCACCACAAACTTACTGTTGCTGCTTTAGTAAGCTCAATTGCCGTTCTCTCTGGTTCCAGTCATGTCTCAGATGGGGTTGAATGTCCGTCTGTCCATTAGATAGTTGTATGACTCTGTATGTGTGTGTGTTTGCGTTAGGGAGAGGATTCCTGTGTGCGTTTGCATCTTTGGGCGAGATGTTTTAAGCCGTTCGTTTGTCTGCATCTGTGTGTGTGGCTATTGCATGTTGGTGCTTTTGTTGTTGCTACTGCAATTTTTGCTCAACAATGATTGGTAAGTGGTGCTTGGTGTGGCATTGCTTCCTGTGCCACAGCGACAGTAGCTGTGGCAAGTGGCAGCATCAGCTTTGGCCGTAATCGAAATCATCGTTAGAATGCATCGTTGCAATGCTCTCAACCAAACATTATTGTCATTGCAATACGACTTTTCGTACGTTTCTGATACGGCTGCAGCAATTCAATTTGGTATTTGTTTGGACACTGGGAGCACTGCCAGCGTTAGATATATTTGGGGGGGTATTTTTTTATACACTGGGTGTACGCATGAATGGTAAGTGTGTATAATTGTTTGTATTTGTATTCGATGCACTTTGCATTTGGAGAGACTACAACGGCGAGGAAATTGCTATAATGCGGGAAGTGAGAGGTTTATATACAGACAATAATACACAGTGCTTTGGAAACGACTGTAGTACATGCTACATCAGTATCGTAGGTGGATAGTAGTTAGTGTGCGATTTAAAACATAATTTGAATCGTATTCGTATAGAAATTGGAGATTTTGTGTTTGAGGATTCTGTACCATACCCTATTCATGGGGTGTAAAGGGAAATACATTTTTCTTATTTAGTAAGTTTCCGAGATATCGGTCGTTTATAGTAGATTTTTTAACATCAAATATTACAAAGACTTATCACTCTAGATTTTGTTCTCTTATTCTAATGGAATATACAGTTTGTCTACTTTCTAATGCGAAATACGGTTGACATAAAACTTCATTAAAAATACAAAATTTATGTTTTAATTTTTGAGTTATAACTCAAGAACCATTGATGATTTCACATATTACTAGCAGAGTTGAAGGTAGGACTTAAATAAATATTTAATATTAATAATAAAACAAACCAAAATAAAAAAAAAGTGATATTATATTGATATTATTACTCGTTTTCTAAAGTGGGTGGAGTGGTAAATTTGTATGGGAAGTACTAGAAGGGGCGTGTCTAGACTTCTAGGTTTATCCTCCAAATCTTTATCCTGATATAGCTTTACCAAATACAGAGTTTGGGCACGATAGCGTTGGATGTATTGATATTATTACTCCATCTCTGAAGTGGGCGGAAAGGTTCATTTGTATGGGAGGTCCCATAAGGGCCGCCGCTAGACTTGCAATTTTTTCTCCAAAACTATATCCTGTTATAACTTAATAAAATACAGAATTGGGGCACGATCGTGTCGAGAATATTGATATTATTACTCCATCTCTAAAGTGGGCGGCGTGGTACATTTGTATGAGAGGTACCAGAAGGGGCGTGTCTAGACAACCAGATCTTTTCTCCAAAACTTTATCCTGTTATAGTTTTACTAAATACAGAATTTGGGCACGATCGTGTCAAGTGTATTGATATTATTATTCCATCTCTAAAGTGGGCGGAAAGGTACATTTGTATGGGAGGTACCAGAATGGGCGTGTCTACACTTCCAGATTTTTTCTCCAAAACTTTATCCTGCTTGAACTTTACTAAACACAGAATTTGGTCACGATCGCGGTAGTTCTAATAATAATATTAATCGATTTCTAAAGTGGGCGGTACCAGATGTGTGTGGGAGGTACCAGATGGGGCGTTGGTAGACTTCAGTTTTTTTCTCAAAAACTGTATCCTGCTATAGCTTTACTAAATTAAGAATTAGGGTACGAGCGCGATGGATTTATTGATATTATTACTCCATATCTAAAGTGGGCGGAAAGGTGAATTTGTATGGGAGGTTCCAGAAGGGGCGTGGCTAGACTTCCAATTTTAACTCGTGCAAAATTTCAAGACATTTGGTTGCGTCTTTCGAAAGTTATCGTGCGAACAAGCCGAACAGCCACCAGACAGACATACAGACAGACAGACAGACAGACATGGCTCAAACGACTTAAAAAGTCATGAATCGAATTTGGTTCAAAGAAACCTAGGGTCTAAAGTCACTCCTTCTATGTGTTACACTTTTGGGTCGTATCAAATGATATATACCTTCATCCCTAAGGGTGATGGTATAAAAAATGTATTGTTTGTTGGTTTTAGTCGATCGTATTGATTACACAGTGCAGCACATAAATTGGTGCCGCCTAGACTAAAATTGTAAAAATATGGGAAAAAAGGCTATTTTTTCATGATATTTTTATCATAAAATTATGATTGTAATAAGTAATATTCCACATAATTCATACGCCACGTAGTACAACAAAATAAATTTTGTGTGGAAAACATAATGAAAAAATATTCTTTTTTCCCATATTTTTGTAATTTTCATGCACTGGATGCAATTTTTTTGGGTCGGTCTATTTGGCACTTTTTTTTGCTCTGGTTTAGATCTATAACT
Source organism: Muscina levida (assembly GCA_964034835.1). Taxonomy (NCBI): domain Eukaryota; kingdom Metazoa; phylum Arthropoda; class Insecta; order Diptera; family Muscidae; genus Muscina; species Muscina levida. The sequence goes on from OZ035883.1 coordinate 68,091,579, forward strand.
TTGCCAAAGACAAAAACAAAAATTTTCTAACGGTTAATGAAATATGGACTCCGTAAAAATGATAAAAAAATCGTGTTGGGGTAAAAATATTGGAGTATCCATAAAAAAATGTTTCGATGTAATGGGGCCAAATCCTTTGGGGATTTTTTAAGTCTCGGTATATACTTCAAAAATATCTGGGTACGAAGGCGGCACCAGACGATGACCTTAGAAATGATGCACTGTGTTATATATCACAATTATCGTTAGTGTATCAAATGATACATCAAATTCGGCTTACGATCAGAAATATCAAACAATAAAAAAACATTAAATCCCTTTACACCCCATGAATTAGGTATGGGATAGATTCTCGCGTTTTAAACCATAAATCCGTAATGTTGGAACGAAGTGCGTATGATTAATATAAAACTTGTATAACATGAATATTACTCATACGTTGTACAAACATACATACATACTAGGGTAGTCGTAAAAATCGATGTGGCATTTTTTTTGCTTTCCTTAAAAAGCGTTGTGAAAATTTAGGAGAAATTGAGGTCGGGGTCAAAAATGTCAAATAAGTTAAATGTATCCCTTGATTAACCATGGTTATGCGCCTCGTTTCGATCGGATATCAAATGACGATACAGCATAATAAATACCAGGGATTGAAAAGACTCCAAAACACTCTGCTGAACACATTTTAAACGTCGGTAATGAGCGCAGGCGAACTCAAAACACAAGAGTTTAATGATCGAAGATGCTCCGCACACAGAGTCAACACATTACAAAACTCTTTTGTACAATTTTTTCCTGAGCACTCAAAGATGGTGTGCACACATAAACGAGCGACGCTAAAAGATTGTTAGAGAAGAAGAAGAAATATAGCTGTATATGTGTTAATATATGTATGTATGTGTTTTTTTCTCTATATGAATATTCATGTGTTACTCCGTGTTTGGGTATTTTCGTTTCTCAGTGCACAGATGAGTTGTGTCATCTTTATCGCACACACGACGGGAGTCAGAAAAAAGAGCAACATCGTTTTCCGACACTTAGCGAGATGTGTTTGCATGTTAACATGCTGAACGGTACAGAGTTTGTGTCACATTTATCTCTCAAACACTCTCATGAAAAGAGTTTTGCATACATTTTGTGCACATTTGTGAGTTTTTTTCAAACGCTGATAAATACTATTTCGGGGGGTCGTAGGGTGCACGGATCCGACACAAAATTTATGTCCTTAATTTGTCTTCAGACAAACTACAAAACTAGGGGGAAGAAAACATTCACTTATTTTTTTCGACCCTATCTAATGTACACGGAAAAAGCGTCTGTGGAAGAAAAGAGAGAGCCAGGATATCAAAAACTACAGGGATAGAGGTGACACTCGAAAGTTCTACCAAAAGGGTTAAAAGCAGAGGTCTTAGAACAGGAATCCCCACCTATAAGCACAGAGACGGAAATCTGGTCACGGACACTCAGAGTGTGCTGCAAATATGGAGGGAACACTTTCAATCTTTACTCGTTGCCGAAGGCAGCATAAGTGACGAAATCACACCAATCATAGACGACGGAGTAGATTGTACACCACCGAGCCAAAACGAGATCAGCACGGCAATCGCAAGGCATAAAAATAATAAAGCTGCGGGAGCCGATGGACTGCCGGCAAAGCTTTTTAAAGCCGGCGGCGATGAGCTGGTAACATGCATGCACCAGCACGATTTGGCTCAGAGAGTGCATGCCACATGATTGGAATCTGAGTGTCCTATGTCTCGTGCTTAAGAAAGGCGATCCAAGTGTGTGTACCAACTATCGCGGGATTAGCCTTTTACCCATCGCACACAAGGTCCTGTCTAGTGTGTTATGTGATAGACTAAAGCCCAATCTGGCGAACCTGATTGGATATTATCAGTGTGGCTTTAGACCTGGCAAATCCACGACCGACCAGATATTCACACTACGATAAATCCTGGAGAAGACCCAAGAAATGCAGATCGACACCTGTACATTGACTACAAAGCTACATTCGACAGTCCAATACGATAGAAATTGTTCGATGCTATGGCTGAGTTTGGTATCCCCGCGAGGCTAATATGACTTTGCGGGATGACACTGACTGACACGAAGTCTTCAGTGAAAATTGGCAAAAATCTGTCAGAGCCATTTTCTACCAAGCGATGCTTTAGACAAGGCGATAGTCTGTCCTGCGATCTCTTTAACATCGTAATGGAGATGATCATGCGGAAGGTTGCAGTAAACAGGAATGGTACCATCTGGATTGCGGGATATTACTGCAGCTTTTTCGAGCATTGAAATCAAGTCGGCGGAAGTGGGTCTGGTGATACATGAGGACAAAACCAAGTTATTTGTTTCATCGAAAAAAGAGTCCACTCGCTGCTTGAACGTTGACAACTATTACTTTGAAATGGTAGAGGATTTTGTCTACCTTGGCTCCGCCGTAAACAAAAATAATAATGTCAGCCTGGATATCAAAAGACGAGTTTTGATCGCAAACCGCTGCTACTATTCGCTAAGCAAGCGATTTAATGACAAAGCGCTCTCTCGAAGGACAAAGATCCAACTCTAGCACACTCTGATCCTACCTGTCTTGCTCTACAGCGCAGAAACCTGGGTAGTGACTAGAGATGGGCACTCGTTACGTGATTGGCGTGAATCACGCGTGATTCACGCGTGAATGTGAGTAAGTTGGAAATTCGCTCACGTGAGCGTGCATGAACGTGAGTGCCAAAAAAATCTTCGTGCATGAGCGTGCGTGAGTGCATACTTTGCGTGAATCACGCTACTCACGCCACTCACGTAAAGAAAAAAAATAGTTATGGTTCATAGAATTTACAGCATATAATATGGTAATAAATTAATTTTTATATGAACTGTTGGAAACATTTTTCAATGAATTCAACAACGACATAAAGTATATATAAATATGTATGTTAGGGTGGTCGTAAAAATCGGTGTTGGATTTTTGTGCCACCCCCTAAGAATGATGTCTTTGCAGATTTTGGGATAGCCAGCACGATTGGAGTATGTTAACATGTAAAGTTGTTAAGCTCCTACAGCCACGTTTGGTGGGCATAAATCATATATATATATATGTTCATAAGTAATTTCTCTGCATAATGAACAGTTTCGTAGTTATAAAAAGTTTTTTAAAAACATAAAAAAATTGAATTTTTTTATATTTAAAAAATAATACAATTTTCAAGTCCTACTACATTATCGTAATGCACATGACCAATGAACAAAATGAGACATAGACCATGAAAATCGATGAATGCGTCTCGCTTTAATTCACAACTAAGTGTAGGTATCTTATTTGACAAAAATTTTGATTTTTTGATACAATGTATATGGACAATCGTACTGAATGAATTTAAAAATATTATTTGAGGATATTTACAAAACTCTTTAGAAAAAACGTTGATCACTTTGTCTGATTCTTAGAATTAATAAAAGTAAGTAATAACGAAAAGGTTATTTCATTTTAATGATTGCGGAAGCTACTCCGCACAGTGTCGTGTTTTCATACAAACGGAGGCCAAAAGTAAAAGGAGATATTAAACCAGTACAGAAATTTCAGTCAGGTAAACTGACTGATAAATAACATCATCCAATATACGATATTGTTTCAGTTTTGGGTTATTGAAATTAATAGACTTTCAATTAAAATAAAATTACTTATAGATTATTTTTTGTCTGTTTGTGGAGCAAAACCGTAAAATAATTGACTTACTTGTATAGGAGGTACAATTAGGATCAGCACAACGTGTCTGCTTTTTTTCGTAAATCAACGTTCAATGAACGCTTACCTTGGCAAAACTTGTCTGAATTCAGTGTATATACAAAATGATATGTATGAAAAGGGGCAATATCGATTATTTATATGGAAGGTGCCATAAGGGGTGTGTCAAATAGTTAGGGCTTCTGAGGTTTCGTTTCCTATTGCAATATAAATTAATCGACCAATTATCATTACCCCCAAGTGTCCGTTTGGAAGTTATGGGAGAAATATTAATTTTCCAAAAATAGGTAATTTTGTATGGGAGGTCCCAGAAGGTGTGAACCGATATAGTCCATATTCATTCCTGAGTCTAAGTTGCATAAACGAACATCATACGGGTGAATTCAGTTTACTTACAAAAAAGATATGCATGTAAAACTATGAGGGTCAATTCGGTCATTTGTATGGGAGGTACCAGAAGGGGTGTGGTGAGGGTTTCGGTGTTCTTAGGGTTTGTCTACTATTGCAAGATAAGTAAACTGACCAAATTTAAATATACTCCGGTCATGAATTTGGGAGTTATGAAAGAAATATTAATTATCCAAACATAGGTAATTTTGTATGGAGTGGGGCTATTCTGCCCATTTCCAATCCCATAAGTTCGTTTTGAAAAATATTAATACTGGTAAATTTTCATACCGATCCGTTAAGGTTTACTCGAGTTATCCTGCCCACCAGCCAGTCAGACAGACGGACATAGCTCAATCGTTTTAAAAAGCAACGAATTTGGTCTTAAGATACTTGTGGTCTAACTCGTTACATCATCCCTAAGTGTTACGATATAAAAAGGGAAATTAGTACACATTGCTTTTATAAATAGGAAAGATAAAAACGAAATTTTGTGAAAAATCGGCCCAAGTACACGCCCACCTCCCTTATCCTGAAATGAGAACTACTTGAATTTTTCAAAGTTGAACCAAATTTTGCTAGATTTGCTCTGATTGTTGTCAGTAATACAACTGTGTTGTATTACATGTACTCAAAGAACACGTCAACCATATATCCCTAAATGGAAATATCATATTTTTTCCGAAACTGTTGTTGGTATTGAATTTTTAAGGCAAATTTTAATTTGTTTTCATAAATTTATTTACAACTGCGAAACTATTGATTCTGCAGAGAAATCGTTTATGATTTCGTCGATCAAAATTGGACTAGTCGTTCTTAGTTAGTCCACTAACTAGGCTACAGGAGCTTAAAAGCTGTAAGCCTAAAGCGGCACGGGTTTACATACCCCAAATAACTTAGAAGACCAAGTGAATATGCTTTTTTAATTTGGAATTTCAGTTACACAGGCACTCACGTAGTTAGACGTGTGTGATGTCGTACCAAAAACACTGCCTTATAGCATGTGTGTCGTGCACGTCACACATATTAGTTGGTTTTCAAACATACAATATTAATATTTTATTTTGATGTTATGTATTCATAAATTTATTTATAATAATTATAGAAACAATAAAAAATTTTACTTTTTATTTGGCGTGATTGTCGTGATTCACGATCACGTGAATGTGCGTGAGTACAAAATTTACTCACGTGAGCGTGCGTGAATGTGAGTAGCGAAAAAATCTTCGAACGTGAGTGTGCGTGAGTGACAATTTCAATCACGTGAGCGTGCGTGAACGTGAGTCAAAATCACTCACGTGCCCATCTCTAGTAGTGACACAAGCGGATCAATCTATTTTGGGAGTCTTCGAGAGAAAAATACTACGCAAAATATTTGGACCTATTATCGTTAACGGCGAGTACCGTCGTCGAATGAATCATGAGCTGAATGAGCTGTACAAAGATATCGACGTGGTTCAAATAAACCGAATGCGCTGGCTTGGACACGTTGTACGAATGGACGAAAACGCTCCGGTTCGAAAAGTCTTCGGCAATAAACTCGATGAGTTGCTCTGGAGGGGGCAACCAAAACTCCGATGGATGGACCAGGTAAAAGAGCTGTTAACTAAGCTTGGTGTGACGAACTATCTACGAAGTGCCAAAGACCGAAGCGCTTTTCTACGTGCGGCTACTGATAGGTTAATTTCTGTTGTTGCTGCCATATAAGAAGAAGAAGAATAAGACTATAAATGCATAAATACATTACAAACTGAATTTAAAGTCAATAAAGCATAATCTTAAATCAGCTCATTAATACAAAGTAAACCAATATGTTTTCCTTTTATTGTATCCGCAAGTTACCTTCATACTAGGGTCCATACATGCACTAAAACATCAACAACTTGTACCGTCTGTCTTTAAATGGTAATTTTGAATAAAATGTAAAAATCTATAATAAACATGTTAGAATATATCCAATAACAAACAAATCCAAATAAATGCAAAATTTATATTGTATTTTTTTCTATATTCGTACGTGTGTTTATCTGCAGAATACATTTATTTTAGTTTAGTTAGAAGCCAATCACGTTGTGACCTCCAAAGTTCACCTCTAAACATGTGTGGCGCTCGCTATCCGCTATTACGTTCACTCTGTTGTTGCTACGATACTTCGACAACAACAGTAAACATTTGATCAATATTGACCAAAAAATGGGAATAATTACACCCATATGTTGTTGTTGTTGCGTTATAAAGCCAACCGTACTTTTTCACATGAATATATATATAGGCGAGTTTGGAAAAAAAATCCCTAAAATCAATATGAACAGGAAAAAAACAATTTTGAAAATAGTCACGTTAACCACGTTCCAACACAACATTTTGTCAAGTTACTTTTCGTTTTCACGGGCTTTAGGTCCAAATGGTATAATGAATGCTCTGTTCCGAAGCACAATTCAAATGGCAACAGATGGGGCCAAAAATATAGCAATGCCATGAATTTGTTAGTCGTTTAATATGTCAATATATCAATATGTATAGCAATTTAGTAATAACATTTTATTTATTAATTGATCTTGAGAAGCCAATTAATGTACACTTTATATAAAAGTAATAAAAATATTCATTACATTGATGTATATTTTTTCCATGGAAAATATTCCAATGAATAAATTGACATATAGTTTATAAATATTCGTATAAGTAATCACAATATAAGTCTGAAAAGAAACTAAAAAAAAATCTGAAACTATTTTATAATTTTACTACATATAACGCCATCATTCATCTTAACCACGATTCCAGGATATTAAATAATCCGAACAAAAAATTAAGATAAACTAAAGACTAAGATAACATTTTGACTTAGTTAATTTATAATTATTCTGCCCATATAACAAACACATAATCCCCCTATGCTAGATAAAGAATACTGCTGCTATTTGAATAACCACAGCTGCAATGGATATCTATCTATCTATGGATATCTATTGAATCCCATACCTACTACATATTTATTTGTACATATTCATATACAAAATACATGTGGCTATATTATATGTGGTATGTTTATAAGTAAATGATTATTTTGTCACAACATAAACAAACGTTCACAACAGACAAATAGACAGCAAAAGCCACAAAAAAAAAGAAAACAATACATTGACCTAACACGATTTCGATTTCGGAAGTTGAAATGTCTCAATTTTTTCCAGACTATTTACGTTTTTTGTATGTGACCAATATGCCTCGTACTCGTACTGTGCCTCCTACAATGATGTGGGTTTTGGAAGATGTTTGGCTTAGGATTCACTTACCAACATTCGTGCTTGACTTTGGCAGTGCTCTCTTAGCGTCTCTGACAGAATGAAGTCCCTATTCATTTAGTCTCTAACAGCAGCAGTTGAAAAGGATAAAATTGATGTTACGAGTAAGAGATTTTTATTTATTTTTTTTAGTTTGATTCATATCATATCGTCCCGTGAGACTGTTTTGTTTTTCTGGGTTTTGGCCAAATTGTACTTACCGAATTCTCAATACTAGCAAACGCGTGTGTTTGTTTTTACTCCGTTGCCTTTAGTTTATACTCAATACAAATTTTATATATTGTATTTTATATGGTCTGAGTTGTTGAAGTTGTTGTTGTCTACACAGTTGGCTCATGTAATCACGAATTTATATTTATTGTAATTTAGTGACAAGTGGCGCTCCAGATGGCGGTTGGACCATAGTTGGCAATAATGCATAGAGGGTTTAGTGGTAGGAATTCATATGGAAGTGTGAGCGGTAGGGACAGTGTACAGTAGATAGGGTCGAAAAAAATGTATGTTTTCTCCCCCCAATATTGTAGTTTGTCTGAAGACAATTCGAGGACATCAATTTTTTTTTTTCAGATCCGTGCACCCTACGACCCCCCGGAAAAGAATTTTTCATGCTGTATAGTCATTTGATATCCGATCGAAACTAGGCGCATATCGTCACCCTGCATACCGCCAAAAAGTCAAAAACTAAAATTTACGTGGAAGTCAAAAATGATCAATAGGCAAAATGTAGCCTATGAGTAACGAAAACTGGGGGGAGAAAACATAAACTTATTTTACGCCAAATAGAGCGACCCTATCTGGTGTACAGTTGATGTGTGACAATAGTGAGACGAGGAATACATCAGTTTAACACAAAATTGAGTTAGCTTTTCATTATATGGAAGCAAGGATGTTAATGGTGCAAAATAGTTGTTTACAACAAATGTTGCCCAGGCTTGGAAATGTCACAAACTCTTTGGGACAAAGTTAAGATGTCCGAAAATGAACCCATAACAAAGTAGGGTTAATAGAGCGCACCAACAGTGTCAGCTTTTAGAGAACAATTTACACATAGAGAAAGAAGAGAAAACCTTGGAAAACCGATAGCAAAAATGTACCGCAGCAAAGCAACTTGGCCCAGTTCATCTTGAAAGGCAATATATTAAACTACTTACTTCGACTGAGGAGAGAGACTCTGGGTCCTCAATACAACCTTGCCCTTAGTATATTAGCCTCCTACGAGACAGCTACAGAGAAGATATTCCATCGTCTTGGACTCCTTTTCGCATTCAAACACACGTCCGGTATGGACCTATTAAAACTTAAACATAATTTCCCTTTACACCCCATGAATGAGGTATGGGATAGCTTCTCGTGTGTTGTGTATTAACACGCTTTCTTTAGATTCACAACTAACGGCACCTACTTGTTTATCGACGAATGCGAACGTCACTGTTTGAGAAGCTTTTACTAGACATGCCGATTGACTCGACACTTATACTGCGAAGTTGCTGACGAAACAACATCGAGGGGGCCGGCAATGAAAAAAAAATTTATTTTAATTTTTTTTTAGATGACTGGAGCCAGGAGTTGAACCTGCCATATCCCGCTTGGTAGTCGCGTGTTCTAACCATCATGCCACGGCCGGTCCCTATTAGGTGCCTTATATTCTAGTGGTCACTTAGAATTCCCCATGCCAGTTGCAAATCATTCCTACACAGGCCAACCATGTATTCCGATCTGAATCTACTATACACATTAGGGTCACAGTGATCTAGCTGTTCTGGAGATCCAACATCTGCTAGCTGTTTTCTACATCCAGTCCTCCACTAAACCAGAAAGGTAACAAATGGGTAACAAATCAGAGAATTATTGTCAGGCATCGTACAGCGTATTCTAACCAATAAGTCGGCTAATTCGTTCTCGAAGATATCGCAATGTAACGAGACCCAACATACAACTACTCCTCACAGTTTCTCACAAATTTGATTTACACCATGTAGAATTGATCGCTTTATATCCACAGAGGGAGTTATCCGCCTACTTGTATCGATTCTACATCCTATAACAGCCTCCGTAGTTTTCTGATTAGTCAGAACCTCACACTGAAAAACACAGCTTTCATTATGTAGCTGAAAGAAAGGCTTAGCTGTAGGTCCTCGATGCATACACTAGCTTCTGTAATCTGTTCCATTTCGATCTTTCAGAAATGAAGTCACCGTACTTACGCAACGCATTACGTCAAAAATCAGTAAGGGGTGCCAGATGAAAAGAATTGTCATAACCCAAAAGCTGGAAAATATTCGCATGACCAATGGTCTAATATCCATCGTATGGGGATCATCTTAAGGGTTAGAGATGGAATATAGATATGTTAAGGGGTTTAAAAAATATTGGGGGTCGATTATAGATTTGACTTCTCTAGGAGCACGATGGGGGCAGTTAGAGTAGTGGGAGCAAAATTTAGGGGTGGATATGGGGGTAGGTATGTTTGGGGAAAATGACTGGTGGTCGGTCATATATTTAATCCCTCTAGGAGGCTCAAAGGGTACGGTCGGAGATAAATTTTTAAAAAAAACTTATAAATAATAAAAAAAATAGTATGTGGACCACATTAAGGGTTGAGAAAGTGTTCATCGTGAAACTGCCCTTGGAAATCTGCTACGATATGCCATGACCTGTGGTTTAGGGGTTAACCCTCAGAAAATGGAATTTGTTCTCTTTACCCGTAGATATAAGGTCAAGTACTTCAGGCCACCTAACTGGTGGTCAAGTACCCAGTTGTTATTCTCGAGCAGAAGTTAAATTGGTCAAGGAAAATTGTGGAGAAGTTAAAAAGTGGGGACTCAGCCCGAATGCGACAATGTGACTGTATACTGCGGTAGACCGACCAATAATTACATATGGAAGTCTGGTTTGGTGGAAGGACATTAATATGAGTAATTTACTGAAAATGCTCAACAAGGTCCATATTATGGGTGCAATGGGGTTTACAAGGGCTAGAATGAATAAACCGCAAGCGGATTTGTGCCTTTCGGCTCCGGTCTTGTACTTCAAAAAGGGCAGAAAGGCTATCATACTGAGGGAGTTCTGACGATTTTTATCAATCACACATGGTCATTAGGAGTTCGATAGTGTTGTATGGAGATCCTAGTAACAGATGAAGACTGTGTACCAATCCGAGATGATAACATCGAGTGTCCGCCAGCGAGGCAAGCTGAGATAACAACTGTCATATCCTGCCTAAAGAACGACAAGGCCGCTGGGGCTGATGGTCTTCCAGCTGAGTTTTTTAAGGTGGGTGGAGATGAGCTTGTTTTAAGCATGCAACAGCTCATAGAGAATATTTGGCTTCAGAAGAGCATGCCAGAGGCTTGGAATCTCAGTGTGCTATGTCCTATCTACAAAAAAAGCCGTACCGTAGTGAGTGTAAAAACTACCGTGGAATTAGTTTCTTACCGATTGCATATAAGGTTCTGTAGCCAATCGTGAAAAACCTGATTGGACCTTATCAGTGCGGCTTTAGACCAGGCAAATCCACGACGGATCAGATATTTATACTACGGCATATTCTGGAGAAAACCCATGAGAAGCAAATCGACACTTTCCACCTCTTTGTCGATTACAAAGCTGCCTTCGATAGCCCCATCAGGCATCGACGATACGAAGCCATGTCTGAGTTCGGTATTTCTGCGAAGATAATTCGTCTCTGCCGGTGTACCCTTACGAATACCAAATCCTCTGTTCAAATTAGCAAGGATCTATCTGCGCCATTCGATACGACGGGAGGTCTTAGACAGAGTGATGGTTTGTCATGCATACTGTTCAACATAGTGATGGAGAAGGTGTTCAGGAAAGCAGCGGTTAACTTGTCTGGCACCATATTTAATAAGAGCCACATGCTGCTCACATATGCCGATGATATCGACATTATCGGTCGGACGATGCGAGAGGTAACAACTGTCTTCTCATCTGTTGAAAGGAAGTCAGCGAAAATGGGTTTGGCAGTGAATGAGGACAAGACGAAGTTAATGGTATCATCGAACAAAGTGCGAACAGCGTCAACGTAGAACGTAGAAAACTATTGCGTTGAGGTAGTGGATGAATTTGTCTACCTCGGATCCGCCATGAACAAAAACAAAAGTGTCAGCCTTGAAATAAAACGGAGAGTAGTGCTCGCCAACAGGTGTTTTTTTTTTGGGCTACGCGAGCACTTCATAAACACCACCCTATCTCGAACCACCAAAGTTCAACTGTACCAGGTACTAATTTTAGCGGTCCTGGCGGATGCTAAAACACAGGCGGATGCGGCTCATCTGGCGGTGTTTGAGAGAAAAATACTCGGCAAAATATATGGACCCATTTGCGTAAACGGCGAGTTTAGGATTCGGATCAATCATGAGCTGTACGAGTAATACCACGACATTGATGTGGTCAAGCGAATCAAAGTGCAACGATTACGCTGGCTGGGCCATGTCGTGAGGATGGATGAGGAAACTTGTCAAGTTGTTTTAAAGGCTCATAATAATAATATTAAAAATAATAATAATAAAGCCACACTGATAGGTTCCGATCAGGCTGAATAAAACTGGTTCTTTTCTTTCGAATAATACACTATGCATGACCTTACAGATAAGGAGTTAAAGCCTAATCCCCATGGTAGTTGGTACACATACTCGGATCGCCTTTTCTATCAAGTGCAGCAGTTGTCAAGGAATGCACAATATCATACCACTATGTATCGTTGTATTAGTGGCGGTGATATAAACACTATTTGTCGGAGACATTTGCCAGTCGGATAGTGGCACTTTCTCTGTAGAGAATCCAGACATTCCAGGATTCCGTTTTGTGGGGTTCCGTTTGTTGCTTTTTCTTTGTATTTTTAAGGCCAGTATAAAACTTGAAGGCCGGTGGTTGGCCCTGTCCTTGACAAAACATCACGAAACGGGTCGGCATAAGATGAAAGTTTCACGTTCAATTCCCAACAGCACCTTTGGTTCTTGTTATTAATTTATTTAGTTATAACAACTTCTGTTATTCCTCAATTTTTATTCTTCAATTAGTTTTTAAAAACCAATGATTTCTCCGTAAAATATCAGTCGATTTAATAGGTTTGCAATAAAAACTTATAGATTGACGATCTAGTAGCAAAAAAACACAGTAATTACTGTTCCCATCATAAAGAGTTAAACTTCATTTTCCAATGACTCATTTAACTACTCTGATATGTGACTACTTAACCTTATGTTGTTACTATTTCGTGGTCATGTTATTCATACCTAGTACATAGATTCTTGTGCATATTATTTATTTGCGTTTTTTTTTCTTTTTTTGTGAAATTATTATTACATATGTACTTTCTATTAACCATGATATTCACACGGTTAACAATAATGTTGTTGTAATTTTTTGCTTTGTACGCCAAAAATAAAATCACGAAATTTGCATTCATGATGTTAGTTGGAGACCTCATCTAAAGTTCCTGTTCTTGTTCATATTCATAACTTTGTTGATATGTAGTATTTGCTGAATGTTGACTTATTTCTTGTCTGTTTACATAAATGTTTAACTATCGTTGCCATCGTTGTTGTTTTTGTTGCTTTTATCACAGAGCGACAGACAACTTAATTCGTGTTTTTCAATAAAAAATAAGTTATCATGACTGGGAATGTGACATTGTTCTGCAGATTCTATATGGTCGACTGTATACTTACTATTATTGTTGAGTATATCTCGACGCTCAGTGCTCGTAGAAACTGGTATAATTCATGTCAGCACGAATTTCAATAAAAAATACTCTTGGCAATAACAAAATGTTGTTGCCGTTGGTTCTTTGTCAGTACTGGAATTAAAAATATTCATTAAATGATGTTGCTCGTTTTGAAAAAAAGTCAAAAATTTTATTGAATTTAAACAGTTTGCAGTAAGTAGATTGTGAATTTTATATTTTGGAATTTGCACATCAAATTGCTAAGAGTTTTAAAATGAAGTGGTAGATTAGTAAAGGATCATCCTAATGATGCTGCACAATAAAATTAATATTTTATCAGGAATTTGTTTTGGTTAAAAAATAGCGCTGTGGACAACCATTACTTTTAAGGACAATGTTTTTTAATGATTTTGTTTTTCCGCTTTGGTCACATTTTACTCCCAGTCTATATGTTGACTATTTCTTATAACGACCGTCAAGACCTCACAAATTATGAAATAAGTTTCCTCAATACATATGTGATATTTATATTCTGAAATATGATTTGCTTACAAAATTGCAAGTAAATTGAAAAGCTACAAAGCTTGACCTTATACTATAACCTAGGTATATCCAGAAAAATACGCATTTACAGTAGTATCCTTTGTCTAAGTTAGGTTAGGTTTGGCATAGGAGTAGTCTGTTAAAAACCAAGTTTTACTAGGATTCATGCAATTGAAGAACCGAACGCGACTAGAAACCAAGGGACAGTTCCGGGTCCTCTAAAAACCCTTCCCTGAAGTAACTCTGCCTCGTCTCCTACTTCTTCTCGTTCTCGAGAGTAGTCCGGTATGGATCTATCCGATTTGCTTAAAAAAACTTAATTTCCCTTTGCACCCCATGAATAAGGTATGGGATAGCTTCTCGCGTTGTTGTGAATTAACACGCTTTCTATTTTTAGATTCACAACTAATGGCACCTACTTGTTTATCGACGAATGCGAACGTCACTGTTTGAGAAGCTCTTACTAGACACGACGATTGAATCGACGCTTAATACTGCGAAGTTGCTGTCAACAACATGCGAGGGGAGCCGACAATGAAAGAAATTTTTTTCTTTTTTTTTTCTTTTAATATGACTGGAGCCAGGTTTGAACCTGCGATCTCCCGCATGGTAGTCGCGTGTTCTAACCACTATGCCACGGCCGGTCCCGGTCCGATTTGCTTGTTATGTGTCTAATGTAACGGTAGTCAGTTGTAAATTCGCAGGTCATTCTTACCCCTGCACAGACCAATTATGTACTTCGATCGGCATACGATATTTTGGACCACAGTGAACTAGAAGTCATACAGTCAGTACTGGAGATCCAACATATGTAATTCCCTCGAATGCCATGTTTAGGAATCGTACAGCCTCATCTAGCCAGGAAATGCGCTGATTTAAGTGTGCCGGCCGTGGCATGATGATTAGAAACCGCGACTGTCATGCGGGAGATACAGGGTTCGATTGCTGTCTCAATCATCTACATTTTGTCATCCTAAGCCCCCTTGATGTTGTTGACAGCAACTTCGTAGTAAAAGCTTCTCAAACAGCTGACATTCGAATTCGCCTATAAACAAGTCTTAAAGTCTTAAAATAGAAAGCGTGTTAATCCACAATAACGAAAAAGCTATCGCATACCTCATTCATGGGGAAAATACAGCTTCTTACACACTTTGATTTATCCACACAAAAAATTATTCCTCTGCTCTTATCGATTCCACACTGTTTTCACTATGTAGCCTGGGACCGTACCGTGGCTTTATGGTACGAACACGCGAATATCATGAGAGAGACCAGGGTACTATTCCGTAGGTGCCGTTGTGAGCCTGGAATTAGAAAGCGTGGTATCACGTTCATGGAAAGCAAGTTAAGTTAGACTATAGTATATTTAGATCTTTCAGAAATTGGAAGTCAACTTTAAGGAAATACTCACATTTCGTCAAAAAATCAGAAAAAGTTAGCTGGCAATATGAATTGTCAAATTGACCTAGGTTGGAAGACCGCTCGCCGCTCGCTGTATGTTCCGTCTAGCCCCTTAGAAACCATCCCTGCCGAACATATTTAGTACATTTTTCCTAATTAAGATAAGCTCATGGAGACCATATGGCTAGAGGTTAACATGCCTGGGGATTGGAGTCTCAGTCTGTTAATAACATATACAAGAAAGGAGATCGTATTGAATGTAAAAACTACCGTGGAATGAACCTATTACCAATTGCGTACAAGGTCCTTTCGAGCATATTGTGTGAACGTCTAAAGCCAATTGTAGAAAAACTAATTGGACCATATCAGTGCGGCTTTAGAACTGGTAAATCTACAACGGAGCAAATATTCACTTTACGACAAATCCTGAAAAAAACTCATGAAAAGCAGATCAACACTTACAACCTCTTTGTCGACTACAAAGCTGCCTTCGACTCTCTGATAAGGAATAGGCTATATGAAGCCATGTCTGAGTTTGGTATTGATGCAAAAGGTGATATGACTTTGCAGATGTACCTTGAAAAACACAAAATCCTCGGTTAAGATTGCTAAGGATCACTCTGAACCATTCAACACGAAAAGAGGTCTCAGGCAGGGTGATAGCCTGTCCTGTACACTATTCAATATAGTTGTGGAGAAGGTAATGAGAAAGGCTGGTGTAAACATGTCTGGCACCATATTCCACAAGGGTCACATGCCACTAGACATCATTGGCCAAAATCTGCGGGATGATACTGCAGTTTTCTTATCACTAGAAAAGAAATCAGCAAAAATGGGTTTAGCGGTCAACAAGGACAAAACAAAAATAATGATTTTGACGAACAAAGAGTCATCTCGCTGGGGACGCACGGTGAACGTTGACAATTATTGTTTTGAGGTAGTAGATGAATTTAACTACTTCGGATCTTCTGCCAACAGGAAAAATAATGTCAGCCAAGAAATCAAGCGGAGAATAGTGTTCGCCAATAGATGTTTCAACGGACTTCGTCAGATACTAAGAAACAGCTATACCAGGTGCTAATAACATTTGTTGTAACATTTTGTTGTATGCTGCCGAATCGTGGGTGATTACGACGACGGATACACAAAACCTGGGAGTATTCGAGAAAAAAGTACTCCGAAAAATATATGGACCTATCTGTGTCGACGGCGAGTTTCGCCATCGGATGAACTATGAGCCATATGAGCTTTACCACGACATCGACGTAGCTAAAAGACTCAGAATCCAACGACTACGATGGCTGGGACATGTTACTAGGATGGATTTGAATGCTTTTGAAGGCGAACCTGAAGGACGGCGCAGAGCAGGGAGACCCAAACTTCGTTATAAGAACCAAGTGGTTGGCGACGTGCCACCATCTGGTAGGACTAACTGGGGAACGCTCGCAGAAGATTGAAGGGTGTAGAATTCTTTAACACTTCATGCCTCGTTCGTAAGTTCCTTACTCAGTAGGACATCATGCAATTAGGAGCACCTTAAGGAAATGCTTGCTCAAAGTGTGAGGGCTTAAAGATGGCTTTATGTACATATCAATATATATATCAGCGTAGGGTATACAAATCACATTAACCTCTCCCCATTTCTCAGAAACGAAACATAGCCGGATACAAGCCTTAAAGATGTCCACCAGAATCGGAGTTACATAATGTTATGATTGATATTACAGTATAGTAATAGTACTCAATAGTCCGGCTCATACTAACCACCACATTGAATGCATCCAGCAGCATTGGACTGGACTTGGTCCATAACCCATCTGAGGGTCCTTAGACAGAGCCCTTCTGAATCGGGTAGCATCGTTGAATCTGAGTAGGGACTCGCTGTGCTTAATCCATATTGTCCATATCATCTCTTGGTAGATAATAAAGCTGCCAATATAAGCCTAGTGTGGAAAGTAGTAATAAGAGCTTTGCTTGGCCAAGACAAGATCCTCAATGTCGATGAGTACAGATCTTACAGACACATTTTTATACCATCACCCTTAGGGATGAGGGTATATATCAATTGATACGAGAAAAAGTGTAATTAAAGGATACGAGTTAGACCCCAAGTATGTTAAGAGCAAATTCGTTTCAGCACTTTGTAAGAAGATTGAGCTATGTCCGTCTTTATGACTTGCTGGCTAGCAGGATACCTCGAGTAAACCTTAACTGATCGGTATGAAAATCTACCAGTATTAATATTTTCCAAAATGAAGCAATGAGATTCTGGTACCTCCATAAAAAATTACTTATTTTTGGAACAGTAATATTTCTTTCATGACTTTCGAACGGACAACTGAAGGATATTTGAATTTGGTCAGTTTAATAATCTTGTAATAGTAGACTAACCCTAAGATAACCGAAACTTTTGCCACACCCTTCCGCTACATCCCATACAAAATGACCTATTTTTGGAAAATAATATTTCTTCCATAACTTCCAAACAGGCACCTGGGGGATATTGAAATTTGGTAAGTTAATTTATCATGTAATAGGATAAGAGGTACCCCACATACATAACTGGCCGAAAGTCCTATCTACAACCGTTTACGTTCCACAAGCAGGCATAAAATAACACATATATTTATATAATAATACATATATTTTATAAAAAATCGGTTAATTTCAATAACTCAAGATTACAACAATATTGGGTAATGGTATTTATCAGTCAGTTTATCTGACTGAAATTTCTATACTGGTTTGATCTAGTTTTTATTACGAATAGACTTTCTTCGTGGCAGCCGCAAGAGAGAGCTTATAAAAAACTTATTTTCCATTTGCAGCCCACAAATTAGATTTATAAAACGGGACGCATAACACATAACGGGACCTACAGTTTAACGCCTATTGATTCGACTGCTCTCTGTCGACAAAATTATCTGTGACATGGCTCGAATCCTGGTCACTCGTATGATTGTGGCGTGTTTTAACGATCATACCGCAGTCGGCCCTTAGTTTTTGATAATTTCTTTTGATAAACAGGGTCATCTATTCTGTAAACAAAGATTTTACAAAATATTTGAATGCAGTGACAATAATTTGCTCCCATACATGTATTTCACATAGTTTACGTGGATAAATACATACATGTTTATGAATGCCTTTAAATACAAAGTAATACAATTAGGCGTATAATAACTGAAAATATCTTACACTCATCCATAGTACAAATCCATTAAAAGCTTTTAACAAATGACACGAACAACGGTGCATCAGCTTCTGTTGTTCATAAAATATAACTATTGACCAAATGAATTTGAACATGATTTCCAGTGATATGCCATAACGAACTGGACACGGCCACGAATGCAATGTATCCAGCTTCCCAATGCAACGCAAAAAAAACAACACACGCAACACATGTCCGTTGCACACAAGTATGTGGGCAACCTACTCAGCGCAGCAAAAGAAGAACCACAAAAAATCAGCGCCAAGCAGTCTATGTCGGACACTCGCTCTTAATGGAAGGACATCCCCAGAACTGTTTGTTTGTCTTTAGTCGATCGCATGCAAAACATTCGAGAGAGTGGCAAAAAAGCAAATTCAAAGTCTTTAAGCTCGTTTACACTTCACCCTAATTGCCGATTAATGCTCGAGTCTCCCCCCCTACGGGGTGTATGTTATTTGTTTTGCCTCTAGACCAACTTTGTTAACCTGGTCATAATAATAACATGTGATGGTGTTGCTACTCCTCCTGCAAATGCAAAGTAGCAATCATAAGTTGGCCGTTGGAAGTCCACAAGTAACAACACATTTTGCCCGTCAGTTGTTGTTGTTGGCTACTAAGACCAGTGCTCCACTTTACTTTATACTCTTCATTTCGGCTCAAAGTTTCTAGTATTGTTGTTTTTTTTTTTTGTTTTCGTGGTGTTTGTATGATTTTCATGTTCGCTTCAGGTTGTTTTATATGCAAATTACAGAGCTTTGTTGGTTTTTTTTCTTAGCTTCTCTGTAAACTTTGCCTGACCGACCGTAGCGGAGCTTCTTCTCTAGTTAGTGTCAGTGTTTGCGCTTTGTTTGTAGAATGGAGGCGTGTGGATGCTCCATTGGTTTTACGTCTGGGATTGTGTTAATTTTGTTGTTGGCAATTTCAATGTCTGAAGGCGGATTTGTTAACGCTTTTTATTATTGTTTTTGTTTTTTATTTCGGTTTTGACATGGCTTTTAGTTAGCCCGAACATAAGGCGGCACATCTGTTTCTAAATAGAAGTACAAAAAATATGCGTTGCCCCACAAATTAACGTGGGTTGGTAGAAATGTCTTAGCATAAACCTAAAATTACATAACGAGCGAGGAATAATAAAATGTTAATGGACATTTTTTTTTGAATAATTTTAAATAATATTTGAAATACATAGGTTGGAATTGTGTAGTATTCTTCAATACTTATTTGTTAAATTTGTTTAATATTAGTCTATGTGGAAACAACCACAAATTTGTTGATTCCAATTTGAATTCCTGAGAACGTTGCAGTAACATTTTACAGTTGAATATAAACGACTTAAAATTAAATTAGACTGATTAGAAAGGAATGTGACGTCATTGGAAGTAGGGTGCCTTTCCATATGTCTGGGGACTGGGAAAATCTCTAGGTTGTGTCAAAGTATAAAATAACAGCCACAAGTTTTATAATAAATCGGCCGAGAAGGTGTATTGCATTCAAAAAGTTCTCCGGAAGGTTGTCACTTTTAGATCAAAAGATATTTGTTGTAAAAACAAATTTTTCGTACATAATTTTTCGTCATCCTTACTAAAAATTCCACTGGAGATTCCAAAAAAAACCTTGTTGGTAACTACTATTTACATGTTTTTATTTATATTAAAGTAGCCGACTTACAACCTACCCGTTTTGGCATGTAGGCAACGTTGGTGATTGGACCAGCCAACCGAGATTTTCAGATTACCGGTTGCAACTGGCGTTTTCTTTGGCTGGGGTATACTCACCCAGAGTCTCCATAAGGGCCTAAGTTGTGTTTATAAGGATTTTATTTTCTTATAATACACTTGTGGTATAAATACGACAACTAATTGATTTGGTTTACGGCAACTTATTTGGGCTAAATCGCAATATCGGCGCTGAAGACACTTGCGAGTCGCTAACGATGTCGATTTGTAGATAATCAAGAACTATGTTACTTAGTTAGCCCAGTACTGATACGGTTAATGAAACTCTGGTATAAGATCCTGTTAACTGGTTCGATTTCGGATTTCAGTTTCGGGTTTCAGGTTTCGATGCCAAATTCGTAGGACCAACTCGGGTATCAGGGCGACCGGCCGTTGCATGATGGTTAGAACACGCGACTACCATGCGGGAGATTCCAGGTTCAATTCCTGGCTCCAGTCATCTAAAAAAAAATCTTTCATTGCCGGCCCCCCCTCGATGTTGGACCGCAGTATAAGTGTCTAGTTAATCGGCATGTCTAGTAAAAGCCTCTCAAACAGTGACGTTCGCATTCGTCGATAAACAAGTAGGTGCCGTTTGTTGTGAACCTAAAATAGATAGCGTGTTAATTCACAACAACGCGAGAAGCATCCCATACCACACTAATGGGGTGTAAAAGAAAATTAAGTAAGTAACTCGGGTATTAGAATGAAATAGCAGGCTCAGGATCGTGGAGTAAGCTTGGGATTGTGAAAAAAGCACAGGATCGAATGATCTCGGCTACGACTAGCAAGATCGAATTTCAGGATCGGGTTTGAAGTTTGGTTGTCGGGTTGTAGCATAACCTCGGCTTCGATCTACGAGTAATTGTTATACATACATTTACAATATTCTTATATTTTGCATTACAAAAAGACAACCGAAGAAACTTTGGGGGGAACACACAACCGAAGTTGCTGTGGGTGAGCAAAGAGCCGAAGCCGCGGTGGGGGACAGACTACCGGAGTCGCTATAGAGGAACATACAGCCAAGCCGCGTTTAGGGGACGGACAACCGAAGTCGTTGTTGGGGAACAGACAGCCCTAGCCGCTGGGAGGGAACAGAAAGCCGAAGCATCGGTGGGGGAACATACATCCGAAGTCGATGTGGGGGAACAGACATCCGAAGTCACTGTGGCGGAACAGATGACCAAAGTCACTGTGAGTATGTATAATCACCATTATCACCCGATTGGAAGGTACAGGCGATATAAAAAATGTAGTCACAAGTTCTAAAAAGAATTTAAGGTTTGTGGTTTGCACTGGTCTTGTCTTAATTACTGATAATTCTAATGAGCACCTTGTGATTTGGCCACACTGAGTGGTCAACAGATCGATCAAGGGATATGATATCGATCATGTTTTTGAGAGTTGTTAATGTATGAGTAAAGTCTGTTTGGAAAATGTGTCTCGTTACACGTTGTCGAACTGAAGCTCTCTTCTGAGGCGAAATATCTAGTCGTCGTCTAGTCGTCTAGTCGTCGCAACATGGAGAAAAGAACGTGGAAAGGATAATATGCTCTATACGACTGCCGGAATTCAAAAGGTAAAAGCTGGGTACCACAACCCGCAATGGTGTATTGAATATACACATTTGTAGTACGTTCCATAGTAACTTAAGGCTGCTTTGTATGGATGCGGCATTGAAAACGGATATAAAAAATGCTGGTAAATCGTGTACAGCAAATGGCAGCACTGTGTACAACACTAACTAGACGAAGCAGACCACAAGAGGCTAAACTGAAGAACTTGCGGCACCATGCACTATCCGGTTAAAAGCACTATAAAAGTACGGGAAGGTGGTCTATGCAGATATGGATGCGATGGCTGACTGCAGAGCGGAGCGAAATATTTGATTTCGACGATGAATTTTTCATCATGCTTGAAGATAGTGGTGCAGGATAGAGATGAGTGGAGACATCGGATGACATCGGAACACGATTGGATGACGATTAAAGCGTTTTTCAGGCGAAGATCTTTGGCATTATGAAATCATGACAAAGAACATGAATGAAACCATCACAATCTATGTGGTTAATCAAATGGCTTTGAAAGCTTTAGAAACAAAGCTTGGCGACCCCTAATGTGTTATGTATACGGCATTTGGAACCGGCACATCGAGCGGTTGGCAAGCGTATTTTGGGAACACCGCACCGACTGAGTAATATCGTGGCATATTTGGCCAAAACTGGATGGGAGACGAACCAGATCAATCCTGGAGCTGGATAGAAACTTTTTAGGTGACTAATAGACTTAATTACAGGACACTGTGACGTTGGAGCCTTTGCATCGAACTGGGAGACAACACAGGACGACTATTAAAGACTGTGTAACGATAAGGAGGAAATTGAAACTATTGAGCACCTGTTCTATCTTTACTTACTTACTTACTTACCTACTCAAGTGGCCCATTACAACTTACGAACGTGGTTTATAAGTATGAGGCATGTAGTATTAAAGAATTCCACGCGCTTCGGAATTCTGTGTGCGTTTTCCAGTTAGTCCTACCAGATGGTGGCACGTCGCCAACCACTTGGTCCTTCCAACGATGTTTGGGTATCTCTGCTCTGCGCCGTGCTTCAGGTTCGCCTTCAAACACCTTCTGGCTAGAGCATTTACATCCATCTCGGCAACATGTCCCAGCCATCGTATTCATTAAATTCTGAAATTTTTAGCTACGTCGATGTCGTGGTAAAGCTCATACAGCTCATGGTTCATTTGCTGGCGAAACTTGCCGTCGAAACAGATAGGTCCATAAATATTTCGGAGTACTTTTCTCTCGAATACTCCCAGGTTTTGTATGTCCGTTGTCGAAAGCACCCACGATTCGGCAGCATACAACAGAACGGGTAAAATTAACACCTGGTATAGCTGTTTATTAGTATCCCGAGATAAGGTGGTGTTACACAAGTGCTGCCGAAGTCCTTAAAACATCTATTGGCGAGCACTATTCTCCGCTTGCTATCTTGGACACAATTTTTCTTATTGACAGAAGATCCGAAGAAGGTTAATTCATCTTCTATCTCAATACAATAATTGTCCACGTTCGCCATGCTGCCCCATCGAGAGGACTCTTTGTTCGTCGAAATCATTATTTTTGTTTTGCCCTCGTTGACCGTTAAACCCATTTTTGCTGACTCCTTTTCTAGTGATGAGAAAACTGCAGTAACATCCCGCATGTGGCTCTTGTGAAATATGGTGCCAGACATGTTGACACCAGCCTTTCTCATCACCTTCTCCATAATTATTTTAAATAGTGTACAGGACAAGGTATAACTCTGCCTGAGAACTCTTTCCTCTTGCATGTTGAATAGTTACTTACTAATCTTAACCTTGGATTTGGTGTTTTCTAAGGTACATCTGCAAAGTCGAATCAACTTTGCAGGAGTACCAAACTCAGATTATCGGAGAGTTGAAAGTAGTAGGTTCTTATCAAAGAGGTGGTAGGTGTCGATCTGCTTTTCATGAGTTTTTCCAGGATTTGTCGAAAGGTGAATTTTTGATCCGTCGTAGATTCACCAGGTTTTAAGCCGCTCTGATAAGTTCCAATTAGTTTTTCTACAATTGGCTTTACACGTTCACAGAATATGCTCGAATGAACCTTGTGCACAATCGGTAATAGGCTTATTCCACGTTAGTTCTTACACTCATTACGATCTCCTTTCTTGCATATGGGACATAATCCCCGGGATGCTCTCCTATAGCCAGATGTTGTCCATGAGCTGATGCATGCTCCTAATTAGATCCTCCCCGCCTGCCTTAAACAATTCAACAGGGAGACCATCGGTTCCAGCTGATTTGTTTTTTTTTAAGGCGGGATATTGCCACAAGTATCTCGCTCTGGCTTTGAGTTGGACAGTTTATACTATCGTCATGGATTGGAGCGGAGTCTTCTGGAGTGGTGTCCGTATCCAGTAGATCTTCATATCTTCAGCACGTTATCCGGGTCCGTTACAAGCTGGCCATTGAAGCAGAGCAACACTGTTTCACGCATTCTCCCCTTAACTCTATGTTAGAATTTTTGGGCTTCCCCTCTTTCCCTTTGGATGTCACGGCTCGGGCTACGGTCATATACATTTTCTAGGCTCTCGTAGAACTCGTCTTTGTCCTCATCGCTTTTCTCTTTTGTCGGAGCATGTGCACATATAAGTGTTATGTGGGTAAACTTTGTTTTGACTCTTATGGTGACTATACACCGGGTTTAACCTTGAGACTAGGTGCCGCAGTCTTTTGCCAACCACAAATCCATAACCACAAAACTCGTGCTTGTCCGCATAGGCACTATAGTAGATGTCGCACGTTTTTATGCGCGAGCACCCTTGTTCCGTACAACTGATCTCTTGTAAAGCGACTTCCATCATTTGGATGGAGGCACCTGGTCTATACAGTGATCTAACATTCCAGGTGCATATCCTCAAACCATGGTTGTTAATTCGATTGTGGTGGTCCTCAACCTTTTTGGTTGTCCCTTTTATTCCTTTCTTACTTCTTTTCATTGCAATAGTTTAAACGTCAGTGGCGGGTTGCAAGCCCAGCGCACCACATCGCAGCTTTCTCCTCCTGCCAGGATTTTATTACAGCCGCCCATTCTGGGTCAGACGCTGACCAGGTTACCGCTCACACTGAGCCGACGTGCCTGGGTTTAAAAATTCGACTCTCTTTATTGTTACCAAATCTATCAACAATTGTTGCTATGCAGGGAATGGCATCTATTTGATGTAGTATTTTCATCATACCCATATTACAATCAACTGCCCCATACATTTAACTAACAACCCTCGTAGTTTTTACACTCTTGGCGGTTTAATTCAAATACATTTGCAACGACAGCGACAAGCAACGCAAAATCTAGGAACAGTTCCACAACAAATATACAAATCGGAGAAGCAACAACATTTCCAATTGTGCGGCCAAACCACTAACTTCTTTACCATTGACGGTGCTCGATGCCCGTAGTCAGTTAGTACTCCACTCTTAGTCTTTTGCCGGCGGAAGGAGCGAGAGCGAGTGCCGGCTAATTAACATTTTTAATGTTAAAATCTTGTAACTTTTGGTGGAGTTTTTTACAAAATAAAAACAAAAAGTAAGAAAAGAAAAAGCAATGCAACACCATAGGACAACGGACAAGGAACGACTTTTAATTGTTGACTATCAGTTACAAATGCGTGTAATTGACTTAAGTGATGAACATTAACGCAGAGGTGTGGAATCGCCCCGCAGGTTACTTTGAGGCGGAAACGAGCATAGATAAGGATCTAATCTTAAAAAGTGTCAAAAGTTAAATTAAAAACTCTGTTGAGACTTAGCATTCGCCTTAGCCTGTTGTTCTTTTAAACGTTTTGTTACATTTTAATTGAACATTTTAATTTTTATTTTGGTGTTTGGTATTCTGTCTCTTTTGATCTACGATTTTAAGGCTGTGATTGTTAGGAAGAGGGGATGGACGACAAGTTTACTTAAGTTTAATGCAAATTTTTATATGGCGCCATTTCAACAGTTAAACGAACACAAAATCTTTGTTATTAAGGCGGCATAAGTTAAAAGATTACTGGAAATAAAGTCAAACATGATATTCATATAAATATCTTCATTAAGGCCACGCGCAAAGAGCTCTTAACCCACAAAATGACTAAGTGACCACAGCAGAGCATATGAGTAAGCTGTCGCTTAAACATCCCCCTTTCGAATTGCGGTACCCCTCAACCATTTTTCAGCTCATTTAATTTGATATCCTTACTTACTCAACTGACCAGTCAGTGTTGACATTACAGCCTACCCACATGCATGAATAAATGTTGCCTGAGGATTTAATTATCCAGCGCTTTTGTTGGAGTGTGGTTTGACGGCGTTGTTTGGTCTATTCCTGGGATTAATACTACATACAGCTCAAAGGGGTAGACAATCCTTCTGGCCGCTTGCCGCCTCTTTTGTTGGCGTTTGTTATTAAACGTTGGTTTTGGTTGCCGATGATTTCATTTCATAGAAATTGCAAATATTTTATTAAAAGCTGCTCATTCCTTGTCTCGGAGGAAACTGATGAAGAGTTTAGTGTTGTGATAGATGGCAAACGTTTGTTAGTTTGATTAGTTGTAGTTGATATTGTTTTTGTGGTCCATAGTTATATCTGCCTGGGGATAGTTCAATATCAATCCAAATTTATTTTACTTGTATGTATATTGCAATAGTTTGACAAATGGGAGAAATTAAACTTAGCAGTACAAAAAATATTGTAACTTTCAGAAATGATCCATTTTACCATAATTCGCCACACTCAGCTTACATCGTCCGAGAGATTACGTATTCCCCGGGCAATGCCTTTAAACATCCGTTCAGTGGCAACAAATGAGAAGGCGCAACGTTGAGTAATCTAAAGGGCAACCCAATGCCCGTACTGCAATTGAAAAAACCCACGCTCAAAAAAAGCCCTTGGAACGATGAGGAATATCATGTAATGTCTGAGGAATTGGATGCTGCATACAAGGCAAAAAAGGAGGGAGATGAAACGCCTATTCATGCGGAGGAAACGTCTATGAAAGAAAAGAGTTAGTCGGGCTATTGAAAATTGTGGGGATAGAGGTAAAGCCCGAAAGTTCTACCAAATGGTAAAAACAATGGTTTTGGAACAAGCATTACCACCCCTAAGGACAGAGGTTAAAATCTGGTCACGGACACGCAGAGTGTACTGCAAATATGGAGCGATACTTCATTAATTTGCTCGTTCCCCTAGGCAGCAAAAGTGACGAAATCACGCCAGAGTCCAAATTATTCACTAATAATGTTCGCCAAAAGTGTAGCCACAGTAAAGTTGAACGTGAACTTTTCTATACAATCTTAACGTATCTACGCACCCTACATAGCTCATAAAGACCACCATAAGACCGGTTTTTCGTACATTTACGCACTTATAAGGCAGTAAGGAGGTTGAATAACAACCGATTTTTAGTTCCTCAGCGGATTTGGAAAGAAGAGACCGCGGCCTTTTCAACGATATACATATATTGACAACTTATCATATCTGTCTGTGTTTTGCCACGAAATTTCTAACTTTTTTGATTTTTTCACTATTTTTTAAGTTTGAAGAAATTCGTGGCCCCTTTTATATAAGGCCACCCAAATGTTTACTATTTTGTTCTGAAAGTGCACGATTTCATGAGTTAAACGCATACTTGTTTATAAAAATTGGTTAACAAATGGTTGTTATTTATGTATTAGTTGTCATGGCTGAGTTTGGTATCTCTGCGAAGCTGATACGATTTTCCGTCCTCATGCGGAAGCCTACGGTAAACCCGACTGGTATCATCTTTAATAAAAGTCATATGCTACATCGAGTTTATTGCCGAAGACTTTTCGAGCTGGAACTTTTTCATCCATTCTTACAACGTGTCCAAGCCAGAGCATTCGATATTTTTGAACTCGCTTGACTACGTCGATGTTGTTGTACAGCTCATGATTCATTCGATCACGATACTCGCCGTTAACGATGATGTGTCGAAATATTTTGCGGAGTATTTTTCTCTCGAAGACTCCCAGAATAGACTGATTCGCTTGTGTCACTTTCTAGGTTTCTGCGCCGTAGAGCAAGACAGGTAGGATCAGAGTCTGGTAAAGTTGGATCTTCGAGAGAGCGCTTTGTCATTAAATCGCCTTCTTAGGACATAGTAGCAGCGCTTTGCGATCATTACACGTCTTTTGATTCCCAGGCTGACATTATTATTTTTGTTTATGGCGGAGCCAAGGTAGACAAATTTATCTACCACTTCAAAGTTATAGTTGTCAACGTTCATGCAGCGTCCCAGACGAATGGACTCTCTGTTTGTTGAAACAAATAAATTGGTTTTGTCCTAATTTATCACCAGACCCGCTTCCGCCGACTGTTTTTCAATGCTCCAAAAAGCCGCAGTAACATCCCGCAGTCCTGCGCCAATGATCTATATAATTAGCATACGCGAGCAACATGTGACTTTTGTTGGTAGAAAATGGCTCAGTCAGATTTTTGCCAATTTTAACTGAAGACTTCGTGTCAGTCAGTGTCATCCTGCAAAGTCGTATTAGCTTCGCTTGGATACCAAACTCAGCCATAGCATCCAACAATTTCTGTCGCATCGGACTGTCGAATGCAGCTTTGTAGTTGATAAACAGATGATAGGTGTCGATCTACATTTCTTGGGTCGCATACAAGGTCATGCCTACATAACACACTAGGCAGGACCTTGTATGCGATGGGTAAAAGGCTAATCCCGCGATAGTTGGGACACACACTTGGATTGCCTTTCTTAAGCACGGGACATAGGTTACTCAGATTCCAATCATCGGTCATGCATTCCTCTGTCGGCAATACATCGGCTCCCGCAGCTTTATTATTTGTAAGCCTTGTGATCGCCGTGCAGATCTCGTTTTGGCTCGGTAGTGAACAATCTACTCCTTCGTCTATGACTGGTGTGATTTCGTCACTTATACTGCATACAGGAACGAGTAAAGATTGAATGTGTTCCCTCCATATTTGCAGCACGCTCTGAGTGTCCGGGTTTCTGTTCCAAAAACTTTGCTTTTCACCCATTGGTTGAACATTCGGGCCTCATCTCTATCTCTGTAGTTTTCGATATCCTGGCTCTCTCTTTTCTTTCACAGACGATTTTTCTGCCTGAACAGGCGTTTCATCTCTCTCCTTTTCTCATTATAACGCTCCGTCACCGAACGCGTCACCATTGGCTGCAGTTTTGTCTTGTATGCAACATCGATTTCCTCAGACATTTCGCGACATTCATCATCGTACCAGGGCTTGTCTGAGCGTGGCTTTTGATAACCCAGTACGGCCTTTGCTGCAGTGGTCATAGAATTCGCAATATGCTCCCACTGTGTGTGGGGAACACCAGAACTAGGGCGGTTTGTTTGGAGTAATTGAGAGGGTTGGTTGGAGTAGGCATTGGCTATCTAGGTGGTATGGACCTTTGTGATGTCTAGCTTCCTTTGCGTTTGATTACGAGTGTTTTTAGCACTACTTAATCGGCTGCAACTATATGGTGATCGGTGTCAACATTTGCACCGTGCATCACACGCACGTCCATAATGCTTGAGACATGCCTTCCATCAATTACCACGTGATCAGTCTAATTTATTGTACAATTTTGATCAGGAAATGTCCATGCTGCCTTGTGGATATCTTTATGCGGGAATCTAGTTCCACTCACAACCATGTTTCTTGCAGACGCGAAACTAACCAGTCTGAATCCGTTATCGGAGGTGTTGTTGTGTAGACTGAATTTTATCGACCGCTGGACCAAGAGCATCTTCCCTTCCTATTTTAGCATATAACTCTCCCAGAACAATTTTAATGTCATGTGCAGAGCAGCGGTCATATATGTCCTCCAGGCGCTCATAGAATGCATCTTTAATGTCATCGTCTTTTTCTTCTGTCGGGGCGTGTACACAAATCAGCGTAATTTAAAAATATTTCGCCCGGATGCGAATAGTAGCTATTCGGTTACTTACAGGGTTAAGTCGCGAGGCTAAATGTCGAAGTCTCTTGCTGACTATGAAACCACATCCAAATTCGTGTCATTCTGCATGGCAGCTGTAAAAGATGTCACAGTTCTTTCGCCGTGTGCATTCCTGTCCCGTCCATCTTATTTCCTGTACGTCGGTAATGTTAGCCTTGTATTTGTCGAGGACATCCGCCAGTTAGATAGAGGCACCATATCTGTAAATCATTAAATCATGGTCCCTATAACGTTTGCGGGGGTCGTCAACATTTTGTGGGGTACTTGTTTTTTCTTTTCGTCGTGTTTTCATAATAATTGTTTTGTTTAAGGAAAGTGGCTTATTAGGCCACCTCGCCCGATCAAAGTTTTATGGGGCTGCCAAAGCCACTAATAGAGCCTCAGTGTTGAGCTTCAGTAAATTCTGTTACCTACTTCCTAAGACGCATCGGTGGTAGCATGCCGATTAGGTTACTTAACATTTCGCCTTCTTGCATTTGCTACCACTGATGTTCAGTGGCATTGCCCGGGGAATACGTGATCTCTCGGACGCTGTGAGCTGCTTGGGAACCTCTAAAGAGAGCTTCTGGCTATTACCAAATGAATAACAATCAGAAAGACTCAAATTAGAAAATTCCCATACCCCGGAGAGAATAATACTTCGCATAATAATTGGACGCATGGTCCTTAACGGCGAGTACCGAATGAACCGTGTGCTGTATGAGCTGTATAACGACATCGACGTTGTCAAGCGCGTTCAAATGGACCGATTTCGTTGGCTTCGACACGTTGTAAGAATGGAAAAAATACTCCAGCTCGAAAAAATATTTTGTCTTTCCAAAACTTTAATTTTTTTTGCCAAATTTTAATATATCTTGGAGGATAGTCATTCTTGATACTTTTTATATCACTTTAATTGTTCCTTATCTCCAGCTTCACTCTTTCCATTTAGTTTTAAGTTAGTATCTGATTGTTTGCCCACAGTACAAGAAAACTTAATAAAACATCCTTGGAAATATTGTAGAGTTAAATAGGGAACGAAATGCAGTCTAATTTCACCATCCACTGTGCAGATCGACTTTTATTCGAGCTAGTTATTTGCATATATTATCTTAAATTTTTCCCCCAATTTCTAAATTTAACATCTGACTAAATTCATAGTTTGTATTAAGCCAAAGATCAAATTTCGAACGTTTTCAAAATAACGCTACATCATTGTCACGAATAACCTCTGCTATTTTAACCGGATGTACTGTAAGTTATGACTATGATAATGAATGAAAATCCTAAAGAACAATTGCTTTTCACTTGTGGGAATTTTAGTAAAATCTTTAGGTTGTCACATATACGAGTCACAACACCAATGTGTTTGTATATGTTTTACTAAAGTAAATTCATGAAATCCCCATTTGCAAGTGGAAATGTTGCATGTAACCCAATCAAAAAGTATGAGGAGTCATGAAAAGTCTATTTGCCCCAGTCTGTGTCACACAAAGATGGGAAAAGATCTACTCTCAAAAGCAGCGGTAAGATCGTATCTTAAAGGCGGCTAAAACTCACGCGCAAATTCACATTTGTTTATATGAATATAATAGGTTTTTTTTTAGTTTTGCAAAATAAGCCACTGTAAAACGAAGCCGCTTTGAGTTATGATGCCGCGGAGTTTGACATTTTTTTTCGCTTCTTTTGTAGTAAAAAGGATACCGCTCAAAACTCATGATGATTCTAAGACAACGCAATGATGTCATAAGGCTGGTGAGATCGCAATGCAGTTTTTGCTTTCGAGTATTGGACAGTTCAGCTAAAAAAGGCGTCGGCAAGTCTCGATGACGTTCAAACGAGGAATTAACTGCTGGTCATAATATATAACAAATTTCCCGGGAAATGTCTAAAACCGTAAAGTTTGTATTAAAGGTCAGTATGTGGGTGTGAGAGAAGCAAAAGTTTACGAACAAGGATCCCTACCTGTAAGGACAGATATGAAAATATGGCCATGGACGCGTTCCCAAGTCACAACAAGTGGCGAAATCACGACAAGTATCGATGACGGAGGAGATTGTTCAAAACCGCATGTTTACGAGATCTGCACGGCATTTGCATGGCGTAATAACAATAAAGCTGCAAGTGCCGCTGAACTGCCGGCGTAGTTTTAAGGCCTAAGGCTACGAGCTGGTAATGTGCATGTACCAGTTTATAGGGCAACGCTGCAGCCAATTGTAACCCGGGCTGTTAGGGAACGGCACAAGGAGACATTAAGACAGGCGAGACAGCTATTTAAGCGCAAAAACGTCAATGAAGGAACGGGAGAACGAGGATATAGAGCGATACAGTGATAGAGGTGAGGCCCGAACCAGAACCAAAAAGTAAAGGCAAAAGGCTACGGTAATGGGCTCCCCTCCTGTAAGGACAAGGATGGAATTCTGGTTACAGATACGCAGAGTGTGCTGCATATATAGAAATAACACTTCCAGCAACTGCTGTTTCCAGAAGGCAGCGCACGTAAAGGTATCACACCAATTGTCGACGACGGCTTAGATTGAACACCACCAAGTCAAGCCGAGTTAAGAAGAGCAATATCGCGGCTGAAAAACAATAAACAGCTGGTACCGACGGTCTTTCGGCAGAGCTCTTCAAGTCCGGTGGCGAGGTGGCACCAGCTCCTGCGCAGGGTTTGGCTTAAAGAGTGCATGTCCGACAATTGGAATTTAAGCGTATTATGTCCTGTGCTGAAAAAAGGTGATCCAAGTGTGTGTTCCAACTACCGCGGGATCAGCCTTTTACCCATTGCATATAAGGTCCTGTCGAGTGTGCTATGTGAAAGACTAAAGCCAGTGTTATCCAACCTGATCGGACCTTATCAGTGTGGCTTTAGACCTGATAAATCAACAACCGACCAGATATTCACACTTCGGCAAATCCTGGAAAAGACCCAAGAGAAACAGATCGATACGTACCTGAAGTTGGTTGCTTATTTAATAATTCAATAACCAAACTTCTCTATTTAAAATCAAAATTTATTCTGAAAACTTTTGATAATTCAATTCGACAATATTGAATATTCAAACAAAGAAAACAAATTTAAAATACAATTTATAAAACAAAGTGAATATGTAGAGGAACACTACATAAGTCCCCCACCAGTAATACACTTAATTAACATAAAGTGTATTTTGTTTACGTGAATTATTAAATGTTTCACTTGTGTTGTCAGTATGTGCGGGTTTAAGGTGATCTATAGAAACTGACTTAATTAAATTACCACATTGAATTTTAAACGACTTATTGTTTCTTTCAACGACTTTAAAAGGACCATTATAAGGAGCTTCTAAACCTACAGGTCTTTGATTTTTAACAAAAACAAAATCACAATTAAAAAGGTCCTTCGGAACAAAGCTTCGAACGTTATTGCCATGGTGAATAACACTACTTCGAACAAAAGCAAAATGATTTCTTAGTTTATCAAGAACTTCATTAGGTGTTACCGAATTATTGGTGTTCACAACCAAATCGCCTGGTAATCTTTAGGTTTGACCATAAACTAATTCCGATGGGCTACATTTTAGTTCCTCTTTAACACTTGCACGAATTCCAAGTAGGATAATTGGTATCTGTTCGGACCAGTTTTTCGAATTACCACTGGCCTTCAGTGCAGTCTTCAACTGTCTATGGAAACGTTCAACCATACCGTTTGCTTGTGGATGATAACAAGATGTGTGAATTTTATGTGAACCAATCAATTTGGTTAAATCATTAAACAATTTTGAAGTAAATTGTGTTCCTTGGTCAACTGTTATCCGAAGTGGAACTCCAAAACGGGGAATATAATTGTTAACGAATGTTCTTGCTACAGTCTGTGAAGAAATGTCCCTAATCGGATATGCTTCAGGCCATCTAGTGAATCTGTCAATAATTGTTAATATATATCTGTTTCCATTTGATATTGGGAATGGACCAACAATATCCATGTGGACATGTTCAAATCTTCCAGAAGGAATGTCAATTTTCTGGACAGGAGATTTAGTGTGAAGATGTACTTTTGATCTCTGACAGTCTGAACAATTCGTAGCCCATAGATTAATATCCTTTTTCATGAAAGGCCAGAAATATTTGCTAGTTATAAGCTTTCTAGTAGCACGAACCCCAGGATGTGAAAAAGAATGTAGATTTAAAAATACCTTTTTACGTAAAGAATTTGGAACAAAGGGGCGATTAGTTCTTCCTGAAATGTCACACCAAACTTTTAACCCAAGTATTGGAACCTCAATCTCACGTAAGCTATTTTCGGATTCGTTTTTAGAAATAATTTTCTTTAATTCGTCATCATTTTGCTGTTCTCTATGCAATACCTCCATATTAATGTTGTTGTTTGTGAAAGCATCAATTGCAGGAAGTCTGGATAATGCATCAGCAACAGTATTTTCTGCTCCATTTATAAAACGAATATCGGAAGTGAATTGAGCGATGAATTCCAAGTGTCTTGTTTGACGAGGAGATCTCTCTGCTTTGGAGTCCAAAACATAAGTTAGAGGCTTGTGATCTGTAAAAATCACAAAATTTCTGCCCTCTAAAAAATGCCTAAAATGTTTAATAGATGAATATACAGCCAAAAGCTCCCGATCAAAGGTTGAGTATTTACATTCAGTGGGAGAAAGTTTCCTAGAAAAATATGCTATGGGTTCGACTTTATTGTTCTTGGTCTGTTGTAATACAGCTCCGATTGCTGAGTTTGATGCATCCACCGCTAAAGAGAGATGAGCTGATTGATCAAAATGAGTAAGCAATGTTTCCTCAGAGAATTTAAGTTTCAAAGTTTCAAAACAATGTTCAGCTTCCTTCGTCCACACGAGTTCCTTAGACTTAGTTTTAGTTGTTTTTGTTATCATATCGTGGAGTGGCGAAAGATGAGTAGCGACCATTGGGACATATCTATGGTAATAATTAATCATACCAATAAATTTTTGAAGCTGAGTTTTCGATTTAGGTTTTTGATATGAAAGAATAGTTTTAACCCTTTCAACCGATGGTTGAATGCCTTCCGAAGAAATTTGATACCCCAAAAATTCAAGGTTAGATACGCCAAAAAGACATTTAGATGACTTTATATTCAGTCCATATTCATCAAGACGTTGAAATACCATTTTAAGGTGTTCGAAATGTTGGTCCTCATTCTCACTAGCGATTAATACGTCGTCAATATAGGTAAATACAAAATCAAGTCCAAAGAAAACCTCGTTGATGAATCTTTGAAATGTTTGGGAGCTATTTCGGAGTCCAAATGGCATACGAGTAAACTCAAACATTCCAAAGGGAGTTGTGATGGCCGTTTTGTGAATATCACTTTCAGCCATAGGGATTTGGTGGTAAGCTTTAACTAGATCGATTTTGGAGAAAATCGATTTACCATAGAAGTCATTTGTTAGATCCTGAATATGGGGTAATGGGTACCTATCAGGAATTGTAATACAATTAAGTCTACGATAATCTCCACATGGTCTCCAATCATTAGGGTCGCTTTTAGCAACAAGATGAAGAGGAGATGATATATAAGAGTGTGATGGTCTACAAATACCAGTATCTACTAGAAATTTAAATTCGGATTTAGCTACTTTTAATTTTAGAGGATCTAATCTGCGAGGTTTCGAAAAAGGTGGATTCCCTTTAATTTCAATTCGGTGAACGGTGGAATGTTTAATGGGTTTAGAGTAGTCGGGATCACTTGTAATTGAAGAAAATTCATCCAAGAGTCTCAAAAATCTGTCTTTAGGAGGTAATATTTTAATAGAGTGTAATTCTGTTATTCCTAATAAACCTTTGACAGAAGTTTGCGTATTAGAATCGCTGATCAGTTTACGTTTCATATCAATGACAATACCAAAATGTTCAAAGAAATCTGCACCTAATATTGGGTTGGTGATATCAGCCAAAATGAAAATGAAATTAAAAGTACGTCCAAGACCTAAATCAATAGTTAAGGATTTTGTTCCAAATGTCCTTATAATGGTACCATTGGCAGCTGATAGCAATGTATCTGAATGACGTTTGTGTTTATAAAACTTTGTTATGGGAATAACCGAAACAGCGGCTCCAGTATCAATTAAAAAATTTAGATTGTTTATAATATCAATGACAAAAAGGCGACGTGATGATTTTTTAGAAATCCCTTTATTCATCGCCAAAATATCGGGATTATTTAGTTTAAATTTCGTGTATTATTATTTGAAACAAAATCACAAGGTGATATACATTTAAGGGCTCTATTACCAAATTTTCGATGATACCAACATAGCGTACGTTTATTAGATGTACCATTGTTTCTGCTTGTTCTAACGTTGGTATTACCATTGTTTCTAATTTCAGATACAT
The DNA here is from genome assembly GCA_964034835.1 of Muscina levida. NCBI lineage: Eukaryota > Metazoa > Arthropoda > Insecta > Diptera > Muscidae > Muscina > Muscina levida. Next base: position 68,127,453 of record OZ035883.1, read on the forward strand.
CAAGAGATAATCTGCTAATATGTTCAGCCAAATTTGTTGTGATTTGAATTAAGTTTTCAAATAATTGATTCGAGTCTGGAGATTTAGCAGGACAGCTTACCAAAGAAATTTGATTTATAGTTAATAAATCATTTATTTTATCCGCTAAAGTCAGTTTTTCATCCAAAGACGTTAGATTGGATGCAGTTAGATGCATTTGAACTGTTGGATGAAGTTTGCGCATCCATAATTTAAACAATAAGTCGTTATTAACCATTGAATTTGAAAAAGAAAGAGCCTTTAAGTCACGGAAAAATTCTGATGGTTTTCTATCACCAATTTCGGAATCACTAAGAATTCTTTCGAGACGAAGATCAGCGTTCATGGTAAAACGTTCAAGAATTGTTTTCTTAATGTGATCATATTTATTTTCATGTGGTGGGTTATGAATTATATCAACTATTTTATTTAAAATTTCCTCTGAAAGAGAAATAATAACCAATTGATATTTAGTCGTATCGTCTGTAACGCCTTTCAAAGCAAATGTAAATTCGGTTTGTATAAACCATGTCTCAGGACATGAAATCCAAAACTGTGGTAATTTAATTGAGAGGTTGGAAGAATAATGTGTTTGAGTGTTAGGTAGAGGATTTAATTGAGCATCGTGAAATTCCGTACTCATTTCATTTGAATCTGGGTTTAAATTACCCTGTCCCATAGAGCGTGTATTAACCATTTTAAAAGTGTATTATTGGTAAGGGATTTACAGTTAGGAACAAGATAAAAGTTAATACAGAGACAGAAAAGGAAAATAACAACAAAATGCGTTCGAAAAATTTCTGGAGCAGATTCACAATGATTGTTTATAATTGAATATGTTTTAAGTTATATGTGTAATTGTTTTTTTTTGACTTATCTGTTTTATGGATGTAATATCCTAAATTGTTTTAGAATTTGAGAATTCCGTTGGGTCAGATATGGTCCGAAACAGAAATGTCCAAAATTCGATAGTTGGGATTAGAGGTAACGGTAGATCCTTAAATAAACAGTATGACGACTGTGATTAAAACTTCTTATCCAAATTGATGTACGGTTGAATAATGCGTATTTGAGGATGTTGTTAGTCTGGTAACCATTCTTAGCTATTGATTTTCACTTAATAGATTTTGCGATTATTTGATCTTTCCAATAGTCAGTTGCAAGACAGATAATTTTCAGCATATTTCTTTGAAATGGTAATTGATCTTTTCTCCTTTTTTTTAGCGTAAATATTAAAAGGAAGTGCGTTTTTTTTTAAAATGTACAAAGATTCGTATATTCACACCGAATAGTTTGAGCAGGATCGCCAATGAAGTTGGTTGCTTATTTAATAATTCAAAAACCAAACTTCTCTATTTAAAATCAAAATTTATTCTGAAAACTTTTGATAATTCAATTCGACAATATTGAATATTCAAACAAAGAAACCAAATTTAAAATACAATTTATAAAACAAAGTGAATATGTAGAGGAACACTACAGTACCATCATTTCGTCGACTATAAAGCTGCCTTCGACAGCCCGATACGGCAGAAATTACTCGAAGCCATGGCTGAGTTTGGTAGTCCAGCGAAGCTGATACGCCTCTGCGGAATGACGCTGACTGATTCGAAGTCTTCAGTAAAGATTTGCAAGGACCAAAGCAAATAATCTCAGCCTAGAAATCCGGAGAAGAATCCTCTCTCGACAAACAAAAATTCAGCTATACCAGATACTGGTTCTACCCGCCTTAATGTATGGTTCAGAATCCTGGGTTATGACACAAGCAGATGAATCGGTTCTGGCGGTATTCGAGAGAAAAATACTCCGTAAAATATATGGGTCCATCATCATTAACGGAGAGTATCGGCGTCGTATGAATCATGAGCTGTATAAGCTGTACACTGACATTCACGTGGTCAGACACATTAAGGTGCAGCGGTTGCGTTGGCTAGGTCATGTTGTACGCATGGACGAAAATGCTTCAGCTCGAAAAGTCTTCGACAATGAACTCGATGGACGGCGCAGAAGAGGGCGACCAAAACTCCGTTGAAAAGACCAGGTTACAGAACTTGGTGTGACTAACAGGAGAAGAAGCGCAGAAGATCGAGGCACCTATAATAATTTTCTACGTGCGGTATATAATCCACCGGGATTGCAAAGAAGTACCAGCTAAGTAAGTAAGTAAGTAATTTGGCTAAGGAAATGCATGTCCTGTACCTCAAAGAGTCGATACAAGTGTGTGGACCAACCACCATTGAATCAGCCTTTTATCCATCATATATAAGATCCTTTCGAGTGTGTTATGTGAAAGAGTTATCAGTATGGCGTAGGGCCTGGTAAATCCAAGACCTACCAGATATTCACACTTAGAAGACTCAAGATAAGGAGATCGACACCTAACATCTGTTAATAGATTACAAAGCTGTATTCCACAGTCTAAAAAGACGGAAACTATTAGATGCTATTGCTGAGTTTGATATCCCCGCGAAGCTGATATGTGAGGTGACACTGACTGACACTTATTCTTCAAAAATCTGACTGAGCCATTTTCTGTCAAGCGAGTCTTTAGATAAGGCGATAGTCTGTCATGCGATCGATATAAAAGAGATCATGCGAATGGCTGCAGTCAACACGAATAGTACCATCATTCATAAAAGCCACATGCTGCTCGCGTATGCCGATGATATATATATCGTTGGTCGTGAATTGCGGGATGTTACTGCGGTTGGTTCAAGCATTGAGAAGCAGTCGACTGTTTCAACTAACAAAAACTTTACTCGTTTGTGACGCTGCGCGAACGTTGACAACTATAACTTTGAAGATGGTAGATGATTTTGTCTACATCAACTACATTTCTAGACAAGCCAATATTACTGTCGTGATTCGCAAGATACCGCTGAGAATGCTGGAAAGAGTGAACTAAACTAAAATCTTTCACATAAACCGCCTACTGCCGCGGCCAACATTTGAATGCATTTTAAAAATCAAATATCGCAAACTATATTTTTGGTCTTTAATAAAGATTCCGATATTCCATTCTACATTCAGTGTTTTATTTATTGTTAAAAACAAGTTCTAAATGAATCACCCTTTATGTATTACAATTTTAGCTAGTCATTACTGTTTCTGAAGTCGTTAGAATTTTTTGTTAAAAAGTGACATATGTCTTCGATTGGTAGACTAACCGTCAGTCTCAAAATGTTGTCTGGTTATACAATGCTAATATATGAAATGTCCTGTCACTTGTGCAGTCTTATTATGCTCAAACATGTTTTCATATAGAAAACATATGGTAACTTACGTATGGCGGTTACCAATAGCAGTAGACGTATTATGCATACGTCCAAAATCAATTGGTTTAGTTTGACTCATAAAAGGTCTGTTAACATGTTGAATGTCATGTCTACTTCATTAGTTAACGTTTTGAAAGGACCTTCTAGAATGCCTCAAAACCTTAACTTACGTATGTCGATTACCAACAGCAGTAAACTTATTATGAATATGTCCAAAATCAATTAGTTTAGTTTGACTCATAAAAGGTCTGTTAACTTGTTGAATGTCATGTCTACTTCATTAGTTAACGTTTTGAAAGGACCTTCTAGAATGCCTCAAAACCCTTAAGGCATAAAACTTACAACTCCTTGTCATGAGTCACATTTCAATATCAATTATAAACGCAATTCTTTAGCCTTTCAATAAACTGTGAAATTCAACATAATTTTTATGAGTCATAAAAATGCAATTCATTATCAGTATTAAATGATCAAAATCCATTAAAAACATTCATAATTCCAATGACAATTGTCATTTATTCAGAACTCATTGGGGGAGCGGTAACCATGTGACCGTGATACGTCGCAGCCAACGACGCTGTCGCGGAAAGAGAAATTGTACGATTTGTGGTGGAATAAAGTATTTTCAATGGACAGCGAAGACTTTTCATGAATTTGGCAACATTAATATGTGGATAGCGTCAAGACCCAGATATGCAAATAGGTTTCTACTGAATCAATCACTTGCAGACATACAGACACACTCGCACACACATACACACGAGCGCACTTTGTGAAACAATTAAAGTAGTTGTGCGAGCAAGAAATATTAAAGCTGTGCAGGAAAAAATTCCACGAATTTTACCGTCACAGGTGCAACATGAATATCAATTGCCGTTTTTCGGTATATAAATAATAAAAAATTAAATGCCTCTCTTTTTTATTAGTTGTTATTTTTCTGTTTCTTTGTATGTTTGTTTGCTTGTGGTAAGATAAATACCACTTATACATATTGACAATTTCAATTCCAAAGTCTTATTTTTGTCCACCGGAGTAGTGAACAATGTACTGTCAATGGGTTACCTACTCTACCTGCCTATGGGCCGGTCGGTCCGTCGGTCGATCGGTTGATCGCTGTCTAAGATGGGAAATTGCGGTTCGTTAATATGGGCAGCACATCGCGGCTCAACTCTGTTTTATACGCATAGTTGTATATATTATTGGTAATTCATTCTTATTGTTTTCTATTTTGTTTATTGTTTTGTTTACAACTGAGATAGTTGATTTCTGTTTTCAATACTCAGACGCTACTAGTAAATTATTGACAGTGTATTGAGTTTAACTTAGATCCATTGAAGATTTCAAGCGATAGCGAGTATGCAATGCATGAGGTTAGCTAACGTACACTGTCCGGTATATGTTGCCAAAAATGATGTAAAATTCATCACGTGGCTTATGTGAATTTACATTTTATCTGCATCATAATCTACCTGTAACCTTAAATCACAACAATTACAAAGCGACCTAAATCTAGAGGGAGTGTCCTAAGGCAACTGTAAATGTAAATGTTTAGTATGTAAGAGTATTGGGATTTATTTTTCCGTCTTAATGTCATTCCAGTAAAAAGCACTTACTCCAAGAGGTTACATTGCGAATATGTCCACATATTGGGTGGGAAATTCAATCCAATAATTACTTGTACTTGCGAACCCTGTAAGTCCCTCAGGGTATACAAAGTGGGTACACTGAATGGAAAGCTGGATGAGACTAAGTCGGGATCTCTCGAGGATAATGCGATCTCTAGGAGTAGTCCCATCGCTTACGTCTCGCGCTGCAATGTGCTCTCTAGTACTTAAAAAACTTAATTTCCCTTTACACCCCATGTAAGAGGTATGGGTAAGCTTCTTGCGTTGTTGTGAATTAACACGCTTTCTATTTTTAGATTCACAACTAACGGCATCTACTTGTTTATCGACGAATGCAAACGTCACTGTTTGAGAAGCTCTTACTAGACACGCCGATTGACTCGACACTAATACTGTGAAGTTGCTGTCGACAACATTCGAGGGGAGCCGACAATGAAAGAAAAATTTATTTCATTTATTTCTTTTAAGATGACTGGAGCCAGGAGTTGAACCTGTGATCTCCCGCATGGTAGTCGCGTGTTCTAACCACTATGCCACGGCTCTCTGGTACATCACTTTGTTTATTGACTTATGAACAGAAACAGGGCACAACAACACGAAATATTGGGGACTATTTTAAAATTGTTGAGGTCTAAGCCCCAATATAATTTTTGGGCCTATATTCATTTTATGTTTGAGGTATAATTTACTGGGGTCTATTTTTATAATGCAATTAGACCCCAAATTTGAGACCTAATTTCTATTTTCACTTTGGGATGTATTTTCGTGGGGCCTAATTTCCTAGCACCACTGTCGGTGACCAAATATACTGTATCAGGTTCAATGGATACAAGAATTTTGTCCCTTTAGCCCCTGATAGGCTACTAATAAAATAGCGATACTACTGAAATCACCTTTTCGCTGATTGGTATCAACCTGAATCTATCTTCAATTTCATTATAAGTGAAGCCTCGAAAAATCTGTAACAGATGTTATGACGAATGTCCTACCCTTACTCTCTTAGTATACAACAACAATATACATGTATCTGAATGGAGCGTACTGTCACGTTATCCGTTTTCTGACCATATTTATTTAAACATCCACATATATCTATGAACCTCTGAAAAAGGAGGCCTTTAAACATTTTAAGAAAACGGACTAGAGTACCTTTCGAAGGCGCTTAGAAGAACACTGTGGTTACACGTGGACATTTCTGTCCGAAGATCGTCTATATATGGCCCATATCAGATTCTTCCTTCTCACTATCGAGCGAACTTTATGTAAACTAGGCGGAATTCTAATTGACTTTTTTGACTGATGCCAAGTGTTGAATTTATTGTTGAGAAAATGGGTATCCAGACGAAAAGGTCCACGTTCCATCATCCGCCATTAAAATCCTATAAATCAGTCGGACCTGACGGAATATTTCCAGTGTTGTACTTTTCTTGTGTATAGTTGGCTAGAAATAATTTCCAAGGGCTAGCTCATACTGGGTGTCATCTCCAACATTAAGAAAAGTGTTTTTCATTCCGAAGGCTGGTTCTCATTTCAAACCAAAAGAGCTTCGACCGAACAGTCGAGAGGATATTTTTTAATCATGTTCGAAGAAATTTCCAAAGAATTTATTATCAAAATCTCAGCATGGATACAGTAAAGGAAGATCAACTAAGACAGCTCTCCACTCTATAGTAAGTACAATCAAAAACTCTCTCGAGAATAAGAGCTACGCATTGGGAACATTCCTAGACATCGAGAGAACCTTCAATAATATTTTACCTTTCAGCAATCCTAAAATCATTACATGATTAGGTAGTTGGCCGATCTAGTCCTGTTTTGATGGATATATAAAATGCTTATTTTTTTTAAACTTTATTGTTTGTTAGTTATAGTCGTATTGATTATATATCACAATTTACGTTAGTGTATCAAATAATACATCAAATTCGGCTAACGAGCAGAAAAGTGTTCTTTGTTGTTAGATATTTTTGGTCAAATTCAGTGTGTCACGCACTAGGCTGACGTGTTTCGAACTCCATGACGAGTTCATCTTCATACCGCTTTGTGACGAACTGATGCACAATGGTACCTGCGAATACATACTAAAATTGGAACCACCGTCACTTAACGGAGTACACTTGAATCTAGGGATTATCCTTGACCGGAAACTGTTTTGGAAATCCAATGTGGAGGGTAGGGTCAATCTAGTCATCTGGTTCATCTAGTGCTTTTAACTACTGTAAAGGGGCTATAGGCAGCGCCATAGTCTCCATAGGTCACATTGAGGATTTATACAGCAATACTTTTCTATGATATCGAAGTTTGGTTAAGGTCCCTTCATAAGAAGTACGTTCTGAATTCCTTTGACAAAAATTCATAGATCATAATTGATTACTTAGTGGGGCATTAAACACTACCCCAACTATAGCACTTATTTCCATTCTAAACATCTGGACTACTGATATCAGGGTTGAGTCGGCAGCCGCTGCATCTCTGGTAAGAATCAGAGAATGTGGCTTTAAGCTATCTGGACATGCTAACCTACTACACCGGATCAGCTCAATTTAGGAAACAGGGGCTATTGTATCGTGTACATATTACTAGCAACTAATCTAATGACTTCTATTCCGAAAGGGAATACCGTTAGTTGGAGCAGAGAATCGGATCCCATAAGCTGTCAGACCATTGCAAGGGTGTTACAGGTAGAAATCACTGATACACTTTAGGTTTGCAAACTACTGAGAAAGTATCACTATCCTGCGAATAATAGATAGATAGAAATAGACTGACAGTGAGGCTGTTATTAAATCCCAGGAAGCAATGTTTGTTACAAACCTGACGGTAAAGGTATATCATTCATCAGCTGAGTACCGGTACTCAGTGACATACCGGAACTCAGTGACAAAGGGTACAGATTCTTCCGGCAAAAGGAAGTATTGGTATGCCAAACTTCACCTGCCGTCTGCATATCAGACAATGGTTCGACAATATGTTCAATGATTAACACAGTACAACACATGATTTTGGAATTCTGAGAACTGCACGTGAAAGTAGCCCCTGCATCATTCGTTTTGTCAAGTTACATGCCATAATAATTTGATGTCGATTAGAAGTTAGTAAGTATCGTATAGTAAGTATAGTATTTGGCAATTTGTCACATTTTAGGTTGTTTTGTTATATTGTTATATAGTGGCGTATGATTATCATAAGTAATATTCCATGCAAATCATACGCCACGGAGTACAACAGTTTAATTGTAACTGCTACAAAAAGAACCCATTTGATAAATTCAGCTAAAACAGACTAGTGGCTCTCGAGTTAAGTCAAACAAAAGAGCCTAAAACTTAACAATTTCCCCTATACGGTGCTTACTAACTTCAAAACGATATTAAATTATTATGGCATGTAACCTGACAAAACGAATGAAGCAGAACTTCTTCTGTTTGGGGCTACTTTCATGTTCAGTTCTCAGAATTGAGTCCCAAATCAATGAGCTGAAAAATGTTGTACTGTGTAATGGAGGCTCACTCCAACATGTAAACATGCTATGGTTCTCTGGCCGCAGGTGAACCAAAAAAAGGACTAAGCAATTACTTAACTTGCTGAGACGTAGGATATCCGCAGATATAGGAAAACTAACGGGGAATTGTCTTGTTGGAAAACACGCTCTTAGATTAGGCCATAGATCTACTCTCTGTAGATGCTGCATGGAGGAGAATGAAGAAGTAACGAAATACCATCGTTTGGATTGCCCAACATTAGGTGGATTATGCACTAGAGTATTCGAAAACCATATAGTAAGCACCGAAGCTCTGCAGGAATAAGCTGTAAATACTGATCAGCAAATTGATAAAAAAGGCGAATTAGCTAGATTTCTAGACAGTATGGCTATAAGAGAAATTTCAGGTATCATAATGGATTTCGTTAGCCGAAGTGTGCCAGACAGTGAGTTGTTTTGCAACATATCTAACATAGCTTAACCTTCTCTACGGCGCAGAATCCTGGATAATGATACAAGCCGATTAATCTGGGAATCTTCGAGATATTATGACTAGGATAGTCATATCTCAGTTATTTATGTATACATGTCTTTGATCGGCTGTCCCTTCGATGTTGTCGACAGCAACATTGCAGTTTTTGAGTCTAGTAAAAGCTTCTCAAGCAGCTGATGTTGGAACGTAGACCTTTTCGTCCAGAAATCCCGCTACCTATGGATTGAGTTCAGTAGTATCGCTATCGCTAAATCTCTAAAGGAAAAGAGCATTAGATTTGTCTTTAATAAGTATGCAAGATCGTTAAACTGTAGATCTCGTTGTGTGAGTCTAAAAATAGAAGCGTCTTAACCACTCAAATGTGAAAAGCTCTCACACATCCCATTCATGAGATGTAAGAGAAGCTTAGCTAATAGACTAGATGGACGGCACAGGTTGTGCCACCGTAACTTCGTTAGATGAATTAGGTAATGAAGGTGTTATCTAAACGTGGTGTGACGAACTATCTATGGAGCACAAAAAACCGAAGCGCTTTAAATTCCTTTCTGTGGGCGGCAATATATCGATTCGGTAGATGGATTTCGGTATGAAGGATGATAAAGTCAAATTAGGCCAAGGACTTAAGCCACGTACGTTTTCGCTTTACTAATGGTTTGGCTAAATATGAGGATTTTAACAGAAAGATCTTATTTTCAGTTAAAACGCATTTTACACCAGACGTCATCGAGCAGAAGCCGATGCATCCAAAATGAGTGACTTTATTCTAGCTGTGAGAAATTTACAAAATAAATTCGAGTTTTGTGAAATATTTTTAGTAGTTTGTTTTTGATAATAAAAGCTGCAAATTGAAAAACTAAGGCACATATTGGTTATTGGTGATATCCACCTAGTGGCATCGTTTGGTAATGAAATCATGCACTGCCTTATTGAGTCTGTGACTGTTATTTATGTTTCTTTATGGAAGTATTTCGAATTTATTTTGCTGAAAATTCAATTTCCACCGAACCTGAGTTCAAAGGTTTGATCCGAACAAACACTGTGGCATGCACACCCAGAAGCTCGTCTCCCTCAACTCAATGAATGGGTGGAGGTTGGGCCACTATGGAGGAATTGATAACTGTCAACGATTTCCATTGAAACCATCAATTGCTCAATGTTTTCGCTATTTTGTTTGTTTCAATGTGAAATCAGCAAATTGTCAGTCAATCGCTGGGTAGTCACACATTTGATGTGAGCGATCATCCTCACAATCAGTTGGTCGTGGTGGCGTTTCTATGCGACAACAGTTGCAACAATGAATGAGGAATGTAATGGGGGACAAGATAGCGCGAGAGACACTCCTTAGATCTTTGCACCGCCACCCTAACATAGTTGGCTATGTACGTAAGCAAAGTATCTCCAACATGTCCAGCGTAATAAATGGCCGTAAAACAAATTATGCATACGCTCACATGTACGTACGTTCGTACGTAGATATGACCGTATGTTTTGTGGCCACAATGAAAGTTCTTAACAGATTGTAAATAGATCTTTGTGTATAGCTCTATGTGTGTACATATTTCTCTGTCATGGTGGCTACGTTGCTTGCATACGGAAAATGCTCATTACCCGAGTATGTATACGAGTATGTAAGTGCGGCAGTCGGTACGTAAGACTCCTCTAATGTCATCTTTCTCAGTTAAATACTCACAAGTGAGTCCAAACTAACAACAAATCTTTTCATTTAACGTCACCGGCGACAATCCAATGTGCTCAATTGTTGGTAGTATTACGGATTGGAGTAGTGCGAGCCATTGGGCCTGTAGGGCTTGTCGGTCGGTTGTTTCGTTACTTGGTTGGTTGTTTGGTCGGCCCGTTTTGGTTCACTTGTCTCAGTGATATATGATCATGTGTAGTTGGCGTTGTATTTTTTTTTATTTGTGTACTTGCTGTAGACTCTTTTGCATTTGTTTGTCATTATCCGCCGTTAAATGCTACACATGTGTTGGTAGTTCTTTCATGGAGGGCATACAGTGATTTCAAAAGGTTAACCCTCAGATCAAACATGATAGCGAGTGGAATCAGACTCTCGGATCAAGGTATCCTTTACATAAAGGATATCCCTTGAAAAATATACAAGAAAGCAGATTAATCACGTGTCAATCGATGGAAGGCATGCCCCATAGACTCGGATCACCGCCTACTTGCAACCAAGGTATGCACGTGATTATGAAGTGCTAAAAAAGCTCGTAACTAAACTCAAAGGAAACTAAACTTCGCTAATTTGCATACCACCGTGGTAGCCAATGCCTACTCCCACCAACTCTCTCAGTTGCTGCAAACAAACGTCCCTAATTCTCTTGTTTCCGACATACAGTGGCAACATATTGCGTATTTTTTAAATACTGCCGCAGCGACCGTATTGTGATATGAAAAACCACACTCAAACAAGCTCTGGTACAACGAAGAATGTCGTGTATTGTCTGAGCAAAAGGATGCTGCATACAAGACAACACCGCTGCCAATGGTAAAGCATGCTGTGTTAGAACGATATAATGAGAGCAGGAGAGAGACGAAACGCCTTTTCAGACGGAAAATGCGTACATCGACGGGAAGAGAAAGCCAGGATATTAAGTACAGGGATACAGGGATAAAAGGTTTTGGAATGGGGATACCCACCTGTAAGGACAGAGTGTACTGTAAATACAGAGCAGCATAAGTGACGAAATCACGCCAATCATCAACGACGGAGAAAGGCAATCTAAGTTCGTGGTACGCGAGAAATTCATGCTACTAAACATCATGGAGAAGACCCAAGACATACAGATCGACACTTACCTGTTTATCGATTAAAAAGCTGCATTTGACAGTCCGATACGACAGAAACTATTGAATGCTATTACTGAGTTTTCTATTCCAGAGAATGTGATACAACTTTGCCGGATCTCACTGACCGACACAAAGTTTTCAGTAAAAATAGGCAAAAATTTAGGCATTACATAAGACGACCGTCTGTCGATGTTAAATAGACCAATGAGAAAAATGCCAGTATACACGACTAGGACCATCTTTAATAAAAGCCACATGCTGGTCGCGTATGTCGATGATATAGATATCGTTGGCTGAGAACTTCGGGATATTACTGCGGCCTTTTCAAACATTGAGAGGCAGTCGGCAGATGTAGTAATGGCGACAAGTGGGGACATAACGAAGTTATTTGTTTCAATAAACAAAGAGTCTATTCGTTTAGGACGCTACTTGAACGTTCACAACTATAACTATGAAGTGGTAGATGATTTTGTCTACCTTGGCTCTGCCGTAAACAAAAATATTAACGTCAGCCTGGAAATCAGACGAGTTGCGATCGCAAACCGTTGTAAATCTGCACTAATAAAGCGATTTAATGACAAAGCCCTTTTTCGGCGAACAAAGATCCAACTTTATCAGACTCCGATCCTACCTGTCATGCTATGTAGCGATGAAAACTGGATAATGACGGATAAATCTATTCTGGGAGTCTTCGAGAGAAAAATCCATGCTGGCGGATGAAATCCGCTACCATAATGTTCGATGAGCGGTTCATACCCAGAAATACTGCATGAGAGGGAATTGCATCCAATTCGCGTCACAGTGTGGTGTGCTGTATTGTCGGGCCATACTTCTTTGAACAAAACGGACAAAGCGTTACGGTTACTGGAGACCGTTACTTGAGCATGCTAAAACAATTGGACCCATCACCATCAACGGCGGGTACCGTCATTGTATGAACCATTAGCTGTATATCGACATTGACGTAGTCTTGCGCGTCCAAATAGACTGAATACGCTGGTTGGGACATATTGTACGAATGAATATAAATGCTCCAGCTCGAAAAGTCTTCGGTAATGAACTCGGTGGACGACGATGAATGGAAACTTAGTGTGACGAACTATCTACGGCGAGCAAGAGACCGAATCAATTGGAATTACTTTTTAAGTGAGGCAATTGATAGAAAGTTCTAACGTTGCTGCCAAATAAAATGAAAAAGAAATTGAATTAATGGAAAGTGGATACGAAATCACAATGTTCTGATTTCTCAGGAGATAAGGGATAAAGGTGGATAGCGTGTAAATCAGTCTTTAAGCTTCTGCAACTTTTGTTACCTACTCCGTAACATGAATCGGTGGAACATGCCACTGAGGGTAATCAAAATTCCTTCTTCATTATTATATAGTAACTTTTATTAACAGTGTTGATATATCACAATATCGTGTCTACAATAATATTTCAAATTACACCTAACAATATCTTGGATATAGGAAACAATTTAGATATATTTTAATGAACCTTAAAAATTCAATATAGTACTTTTCCCTTGAAATCACTATTACGACACAAGTACTTCTCGTATATCTCCAGTTTACTGGTGTTTCCCGCGTTCATTTTTAATATGTTTTTTTTTTCTTTCTGCGGCATGGTCATTAGGATTTCAGGCAACGTATATTTGTGTATTTTGTTTTTTTTTTTCGTTAATTTTTTTCTTTAGTTTCATAAAAATGTAGGAAAAAAATTTAACGTTCCCAATGAACTCTCTTTGCATACGTAATCACTGTGGCAAAGAAACTCAAAACGACAAAAAAAAAACAAAACTACTAATGTTGGCCATCGTCGTCGTCATTTTATGCAAAAGACAAATTATTTTTGTGTTTTTGTTTTGTTCATATCTCACATCATATGAACAATTGTACATACAAATGTATATAAACAAGTAGTTACATATTTATGTTCAGAGTACATCGGTATGTGTAGATAGGATACAATCGCTGCTAGTTTGTGTACATATCACATGAAGTACATACGGAGGGAGATAAATACTTACTTATGTTATATGAACGTTTTCAGTGGCACATAGAAACATATGCCCCTGTATACAATGTAGGGTTTTAAATCAACTGTCGGCCATGTTGGTTTCGTTTACTTTGATTTGGCCCCGTAATTATGCACATATGTACGTATATATTAAACATTAACGTTATGTTTTTGTTAATATTTTACATTACCCTTGTTATTAACGTCTTGGTTTTTAATAGCTTATGAATGTCAAAAATCTGAAAATCCTTATAGTTATATTGAAGATTTTCACTAAAAATTTTCAAATGACTGGCTTCTAAATGATATGTTTACTTCGATTTATAGACTCACACAACTGGACCCACAGTTTAACGAGGTACCCTCATCCATATAACACAGGGACAACTTACGCACTGCCTACTGGTGTATAGTGGAGAGCTCAAATTAACAACAGATTAACAAATCATATTCTCCGTTTTGGTTTGGACCAAGCATAATTTAGTCGCTAAAAGGGGGGATGTGGAATAAGGGAATATTTATCAATACCCCACAAAGTACATATTCTGAATGAATATCAACCACAACAACCTAATCAATATATATACATATATATGTTCCTTTAACTCCCATTGGAGCATAGGGCGTCAAAAATTCAATAGATATAGAAAAAAGCATTGTCCATTTACTAGCCAATCTGTAGAATTTGATCAGGGCCAATCTACTTATATAAGGGTGAAGGTTTATGTTGGGGTCCCAAAGTAGATGATTAAGGCAGAAAAGTAAGAATGGTTTCAGTCGGGCGACCCGACTAACATATACCATCACCCTCAGTAAAATAAAAAAAATTGCTATTATTTTGATATTGTTACTCGATTTCTAAAGTGGGTGGAGTGGTAAATTTGTATGGGAGGTACTAGAAGGGGCGTGTATAGACTTTTAGGTTTATTCTCCAAAACTTTATCCTGTTATAGCTTTACTAAATACAGAGTTTGGGCATGATAGCGTTGGATGTATTGATAATATTACTCCATCTCTGAAGTGGGCGGAAAGGTACATTTGTATGGGAGGTCCCATAAGGGGCGCCGCTAGACTTCCAATTTTTTCTCCAAAACTTTATCCTGTTATAACTTAATAAAATACAGAATTGGGGCACGATCGTGTCGAGAATATTGATATTATTACTCCATCTCTAAAGTGGGCGGTGTGGTACATTTGAATGGGAGGTACCAGAAGGGGCGTGTCTAGACATCCAGATCTTTTCTCCAAAACTTTATCCTGTTATAGTTTTACTAAATACAGAATTTGGGCACGATCGTGTCTAGTGTATAGATATTATTATTCCATCTCTAAAGTGGACGGAAAGGTAAATTTGTATGGGAGGTACCAAAATGGGCGTGTCTAGACTTCCAGATTTTTTCTCCAAAACCTTATCCTGCTTGAACTTTACTAAATACAGAATTTGGTCACGATCGCGGTAGTTCTAATAATAATATTAATCGATTTCTAAAGTGGGCGGTACCAGATGTGTGTGGGAGGTACCAGAAGGGGCGTTGGTAGACTTCAGTTTTTTTTCTCAAAAACTGTATCCTGCTATAGCTTTACTAAATTAAGAATTAGGGTACGAGCGCGATGGATTTATTGGTATTATTACTCCATATCTAAAGTGGGCGGAAAGGTGAATTTGTATGGGAGGTACCAGAAGGGGCGTGACTAGACTTCCAATTTTTTTTCCAAAACTTTATCCTGTAATAGCTTTACTAAATACAGAATTTGGGTACGATCCCGTTGGGTGTATTGATATTATAATTCGATTTCTAAAGTGGGCGGAATGACGTATTTGTATGGGAGGTACCAGAAGGGGCGGAGCCATGTAGCCCATTTGCAATACCGTAAGTAGTTTTGGGGAAATATTAACTCGTGCAAAATTTCAAGACATTTGGTTGCGTCTTTTGAAAGTTATCGTGCGAACCAGCCGGACAGCCACCAGACAGACAGACAGACATGGCTCAAATGACTTAAAAAGTCATGAATCGAATTTGGTTCTAAGAAACCTAGGGTCTGAAGTGACTCCTTCTATGTGTTACACTTTTGGGTCGTATCAAATGATATATACCCTCATCCCTAAGGGTGATGGTATAATAAAGTAGTGCGGGACAAGTTGAAGATGTAAAGTGAATTTTGCATCTCAAGCCGACTCACAACCTCCTTATTAGTGACACCTGGGCAACGGTGTTCGTAATATTTTTTATCATGAATAGCGGCTGATAGTGAGCGACGAACCCCGATGATTGGGCTAGCCACCCGCCTTCAGGTCCTTTACTGGCTATGAAAACACGACATAGAAAAAGTAACGAACGGAACCCCCCAAATGTTGACGACCCCCGCAAATGAAATAAGGACCATGATTTAAGAATATGCACCTGGGACGTCCGGACTCTCAATAGAGAAGGTGCCACTATACGACTGGCGGATGTCCTAAAAAATATATGGCTGACATCACCGCCATCCAGGAGATGAGATGGACAGGACAAGGTTGCTCGCGACGTAAAAATTGCGACATCTAAAGGGTGTCCCAACAAGAGCGCAATTTTTAAATTTTAAATAAAACACAGATATATATATACAGCTGATGATGTACCATTGTGCATCAGTTGGTCACAAAGGGGTCTGAAGATGAACTCGTCATGGAGTTCGAAACGCGTCATCCTAGTGCGTGACACACTGAATTTTACCAAAATATTTAAACAATAAAATAAAAAAAACACTTTTCTGATCGTAAGCCGAATTTGATATATCATTTGATACACTTAACGTAAATTTAATATAAAACACAGATATTTTAAAAAAATCGTGAAACTTTATTATATAGTAAAGTAGACAGAATTAGGTTATGTATGGAACAATATATCGTGCAGATGGCCGCCGCGGCTTTGCTGGCATGCACGCGATCTTTTAATGAAATTTGCAATGACCGTTTCGCATAAATGCTGCGGTATTTCATTAATGCAGCGTCCAATTTCCTATTTTAAGGCTTGAGTCGTCGTCGGCTTATTCGCGTAAACCATCGACTTCAAAAAACCCAAAAGAAAAAAATCTAATGGTGTTAAATCGGACGATCTAGGCGGCCAATTCTGATCTCCCAAACGCGAAATAACACGACCGGGAAATGACTGATGCAGCAATTGAATTGTTTCTCTGGCTGTATGACATGTGGCATCGTCTTGTTGGAACCACATGCCCTCCACATTCATTTCTTCAATTCGAGGCAAGAAAAAACTGGTTATCATTTCACGATACCGAACACCATTGATTGTTTGCGCTTGACCTGCCTCAGCGACATCATCACGTACAGCTGCGACATTTTCGGTCGATCGACCTGGTCGATGGCGCGTTGTTGTCTTTACATCACTAACAGACCCAGTTTCGACAAATTTATCCATTAATCTCATTACAGTTGACTCTTTTGGAGCATTATTGTGACCCCAAATTGATCGCAATTTGCGAACTGTAGCCGCAAAACTTTCACCATTTTGGTAAAACAAATTCACAATGAGAATGCGTTGTTCATTCGTGTAGCGCTCCATTTTTACTAACATCGTACCTTCTACTAGCAAACAATAACAATTGTTCAAATGTCAAACAATGACACTTCGAATGTTGCCAGATTTAAAAATTCCGTTCTTGTTGGGACACCCTTTATTACAGCTGCCATGCCGAAAACCATGTATTTGGATGTGAATTTGTAAAAAAAATATTATTTAATTAATTAAACAATTTTTTGATTATTCAATTTATTAAAAAAGAATTTATTTGTTTAGTACAGATTTTAATTGGTACATCTGTACCAGCAGAGCGGCTTTTTTCCAAAGCGGGTGCAATAGTAACGGAAAAACGGAACAGATTAACCACCAAACGGCTATCAAAGCTCAAATTTTTAAAAATCAATATTTTTGTGCAAGAGAGTACAGCTTAGGGTAGACCGATTTCATATCTTCCCATGAGTCTATTACATATCGCTATAATTCTAGTACTGGAGCGTTGACAAAGAAGCTTTGTTCATCTTGAGGAAGTGTTGAGTCATTGTCCAGCCTTCTTTGTGTGTATGCTAAAGATTTATGGTGCGCCCACAAATCAAATTCAGAATCACCAGCAGAAGACGTTCCCTGCCGCTCCCAATGCTGTTAATAACTAGGATTGCAGTTTTAGGTCTTTCGTCGTCAGCCGTCAAAGCATAGTTAATACACTTTGCGGCTGGCGACTAATCTTTTTTGTTCCTGGATGTCTATTGATTATTTTTTGGAATAATCGATTAATTCAATTAATCGAAGGCGAATTCACGATACAATTAAATCGTTAATTGAATGAAAATAATCAATTATTACCAATTTTTCGATTAATCATGCCATCACTAATTACCACTGGATCAATTTGATTTCTTGACTTTCGATCAGAGGATATCCAGGTTGTCAATCGATTACCACATGATCAATTTGGTTTCTTGACTTTCGATCAGGGAATATCCAGGTTGCCTTATGGATATCATGTTGGTGGAATCTAGTTCCACGCACTATCCGTGGTCGGAGCTGTTGTTGTGAAGACTGAATTTTCCGACTGCTGAACTAAAAGCATCTTTCCTTCCTATCTAAGCATCAAAATCACCCCGACAAAATTTTAAAGTCATGGCCAGGGCATCTTTAATTTACTCGTCTTTGTTTTCCGTCGAAGCGTGTTCACAAATCAGAATGTTGTAAAAATTTCGCATTGATGCGTATAGTATGTATTCGGTTACTTATAAGGTTATCTGAGAGACCAGAAGTCGATGTCTTTTGCCTACTACGAATCCACATCCATATTCGTATCTTTCTGCATGGTATGTCCGTAAGGTCAGTCTAATATACGTCGAGAACATCGGCCAATGGTGTGTCTATATTCACGAACATTCATGGTGAATATCTTGAAATCATACTCTTTATAACGTTTGCGTTATAAGTTATTTATGGATCCATATTGAATGAAATCAACAATCATGTAATAGTGTGAACATTTTGCAGATTGTCAACATTTTAGATCTAAATCTTTTCTATAATTCACAATCAGGTCGCCAAAACTTGCCTTTACAATATTCTGCCCCAAGGATATTTTATACGAAATGATAAACCAAGTGAACCTGCAGTTATTGGTACAAAAACGAACAAAACACGCTCGCATTTCAGTTAGCGATTTCGGCACTGCTATCATTGATTTTCTTAATTTTTACCTGCTAAATTTTTCGTTCATGCATTAACATAATTTATAGCTAGACCGCATGAAGAAGCCTACAACTTTTCTCTTTTTGGCAAACATCTCATAGTTGTCAATCATACACCACCGTGACACTCTCCACTGTTATGCGAACAAACGTCATTCAATTAGATCCAATTACAAATTAATCATTAGTTTTTGTTCAACTCAAGCGCTATGACATGAATTCGATTAAATATTCCTCAGACATTGATATAATTAAGCTAATACACCCTGTTAAACATAAACGTGTGCAAAGCAACGCAACTATGGACGCATGTATTTACGTACATATGTGCGTCAGCATAAGATGTCATATTACAGTGACATCTATTCATGTAAATGACAATCAATCCCCTGGAAAAATGTTTACTTTTATTTTTGGCAAAAATCCACCACATCAGCGGTACAAGCCCGCCCAACCGCTACCATGGCCAAACGCAACAAACGAGGACCGACAGACGGACGATCGACCCCCGCAGTAATCAAACAAAGTGACATGACGAATAAACCTTAAGAGATATACAATTAACATGCATATATAGTATATGTGATACTAACATGCATACATACATATGTGTGTTCATGTATGAATCGTATACATATTTCTGACATTATGCAGCATAAACGGAGCGGAGCATAAGTGTGAGCGAGCTGTTGCCCAAAAGCCATAACGCTGCATAATTGAAGAGACTTTTGGTTAATAAAACACTCAAAAGGTGATTAAGTTACAGCAGCCACAGGAGTTCCAGTCACAGCCTCAACCAGAGATTGGTGTAGCTTTTGCACCTCCTCCTCTAGTCTGGCTTTATATTATACTTTATGTCGATATGCTATAAGGCACAGTGGGGAATAATTGCTGCAGCAGTAACATAAATTTGTGGTATTTAACGTGTTTAAAAAAATTTTTCTGAATTAATAAACACCATTGACATGCAATATGTCGCATATGAAGGTTTCTTCAATAAGGACGAGTCGATGTTGCAATGAAATAACAAACACAATGTCCGAGATATTAACGAATTTTGTTTTTCATTTGAAAGTTTGATGTATGCCATTATATTTCGAATACATATAACATTGTTCAAAGTCCTCTGCAGCTTCTTATGATAGTATGGATCCGAGTGGTCCACTTGAAGGCGTAGTACTTTAGTACTGTATTGTTACATTCACATATCGTCCGTGTCCATTTCTTTCAATTTGTGCTAAAAGAAATTGGTTACCATATAAGTTCTATGGCTTTAGAAACTAGCTTAGGAAATGCATTTTATACTAGATTAATTTTCCCCCACAGTGCCCATTTTGGTTTCGTTTGTCTTCCTACATTGGTTGCACATTTATACATACATCCTTGGAAGCGTTTGCATTTTGAATTTATGACTCAATAGAAACATACTTCTTCTACCTCTTACCTTAAGATTTACTTTGTGCCCCTCTGCTTAAGATTAAATAAAATGTTAGCTGTTGAAGAAAAATCCTGAAAATATACGAGACACACAAGACAATTTGTCTAAGAATAAGTTACTTGTATCTCAATACTATTGTGTCCTTTTGCATTTCTTTCTTTGGCTGTTTTTATGGCTTTTCTCTCATTTTGTCATTTTGTTTTATGACATTGGCGTTGGGTCGCCGGTGTGTATGAAATGAATTCATGTGGGAGTACTATTCCATATATAAATATTTAAAAAGTTGAGGTTTATGTGGAACGCAATGTTTCACAATGAATATAGAGAATTGTGTAATATAGAGAATCCGTTTAAGGAAATATAAAAATGTTGCAGATATTTTTAAATGAAAAAATTCAATTGCGGTGAGGGATATGGTTCACAAAATATTCATATAAACAAACGCAAATCCTAACAATGAATACCAAAGTGATATTGCTCTCTTTTTTGTTGTATAATCATATAACTTAAAAAAAACCAGTAAGAAAGTTTCAGTCGGGCAACCCGACTTATATATACCATCACCCTCAGTAGAACAAAAAATGTTCTATTATATTGATACAATTACTCGATTGCTAATGTGGGCGGAGTGGTAAATTTTTATGGGAGATATCACAAGGGGCGTGTCTAAACTTCCAGATTTCTTCTGTACAACTTTTTCCTGCTTGAACTCTACTAAATACAGAATTTGGGCACGATCGCTTAAGACTATTTATAATATTAATGGATTTCTAAAGTGGGCGGTACCAGATGTGTATGGGAAGTACCAGAAGGGGCGTGGCTAGACTTCCAATTTTTTTCTCAAAAACTGTATCCTGCTATAGATTTACTAAAGAAAGAATTTGGGTACGATCTTGTTGGATATAATGATATCATTACTCTATCTTTAAAGTGGTCGGAAAGGTACATTTGTATAGGAGGTTACGGAAGGGGCGTGGGTAGACTTTCAATTTTTTTCCTAAACTTTATCCTGTTAACAGAATTTGGGTACGATCCCGCTGGGTGTATTCATATTATTACTTGATTTCTGAAGTAGGAGGAATGATGTGTTTGTTTGGGAGGTACCAGAAGGGGCGGGGACATGTAGCCCATTTTCAATACCGTAAGTAGTTTTGGGAAAATATTAACTCGTGCAAAATTTCAAAACATTTGGTTGCGTCTTTCGAAAGTTATCGTACGTACCAGCCGGACAGCCTGACAGACAGACAGACGGACATGGCTCAAACGACTTAAAAAGTCATGAATCGAATTTGGTTCAAAGGAACCTAGGGTCTAAAGTGACTCCTTCTATGTGTTACACTTTTGGGTCGTATCAAATGATATATACCCTCATCCCTAAGGGTGATGGTATAAAAAATTGATGGACATATAACAAATCACAGTAAAATAAAAATGTTTAGGAATTTATAACTGTACTTACTAGTTAAAGTTCATAAATTACACTATGACACAATTTGACGGTCATTGTCTCGGGGGTGAACCAAACCAATATCAAACGATAGCATTTGACCTCAGTAACAAAACCCTAAACTCCATTTTGCTCCACTACGTCACAGATTTTTTTACAGTGGTTTGAAGTTTGATTTTTTTGGTCAAAAGTTGAATCAATGAATATGAAAAATCTTCTGTAAAAGTACGTTTGGGGTATTTCATTTCTTCGGAGACCTATATTAAAACAATCAGGGGAATAATTTCTCGGAACATTTTAACCCTCTAGCTCCCACCCGAACGGGACATTTTTGGCCCAATTTTGAAAAACTGTTTTAAAGTCAACTTTGGACGGAGGTCAAGGATTAGAATCTTCGATAGAAATACTCTCCGGAAAATTTCACTAAGAGTCACCGAAGACAAATAACCTCTACGAGTCAAAGGTTCCAAAATAAAATCAAAATGAAATGTACATACAAATGTACCATTCCGCCCACTTTAAAAATCAAGTAATAATATCAATACAAACAACGCGATCGTAAAGAATTTGTATACTTGCAAATTTTGTGTTTTTACTGAGGTTGGGGGTATATGTTTATCGGATTAGGCAATAGTGCAGAAATTGGGGCGGGAACCCAAAAAAGAAAAAAAAATATGCCGCACCCTCCTACATACGCCATAAAACGCGTAAGTCAAGGTCAAAGTTGGAGTCGGGGCCTGGGGGTCAAAAAAAGGGGCCCCTTGAGTTTTATGACAAACCTTTATGTGTGGGCACTCAAATGAAAGATATTTTCGAGACGAATCTAATGCAATATTTTTTGGGGCCCTAGAGACCCAAAAGAGGGTGCCATTGGGTCTTATGGTGATCCTTATGTGCGGGTACTCAAATGAAAGATATTTTTAAGACGAATCCAGTGGTGTAAATTGAATGACCCTATGGCACCCATGGACCCTTTAATGCCTATTTGTAAACAAACCAGTACAGAAATTTCAGTCAGGTAAACTGACTGGTAAATACCATCACCCAATATACGATATTGTTGAAGTCTTGAGTTATTGAAATTAATAGATTTTTAATTAAAATAATATTACTTATGTATAATTTTTACCCTGCTTTTGGTGCAAAATCGTCCAAAACTTGACTTATTTGTGTAGGAGGTATGGGTGCCGGTTTGGAATTTATGTGAGAAATATTAATTTGTTAAAAAAATGTATTTTTGATAGGGGGTACCAAAAGGGGAGAATCGATACAGTCCTTATTCATTTCTGACTCAAATTTTCATACGTACATCTTACGAAAAATTTACTGAATTCAGTGTACCTATACCTAAAAAGATATATATGTAAGACTTTGGGGGTGAGTTCGGTCATTTGTATTCGGAGGGGTGTGTCAAATAGTTAGGTTTTCTGGGGGTTTGCCTCCTATCTATATATATAAAAGGCTTGGGTGACTGACTGATCACTCCCCAGCCCAAACGGCTAAAGCTAGAACCGTAAATTTTGGAATGTAGGTTCCATTTATGACGTAGGCGCGCACTAAGACGGGGTTTTTGGAAATTCGGGCTGGAAGGGTGTAAAATAGGCGTGGTACCGCCCCATACAACTAGAATTTTGAAATAGCTGTATCTTTCAAACCATTATAGGTACAAAGTTGAGATTTGGTACCTTTATTGGTCGTATAAGAAAAAATACTTTGTTTGTGGAAAATGGGCGGTGCCACACCCCTTTTTTTAAAATAGTAGTATAAGCTATAAAAGGACCGATTACAATTAAATTTTCTATGTGTGATACTGTCCGTAGGGCCTCTATCATACGTTACATGATAACATAATTAGGCAGAGGGGCGTGGCACCGCCCACATAAACCGAAATTTCAATCGGCCTTATCTCAAGAGCCGTTAGAAGTATGAAGATGAGATTTGCTACATATGTTACTGATATAAAGAGGATTAAGTCTCGCTGGAAAATAGGCGGTGCCACGCCCCTTTTTATTAAATCGTTTTCTCGGCGACATAAATGGACAGATTGCAATACAATTTTCACTGTGTAATACTATCCGTAGGGCCTCAGTCATAGGCTACATAAAAACATAATTAGACAAAGGGGCGTGGCACCGCCCACACAAACCTAAGTTTTAATCGTTTATATTTTACGATCCATGTAAGGTATGAAGATAAGATTTCCTACATATGTAAATGATACATGGGAGATTACGTTTCTCTGGAAAATAGGCGGTGCCACGCCCCTTTTGATTAAATCGTAATCTTGACGAATTAAATGGACAGATTGCAATAAAATTTTCAGTGTGTAGTACTATCCGAAGGGCCTCAGTCATAGGCTACATGAAAACATAATTAGACAAAGGGGCGTGGCACCGCCCACACAAACCAAAATTTCAATCGTTTCAATCTACATATGTAAATGGTAAATGGGGGATTACGCCTCGCTGGGATAAAAAAAATTTCATAAAATATATATTTAAAATTTCGTACTGGGTGTAGATAGGATGATAAAATTTGCAGGGGTTGTACCGCTTTCGAGTAAAAGTCAGCTGAGAATGGATTTTTGGAAATTCGTAGTTTTAGGGGTAAAAATGAGCAATAAGGGATAAAACTTGTGCCATCACCCAGACCAATCGGCAAAAGCAATAATTGATATGGGAATTCTCACAATCAGATTGGATTGAAGGTTTTTTTGAAATCCGATATTTCTGGGTAAAAATAAATTTGAAAAGGGGATACAAATATTTGTATCGCCCAGACCAATAACTATACGCAAGGAGTATTTTTGAAATTCTTACATTTTAGGGTTACAAAAAGACCGAAAAGGTTTAAAACTGGTACGAAACGGCTAAAGGTGTAGTGTCAAAAATTGAATTTTTGGAAATGCGTTCTTTAGTTGTAAAAATATCGAAAAATGGATAAAACTGGTACTATCGCCCAGACCAAACGGCTAAGCTAATCGTATATGGGCATGATCCCTATAGATTTAGAGAGGGTACCAGTGCATTTTAGTTATGCGATACGAATGTATTTTGAAATTCGTACTTTTAGGAATAAAAAGGGACTAAAGAGGTACAATCACTTAGACCAATGGGATAGAGCTACAATCACATAAATGGGGTGTTCGTTCGTGTTATGAAGCGTTTGCGTATTACCTATTTTGCTTAAATTCATAAGAAGATTCATTGTATGTAGGGGCGAAGCAACGCAAGCCGGGAAAGCTAGTAACAACATAAATTAATCGACCAATTTTCATTACCCCCCTAGAGTCCGTTTGGATGTTATGGGAGAAATATTAATTTTCCAAAAATAGGTCATTTTTAATGGGAGGTACCAGAAGGCGTGAACCGATATAGTCCATATTCAGTCGTGGGTCCCATTTTCATAAGCAAACATCATACTAAAAATTTGAGTGAATTCAGTTAACTTACAAAAAATATATGTATGTAAAACTATAAGGGTCAATTAGGTCATTTGTATGGGAGGTACAAGAAGAGGTATGGCAAAGGTTTCGGTTTTCTTAGGGTTTGTCTACTATTGCAAGATAAATAAACTGACCAAAATCAAATATCCTTCGATCGTCCGTTTGGAAGTTATGAACAAAATTTAATTTATCCAAAAATAGGTAATTTTGTATGGGAGGTACCAGAAGGGGTGGGGCTATTTTGCCCATTTACAATCCCATATGTTCGTTTTGAAAAATATTAATACTGGTAAATTATCATACCGATCAGTTAAGAATAAAATGAAATAGGTAAAAAAATGGGGTACGAAGCACATTGAGCCGCAGGCATAAAAATAAATTCATTTTAGTTCACATGTATTCAGAATGATAATTAATATCCATAGTTTGAATTTCTACACTTACAAGTTATTTTTTTAATTTTTCTTGATAGTGACCTAATTTTCGATAGTGACCGAACAAAAATAGGTCTTACACGGTTCAGGGGACCCGTTACAGCTTTATTCGTTTCGAAAAAAACGTTCATTTGATGGGGGACGCACACGACGAAAGAATTGTTACAACTTTTACAGCTGCCATGCAGAATGATACGAATTTGGATGTGGATTCATAGTCGGCGGTTTTACCCTGTAAGTGACCGAATAGCCACGATTCGCATCTAGACGAAATATTTTTACATCACTTGTGTACACGCCGCGAATGAAGACAAAGACGACGGCAGTGAAGATGCTTTCTATGAGTGACTGGATGAAATATATGACTGCCCCGTCCATGACTTTAAAATTGTTCTGGGAGATTTTAATGTTTAAATAGGCTCTTGGTTCAGCAGTCGCAAAATTCAGTCTACACAACAACACCTCCAAGGACGGATTCAGACGGGCAAGAAACATGTTTGTGAGTGGAACTAGATTCCTGCATAAAGATATCCACAAGGCAACCTGGATATCTCCCGATCAAAATACGTGAAACTAGATTGATGGAAAGTATGTCTCAAGCTTTATGGACGAGCGTGTATTGCACAGTGCAAATATTGACTCGGATCACCACCTAGTTGCAACCAAGGTACGCACACGTTTAGGTAGTGCTAAAAACGCTCGTAACCACACACAAAGGAAGCTAGACATCACAAAGCTGCATACCAACGAGATAGCCTATGCCTACTCCAACCAACTCTCCCAATTCAGACGAATCCCCAAGTTCTGATATTCCCGACACACAGTGGCAGCATATTACGAATTCTATGACCACTGCCGCAACGCCTTACTGGGTTATAAGAAACCACACTCAGACAAGCCCTGGAACGATGAGGAATGTTGGGAAATGTCTAAAGAAAGGGATGCTGCATACAGGGCAAAACTGCAGCCAATCGCAACGCGTGCGGTAACGGAGCGTTATTTTGAGAATAGGAGTGTAGTCTGTATATAGATGGCACACTTTCGATCCCTACTCGTTCCCGGAAGCAGCATAAGTGACGAACTCACACCAATCATCGAAGACGGAGTAGATTGTCCACAACCGAGCCAAAACATGATCAGCACGGCGATCGCAAGGCTTAAAAATAAAAAAGGAGTCGAAGGACTGCGGGCGGAGCTTTTTAATGCCAGCGGCGATGAGCTGGCAACATGCATGCACGAGCTCATAAACACGATTTGGTTCAAGGAATATATACCCGATGACTGGAATCTGAATGTTCTATGTCCTGAGCTTGAGAAAGGCGATCCAGGTGTGTCTACCAACTATCGCGGGATTATCCTTTTACCCAGCGCATACAAGGTCCTGTCTACCACTTCCAACATGATTTTCACACTACGACAAATCCTGGAGAAGACCCAAGATGTGCAGATCGACATATACCATCTGTTCATCGATTACAAAGCTGCATTCGACAGTCCGATATGACAGAAATTGTTAGATGCTATGGCTGAGTTTGGTATCCCCGCAAAGCTTATACGACTTTGCGAGATGACAGTGACTGACATGCAGTCTTCAGTGAAAATTGTCAAAAATCTAATTGTGCCATTTTCTACAAAGCGAGGCTTTAGACAAAGCGATAGTCTGTCTTGCGGTCTCTTTAACATTGTAATGGAGATGATCATGCGGAAGGCTGCAGTAAACAGAAATAGTAGCGTCTTTAACAAAAGTCACATGCTGCTCGTGTATGCCGATGATATAGATATCATTGGCCGTGGATTGTGCGATGTTACTGCGGTCTTTTCGAACACTGAAAAGTAGTCGGCGGAAGTGGGTCTGGTAATAAATGAGGAAAAAAGCAAGTTATTTGATTCAACGAACAAATTTAAAAAATTATAAGCTTTCAGGAACAGTCGAAAGGTCTAAATACAACGGTGCGAAATGGTATTATTAATTTTTTAAGACTCATCGTCTTAGATGTCGTGTAAGACATTAACACATATTTACTTATTGCTAACTAAGTATCACATATTTTCTTATTGTTAACAAAAAGTTAACAACAAAAGATCTTTTACCTAACATATTCTCAAAAAAATGTTGTTCGATTACAAGTATTCTCTGTTTATTTCTTATATGTCTCGCTGTACTCACACACCTTCCTCTTCTGACATATTATTTTACCCATAATAAAGTAAGACCCAATGAATATTTGTAACAATCATAAAATTTAATCTATTTTCCCATTTAAAGTATGAATAATTAAGAAATGCAAATTGCGCACACTTCAGATTAATCTTCAATACTTGCCGTCACCATAAAAGAAAAACAAAATTGTCGTAAGATCATCACCACCATCAGCCACCATCACTCATCTGTAATCATCCAATCACCAGTTCTAAGTATCATCTTCATTGCCGGCAATGTCAGAACACAAAGAGTGCTAAACAAAAACAAAAATGAGACAAAAACAAACTCAACCATAGGACTATGAATATTAAAAAGGGTTAAATTAGCATAATCATCCGCCTGAACTTTGCTACAATTCCGTATGGTACAACAGTATCCTTATGACATGATATTCTCAAAGTCATTCATTATACAAAGTGGCGCGAGGGAACTCTACTGTTCTGGGCCAACAAGCCACTCAACTCAACTGTCAACTAGCGGCTGGTTAACGGTGTTGGACAAAAAGAGGCGCGTGCTAAACCATGCGCTGATCCTTCGTCCTTGCAACGTCTTTTCCTTTAGGTAAAAGCTAAACATAATTTCCGGTTTCCGGGCTCTGATGCTTCAAAGTAGCGGCAGCAGCAAAATCCAATGAAATAAACAAGAAATTGAACCTCAGGGGTATTTAAAATGAATTGGTGACAATGTTGTGGAACAACAACACTTTTAAATTTCCTATACAAAATAACCTCCTCGCGTTCCTCCCCCTGGAAGCAAAAACACTTTAAGAAAAGGCGTTCAGCCAAAAAAAAAGTTGATTCATGTTATTTTTTTTTTTTTTTGGTTTCCGAAGAAGAAATAAGTCATAATTCATAAAATGGAACATAAGAAAAGGTCATTTATCATGTGACAGAAGTACAAGAAAAACGTATCATAGATATGTGTATACGTGTGTGCATGCCAATGTACAGAAATGTATATCAAATAGTTGAAATCGCATGAAGCTAGTGGATGGCCACCACACAAATACACAAA
The DNA here is from genome assembly GCA_964034835.1 of Muscina levida. Lineage (NCBI taxonomy): Eukaryota > Metazoa > Arthropoda > Insecta > Diptera > Muscidae > Muscina > Muscina levida. Next base: position 68,156,380 of record OZ035883.1, read on the forward strand.
CAAGTAAAATGAATGACAACAAATTGCATAGTTAGTTTGTGAGGCAGCGAATGTGATATGGTCAGGTCGAAGGGATACACGAGGGATGCAATGGATATGCAGGGGGAAAAGAGAAATTAATATACGAAAATTCGAAGATATAAGTATTCATCATTGAGCAGTCAAGTGTACCAAAATGGAAAAAGTAGTTGAATTCAATCCCTATCGAGTCGTGACGACACACAACAAAGCATAGGTGATGGTGAATCTATTATAAAGACACAGATCAAAATGATTTTTTTGCGATTGTTTTACTTATTTGTGAAATCGCGCGTAAATAAATGCTTCTTTCTCGTTTAGCTACCATACATGTTCGTTGTGACGGTTACTTCGCATTTAATCTTGGGAAGTCTTTCTAATTTGCTTTGGGGCTGTGACACGATTTGTCGCCATCCTTCGTTGTATGTTAAGAACTATTAGGTGTGAAGAGGAGTTTCTTAATGTGGGTCCCTTTTCTTACCATCTACCTATATCTTAAAGTGTGGGTACTCCAATTGAATGTTGAATGTCATCTGAACCATCATCGGTGTTTATTGAAGTAGGTACAACAAGAACAAACGCTTTCCTCATTCTTCATATTTATATATTTGTGCACTTAAATCTGATCTCAGATATTGGATATTAATACGTCAATTAAAATTATTTTATTTTTTGTTTGTTGCAAATGTATTCCACTGGAAATAATTTTCCCAAAATTATACCACTAGCCCTCATATGTGTATCGTAGCATCATATATAAAAATAAAGTCGAGCAGAGCATAACTAACTCTTAAAGTGACATAATGTCCGAAAACATATACGAGTATTTTGTGCCATAAGGAGACCGACCCCCTTCAATACGTTGAGTTCATTCTATCCACGCCGTGTTTGTGCTTTGATGAAAAATGACCTGTTAGTTTCATCTTTAGCCAATTTTCCAATGCGAAGGGGGAATATTACATATGAATGTGCTCTAATACACATTGCGTGCGCTCAGAGTGTGTTGACGATGGTATGCGATGGGTTTTCACGAAAAATTTTGAAAACAATCAAACTTATAGGAAGATTTATCAAAACGATTTATAATGTATCTGAACTCTGACATACCAAAGTGACACTTGATTTGTGCCAGCAACATAAATCTTGAAATTATCTTTAAATATTGGGATTTTAGCTGTGTCAATTTTTCATTTTAATGTTGAACGAGATTTCAATGCTCGGCGATAGATATGCTATTTATATGATAATCTGGGTAATGTGAACTAATTGTTGTTTCTCTATACGTATATGTGTTGCAATTTAAAGAAGTGGTATTAGCTTCAAATTTGAATGGAAATAAGTATAGAATATTTAGGAAATAGTGATTCTCTAATTTTAGTTTGATAATTATTCACTTTCGAATAACAAGAAACTCTCTGCGGAGTCCTTCCGGATGTCCCTTAGTGCCCATATAATTAAAGGAGAACCTATTAAGTACTGAACTTAATTATAACCATTATTTTAATGTTATTTATTGTCCCAGATTTCCGAATAAAGATATCCAAAGGGCAACCAGGATATGTCCCGATCAAAATACAAGAGACTAGATTGATGTGGTAATCAATGGAAGGCATGCATTAAGCGTCATGGACATGTGTGGGATGCGTCTTGCAAATATAGACTCTGTTATTCCCCTTTTTGCAGGCACGGTACTTGCCGATGCGATGCCAAAAACGCTTGTAACAAATGCAAGGAAAGCTAGATACCGCAAAGCGGCACCAACCAACTCTGTCAGTAATTGCAAACAAATGTACCTAACTCCGATATTTCCAACAGACAGTTGCAACACTGTGCTTGGCTATGCATAACCACGCTAAGACATGTCCTGGTACGATAAAAATGGTCTGAACAAATAGATGCTGTACTTCAGGCAACAATGCAGTCAATGCAGTGCTTTGAGGGAACGATATAAGGAGAATATGAAGGAGACGAAACCCTCTTGCAACGGAAATTGAGGAGACGAGAGACAGAGCATATCGAAAAGGCCGTGATTAAGGTGAAGCCCAGAAATTCTACCAAATGTTACAAGAAAGCGTAAATAAAAGAGTTTCCCATTTATAACGACAGAAATGGAAATCTGTGAACGGACACTCAAAGCGTGTAGCAAAAATGGAAGGATCATGTTTGTACTCTACTCGTTAACAAATGTAGCGCAAGGATCGAAATCATGACATTCATCGAAGATGGAGTAGAATGTCAACAATCGAGCCAAAATTAGCTCAGTACTGCGATGGCATGGCTTAAGAACAACAAAGCCGCAATTGGCGATGGATTGACGGCAGATCTTTTTAATGCCAGCAACGGCCTTAGAATCACCCAATAAGCACGAACTACCGCGGGATCTTTAGTCCATCTCATACACGATCCTGTCGAGTGTGTTATATGAAAAACCAAAGCCCATCTAAGTGAACACCAGAGAAGGTCCGCACCAGCATTTTTAAGGTTAACGACTGTTGCAAAAGTGTAAAGTTGTAAATGTCTCAAAACTGTCTCAAAAGTATCAAATGTCGGAAAATTTCTCATTTTCACTGCAGTTACTTTTAATCATTGGTAGTGTTCTGTTGCGCAAAGCTTGGAAAACTTCAAACCTTGTGAAGTCGTTTGGATACAATTAAAATTAAGAAAACATTTTTATTAGAGACTTGAATCTTTTTTCATACTGGAAATTTTATTACTTTTTTACAAACGTTGCACAGTGTGAAAAATAACTAATCTAGTGCGGAAAAATTAGCAAAACCAACACGCGAATATTAGCAAAACAAAATTTGATTATTAACCTACGGTAGTGTCTATACTTAACGACGCACAGTGTAACATCTTCATACATTCGTTGGCCAAAAATGGAAGGAGTCGTTGCAGAGCAATGAAATTTTATGCAGCCACTTTTTGTGATGAAATTAAGCAATTTCTGAATTTCTATTAAAATCGGTGCAGAACCACGCCCCCTCCCATTTATAGTAAAAAGTTTTTTTTTAAATATTTATTTCAACGAAATTTTGTTGCTGAGCATAACTTACCACTCTTAGTTATTATACAAAAAGTGGGCGTGGTCAGACTAAAACCACACCCACCTCCCATACAAACCACGCCCATCCAATATATAATAAAATGTTTTTTTTTTAATATTTCCCTCAAACATTAACTTACTTCAATGAAATTTGGTTGCCGAGCATAACTTACCATTCTTATTAATTTTAGCAAAAGTGGGCGTGGTCAGACTGAAACCACGCCCACCTCCCATACAAACCAAAGAGGTTTTTGCTCTCAAAATGGGAATTTTTTATTACAAATTAACAAACTTGAACACGCATTTGCATTAATTATACAAAAAAAAGTATTCAAAAGTGTTTCTATTAACAAACCCATTTTATTCTTTAAATCCAGATGGATTCTCTTCATGTTTTCTTCAGTAAATTATGTAAAAAACACATACATTTTCAGAAAAGGCTCTCATAAAAAAATCATTTTAAGAAAATGCGGCAGCGTGGGGCAGCAGGCTCTTTTTCGGATTTCCGTGTAGTAGAAAAATTTTAGAAAAATTTAGTGACGCTAAAACGAACAAAATTCGTTCAGGAAATTACTATGTATTATATTTAAAACTGTTAAAATATATACAAAAATTAATAATATAACCGTTGAGTTTTAGTCTAATATAATACAAGTGTTTTATATAACAGTTATTCGCTTAAATATTGTTATTCAGAAATATACATTTGACAGAATTGATTGCATTTATTTCGGGATATAGAACAGAGAGCATGCCTTCATATAGTTTATATTTGTAATTAGGGTAATTCACAAAAACAAAAAAATTCCAACAAATAACATATATTTTTGATGCGATTTCAGTGCCGTATAAATGGCTTAATCCAGAAACTAAATCTTTTGCACCTCGTCACTTAACGTTGTCGTATAAATTATGAGCTGTATAACGACATCGAAAGCGAATGTACAGGCTGGGATATGTTCCACGAATTGATGAAAATACTCAAGCGTGATAAACTCGAAGTTCAAGAGATGTCAACGAAAACTTCATTGGATGGACCAGGTTAAGAAGTTATTATCTAACTTGGTGGCACCTACTATTCAAGGACGGCTAAATAACGAAGCGCTTGGAATTCTTTTCTGTTTACGGCAATTGATACATATGTACATATCTGCTGTCTTCAACCGAATGAGCAAAGTTAGGTCTATACATTCCAATCTGAATGCTAATCTTCTAAATGAATCGCCTTTTTTTCAGAAAATAACCGGAATTCCTTGTGCACATTATTTGCAGATGTCCTCAACTATAAGATAAACTAATCAATTGATCGCAAATTCTTTTTTAGATACATTAAACGGGACCTACAGTTTAACGAAAATTCTGAAGGTCAGCTGATATCAACGTCAGCCGACTGATTCGACTACTCGATAGCTGCTATCTACATCGGCGCGCCGATCTATAAATAATAGTCGCGTATTTTAACCATAATGTAACAGTCACCCCAAGTTTCATATGTTTGTATCCACACGCATCTAAGATTATTACTTATAGTCTTATCATTATCATTTAATTTTCGACATATAATTTGCAGCATACGAGTATTTAACTAAGTGTTATATTCCAAATATAAATCAACATGCCTCAACATATTCCAATAACATTTTCAAACAATTTCCCAACGTCTGTTTCGCATAAAATACAATTTCGTTTGCTAACGATCTTATTACACCTAATATCCCATTTAAGCATACAATAAAATATACGACATACATGTACACAAGTGCTGCCACACATGCATAAAAATATGTTCCATATAAATACAATTCACTCATTCGAAATTATTGTATTATTTGAAAACTCTTTAAAGTGGCATTAAACTCTTAAAATTTATGACATCCTTAAGCTGCAAGTCTTAACTTTACAGAATGCAATAAATTTTCAAATAACAAACGAAAAATTGACATTATCGATATTTGTTTGCACTTGGCGAATGTTCAGTCATTCGCACATTCTTCCATTCATTTCGGCGTTCACAGGTTTTTTTCCTTCTTTTCTTAGCAATTGAACAAATAAAACTGGAAATAACAAAAAATCCAATAAATGAATGATAAAGATAAGGACTTAACAAAAGCAACTTCTGTTCGGAAAAACAACGCATAGAAGTTCATAAATAACCATTCACAAGAATGGCAAATGCCAAATCGCATTTTGCAAACACCAAAAATATTGTAAAACAGCGGAAGCCCAGCCACAATACCGGAAGCGAGTTGTGGATAGGTGGAGGAAAGGGGGAAATGAGGGCGCATATGTTTTCAATAGCACCTTTGCGTACGAAGTGTTCTAACAAGTTTAAAACACAAAATACCATACCCGCCCTACTTGTTCGATTGAACAATGAAATCGTTTGGCATAGAAATAAGGGGGAAGCTGTCGAGGACGTAGCAAGCGTACAGAGTGCAATTTTAAATCGGATTTATTTTTTAATATGCCTCAGGGATCGATTATTACCGTTCAAATTCATATAAAACGTGCGCGTGTTCATTTTATTTTGCGATTTTAAAACAGGCAAATTTATGCTGCTTAACAGTGGCACAAAATGAAAATTACAGTGATAGGAAACTAGAAGGGAAAATATTTGAAAAATACAAATGTTAATTGACATAACATTCTTTGAAGAGGTTACACTGTACAATTACTAAAACTTGGTTTACTTATAATTATTTGGCGGGAGCATCAGGTATTCATTAATCAATTGCCGCATCTGTAAAAGAATTCCAGGCGCTTCGATCTTTCGCATAATTCTTCACACCAAGTTTGGATAATAACACCTTGATCCATCCAACGAAGTTAAGGTCGCCCCATTCTGCCTGAAGACGAGATTGGTATAAAAGGCTACGTTAGATTTTTGTCTATTTTTATTTGAAGACTTTTGTGCCGGTCAGTATTATACATCAAATTCGTATCAGCTTTGTATTGATACCAAACTCAGCAGGCCAAGTAATAGTTATTTTTTCGTATCGGACGGTTGAATGATGGTTTATAGGCAACGAAAAGGTGTATCGTTATGCATTTCTTGGATCCTCTTAAGATTTTCCGCGCTCTGATTACCTGGTCGGTTGAATATTCATGTCTAAATCACCAATGATAAGGTCCAATCAGAGCTATTGATAGGGACTATATTCTTTCATATAACACACTCGACAGGACCTTGTACGCGATGGGCGAATGGTTGGTCGAGCGGTATCGAGTGCACATATATACATCGCCTATCTTAAGCGTAAGTCATAGTATACTTCTATTCATGAGCTGATACCAACTCAGTTCATCAGCAACAGCAGATGTATTGATTTCAAGCCTCTCAATTGCTGTACTTACTTTGTTTTGGTTTTTTTGGGTTTGTAAAGTACACAAATTATTGCCTCAATACTTGCAGCACGTTCTCAATGGACTTGTCTGAGCGTTAATTCTCATACCCACGTACGTACGTTCCGGCGGTGATCTTAGAATGTGTATTATGCTGCCATTGTGTGTAGGGCATTTGTTTTCAGTTATTGGGAGTTGGCTGGAATATGCATTTGCTATCTCTGTTCTATGCAGCTATTCGGTCCCCATGATCCTATGCTTATCTTGTTTGCAGTTAGGTGGTGATACAAGTATGTTTTTGTACCGTCCATGGTCCTTGAGACATATCTACCATTGATTATCATGTGCCCAATATGATTTCATATGTTTTGATCAAGGGATATCTAGGTTGCCTTGTGGAAATCTGACTACACTCCACATGTTCTTCTCGATGAAAAGTTTACCAGTCTGTATACACTTTTCCGACTTCTGAACCAAGATGATCTTCCCTTCCTCCTTTAGCTTTAAAATCTCCCAGTGAAATCTGTCCAGAACAAGGTTAGGTTATGTTCTGGACATGTGTAATCTTGTGAAAACCAGATAACCCTAAAGAGAGCTGCTGATCCATTATGATTGTCCTTTAAAAAAAAAGGAAATGGAGCAGGAAAAGAAAGAAATGGAGAGGGGAGTCATAGAGAAAGCAGAGAAAATCGTGTAAACGCCAATCGTTATTTTGGCCCAGTAATCCATGGAAGGCACCGCTTGAAACATACATACACAATACTCGGATTGAGAAGAGAGACTCTAGGTTGCCTTTATAACTTTTCCCTAAGTATATTTGCCTCCTATTGGCTAGACCGGGGCAGCTACAAAGATGTTCCATTGTCTCTAACCCCTCCTTGTCCTCACACACACAATAGTAGTACGAAATTGATCTATCCCTGTCAGGTGCCTGATATTGTAATGGCATGTTAGAATACCACAGCCCAGTCTCAGATCACGCCTGCACATGCCATGTATACCTTCCGGGAACTGCAATATTCGGGCCACAACGGTTATAAAGTCCGTTCTGGAGATCTAACATCCGCTGGCTGTTTCCACATCCAATCCTTCACGAAGCTAAAAGAGTAACAATTGTGCTGATGAAAATCTTCCAGAGAGTCGTGATCGGACACAGTACAGCCTCTTCTGCCCAATAGGTATGCTGATTCATTACTCGGAATCTTCAGGAATCTCGTTATGTCCTGGGGCCTAACTGAGCCTGACTTACACAGATGGTTATCCGTCTGCTTGTATCAGTTCCACGTCTGAAACGGACTACTGGAGGATATTTGAATTTAGTCAGTTTTTTTTAACTTGCAATAGTAGGCACACCCTCAAAAAACCGAAGCCTTTGCCACGCCCCTTCTGATACCTCCCATACAAATGGCCGAATTGACCCTCATAATTTTTCATATAAATTTTTTTTGAAAGTTCACTGAATTGTCCGTACGCTTATGAAAATTTGACTCTATCTTCCATAACTTCCAAACGGGCATAACGGGGATAATGAAATTTGGCCAATTAATTTTCCTTGTGATACTAAGCAAAACCTCAGAAAATCAAACTATTTTCCGCATCCCTTCTGGTACTTCCCATAAAAATAATCGAATTCACCCTCATAGCTTTACATAGATATCCTTTTTGTAAGTAAACATAATCCTGTCAAATTTTGTCTAATATGTACGCTTATGAACATTTGACTCTTGGCTGAATATGGACTATATCGGTTGACCCCTTCTTGTACCTCCCATACAAAATTACCTATTTTTAGAAAATGAATACTTCTCCCATAACTTCCGGCGGGATAATTAAATTTGGTTAGTTGATCTGTATTGTATAGGGGCGAAATCTCAGAAAACCTTACTATTTGACACACCCCTTCTGGTACCTCCCATATAAAGAAACCAAATTGACCCTTTTCCACGCATATATTTTTGTATATCGACTAAATTGAGCCAAATTTTTCCAAGGTAAGCGTTTATTGAACGTTAATTAACGGTTTTGCTACATGTATCTAGATCGCTGGTATTATGACCGAAAGTCCTATCTACAACCGTTAACGCTCCACAAACAGGCAACTAATAATACATAAGTAATTTTAATTAAAAATCGGTTAATTCCAGTAACTCAAGACTTAAACAATATCTTATATTGGATGAAGTTATTTATCAGTCAGTTTATCTGACTGAAATTTCTGTGCTGGTTGAACCATCAGTGAAGACAGAAATGGAGTCACCGTAAGAAGTGCCGACGTCAGACGACGAGGTGGCAGATGAAAAGAAACGCCAATACCATGTATGGATTTATGTCTATCGCAAACTTCCATCCCTCAGTCTAATATCCCACTTGGGCTGCAATATATATACCGCACTAGTCCGGGGTGGAAGGCCCAGGAACATATCCAAAGCCGCTTGCGTTGTACTCCACCTAGCCCCAGTAATCCCCATTGCAAACATCATTTAAACTTTGCTGAGCATTTTTAACAAACTACTCTTATCTTTGTCGTATGGGCGGGTTATCGCACTCCTTGAGCCGATCCCACCGATTTTTTTTTAAAAATGTATTCTGGTCTCAAACCATTTCATACCAACTTTTAAGAATAGGATCCTATGGGAGAAGCCACGCCCACTTAATCTATTAGTACTTCAGGTCAAGGGCGTAGCCAGGATCTAATGTAGGGGGGGGGCAGTCGGTTTTACATTTCATGTTAATAGTTTGTTTACAAAAAAAAAACAATTAAAACTAAGTACCTAACGGAAAATCAATACTAATTGTTTTGACAATATTTTATTAAACAAAGGTAGACAAGACTAAATTTTTTTAAAAAAATTTTAGGTCGTCGAATTTCAAAAAAAAAATATTTTTATTTATTTGTTTTTTTTTTGACATATACAATTTTAAGCCGCAATTCTTGAGCAATTTTAAATTTTTTTTCTTGTGTTATTTGAAACAAACTGTGTACTGAATAACCGTTTTTTTATTCTGAATTCCTCATGGTTATTTTTTTTTTTTAAATGTGTCAAAGTCGATGAAAAAAAAAATATTTTTGACTTTAATTTCAAATATTTTTTGGGGTTTATGGGCTCAAATCGATTTTCGCAGACCATAGTTGGATTTTTGGATATGCCGTCTTCGACAAAGTTGTTTTAAATAAGTCTTGCTTATCAGAAATCCCAACTATAGCTTGGCGAAAATCTATTCAACAGCTGAAACACTATTCAAAGTAAAAAAAAAATTAAATAAAATTCTGTACGAAACCGTCATTGTAACTCAAAAATCTAATGATGCAATACGAGTCCGGCCTTGTCTATTTTTTCGATTACCATAGTGTTCTTATTCACAGAATGTAATCTACAAATCCAAAGAACTAATTAATTTAGTCTCATGTCTTGTTAAAAGAATCGATTCGAAAATCGAGTACGGAATCAGTTGCCTCGAAAATGATTAGTTTTACACTCGATTGCTTTTTTTTAATGTTTTTACTGTGTTCGTTTAATTGGCTGCATCCAGCTCGCATCGAAGTACCTCATTCTCTCACTCCAATTTCCCAATACCTTGTTAATGCCTTCGGGCTGTAGCTCACGGATTGCTTTGATGATATTGGCCTTAAGTGTTTGAATCGCTTCTGGATTAAACTAAACTATGATTTTAAAATTAACTTGTATTTGGTTCACCTAATATATCATTTGACACGAGAAAAAGTGTACAGTTAAAGGAAACACGTTGGGCCTTAAGTATCTGAAAAGCGAATTCAATTCTGGAAAAGTGTCAGTCTGTCTGGGCGGCTGGCTGGTGTGGAGGAGAACTCGAGTAAACTTTACTGACCCTTTTAAAGATTTAACAGTTTATTAATTTTCAAAATTGGGTTTTAACTTCCTAAATAAAAACATAACTTCCTAATGAAAAACTGGAAGATATTTGAATTTGGTACATTTACATACATACTAAGTATCTTTCTTGCAATTGCACTTAATACAGTTAAAATTTTGCACAATCTTACCGCTTATTGAACGTTAACTTACGAATAAAAAAGAGCCTCGCTCTGCGTATTAGTACTTCCAAAACAAGGTAGTCTAAATTTTCCCAATAATTTCAAGGAGGAACTCTTAATATTTTGTGAATTCATTAACACTTTCTAAACTGTAACCATTTCTACAGCTTTGATACATGGCTGTAAACGTCTGGCCAACAGATACTACTGCACAAGCAGAACAATAACAATACATAAGTACTTTTACTTAAAAATCAGTTAATTTCATTGAATCCGAGTTAAAAAATATCCACTACAATTTTTGAGAGTGAACATATGGTGAAAGTTTTTATTAGTCAGTTCACCTTTTGTAAAATTTCTGTACTATTTTATTTTAATTTTCATATTTTCTAGGATTTTGACCAATTTTTCAAGCTCTAGGGGGGGGCAGCTGCCCGCCCCTGCTCCTACCTGGCTACGCCCTTGCTTCAGGTAACCTATTGTTTCTTCCAGACATGCTGCTATAGCTGTCAAAATTTCAGGAAGATCAGTTGTGTGGTGCCTCTAATTTTGTGTGGTTGGGAAACAAATTTAGGAGTGTATCGTGGTCAAAAGTGGTGGGGAAGGGGAAAAATTCACAACGCAGCCCCATTAGAAGGTAAAATGTTTGGCCGACCCCCAGTCATTTTTGCCTTCTAACAGTTTTTCAAGGGGGCTTCCTTTACAAAAATCAAATTTTAAAAATTTGCTCCCTCCACTCTAAATGCCCGAAAGGTGCTTGCTGGTAGTCTTAGCGCTCTTCCCAGGTTTCTGGATCGGTAACAATCAAACCTATTGGCAATCCAAAGCAAGCGAAAAGTGTTGCTGTCTCTGGTGTGACATAATGGCTCAAACCGTTTTTCGTGAGTTTTTGATTCACACCTTCGATGCCAGCAACATCCTCTGGAGGAGCCCGATCTTAGTTGCCACCGCCGCAGCTATTCTATAAATCATATTCTTTGTCTATATTTCACTGTCTTCTTCTTCCTCGATAGTATACATTTTGTCTTCTTTCTCGCTGTCTTCGTCGGACATTTCATCCATCTCATCGTATTCCTCTTTCTCTTCTTCAAATACACGAATTGCATTAGCCATTACCGCTTAAAATCTCAGAGGGTATTCGCATCACATAATGCAAGAGCAACGGCCTCAACTCTAAGATACCAGAGATGTCCTCAGATTATCTTCAGCAATTATTGCGATACAATTAACCAGCAATTGCTTTCACAAAATGTAAATCAATTTATTTCTAGTTCATGGGTCATTGCCAATTGACTCAACTACGCGGAAGTTGCTAACTACAGCACCAAAAGGGCCGGCGATCAAAGAAATATAGGTGACTATATCAAGGCACCAACCCAGGTCAGCCGCGTTATAGTTGCGTGTTCTATCTTTCCATCAAGCTGCAGTTGTAATCATATAGTGTGTACCCTTGTTATGCTTCATTGCTCCACTGTGCGATTTTCGCACAAGCAAATATCGGCATACAAACACGCTATTTAGTCCTTTTTGTGTCATATACACAATGAAGTCCTCCCACATTGACTCCTCGTCTTTTTCTATGCGAGCAAATGTGTAAGTGCCATAATTTTTAAAGAAATTTAAAGTCAACTGCAAATAGCATCAAAAAACCAACACGCACACACAAAGTCAATCGAATTGTATATGACAGGCGGGCGGGCGGACAGACGGAAGACGCATACGTTCATGAGAACAACATGAACATCTAATTCCTTTTTAGGTACAAATACCCATTCTATTGACTCTTCTTATAGCACAAATGGTTCAATACAATAATTTCTTATTATTACATCGATAGGCCGTGGCAATGGGTTGGGTTGGGTTGTGGCCCAGTCTAGGATGGCCCTTTTGTTATCATTGTAATCGAAATGCATTTGAAATGTTGACAAAGGAATTTAATGTCAAATTGTACTGCCGTAAACTGTTGTTCGTTTTTTGTGTTGTTCTGTTTCGTTGTTGTATTTTTTTTTTGGCATTCGAAGAAAACATATTTTTCGTACTGTGTAAAATGAACATTTAATATTGAAATTTATTGTTCTCTGTTGGCATTTTTTTTATTGCCAAAGTCAAATTGTTAAGAACACAGTGCTCGACAACAAGTTATGTTTCTTAAGTGCTCTCGTTTTTTTTTCATTCTTTGTAGTCTTTTAAATATAAAACACATAATTTTCGACATTTTCGAAGAATGTCAATGGACAGATGGGGACAAATTTGAATTTGATTAAAAATTAACTGCGTGTACGCAGTGATTATTGTTGGTAACAGATGAACTGTTTAATAGAGATATGATTTGGCATAAAAGTGGGATTTCATGATATTCTATCATAGTTTAAACATATAGAGCAGTAAATGTTGCAAAACATGATACTATAACCAATTATGATTAAACAAATTATTCTGTTATTCTTTGAGAGCACGGAACTTTTTGTTGTGTCAGCTTATACTCGCAATTATTTAGATGTTAACATATAAAACAGAAACGCTTACCATGTAATATTTTTAAGTATACTAGTGGACACGGCAATCGGGACCGGCCATGGCATAGTGGTTAGAACACGCGACTACCATGCGGGAGATCTCAGGTTCAACTCCTGGCTCCAGTCATCTATAAAAAAAGGAAACATTTTTTTTTTCATTGTCAGCTATCCTCGAATATTGTCGACAGCAACTTCGCAGTATTTGTGTCGAGTTTATCGGCATGTCGAGTAAGAGCTTCTTAAACAGTGACATTCGCATTCGTCGATAAACAAGTAGGTGCCGTTAGTTGTAAATCTAAAAATAGAAAGCTTGTTAATTCACAACAACGCGAGAAGCTATCCCATACCTCATTCATGGGGTGTAAAGGGAAATTAAGTAAGTTAAGTAAGTGGACACGGCAATGCTTCGCTATTGCTTGCTCGACGAATACTTATAATATGTTTGGCACGCCTACTTAAAGGGCTAAGATTAAGCGTCGTTCTTGTACGTTCTGTAAACAATTCTTTACCCCAAGTTACTCTTTAACCTGATCAAACTAACCACGTCTCACTAACGGATATTAAAACACCCGTCTGCAAATTCATATCTATAGCACCAAGTACTATCTGTATACAAATATTACCTTATATAGTCCTTAAAACATTTTTCCCACTTTCCCTTCTGCCCACCGATCGGAAATAAAATGTTCACATTCACCTTCCCGCCTGCTGAAAATAACTGTTTTGTCGGTATATTCATGTCTGCATTGCCGAGAACTATAAAGGCTAATTTACACTACTGATATCATTGTCAGTATATCCCTTTAAAATGTCAGCATAGTGTAAATAAGGTTGTTTTGTCAGAATTTTCTGCAAACCCCAGAGACAACCACTGCCTACTCCAACCAGCTCTCCTAACTTCTACGATACATAGCCTCTACTTTTGACGTTCCCGATACACAGTTGCAGCATATTGCGTATTCCATGGCAACAATCGTGCTAGGATATGAAAAACGGCGCTCAGACGAATCCTGGTACGATGCAGAATGTCGCATAGCGTCTGAGGAACAGGATGCTGCTTATAGGGCAACGCTACAGCCAGTTGTAACCCGTGCTGTTAGGATCGGCACAAGCAGATAGTAAAACAGGCGAGACAGCTATTTAAGCGAAAAAAACGTCCGATGAAGGAACGTAAGAACGAGGATATAGAGCGATACAGGGATAGAGGTGATGCCCAAAAATTTTACCAGAAAGTAAAAGCAAAAGGCTACGGTAATCAGCTCCCCTCCTGTAAGGACAAGGATGGAAATCTGGTCACAGATACGCAGAGTGTGCTGCATATATAGAAAGAACAGTAGCGCTAGTGAAGGTATCATGCCAGTTGTCGACGACAGGCTTAGATTGCCCACCACCAAGTCAAGTCGAGGTAAGAAGAGGAATGTCGCGGCTGAAAAACAATAAAGCAGCCGGCGCCGACGGACTTCCGGCAGAGCTCTTCAAGTCCGGTAGTGAGGAGCTGATAAAGAATATGCACCAGCTCCTACGTACGGTTTGGCTTAAAAAGTGCATGCCCGACGATTGGAACCTAAGCGTATTATGTCCTGTGCTAAAATAAGGTGATCCAAGTGTGTGCTCCAGCTACCGCGGGATCAGCCGTTTACCATTCGCATCTAAGGTCCTGTCGAGTGTGCTATGTGAAAGACTAAAGCTACTGTTATCCAACCTGATCGGGCCTAATCAGTGTGGCTTTAGACCTGGTAAATCAACAACTGCCCAGATATTCATATTTAGACAAATACTGGAAAAGGCCCAAGAGAAACAGATCGACACGTACCATCTTTTCGTCGACTATAAAGCCGCCTTCGACAGCCCGATACGGCAGAAATTGCTCGAAGCCATGGCTGAGTTTGGTATTTCAGCGAATCTGATACGCCCTTGCGCTGACTGACACGAAGTCTTCAGTGAAGATTGGCAAGGACCCTACGGACCCATTCTATACCAGACGTGGCCTAAAACAAGGCGAAGGCCTATCGTGCGACCTCTTCAACATAGTGATGTAGATGATAATGAGGAAAGCTGCAGAAAACACGAGTGGCACGATATTCAACAAAAGCCACATGCTACTGGCGTACGTTGATGACGTTGACATCATCGGTCGAAAACTGCGAGATGTGCCTGCAGCCTTCTCAGGTATACAGAAGGAATCAGCGAAAATGGGTCTAACGGTGAACGAGGACAAAACGAAGTTATTAGTTTCAACGAACAAAGAATCTACTCATTTGGAAAACTGCGTGAACGTTGACAACTATAATTTCGAGGTGGTATATAATTTTATCTACCTTGGCTCCGCCATCAACAGAACAAATAATGTCAGCCTCGATATCCGGATAAGAATCCTGCTTGATAATAAATGCTACTACGGACTAAGCAAGCGATTCAATGACAAAGCCCTATGTCGACGAACAAATATCCAGCTATACCAGATACTGGTTCTATCTCTCTTGATGAACGGTTCAGGTTGGGTTATGACACAAGCGGACGAATCGGTTCTGGCAGTATTCGAGAGAAAAATACTCCGTAAAATATATGGGCCCATCATCGTTAACGGAGAGTATAGTCGTCGTATGAATCATGAGCTGTGCACTGATATTGACCTGGTCAGACGCATTAAGGTGCAGCGGTTGCGTTGGCTAGGTCATTTTGTACGCATGGACGAAAATGCTTCAGCTCGAAAAGTCTTCGACAATGAATTCGATGAACGGTATATAATCCAATGGGATTGCAAATAAGAGCCAGCTAAGTAAGTAAGTAAGGGCTAAAATACAGTTTTGTCACGCCACCTTCACCCAATGATTCAAAATTAAAATTTCGTCTGCATATTAGTGTTGCCGTGAACTACCTGGGTATCAATCTCCCGAGGGCTAAAATACAGTTTTGCCACGCCTATTCCGCCCACTGATCCAAAACTTAAATTTCGTCGGTATATTCGTGTTGTTGAGTACTATTTGTGTACTAAATTTTATCTCTCTAGGGCTAAAGTCAATTTGCCATGCTCACTGATCTAAGATTAAAATGTCGTCTACATTGTCATATTCGTGGTGTCGTGTACTATCTGGGTGCAAAATTGTATCTCTCTAAGACTAAAATACAGTTTTTCCACGCCCACTCCGCCCACTGAACAAAAATTTAAATTTTTTTTGAACACTTTAAATTTGTGTTGTCAAATACTATCTGTGTATGAAATCCAATCTCTCTAGGACTAAAATACAGTTTTGCCACGCCTCCTTAACTCAGATCCAAAATTAAAATGTCGTTTGCATATTCATATTAGTGTTGCTGTTTACTATTTGGGTTTTAAATTGTATTTATATTCGCGTTGTAGAGTACCATCAAATTGTATCTCTCTAACTCTAAAATATTTTTTGGCACGCGCACTACGCCTATTGGGTTCAAAATTAAACCACGACCAATCCGCCCATTGGATCAAAAATTAAAATTTTGTCTGCATTTTCATATTTGTGTTGTCGAGTTTTATCTGGATATCAAATAGTATCTCTCTAACTCTAAAAAAAAGTTTTGGAATTTTATCTGCATTTTCATAGTCGTATTGTCAATACAGTATTTCTCTAGCTCTAAAATACAGGTTTGCCAAGCCTACTCGGCCCCTGATCCAAAATTTAAATTTTGTCTTTATATTCACATTCGTGTTGTCTAGTAATATCTGGATATCAAATTGTATCTTTCCAACTTTAAAAAAAAAGATTTGCCAAGCCCACTCCGCCATTGGGTCAAAAATTTCAGTCTTTTAGGTGTGATTGAGCCACAAACAAACAGACAAACATTCACATTTATAATATTAATAGGGATATATGTCAAAAATTAAATATCCTTCCAAAGAGACACTGGATAATTTCATAAAATTATGTATCCAATGACGACCCAAAATATATTAAATAAAATTTAATTATTTTTAATGGCTAACATATTCTGTAAAAACAAATTTTACATCAATAGTTTTTTTTAAATATATTACAGATTTGTAATATCTGATAAATCTACTGCAGAGAAACTTAATTTACAATCTAAAGTTTTACGACACTATTGCGTGAAAAATACTATAATTTTACATATTGTTGCATCAATATTTATGACGCACTTCTATATCATGTATAAATATTTCAAATTTTTTACATTGGTGTATGTATAAATATTATAATAGGGACAAATGTTTGTAATTTACATCACCGGCAGCTCAGTATTTACAAGTAAACCCAATGCAAAGACTACTAGAACCTATTAACGTTATGTTCACAAAACAAAGCAATTCAACTGGCGCCAGTCCAGACAATAAGAATTGCACAATTCCTGCAACTGAAACGTTAAAACAATAATTTCTGTCAATGCAGTTATTAAACAAAAACATAATGATATTTATCTCAAAACAAAACAAACAAACAAACAGAAAAGGATGAATACACAATCACACAGAGCCCTCATTGTACAATAACGATGACCACCACATACCGTGACAAAATATTCGAAGGATAACAAATAAACATTAGGACATGATAACACGACAAACAAGTGTTCTCTTCATGTGGTGCTTATACAAGTGTCGTCCCTACTGCAACTCTGATAACCGTTATCCGAAGGTGCATCACCAACGACTAATTACCGAGAAATTTATGAAATTATTGTGTGCGCACAGTCAAGGTCGCCCATCTCGCTGTAAAACAATGATGTCACCTTTCAGGAATTTAATTTTTCTTGGATTTTTTTTGTGAAAATAATAAATTAAGAAATCACAATCATAAATTTCATAAAGTGTCATCATAACTGGGAAGAAGTGTGAGAAGAGGCGTCAAGATGCTGGCTAGTGTCTATCTGGACAATTGTATTATCTTGTTAGGGCTGAGAACAATGTAAAGATTATTACAAAACATAGCTATTTGTTAGACATTGCGATAAACGAGTTGTAGCCTTATAGCTAAAGAACTTGTTTACAACGAATTTTGATACTGATAGGTAAAAAAATTTAATATGGAGACAATTTTCGTTGTATTGCCTTAAGATTGACATATTACAGCTACATATCAGCGCAAGGTGTACAATTATCTTGTTACACAAATTTAAACATTTTAAGAGCCATGTGTTTTAATAAGAAGAAAACTAAAGTAAAATAAAATTTTTGTTTTTCTTATCGTTATTTTTGTTGACACTATATTTTATGTTAAATCTGCGGGCCGTTGAATGTTTTGTTCCATGCTACATATAACCAAATGCAAAGGTATTTGAAAACGACAGAAGTGTCTATTAAATCGGCCCTACGCTTCACCCAGAGTTAAAGAAACTTATATATCAAATAGCTCAGACATTTAGCAGATTGAGAAGCTTTTAATTCGTTTCATTAAAACATTTTGTGAAGAAATTATACTTTAAATTTGAGACTTAACCTAAACCGAATATAAGACCTAATAATATTATAATTGGATCCAAACAAAAAATAATTAAAGTCATTCTGATGGAATAGCATTTCGTTATACCTAACAAAGTTGTACGTTCATATTTCTCATTTCAAAGCCAACTCCAAAGGTGTCAATAAGGAATATATTAGGAAGATCTAAAAAGCAAATTTTTATTCGTAGTATTATAACTTACTTTTCTACATAATTAATTTGTTTGCTCTAATGAAAACATACTTTAAAAAATCCAGATTTATATGGTTACACAGTGCAACAACTTTGTGGGGGCGGAATAATTCCTTTACGGAATAAAAGCCTTAGTATATAGTAGTCAGTATATTAAAGTCCTGGGAAGACAGATCATCCCTAGATTGATGAAGTTTTAAGTTTACAATAAAATATAGTTTGAAATATGTTTTTCAAAATCAATGTTTCTTATTGTTTAAGTGCATTTTCGATATCAGATGTGTGGAACATTTAAGCCCACGATCTCGACTCCATGCGTGTCCGTTTGACCTTATTTAGGAAAAAGTCAAAAATGTGCCTTAAAATGGGACTTTACATCATTTAAATGTTCTACAAAAATGTTGCTCCGATAATTCTACTCGGGGTTTTCTAAGTCAAAAAATAGAAATCATCTACATTTACAAGTACTTTTGCCATTTTTCAAGAAATGTGTGAAGAGCATCGAAGTAGCAAATTGGAGTGTTTCATATTATTTAAAAAAAATTACCTCTTGAAAATGATAGAAATATGAGTAATATTTTCTCCGTTCTTATCCTTATGAAAATTAATCAGTATTAATATGGTTCAAAATGAAGTAATGGTGTTGTAAATGGGGAAAAAAGCTAAACCTTTCTGGTAACTCCCATACAAACTTAAAAACGGACAACTCGAGGATATGTTTACAGTTTGGTTATTTTAATAATCTTCTAATAGTAAATAAATCCTCAGAACATCGAAACATTTACCACACCCTCCAAATTCCGATACCTCCAATCCAAATGGACCGAATTCACCCTTAAAGTTTTACATACATGTCTTTGTTGTAAGTACACTCTAGTCAGACATATAAAAACTTGTCAAGAATGAAAATAGACTATGTCGTCTGACCCATTCTGGTACCTCCCATACAAAATCATCTATTTTTAGAATATTAGTATTTCTCCCATAATTTCCAAACGGACACCTGGATGATGTATAAATTTGGTCAGTTTAATTACTATCTTATAATAGTAGACAAATCGTTAAAAACACGAAACCTTTGACACATCCCTTTTGAAACATCCCTTACAATGACCAAGTTCACACTTAAAGTTTACACATATCTATTTTGCAAGTACACGGAATTTAGTCATGTTTTGCGTAAGATCCTCGCTTGTGTTTGATTCAGAAATGGATACGGATTATATGAGTCGACCCCTTTTAGTACATCTTATACAAAATGTCCTATTTGTGGAAAAGTAATATTTGTCGAGAATAGATAACTCCATAACTTCCTAACAAAAAAAACTGCAGGATATTTGAATTAGATCAGTTTAGTTGTCCTGTAACAACAGGCAATACCTCAAAACACTGAAACATTTGACACACGTCTTCTGGTACCACCCATAAAAATTACCGAAAGCACCAATTAGTTCTACAAGCGTTTCTTTTTTGTAAGTACACTTAAATTAATCAAATGTTGTAAGGTAAGGGTGTATTGAATGTTTATTTACGAATCGACATGTTGTGCTCCTATATTTTGTATTTATAGGTGAAACTTAAGGAACCAGAAGGTTTATTCCACCCATTTAACATTATGATTTCTTATGAGATTTCTGTTAGAATTAATATTATACTTTTCCTAAATTTTTAGTTGGTACCATATATTTATCTAACGAATTCTCACCATCTGTCACGATGTTTTGCTAAAGTTTTGACTTGGTTCCATATCATTCCAAATTCTGTACTTCTTATCCATGTAGCCCAATAGGGCTCGTGGTTCATTCGACGACAATACTCGGCGTTAACGATAATTTGTCCAAATATTTTGCGAAGTATTTTTCTTTCGTAGACTCCAAGAATAGATTGATCCGCTTGTGTCATTACCCAGAATTCTGCGCTGTAGAGCAAGACATGTAGGATCAGAGTCTGGTAGAGTTGGATATATGTTCTTCTAGAGAGCGCTTTGTCATTAAATCGCTTGCCAAGCGCTGTACCAACTGTACCAGGTACTTATTTTACCGGGCCTGTTGTACGCCTCCGAATCTTGGGTGCTTACACAGGCAGATGCAGCTCATCTGGCGGTGTTGGAGAGAAAAATACTCCGCAAAATATATGGACCCATTTGCTTAAACGGCAAGTTTAGGATTCGGATAAACCATGAGCTGTAAGAGTTATACCACGACATTGATGTCGTCAAGCGAATCAAAGTACAACGATTACGCTGGCTAGGCCATGTCGTGAGAATGGATGAGGAAACTCCAGCGCGAAAGGTATTCTATCAAGACCTCGAAGGACGGCGCAAAAGAGGGAGACCGCGACTACGTTGGAAGGACCAGGTACCAGGAAGGACCAGGCACTAAGATATACATAAATATGTGTCATGTTGTTTTAAAGGCTTATAATAATAATAAGCGCATCAATACTCGTCTTTTGATTTGCAGGTTGACATTATGACTTTTGTTTATGGCGGAGCCAAGGTAGACAAAATCGTATACCACAATAAATTTATAGTTGTAAACGTTCACGCAACGTCCCAGACGAGTGGACTCTACGTTCGTTGAAACAAATAACTTGGTTTTGTCCTCATTTATCACCAGACCCACTTCTGCCGACTGTTTTTCAATGCTCGAAAAAGCCGCAGTAACATCCCGAAATCCACGGCCAATGATATATATATCATCTGCATACGCCAGCAGCATGTGACATTTGTTGAAAATTTTACTATTCCTGTCTACTGCAGACTTCCCCATGACCATCTCCATTTTGGTATTGAAGAAATCGCAAGACAGACTATCCCCTTGTCTAAAGCCTCGCTTGGTAGGAAATGGCAATCTTTACTGAAGACTTTGTGTCAGACAGTGTCATCTCACAAAGTTGTGTTAGCTTCGGGGGGATACCGAAATCAGCCATAGCATCCAACAAGTTCCGTCGTATCGGACTGTGGAATGACATTGTAGTCGATGAACAGATGGTAGGTTTCGATCTGCATTTCTTGGGTCTTCTCCAGCATTTGTGGTAGTGTGAATATCTGGTCGGTCGTAGATTTACCATGTCTAAAGCCAAACTGATAAGATTCAATCAGGTTCGCCAGAATGGCTTTAGTCTTTCACAAAGCACACTAGACAGGACATTGTATGGGATGGGTAAAAGACTTATCCCACAATAGTTGGTACACACACTTGGATCGCCTTTCTTAAGCACAGGACAAAGAACACTCAGATTACAATCATCGGTCATACACTCCTTGAGCTAAATCGTGTTTATGAGCTGGTGCATGCTTGTTGCCAGCTTATCGCCGCCGGCTTTAAACAGCTCTGCTGGTAGTCCATCGGTTCCCGCAAGCTTTTTTATTTGTAAGCCGCGCAATTGCCGTGCTGATCACGTTTTGGCTCGGTGGTGGACAGTCTACTCCATCGTCGATGATTGGTGTGATTTCGTCACTTAAGCTGCCTTCGGGAACGAGTAGAGATCGAAAGTGTTCCCTCAATATTTGCAGCACACTCTGAGTGTCCGTGGCCAGATTTCCGTCTATGTCCTTACAGTTGGGGATCCCTATAGTAAAACCTTTGCTTTTAACCTTTTGGTAGAACTTTCGGGCTTTATCCCAATCCCTGTTGTTTTCGATATCCTGGCTCTCATGCCATTTAGTTTATTCAACATTGCGCCTTTTCACATTTGCTACAGCTAAACGGATGTTCAATGACATTGCCCGGTGAATACCTGATCTCTTGGACGTTATGAGCGGCTTGGGAACTACCAAAGAGAGCTTCTGGTTATTCCCAAATGAAAGACTCAAATTAGAAAATTCCCCATTCCCCAAGCAAGCTTATTAAAAATCCGAATTTTTGTATCCTTGGATTTGCGAATAATTTCACCCACCATCTTCCATCTAATTCTAGTGAATTAGTTCCCTTTTTACTTAAACCTATAATTTTTCAATATAAAATGAAAATGCAATTTTCATTACCACCCGAATGCCTTGTCGATACTAATCGATAGAATGAACATAACATATTTTCCATTTAAATTCCCTGTTTCTCATTTTCGAATCCTCCTTCTGGGAATGGGAAAAAAATGAAAAGTATGTCGCAAATAGACGGTCATTAAATATAACTGCACTGTAATTTACATAATTTTATATTCATTAGATAATTCAGTCAATTTTGTCAATTTTCAATCCATTACACAGTCACAACCTTAGCGGCTGATGTACCGTTCAAAGATGTCCTTTTCAAGGACTATTGTAATGCGTCATGGGGGGGTTGATGATGACAGTGCCGATTGCAAAGGAAACCCTGCACTAGAGCATTTACAAGCATCTCATTGCTTTTTATGTAAATAAATGAGAATTTCTAGTCGATTTTCCACAAAAGGAGGCAACACAATCAATTGTCCTTTGGCCTTATGATTCGAGCTACAAATTGCTTTATTTCAAGCAAACGCAAATCACACACACCCTGCAGGACTTTGGTGGCTCTGTCATTTCTCCTCTCTCTTTCTCTCTTAGCCTGTCGACGGTGTGTAATTTTGTTTTCTTTGTTTTCCTATTAGTTTCACCCACTTTATTATTAGATATATTCCGTATATTATTAATGATTTATGTATGCGCAATATGTTTTCATAGATCCATATGCCGATTGCAGTCGATGATGTTGTTTTTGGTGGCTTTTCCATTCTGCCTTAGGGCAAAAAATGACAGGACGAAAAAAACGGCAAGTTTGTTTTGATTATTATTATCATTGTTTATGTTATGATGCTGTGTTTCGTCTAATATGCGTTACCATATGATAATGTGAATGAGGTCCTTCCCTGAATGGATGGTTGGCTTTCTTATGCGAATTACTTGGTTTTTTCATGGTTTTCATGCCTCCCATTCATCATGAGATCCTTTGCGATTTTTATCGATGTCGTTGTCATATGTCGGTGTGGAAATCGTTTGCAATTTTTCATTTTATGTTAATTTGTCATATTTGTCTTATTCGCAACAGAACCAGGGGGGTTTGATATGAATTATAAGGCAACTGTTGTTTATGTGAGAAATAATCTAATGTCAGAATAAAGTTGGGCAAAGTAGGTCTGTAGTTAAGTAGTGGTCGTCCCCATTGGCCAAAAATAAAAAAATTAAGTAAAAATTCTCGGTAAAACTGTGGAAACACTATCTCACAATAGATTTTGCTCTTTCAAGACCATGACAATAATTTTGTTTCGCAGCGTGAGTAACTGTCAGGTGAAGGTCCAAAATAAAACGTAAAAATCTCTTTAAAAATGATTGCTTATACAATGAAAGAATTAAATATTGTAAAGAGAGGTATTAACTATTTTTTAAAAGAATTAAAAACTTTTCAGCATGTTGTAGTTTATTAAATTAATTTATTATATGTGCCTGTTTCAGTACTAACTCGTGTGTAGACTTAAATTTCACTTAGAGTTTTAGTTGCGAAGTCGATCGAAGTTGACAACCAAATTTGTTGTAAAATGTTTACCAATATTTACAGATTATATGGTGTAAATTTCAGTTGCGGAAATTTGCGATTTTTGAGTTACCTTCAATAGAACAAGGCATTGAATCCTTTGTCCGACATTGATCAAACTGTAGATTTAGTCATAGATTGTTGAAATCAATCGATATGCCGACTTTGGTGTGCCTACTATGAAATTTAAATTTTCAGGATCTAAGAGTGGTCCTTGAATCCTTTGTCCGACATTGACCAAATTTTAGATTTAGTCATAGATTGATGAAATCAATGGATATGCCGACTTTGGTAAGCCTACTATGAAATTTAAATTTTCAGGATCTAAGAGAGGTCCTTGAATCCTCTCACAGATTTTAACCAAATTTGAGAAATTGGTGTCATTTAAAGAGACTGCGTGATATGCCAAATATTATTCACCTATGATAACTCCTTCTATTTTTGGCCGCTCTTTGTGTGAACGGCAACTACTGTGCTATGTGTGTATACAAAAACTTAGGGACCCACAATGTGCCTAATCGTCTATAAAACTTCTCAGCTTATACCGTGTGCAAATTTAGTAAAATGCTATTACCTGTTCAAAAGTTATAGAATTAATCAAAAAACGTTTTCGCACCACTGTGCGATGTTGTGCTTTATTCATAACTAGCTTTCCCGGCTCGCGTTGCTTCACCCGTACTTACAATGAATCTTCTTATGAATTTAAGCATTATAGGTAAATTGCAAACGCTTCATAAGACGAACGAACACCAAACATATGAGATTGTAGTTTTATCCCATTGGTCTGATTGATTGTACCGTTTTAGTCCCTTTTTATCCCTAAAAGTTCGAATTTAAGAAGATACATTCGTATCGCACAACTGATGGACTGGTACCCCCTCCAATTCTATAGAAAGCATGCCTATATACAATTATAGCTTTAGCCGTTTGGTCTATCTGATGGTACTAGTTGTTTTTTTTTCGGCCTTTTTAGCCCTAAATATTCGAATTTCGAAAAACCCCATCTGGCGGCTTTCTAATTCTATAGGAAGCATTTCTATATACATTTTCATAACTCTTCCTTTACACCTTCACATCGCACAACTAAAACATTCACTTAAATTTTTTGCTACTATACCCCAGCCGATTGATCTGGGTGATGGTATAACTTGTATCCCTTATTGGTAATTTTTACCCCTAAAAGTACGAATTTTAAATAAAGGGGAACAACCACTGCAAATTTTATTATCCTATCTACAGCCAGTAAGCAATTTCAAATATATGTGTGGGCGGTGCCAATCTCCTTTGTTTAATTATGCTTTCATGAACTACACAGTAAAAATTTCA
Organism: Muscina levida; assembly: GCA_964034835.1. Classification (NCBI taxonomy): domain Eukaryota; kingdom Metazoa; phylum Arthropoda; class Insecta; order Diptera; family Muscidae; genus Muscina; species Muscina levida. Next base: position 68,181,759 of record OZ035883.1, read on the forward strand.
TTGCAATCGGTCCATTTATTTCGCCCAGATAACGATTTTTTCAAAAGGGCCATGGTACCACCCATTTTTCAGCGAAACGTTAACCTCTTTTATCAGTAACATATGTAGCAAATCTAATCTTCATATCTCTAATGGCTCTTGAGACATGACCGATTGAAATTTCTGTTTGTGTGGGCGGTGCCACGCCCCTTTGTTTAATTATATTTTCATATAGCCTATGATAAAGGCCCTATGGACAGTATCACACAAAGAAAATATAATTGCATTCGGTTCATTTATTTGGCATATATAACTATTTTTTAAAGAGGGCGTGACACCACCGCTCTCTCCACAAACAAAAATTATTTTTCGTGTACGTCCAACATATATATCAAATCTCGACTTCGTGCCTTTAATGGTTTATGAGATACAGCCATTTCAAATTTCGAGCTGTATGGGGCGGTGCCATTCCCTTTTCACCATCTTTCAGACTGAATTTCCAAAAATTCCTTCTTAGTGCGCACCTACATCATAAAAGGAACCTACATTCCAAATTTCAAGAATCTAGCATTAGCCGTTTGGCCTGGGGATTGAACCGTCAGACAGACACCCAAGCCTTTTATATAAAGGGTTTTCCAATAAGAGGTGTTATTTTGGTATTCAAAGAAAAATTAAATTTTTTGAGATAAATGATCGGATGATTATTTCATAATAAAGAGGAAGGTATGCCGTTAATACTGATAAACAACATCGGCCATATGACCACCACGAGCACGCTTACAGGACCATATCCTTTTCATGAAATTTTCCATAACCAAATCGCAAAGTGGCTGCCCTATGTCCTCGATAGCCTCACGAATTTTATCTTTGAGGTCTCGAATCGACGCTGGGCTGTTGGCGTAGACCTTATTTTTCCCGTGGCCCCAAGGAAGAACTCGCAAGGTGTTAAATCACAAGATCTCGGTGGCCAATTGTGATCACCTCTTCGAGAGATAATATGGTCCGGAAACTTTTCCCGTAAAAGATCAATTGCTTCGTTGTTTGTGCGGCACGTAGCGCCATCTTGTTGAAAGTAAACGTTGTCCAGATCAATAGCATTCAACTCCGACCATAAAAAATCATTAATCATCTCTCGATAGCGCAATCCATTCACCGTAATCTCATTTTCGAAAAAGTAAGGTCCAATAACCCCTTTTTCGATGGAATTCCGGATAATTTTCATGGATTTCAAGGAACCAATCAGCAAAGACACTACGTTGTTGATGATCGGCCGGCTTGAGTTCTTGTGTTAACTGAACTTTATTAGTGTTAAGACCGAAGTCTTTATGCAAAATACGGTGTTCTTCACATCACTAACTTATCCCAACAGCTCGAATTTTTACACCAATATCTGTATTGCGGTCCGACAAGGTGTTTAACGACGACCAAAAAATGCTTTAGTTTTGCGAACTGTGACTGCAAGATTTTCACCATTTGTATACCATCACCCTTAGGGATGAGGGTATATATCATTTGATACGAAAAAAAGTGTAACGCATTAAAGGAGACGAGTTAGACCCCAAGTATCTTAAGACCAAATTCGTTTCAGGACTTTTTAAGACGACTGAGCTTTGTCCGTATGTCTGGCTGGCTGGCTGGTCAGCAGGATAACTCGAGTAATCCTTAACGGATCAGTATGAAAATTTACCAGTATTAATATTTTTCAAAACGAACTTATGGGATTGTAAATGGGCCGCACCCCTTCTGGTACCTCCCATACAAAATTACCTATTTTTGGGAAATTAATATTTCTTCCATAACTTCCAAACGGACAACTTGAGGATGTTTGAATTTGGTCAGTTTATTTGTTTTGTACAAATAGACAAACCCTAAAAAAACCGAAACCTTTGCCACACCCTTTCTGGTACCTCCCATACAAATGACCGAATTAACCCTCATAGTTTAACATACATATCTTTTTTGTCAGTAAACTGAATTCATTCAAATTTTGCGTATGATGTTCGCTTATGAAAAGTTGAATTAGGAATGAATATGGACTATATCGGTTCACGCCTTCTGGTACCTCCTATACAAAATTACCTATTTTTGGAAAATTAATATTTCTCGCATAACTTCCCAACGGACACTTGTGGGGTAATGAAAACTTGGTCGATAAATTTATGTTGTGATAGGAGGCGAGACCTCAGAGAGCCTAACTATTTGACACACTCCTTCTGGTACCTCCCATACAAATGGCCGAACCCAACCCCATAGTCTCACATACATATCTTTTTTGTAAGTACACTGAATTCAGTAAAATTTTGCGTAAGGTGTACGGTTATGAGATTTTAATCAGGAATGAATATGGGCTATATCGGACCACCCCTTCTGGTACCTCCCATACAAAATGCCTTTGTTTGGAAAATTAATATTTATCAAATAACTTCTAAACCGGCACCTGGGGGGATAATCAAATTTGGTCTGTTAATTTATCTTGCAATAGGAGGCAAGGCCTCAGCAACCCTAACTATTTGGCACACCCCTTCTGGTACCTCCCACATAAATATATGGGATATTTATTTCCCCTTTTACATACGTATCATTTTTGTATGTACACTGAATTCAGACAAATTTTGTCAAGGTAAACGATCATTGAACGTTGATTTACGAAAAAAAAATCAGACACGTCGTGCTGCCCCTAATTGTACCTTCTGTACAAATAGGTCAAATAATACATAAGTAATTTTGTTTTAAAAATCTATTAATTTCAATAACTCAAGACTTAAACAATATCTTATATTGGGTGATGGTATTTATCAGTCAGTTTACCTGACTGAAATTTCTGTACTGGTTGTAGTGAATTTCAATAATTTCTATGCGTTGTTGAAGAGCGTACCGTTCAATTTTTAGTAATGGCGTAGTTTCTACTTGTCAAATGTCAAGGAATAAAAGCATCAAAAGGGACAGCTACCGAAATAGCGGGCCCGTCACAATAACACCTCTCATTGGAAAAACTTTTATATAGATTACACTATGCAACAAATGATGACTTTTTGTAAAATACAAAAACGGGATAGTATAGGTCCGATTCTACTATCGAAGGGTAATAAAACCCTATACTCAGTTTGGCGAGATTGGTGACCAATTTTTTTTTAGGGGCCCTAAAGATTCTCAAAATCAGTGAGCCCCATGAAAAAAGGTGTCATCAGTTTTTGTCCAACAGCTAACTTACACTTCGTGATAGCTCTAAACTGTATTCGGCAATAATGTAGCTGGGAGTTTTGCGCACTAACTTTATTAACAAATTATGTCAAAAAGGTTGGTTATTCCTGCCGTTTTTCAAAAAAAATTGAAGAAGAATTTATTATTTTTTCACTTTTTTGAGCATTACTTTGAGGGAGTCCAAATTTTTCTCTAACACTGTTCGCCAAAATTGTAGCGCTGGTAAAGATAAACAACTTTCGTGAACATCTGAACGTGTCTAGGCAACCTTAATAGCTCATAAAGTCCACGTTGATACCGGTTTTTCAAACCTTTACGCACTTATAAGCCAGTAACGTGGTTGAATATCAACCGATTTTAAATTTCTCAGTGAATTTAGAAAGAAGAGACTGCGGCCTTTCCAACCATATATATAGTTATATTGGTAACTTGTCTTATCTGTTTGTTTTTTGCCTCGAAATTTAAAATTTTTTAATTTTTTCACTATTTTTTTAGTTTGATGAAGTTTGTAGCCCCTATTTTATAAGGACACCCTAATGTTTATTATTTTATTCAGAAAGTGCATTCTTTCACGAGTTAAATGCATACTTGTTTGTAAAAATCTGTTAACAAATAGTTAAGTTATTCATGTTTTCTGAGGGATGCAACTATGCTAAAATCAAAGTTGAAGTAATTAACAACAACACCAAAACAATGCTTCTTCTTCAACTCTTTGATTTGAGTATAGAATATGAAAGTTGCGTTACTGGCTTATAAGTGCGTAAAGGTTTGAAAAACCGGTATCAACGTGGACTTTATGAGCTATTAAGGTTGCCTAGACACGTTCAGATTGGATTGATATGTTCACGAAAGTTGTTTATCTTTACCAGCGCTACAATTTTGGCGAACAGTGTTAGAGAAAAATTTGGACTCCCTCAAAGTAATGCTCAAAAAAGTGAAAAAATAATAAATTCTTCTTCAATTTTATTTGAAAAACGGCAGGAATAACCAACCTTTTTGACATAATTTGTTAATAAAGTTAGTGCGCAAAACTCCCAGCTACATTATTGCCGAATACAGTTTAGCGCTATCACGAAGTGTAAGTTAGCAGTTGGACAAAAACTGATGACACCTTTTTTCATGGGGCTCACTGATTTTGAGAATCTTTAGGGGCCCATAAAAAAAAATTGGTCACCAATCTCGCCAAACTGAGTATAGGGTTTTATTACCCTTCGATAGTAGAATCGAACCTATACTATTCCGTTTTTGTATTTTTTTCACTGTTGCACTGTGTTATCAATTATAAAAACAGATTGTTAACATTTTGTTATTAAGCTAAGTATGTTATGTTGTTGGATATTTTATGTGTTTTATGTTATATATCATAACTTATGAACCATCTCATTTGTTTATCAATATCCTTGACGTTCCATAAAATGTGCTATCAGTTACTTTATTTGTGTTATTACTAATTTTCTGTAATTTCACCAGTTATTACATCAGTCAGATGTATATAATTAGGCGATACCTCTTGTTACACATTAAACCAGTTAGAAAGAGCTAACAAATTGTATTCATGAAATGTCTTATTCACCAAAAATATCAACAGCAACATTTAAGGATTTCTTTTAGTGAAATGTAAAAGTGACTGAGTAGAATACGAATTAGAAGAGGGGTGAATTTACTCTGCGGAGTAAATGCAATAATTAGATATACACACATACGCTTACGCTCAAGATAAAATGAGGAAAACACCTACTAAAATATTTAATTCTGCCATATGAGTAAATAAGTATCCCCCCCGTCCTGTGAAGTCAACGTTCATGGCCGTCCAGCAAATCATAATTCTCTGGTGGGTCGTAAAACAATTTATAGATGTGGACGTAGACAGCGCAATGACCATAAATGGAATCTCATTAGTAGTTCACCTATAAATTCATTGGGAAATACGCCTCGTTAGGCATTAAAACTTAATGAGCGATATTAGGAGCTACAGGCAGTGTAAGCATTAGAATGAGATTGAGTTGAGAAAAAGATGAACAGATGATGATGATGATGATGGTGATGATGCTGACATTGGGTGGAAATGGGGAAGACAATATCCTCTTTTCCCAGTTTTAATTGTAAACATTTATTGGTTCATTATATATGGAAATTTTTGGCAATGAATATATTAATCGAAATTGTGATAGGAAAAATGTTGCAAAATATAACATAGCAAAAAAAAAAAAAGATTTTTAGATAACAAATTAACCAATGCTTTAACAATATTCAGTGCTCGTAGATTTTTTAAAGGACTACCTACCTCATTAGTTTAGAATTTTCCTAAGACTACAACTTGTTAAAAAAAAAACAATTCATTATACTTTTTTCTTACATGGAGAAATTCAATCAACTGCGACAAGAATTCTATTTAGCCAAAAATCTATTCCTATCAAAAAAAAAACTAAAAGTGATCCAAATAAACCTCAAACAGCCAACTTTAAATCCTTAATGTCAACAGCAAGTGGCAAATATTTTTCGCAAATACAGCAACCAACCAGCCGCACTCGCAAATACAGCGGCTCAATCGACCGATACAGCAGCAACACCAACAGCCAATAAAGTAACATGTCGCATACAGATTAGGATCGAAAAAGATGTCGAACGCTTGTAAAGATTGAAATGGTGTTGTGCCCCAATGCGAGAATAAAGTAGAAAATTAAACCTTTGGGATGATGAGCAGCAGCATAAGCGCCATAAGCGAATGAGATACAAAGACAAAGTTTGGAAACACACTAGAGTCATACGGTAGCATCTATGTGAGCGATATATTGGTGTGGTGTACAATAAACACCTTGTTGTCTTGTCTATTGAATGCCACTTGATTTTACTCTGGCATCGTAATAGATTGAAACGCAGTCATAGCTGATAATAATATGGAGGAAGAAATGATTGAATTGTATGAATTCATTTTATAAACTGATTAAGGTTTTACAAATATTTTTGATACGTCTTTAGCACGAGAGAATGCGGTTCCTTTAAAATAAAGTTGGTTGATGTAATATAAAAATTTGAATGGGATAAAAAAGTACAGCTATGAGACCGCGGTTTGGATAACGTTTTTTGGTGAAAGATTCAACTACAAACAGTTCAAACATTTCATATTAACTGACCCAAAAAAAATATTTAGTTCAAGTATTTTTACCAAAATTCGAGAGACTTGTGCTGTATGTATATATATTCACAAATAAAGAGTTTGTTACTACACTGTAAGATAAATTTAAACTTTTTGCCTCACCCATGATCAAACTGACGTATCTCCAAGTTTTTCTAGGTCAGCTCATTTAAGTTTTTTACGAGCAATTCAATTTTTGGAGCGAAGCTCCCATACAGCTACTCTAAAGTGAATTCTACCTGTTCGCAGAAATCTGCGAGTTGTTAAGAGATTTTGATGAATTTTTTTTAAATGTTTTTCAAATGGCCTGGAGCGAGTTCTGATGAAGCCCAAATTTACAATTTGTCACAAATCAAATCAAAAAAAATATAGTGCGAATACTGATGCCGATCATGTTGTTGCCTACAATTTAAAAAAAATAATCTTAATTTACCTTTACACCCCATGAATGAGGGTGTAAACACTATTTTTAGATTCATAACTAAAGGCACCTACTCGTTTATCGACGAATGCGAACGTCACTGTTTGAGAAGCTTTTACTAGACATGCCGATTGACTCGCAGTATAGTGCGCGACGTTGCTGTAGACAACATCGAGAGGGCCGGCAATGAAAGAAAAATGTAGATGACTGGAGGCGGGAATCGAACCGGGGTTCTCCCGCATGATAGTCGCGCGTTCTAACCACTATACCACGGACGGTCTCGGTGCCTACAACAGAACGGGTAAAATTAACACCTAGTATAGCTGTTTATGAGTATCCCGAGATCAGGTGGTATTACTAAAATTCTGACGAAGTACCTAAATATATCTATTGGCGTGCACTATTTTGAGCTTGATTTCTTGGCTAACATTATTTTTCTTGTTGACGGAAGATCCGAGGTGGGAAAATTCATATACTACCTTAAAACAATAATCTTCAACGTTGAAGGTGCGTCCCCATCGAGAGGACCCTTTGTTCGTCAAAATCATTATTTTTGTTTTGTCCTTGTTGACCGCTTAACACATTTTTGCTGACTCCTTTTCTAGTGATGATAAAACTGCAGTAACATCCCGCAGATTTAGGTCAATGATGTCTATATCATCGACATATGTACTCTTGTGACATGTGACTCTTGTGAAATATGGTGCGAGACTTGTTAACACCAGCCTTTTTCATCACCCCCCTATAACTATGAATATTAAATAGTGGACAGGACAAGCTATCGCCGCCCTGCCTGAGGCCTTTTTCTGTGTTCAGAGTGATCCTTACCAATCTTTTTCGAGAATTTTGTGTTTTCCAAGGTACGTCTGCAAAGTCGAATAAGTTTTGCAGGAATACCAAACTCAGACATGGCCTCATATAACATATTCCTTATAGGAGAGCCGAAGGCAGCTTTGTAGTCGACAAACAGGTGGTAGGTGTCGATCTGCTTTTCATGAGATTTGATGTAAAGTGAATATTTGATCTGTCGTAGATTTACCAGGTATAAAGCTGCACTGATAAAGTCCAATTACTTTTCCCACAATTGGCTATAGCCGTTCACACAATATACTCGAAAGGACTTTGTTAGCAATTGGTAATAGGCTTATTCCACGATAGTTCTATGGGACATAACAGACTGAGACTCCAATCCCCGGGCATGCTCTCCTCTTGCCAGATGTTCTCCATGAGCTGATGCATGCTCCTAATCAGCTCCTCCCCGCCAGCCTTAAACAATTCAGCAGGAAGACCATCGGCTCCAGCAGCTTTGTTGTTTTTAAGGCGGGAGATGGCCATACGTATCTCGCTCTGGCTCGGAGGTGGACAGTTAATACCATCGTCATGGATTGGAGCGGGGTCTTCTGGAGTGGTGTCAGTATCCAGTAAATTTCTAAAGTGATCTCTCCATATCTTCAGAACGTTATCCGGGTCCGTCACTACCTGACCATCGCTGTCCATGCAGAAGGGTAACCCTGTTCCACGCATTCTCGCTTTAACTCTCTTGTAGAATTTTCGGGCTTCCCCTCTACTTCGGAGCAACTCAGTGCACTTATCCTGCCTCTTCTTCAGCTCCTTCTTTTTTCTTCTAAAAAGACGAGTTGCCTCTCGTCTCTTCTCCCTGTGCCGTTTACGAACAGCTCGCGTTGCCATTGGCTGCAGTTTTGCCCTGTATGCAGCATCCGTCTCTCTCGTGGCATTGCGACATTCATCATCGTACCAGGCATCTTCTTGAGACGGCTTTGAGTACCCAAGTACGCTTCTCGCAGTCCGTTCTATGATGTCGGCTATATATTGCCACTGCGAGGTTATATTATCAGGGGTTGGAGCATTCCGCAGCAGTTAGGAGTTAGGAGTTAGGTGGTTGGAGTAGGCGTCCGCTACCTCTGTGGTCCGCAGTTTACCGATGTCCAGCTTTCGCTGTGCCTGGTAACGTACGTTTTTCGACACTCTTAGCCTTGTACGTACATTAACTGAGGTAAGATAGTGCTCGGTGTCAATGTTCGCACCCCTAATCACTCGTACGTCCAGTACACTCGATGCGTGCCTATCTGATTCCTCGTCAAGTGATCCGGAGATAACCATGTTGGCTTTTGAATATTTCTATGGTCAAATCTAGTGCTGCTAACTACCAGAGGAGGAATCAATAAGTCTGAAGCCATTGTTCGACTCTTCGGTGTGCAGACTTAATTTTTCGATGGTCGGCTCAAATGCTGTCTTCCTGTCTATTTTAGCATTAAAATCGCATGGTACAATTTCGATATCATGGCTCGGGCTACTGTCATATACATTTTCTAAGCATTTGTAGAACTTGTCTTTGTCCTCATTGCTTTTCTCTTCTGTACGACCATGGGCACATATAAGTGTTATATGAAAAAACTTTGTCTTAACTCTTGTGTCGCTAGATGTAGATGTCGCTCATTTTCATTCGCGAGCACCCGTGTCCCGTCCACCGGATTTCCTGTAAGGCGATTATGTCAGCTTTGTATTCTTCGAGGGCATCCGCCAATTGGATGTAGGCACCTGGCTTAAACAATCTTCCAACAATTCAGGTGCATATCCCAAAATTATGGCCCTTAATTCGTTTGCAGTGGTCGTCAACATTATGAGGGCCAATTTTTTATTTTCTTACTTCTTTTCATTGCAATGGTTCAAACGCCGGTGGCGGGTTGCAAGCACAGCGCAACACGTCGCAGTTTTCTTTTCCTGCCAGGTTTTTATTACAGCCTCCCATTTTGGGTCAGACGATGGCCTGGGTACCGTTCACTCTAAGCCGACGTGGTTGGTTTTCGGGTTTCCCACAGTTAGCCGTGCTCTGAAGTATATCAAATGCACGTTTCCAGGCGTCACCACTTGGAAGTACTCCTTTCGCAGTAGTTACACGAATACGGAGCTCTGTGAGTAGACTTGAAGTGCAATTAGCAAGGATCACTCAGGGTTTGCTAAGCTAAACCGATCAGAAGCTTTACCTGGCATCACACACGGTTGTAATAGTCTGATGAAATTTAAAGACTCACTGGGCGCTTTGTATTGGGGGTACCGACAAGCCAAGTCTGATTCTGCTCAAATTATGTACAATATATTACAAAATAGCCAGAAAATAAAGATTGGAAAAATTTGGTCAAAATGTATCAATCCAATAGTGTGATACATTTTCAAGGCGTATGAAACCACTTGTATGGGATTGTATCGGTAAAAATTTGTGTAAATATATCAATAGTTAATATATTATTCTATATATATTCTGTAAACTTTGGAAATTCTGTTGAAATTTCAAGACTGACTGGGCACTTTGTATGTGGGGTCTGGTCCGATTATACTCAAATTATGTACAATAAAAATAATAATCAGAAAATTAAGTTTAGCAAAATTTGATCAAAATTGATCAAACCAATAGAGTGTTATAGGGTGATGAATTTTCAAGGACCATCCTACAACTTGTATGGGAGGTACCAGATATAGATGTCTGATTTCGGTAAAACTTTGTACAAGAATATCAAATGTTAACATATCATGTTCTGCAAACTTTGAATAAAATTGGTTCATTAACTTGGGTGGAATAGTCTGATGCAATTTCAAGACCCACTGGGAATTTTGTATGGTGGGTACTAGAAATCCTGGTCCGATTTTGCTCAAACTATGTTAGAAAAATATGTATAGATTCAGAGCCTACCCTACCCTTTGTATGGGAGGTGCCCGAAGGCGTGGCACTTTTTGGTCCAAATTGGAGGTATCACAATGGGCTTCACTAGGCTATGTGTGATAGACATTGTGCTGCCTTGCAACCTATTTAACCTTACCTATTTTTCAATTAAATTCATGAATTCATTGTACTGTACCTTTACTATATCTGAATCAAGTTAACAAAATTTGTCCATCCATATTTTCTTTAACTGCAACTACAACTAGAATTCTTCCTACCGTCACCGCAGCTTATGTAGAGTACAACATCAGATAGTTTATACTTTTCGTGCTTTTTCACAGTCTTTTTGTTGTTATTTTTATTGTGCCTAAATATTTAATGAATGAACAAAATGGTACAATGCTTGTGGCATGCTACTGGTGGTAGCTGTTAACCCCAACCATCCCGGATAGAAAAAGTCATCAGATAAGTATCTATGTTGTCGGTTTTAAAACGAAATAAGACAATAACAACTGCAAACAAACAACAACAATGATTACCACATCACATCATCAGCAACAGCAGCGGTAGAGTTCTGGGCGCGGAGTAATGTCAAGCGTTGTGATTATTTTAGGCACGCACCATATTTCCGTTTTCTCATCTTCAATTCCTTTTGAGTTGGGGATTTCTATTAGAATCTTTTCTATTTTTTTTCTTTTGGTAATTTCATTCAACTTTTTCAGTTGTTGTTGCTGTTTTTTTATTACACGAGTCGAAGGTGTTTTTATAAAATTTGTTTTTTTTTTGTCTTATTCTCCCTCTTATTTGGTTATTTGATGATTTCTATCTCGGGCATTACACCTTTTTGGTTATTTTGTTTTTAGACAAACAGAAAATGTAGGGGGAACAGGCACACACACACATACACACACAAAAATATCGAAATTCTGTGAAATTATTTTCGTTTTTTGTTCATTTGAATAAGATTAAAACGTGTTTGACATCTCAATTTCGATTTATTGAATCTAAGAAGATCCAGCCAGTGTTTATCTGTTTTTTCTATAATATCTTGAAAATTTCGTCAATGAAATTTTAATGAATGAAACTTAATTTCATTCTATTTCATGTTAGAAATGTAGCCAGTGACAGTTTTTTTTTTTAAATTGAAAAATCATATAACTTTGATGGGGACTGTAAGACATGATATATGGCAGCGGTTTTTAAGGGGGACTTTTACAGATTATGAGTTGAAACTAACAAAATATTTACTTCCTCTTTAATACGAAACCAACTTCAAGTTAGGGACACGTTCGATGCATTAGTGCATTTCTAGTAACTATTATGGTTATTGTTAATAAAAGGATGTCATATTATACAACGTGGGCCAAAAGAAGTCATCCTATTGGAAGATGCTCTTTTTTTACCGTTCCAGATTTTTGTTCCAGACTTTGTTCCACCTTGTATAAGTCCCTATTCGGATTATGGATTATGCCATATCCCGATTATCTTCAAATACGATCGTGTCATTTCCGCTAAATGTTATCAAATATCAATCTCGTTATTTAAGTTTTTTAAATTTATAAATTTTTTAAAATGATTTTTTTATTGTATTTTGAAATAACCTAAACCTTAGTGTATTATGCGCCTTCACTGGAACGTATGAAAAAATCTTCTTGTACCAGTGAAAGGTCATCTCCGTCACATTTTAGTTTCTGTCTATTGTGCATTATGCGAGCGAACATGACAACAACATTCCATTTTACGATACCAAAAACATCTCAGCACTTTTCAAATTCAATTAGAATTTCGTGCAATGTCAGCTCCAAAGGGACCTCATAAAATGTCAAATCATCCACACACACACACACACAGTTGGACAGACAAATACGATACAAATTATACATCACTCTGAGCGATGGCAAAAGGTATTTTTATGAAATGACCATAGCATCTTTTACCCCAACCACAACATATTCTTCGCCATCGCCATCATCATCATCATCTTCGCCGCCGACAATGATGTCCTTTCGTCAATAAAAAGCTCTCTCTAGAGAGTTCACACTCACACACATGCACTCTTAGTTGTTGAGCTGAATCAACATTGATGAAAGCCATCAAAGTGTCCAATGCTATTAGAAGGTTGCGGACAATATCATATAAGGACTCTTACACATATTACACTCGCACACACAAACTTTCAGAATTCCTTCTTACGCCTTCTGTTTGTATTGTTGGAATTTGAAGAGGCTCAAATTATCACCACAGATGATGTAATATTAGCAACTTAGGTCTCAGCCCAAACACATGAACACTCACATCAGTGACCATTGCACGAAACAAGGAGGGGAGAACTCTAAGAGCAGCCACTGACACTTTTTATAATTTACAACTTGGTTTTACTCGACCACACACACACACACACTTACATATTTGCAGTGTTTGTGTTTTGGAAGTGGTTGTTTTTGGTACATCTTCTGATACGATTAAGAGCACTTTCTTCCAATTTATTGTGTTTTTTTTCTCTTGTGTTTGCGATTTTTGTGGAACCGGAACTGTAAGTGTGATAATCATGTTAACCTTACATTTGTGCACATTTCCTTTGCTACGTTTTTATTTTTATGGAGGACTTTTATGATCGATGGTATTCCCAGGTCAATGAATGTCTGATAGTACAGTGATGGGCAAAATTACGTCAATATATATATGCGAACACTTAAAATGAGTAGTCAGCAGAGGTGCAGTTGCTGCTCAATTTGGAACTTGCTTCTCAAGCCGTCGAACAACCTCCTCGTGTTGGCACCCGGGCATATTAGTGATAGTTTTTAAACTGGTAGCGGTAGATATTGAGCAACGAATGCTGATGGTTGGGACAGCCATATTAAGAAATCTTACTGGCTAAGAAAACGCGAAGAAAAAGTAAAGAACGGAACCCCCGGAATGTTGACGACCCTCGCTCACTTTTTAAAGACCATGATGATAAAGGAACAACTATTCGACTAGCGGATGTTTCGATAAATGCAAAGCTGCCATTAATTAGATGGGATGTACAGGACGTTGATTTACTCGACGTAAAAATTGCAACTTCTATTACAGCTGTCATGTGGAAAAACACAGACGACATCTTGTCTTACGATTCAATTCTGTGATAGATAAAATAGTCACAATCCGCATTATGACGAAAAACTCATATATCACCCTGATTTGTACATATACCGCGACGGAAGATATATACGATGAAATAAAAGATTCTACGATGATATCAATGATAAGATTTATTGTTGTTATTGTTAATATTATAAATGAGATTGTTTGTTTGTATGTTTGTGGGTCAATAACGCCTAAGCGGCTATACCGATTTCAATGAAGTTTTGAAATTACTGTAGAATATAATTATTTTTGACCGTATGGGCGGTGTGGGCGTGGCAAAACTTTTTTTACAGCTAGGGGATAAATTTGATACACAGATAGTACTCGGCAACACGAATATGAATATGAGGACGAAATTTTAATTTTGGACCCGTGGGCGGAGTGGGCGTGGCAAAACACATTTTTAGAGCTAGGGAGATACAATTTGATACACAGATAGTACTCGGCAACACGAATATGAATATGCAGACGACTTATTAATTTTGGATCAATGGGCGGAGTGGGCGTGGCAAAGAACATTTTTAAAGGCAAACCTGTATCTTAATAATAGTAGTAGATAGATAATAGTAGTCAAGAACACGAATATGAATCATATTGATCAGTGGCAGACTAGGCGTAACAAAACTATAATTTAGCTCTAGAAAGACAAAATTTCACACTAAGATAGTACACGGCAACACTAATATGAATATGTAAACGACATTTTAATTTGGAATCATTGAGGGAAGAAGGCGAGTCAAAACTGTATTTTAAGCCTAGAGAGATAAAATTTGATACACAGATAGTATTCGACAACACGAACATAAATATGCAAACATAATTTAACTTTGGATCTGTGGGCGGTGTGGGCGTGGAAAAACTGTATTTTAGCCCTAGAGACGTACAATTTAGCACCGACAACACGAATATGAAATTGTAGACGACATATTAATTTTGGATCAGTGGGCGTGACAATTGATTTTAGCCCTAGAGGGATAAAATTTGGTACACAGATAGACTCAACAACACGAACGTGAATGTGCAGACGACATTTAAATTTGGATCAGTGGGCGGAGTAGGCGTGGCATAACTGTATTTAAGCCCTAGAGAAATGAAATTTGACACCCAGATAGAACACTAAAATTTGCATTAGCAGTCAAAATTTAAATTGTGGATCATTTGGGTGAAGTGGGCGTGGCAAAACTGCATTTTACTCCTAGAGAAAACTAAAATTTGCATTTGCAGTCAAAATTTAAATTGTGGATCAGTGGGTGAAGTGGGCGTGGCAAAACTGCATTTTACTCCTGGAGTAAAATTTGTATCAAAAAGAACATAACGAAATGTCTGTTTCCGATTTGTAAAAGAAGTGGGTTTTCGCTCTACATACAGAAAAAAGTTAATCTACATTTCGGCACTATAGATATGACTTTGCTGATGAATTTTTTACTATCGTTATAGAGCCTATGATATTTAGAATTTAAAACAATAAAACTTAATTGGTTAACTTCCATGTTAAGGAGTTACTTGAAATTAGTTACATAAGTTGATAAACTCAACATATTACTGTCGAGCTTAAGTACCGTCTTCAAAGTACTTTGTCGACCTACAAATATATAAATTAGCGGTTATATAGCATTTAGGATAGCAAGAAATGTGAAATATATTAAAAGTTAATATGCAATAGCGAAGCGTTGCCGGGCCCACTAGTGTATATATAGAAAAGTACAGGGATATAGGTAAAGCTCGAAAATGTTATCGAAAGGATAAAGACAAAAGTTACGGTACTAGGATTCGCTTTTTATACCATCACCCTTAGGGATGAGGGTATATATCATTTGATCCGAGAAAAAGTGTAACGCATTAAAAGAGACGAGTAAGACCCCAAGTATCTTTAGATCAAATTCGTTTCACGACTTTTTGAGATGATTAAGCCATGTCATCAGTAAACCTTAACTGATCAGTATGAAAATACACCAGTAATAATATTTTTCAAAATGAAGTAATGGGATTGCAAATGGGCAGAATAGCCCCATCCCTTCTGGTACCTCCCATACAAAATTGCCTATTTTTGGAAAATTGATATTTCTTCCATAACTTTCAAACGGACAGCTGGAGGATATTTGGTCGGTTTAAATATCTTGTAATAGTAGACAAACCCTAAGAAAACAGAAACGTTTGTCACACCCATTCTCCCATGCAAATGGCCGAATTGATCCTCATAGTTTTTCATACATATCTTTTCTGTAAGTACACTGAATTCAGTCAAATATTGCACAAGATGTACACTTATAAAAATTTGAATCTTGAATGAATATGGACTATATCGGTTGACCCCTGCTGGTACCTCCCATACAAAATAACCTATATTTGGATTGGTCAATTAAATAATTCTGTGATAGGAGGCAAAACCTTACTTTTTGACACACCCCTTCTGGTACCATCCATACGAATTATCGAATTCACCCTCATAGTTTTTCATACATATCCTTGATTGGAATCTTATCGTATTATCCCGTGTTTAAAATCCAATCCAAATGCATGTACTAACTAAAGCGGGAGTAGACTTTTATTCGTCGCAAAAAATGGTCCTGTCGAGTGAGTTATAAAAAAGAGTTCGGACCTTATAAATGTTAAAAGTTGATGCTCGGGTTATGGTGACCCTTGATACGATCAATCGATTAAATACGATACAACTCACGGTTCGATGAATTTTCCTGCGTTCGAGTGGTATAAGCAGAACTAAACAGAGAATGGGAACTTCAGTTCCAGGTCGATATTGGTAATTATGTTATAATTAGGTAGCCAAGACGCGATGTTGTTATTGAACTGGGAAGTTCGATTTATCTTTGTAGTCAATTCTACAGAGTCGTTTAAGTTGGACTGGAAGTGTATGGTGCATGGCCTTGTCCAGGTATACGGACCTGGTACTTTAATGAGTTCGTTAAATGTTTGGAGAAGTAGAGTCCTATTAACATCGAAGAAGTTAATTGATCGGAATCTGATATGAAACACAGATAGATGGAGCCAGTCGGATGGGGAACTTTGTTCCTAGTTGGAAGATGGCTACATTGTGAATTAGCTCTCTCTCTCGATAGGAGATTCAAATCTCTGATGCCGTTTGCATCTGCTGTCTGGGCAATATTTCTGTTGGCGAGGTTTTCAGCTCCTCTTTAGAAATAAAGGATCCAAATGAATGACCCACCAGGAGTCAAAGACATACAAATTTGGAAAATATCCTTCGTCCTTGGATATTCTAAAAAGTTATCTTTTAATTTTCTTCATTTTAAATTTAAATACTGCGCATACTTTTCTTCACTAAACTTAAAAAAACTTAATTTTCCTTAACACCCCATGAATGAGGTATGGAATAGCTTTATTTATTTATATCTTTAGATTCACAACTAACGCCACCTAATTGTTTATCGACGAATGCGAACGTCACTGTTTGAGAAGCTTGGACTGGACATGCCGATTGACTCGACACTATACTGCGACGTTGCTGTCGACAACAACGAGGGGGCCGGCAATGAAAGAAAAATGTAGATGACTGGAGCCGGGAAACGAACCCGCGATCTCTCGCATGGTAATCGCGTGTTCTACCCACTATGCTAGATCGGTTTCTTTACACGATGTGCAAATTTCAATATGGGTTCTCCATGGGTTCAGAAAATATTGACTTTTAATAGTGCAATTATTACACTATTATAACCAAAAACGAGTATTGTTATGTTTTGTTTTTTCATATAATATTACATTAAGGGCGTCGGTAATCCAACAACTTTGTTATACGTGCACCCTTAACTTAAACTTAATTTCCCTTTGCACCCCATGAATGAGGTATGGGATAGCTTCTCGCGTTGTTGTGAATTAACACGCTTTCTATTTTTAGATTCACAACTAACGGCACCTACTTATTTATCGACGAATGCGAACGTCACTGTTTTGAGAAGCTCTTACTAGACACGACGATTGAATCGACGCTTAATACTGCGAAGTTGCTGTCAAACATCATTCGAGGGGAGCCGACAATGAAAGAAAATTTTATTTATTTTTTTCTTTTAAGATGACTGGAGCCAGGTTTGAACCTGCGATCTCCCGCATGGTAGTCGCGTGTTCTAACCACTATGCCACGGCCGGTCCCTATACGTGCACCCTACATGCAGTTTATCTGGATTTTATTTTACCAGGTTTGTCATTTCGTTTGCTATCGAAATAAAACGCATATCGTTGCTAATGTTTCGTCAATGTCTTAATTTTTCTCTTTTGCCACTCTTAACTCCGAAGTCAATTTTCAAAAGTAGGTTTTAGATCGATTTTTATTGGAATTACCCACTAATATTCTACACGTTGATAGATTAGTCATCATTAGTCAAAAATCGCGATATGTGACTGCGGTGTTCTCAGGTTTTCAGAAGGAATCGCCAAAGTAGCTGAAGACAAAACCAAGTGCGGAGATTCAACGACGTTTCGCTGGGATTCTTTCCAGCATCTTCAGGGAGGATTTTTTATTAGATCTGGCAACCATAATTTAAAAAAAAACAGAAATGGACAACAAGTTATAATCAACTTTGTAATTTAACGTTCACAAATAACTTACATATAATCTTTGTCAATTTTATTTACATATTTGTCAAGTTTTTGTAGTTATATGACACCATTACAGCACAACATAAAACACAAAACTTCAAATAATTGCAAAAATAATTAAAAAATATCACAGTAAAAATTGTTCCTTAACGCTAAGTATCACAGTTGGAATATAACTACCTTAATGCTAAGATGTAGCTTGCATTGGTGTTGTCCTTATCTTCTTTTCGTTATCTTCTAATCGTTTGACATGCTTCTTGTAACTTGGCAACTACAAGTGTGACAGATGATTTTATCGAGAAGCCAATGCATCCACCGAGAGTGACAGTTTGGTGCGGATTGTGGAGTGGTGGCACCATTGAACCATTTTTCTTGGAAAATGTTTTGACGATGAGCTTTACAGAACCATGAAATTGTAGACAAGGATTTGGACGGCCTTTGGCTCATGCTGGATGGAGCACCATGCCAAATTCCCAAATCGTGTTATCTGCTGCCTTTGCGTTGTCAATTGGCCAACTCGGAGCTGCGATTTGATCCCTTTGGATTTTTTTCTTGTTGGGAAACGTGAAGGACCGATGTTATGCCAAAAATCCAGAGACGATTCAACAACTTAAACACAATATAATCCAACCAATCCGTGAGTCTTGGAAAATTGGAGCTACGGAACATGTTACTGCAAAGCCAGCAGACGCAGCCACTTGAACAAAGTTGTATTCCATATTTAATGGAAATGTTTCTTCTTGCTAATAAAGCTTTAATACACCATGTACATTATATTACGGACAAAGCAAGCGATTTAATGACAAAGCCTCTCTCGACGAACCAACATTCTTCTAAAGAATTCCAAATTTCTGCTATACATAGTTACGCTATATTGAGTAACTGAAGTTTATACTATTATTAAATTAGTTTTACAAACTTAACTATTATTATAGTAAATATTGTAAAACATGGACAAAATTTACGCGCAATTGTTTGTACGTATGAACACATCTCCCTTTCACACTACCTTTTTAAATAGTATCATCTTGGTCTAGTGCCTCGGAATTGTTGCCCCTTTTTGTTCGCCAGTGTAGACAGTTTTTTTTTATTGTATTCCATATTGAAGTACATTGGTAGAGGTAAGTACGCATATACATAAAACATTATTGAACCCATCATTATTGTCCTCCTGCTGCATTCTCCATCCCAGTGGGCAGAAAGACCGATAAGCATAGACATGAGTGTGAGTATGAGTGCGATGAGAACACTAATATAGTCCACTTCTGCGAAACATCCCTCCTGTTGTTTTTATTGCCGTTATCCTTGAAGCCTTAAGGTTTTGACCTTTTGCATTTTTTAATACAATTACCGTTAACCGTAAGACCTCAAACACATTCACTCCCCTGCATTCAATAAGACGGACGGACGGACACAAAGAATATCTTGTGTGGGCATTGGATGAGGCGATACCAGCGCCAGAGATAGTAGTAACTTCTGTTGTACCTTTACTGTTTACGTACCAATGCCAATATTCAAACTCTAGTATTTGTGTTTATATGGCTTTTGTTTATGTTTATCTATTTCTATTATTTTATGCTGCTCACTTGGTGCCCTTTCTGTAGTTCTATACCATTCTTTTGTTATTACTTCCTTTATTCGTATATGGATTTGGTTTGTTTGTCCATTGCCATGTGTCTTAATATTTACAACTGTGGCTGATGTCGTTATATTGACCGTTATTATTTGAACCTTGTTAAACCGGTAAAACCTTTAAATTGCGTTTAACCGCAATTACTTCCTAAAAAAGAGATACTTATGGAAGGCTCTCACTAGTTATCTACGGGATATTTCTTATGCTAAATGGAATGTTAACTTCAAATGGCATTTTTATGGTTCTCCACATTCGGCCGCACATACTCTTTGGCTTCCATTTGGTCTGTTTGTAGGAGGAGTTGGATGGAGTATTTTCCGGAAGTCATTTATAAATATTTTATGATATGTTAAGTCTTATTATGATTGTGGTCAAATATTTTGAATATTTATGTACGTATATGTTTATTTGCATTTGTTGTTTGTGGATAAATGATATTTGTTGTTGTAAGATAATAAAATATGATAATTCTTTC
This sequence comes from Muscina levida, assembly GCA_964034835.1. Taxonomy (NCBI): domain Eukaryota; kingdom Metazoa; phylum Arthropoda; class Insecta; order Diptera; family Muscidae; genus Muscina; species Muscina levida. Next base: position 68,201,975 of record OZ035883.1, read on the forward strand.
GATATTTTTCTTAAGGTTGTTAAGAAAATAATACTAATGGAACTGGAAGGGAGCAACACATGGTGCATCTGTGGTATTTATTTGCTAGTATTTAGCAAATGTTATAGTTGTTTTCTGTTTTGTAAGAAATACATATACTTACTTATTTAGCTGGCACTTCTTTGCAATCCTATTGGATTATATGGGGAATGGGACATTGCTCAGAGGTGGAAAGTTGCTGATTGTCACTCACTTGGAAGTAACCAGAAGCGATTCGTTTGTGGCACTGTCCAAGCATCTAACTACTTCCGGCCTTAGACCAAGTATTCCCCGGACTATGACTTTAAAGCAACCGCTTAGAAGTTAGCTAGAGTTGGAAAGCGAAATGTTCAGTAACCCAATCGGCATGCTACCACCGATGCGTCTTAGGAAGTAGGTAACAGAAGTTACTGAAGCTCAACACAGGCTCTCCTAGTGGCTTTGGCAAGAAACTTGGATCGGGCGCGGTGGCCTAATAAGCAACTCTCCTTAAACAAAATTATTATCTATACAGAGATGGCGCCTCTATCCAACTGGCGGATGACCTCGACAAATACAAGGCTGACATCACCGCCATACAGGAAATGAGATGGACGGGACAGGGATGCACATGACAAAAGAACTGTGACATCATTCATAGCTGCCGTGCAGAAAGACATGAATTTGGATGTGGTTTCATAGTCGGCAAGAGTTTTCGACACCAGGTTACGCGGTTTAACCCTGTAAATGACCGAATAGCCACCATTCGCATCCGGCCGAAATATTTTTACATTACGCTGATTTGTGTACACGCCCCGACGAAAGACAAAGACGATGACATTAAAGATGCATTCTATGAGCGCCTGGAGGAGATATATGACCGCTGCCCTGCACATGACATTAAAATTGCTCTGGGAGATTTTAATGCCCAAATTAGAAAGGGAAGATGCTCATGGTTCAGCAGTCGGAAAATTTAGTCTACACAACAACACCACCAAGAAACATGGTTGTAAGTGGAACCAGATTCCCGCATAAAGATATCCACAAGGCAACCTGGATATCTCCTGATCAAAATACAAGAAATCAGATTGATCACGTGGTAATTGATGGAAGGCATGTCTCAAGCGTTATGGACGTGCGTGTGATGCGCGGTGCAAATATTGACTCGGATCACCACCTAGTTGCAGCCAGGGTACGCACATGATTTTGAAGTGCTAAAAACACTCGTAATCAAACGCAAAGTAAGCTAGACATCACAAAGCTGCATAACACTGAGATAGCCAACGCCTACTCCAACCAACTCTTTCAATTACTCCATACAAATCCCCCTAGTTCTGATGTAGCGACATGTAGTGGCTGCATATTGCGAATTCTATGGGTAATGAAAAACCACGCTCAGACAAGCCCTTGTACGATGATGAATTTCGCGAAATGTCTGAGGAAATGGATGCTGCATACAAGGCAAAACTGCAGCCAATGGCGACGCGTGCGGTGACGGAGCGTTATAAAGATTAAAGGAGGGAGATAAAACGCCTGTTCAGACGGAAAAAGCGTCTGTGGAAGAAAAGAGAGAGCCAGGATATCGAAAACTATAGGGAGGAAGTGAGGCTCGAAAGTTCTACCAAAAGGTAAAAAGTAAAGGTTTTGGAACAAGGATCCCCACCTGTAGGGACAGAGACGGAATTCTGGTCACGGACACTCAGAGTGTGCTGCAAATACGGAGGGAACACTTTCAATCTCTACTCGTTTCCGAAGGCAGCATAAGTGACGCAATCGCACCAATCATCGACGATGGAGTAGACTGCTGCTGCGGGAGCCGATGGACTGCCGGCAGAGATTTTTTAAGCCGGCGGCAATGACCTGGTAACATGCATGCACCAGCTGATAAACACAATTTGGCTCAGGGAGTGCATGCCCGATGATTGGAATCTGAGTGTCCTATGACATGTGCTTAAGAAAGGCGATTCTAGTTCTATCGCGGGATTACCCTTTTATCCATCGCCTACAAGGTCCTGTCTAGTGGGTTATGTGAAAGAATAAAGCCCATTCTGTCGAACCTGATTGGACCTTATCAATGTGGCTTTAGACCCTGTAAATCCACGACCGACCAGATATTCACACTACGACAAATCCTGGAGAAGACCCAAGAAATGCAGATCGACACCTACCATCTGTTCATCGATTACAAAGCTGCATTCGACAGTCCGAAACGACAGAAATTGTTGGATGATATGGCTGAGTTTGGTATCCCCGCGAAACTAATTCGACTCTGCGGGATGACATTGACTGACACGAAATCTTCAGTGAAAATTTGGCAAAAATCTGTCAGAGCCATTTTCTACCAAGCGAGGCTTTAGACAAGGCCATAGTCTGTCCTGTGATCTCTTTAACATCGTAATGGAGATGATCATGCGGAAAGCAGCAGTAAACAGGAATATTTAACAAAAGCCACATGTTGCTCGCGTATGCTGATGATATAGATACTATTGGACGTGGATTGCGAGATGTTACTGCGGATTTTTTGAGCATTGAAAAGCAGTCGGCTGAAGTGGGTCTGGTGATAAACGAGGACAAAACCAAGTTATTTGTTTCAACGAACAAAAAGCACTCGTCTGGGCACCGCGTGAACGTTGATAACTATAACTTTGAGGTGGTAGATGATTTTGTCTACCTTGGCTCCGCCATAAAGAAAAATAATAAAGTCTGCCTCGAAATCAAAAGACATGTATTGATGGCATACCGCTGCTACTATGCGCTAAACAAGCGATTTAACGACAAAGCGCTCTCTCGAAAAACAAAGATCCAGCTCTACCAGAATCTGATCCTACCTGTCTTGCTCTACAGCGCAGAATCCTGGGTAATGACACAAGCGGATCAATCTATTCTGGAAGTATTCGAGAGAAAAATACTCCGCGAAATATTTGGACCCATCATCGTGAACGGCGAGTACCATCGTCGAATGAATCATGAGCTTCCAAATTGGTTCTCCAAAACCTTGTCTGCTTGAGCTTTACTAAAAACAGAGTTTGATCACGATCTATTAATAATATTAATCGATTTCTGAAGTGGGCGGTACCAGATGGGTATGGGAGGTACTAGATGGGGCGTGGCTAGACTTAAAGTTTTTTTTCTCCAAAACTTCATCCTGCTATAGTTTTACTAAATATAGAATTTGGGAACGATCGCATTGGATGTATTGATATTATTACTCGATTTCTATAGTGGGCGGAATGGTACATTTCTATGGGAGGTACCAGAAGGGGCGTGGCCATGTAGCCCATTTTCAATACCGTAAGTAGTTTTGGGGAAATATTTACTGGTGAAAAGTTTCAAAACATTTGGTTTCGTCTTTCGAAAGTTATCGTGCGTACCAGCCGGACAGCCAGACAGACAGACGGACATGGCTCAAACGACTAAAAAAGTCATGAGTCGAATTTGGTTCAAAGAAACTTAGAATCTAAAGTGACTCCTTCTGTGTGTTACATCTTTGGGTCGTATCAAATGATATATACCCTTCTACCCGTAGGGTGAGGGTATAAATATCACGAACAACGTTGCCCATGTGCCACCACTTGGAGGTTGTGAGTCGGCTTGAGATGCAAGATTCACTTTACATCCACAACGGCACCCAAAGAAATACACATACATATTCGAAAATTTCTTTAATGAAGTCTTTAGTTCCGCCTTGAAAAAGTGTACTTCTTCTATATATATAAAATGGAATGTGTGTTTGTTTATTTATTTGTTTGTTTGTTTGTACCTTATAGGAGACCAAACCTCTGGACCGATCTTCCAGAAATTTTCACAGCATTTAACTGGGACTCTGGCATGACTTATAGGGTACTTTTTTTTAGACCACGCCCATTTTTGTAAAATAATATAAATTTTAAAATATACATCAACAAAATGAAAACAAATTTAGACATCAGTGTTACCATATTTTGTTTTAAGAAAAAATTTATAATTTTGGAAATTTTGTTCCACAGATTTGAGTATAATTTAGAACTGTTTGTTCGAATGTATCAGTTAATGCTACGTGAAAAGGAAAATTGAAAGGTGGCAAAATACGCGGAGTATGTCCTTTAAATTACACGGGTTGACCTGGCTACGCAGGCCACAGGTAATAAGTGGAATAGCCACATTTGATGATCCGAAGAGATTTTCCTACATCACAGAAAAAAACTTTTAATGGTATTTGCAACACTTGTGTAAGTAACTATATTTTCGACATGTACATTGTGTCGCTGTAGTGATAGACATGATGGTTTTGTAAATACTGAAATTTATTATTTTCTTATGTAAGAGTTTGATTGTTAATTTTAGTCGATCGTGTTTTTATATATTAAATTTACGTTAAAGTGTATCAAATGATACATCAAATTCGGCTTACGATCAGAAAAGTGTTTTTTTATTTTATTGTTTAAATATTTTTGGTCAAATTCAGTGTGTCACTCACTAGGATGACGCGTTTCGAACTCCATGTCACAAAGGGGTCTGAAGATGAACTCGTCATGGAGTTCGAAACGCGTCATCCTAGTGAGTGACACACTGAATTTGACCAAAAATATTTAAACAATAAAATAAAAAAACACTTTTCTGATCGTAAGCCGAATTTGATGTATCATTTGATACACTTTAACGTAAATTTAATTATGTAAGATATTTAAAAATTGTAGCACTCCAGCATTCTAGTACTCCTCTAGGTGATTATAACAATCTGATTATTACAATACTCCCATTTTGATTATGTTCCACACGCCCAGCGACAATAAAACATATTTTTTTACACGACAACCGTTTTTTTTTTTGCAAGATACCTTTCATAAATATATTATCATAAAGCGAAATAATACAAGAAAACACCCTCTCACCCCAACAAACTAAGAGACAGACAGTCAAAGTGAAAATGATTTAAGACAAGTGTGCTCTGCACGGCAGTGTAATAAAGCAGCCACCATAGCTACTGTAAGAAAACGTATCTACGATAGATAGTAAGACACAGAAAAAAAACATAAATTCCTTAAGGACTTTACTATACTGTGAGGGCAATAAAGCAATTGTTACAGGTACAAATCCAGGACGACGCCAAGTTTTGCATTTGTTTCGAAAAAAAGAAGGGAAAATAAAAGAAAATCACAATTGTTCCAATGACTTATGCGTATAAAACGTTCTGTGGATGTTCATCCGTCTGTCTGTCTGTTTGTGTGGCTTTTTGAATGCTACCAAATATTTGTGTATTTCCTGGGACATCTTAGATTATACCATATTTTCATATTTTTACATATAACCACGGCATGATAAACGTTTACCCTAAGTGGAACGACATTGACGCTGAGCTGTGGCGTTTCCTCGTTTTGTTGTCCTTTTTTGTTGTAGTTTTTCTTTTTTTGTTCACGACACAACAGAGGCGCAAATAAAAGTTAATAATTCAACAAGAAATTACACAAAATTGCCAAAACCATTTATGTTGACATTATCTCAGGAGACATTCATTTCTTTCGGCCGAATCGAGTCGAGCCGAGATGATTAATTAACTTTACTCTAGCATCGTTTTAGTAACGGTATCTGGTATCTGCTTGGGGTATTTTCATGATATCCATTTCAACATTTGTATCGCACCGAGATAGAGAGAGAGGGAGTTGTATTAAGATTTGTGCTTTACTGTCGCATAATTTCATACAACTCAATGATATGCATATCACTTTGCTTGTTGGGCATTGCCGCGAGCAGCAAGAGATGATAAGTTGCTGTTTGGTGAATTATTTGTTTTCAGTTCTGTTGTAAATTGTCCTTGTTACAATTCGTCCCAAGGTGCAAATAAGTCTTAAATTTGAGTTTTGTTTTTGTGATTTCCGAGAGTCATAAATATACATAATTTAAACAAATCATCGGGAAGTGCATTTTGAAGTGAAGTGATGATACTTAAAAATTATCATGAATTTTCAGAGGTGTGAATGTCTGCAGCGAACTGATGTGGGGGTGAATCATGTTGTCGTTATCTGTAAATATGTACTTATTACTTTATTTATAAACGACGAGCAGATTGCTAGTGAGAATTCTGAGGTTCTAACTAAATGGTCAACTTTTTCTCTGTCTGAGTTAAATTAATGAATCATCGAAATTTTTCGAATCCGGGGGCATATTATACACAGCAATCGCCGCTACCTTAGTAAAAAAACAACTACAAAGTGGATATAATAAAAGACTATGATAAGTTTTAGATGATAAATATTGTAAGGTGGTTTTCTCGTCGGCTGAGATGATACGTCCAGTCGCACCGAGGGTCGCAATAAAGACCCACAAAACGGTTTAATTTAAGATAACATTAAACTTTACTTTCAGGCCGATTTGAGATGGTCGGCAGTTATACCATCACCCTACGGGTAAGAGGGTGCATATCATTTGATACGACCCAAACACATAGAAGGAGTCACTTTAGATCCTATGTTTCTTTGAACCAAATTCGATTCTTGTCTTTTTAAGTCGTTATAGCCATTTCCGTCTGTCTGTCCGGCTGGTACGCACGATAGCGTTCGAAAGGCGCAATTGTTTTGAAACTTTGCATGAGTTAATATTTCCCCAAAACTACTACTGGCTACATGGCCACTCCCCTTATGGTACCTCCAAATATACTACTCCGCCCACTATAGAAATCAAGTAATAATATCAATACAACCAACCTGGTCGTGGTCAAATTCTGATTTTGGTAAAGCTATAACAGAATAATGTTTTGGAAAAAACACTGGAAGTCTAGCCACACCCCTCCTGGTATCTCCCATACAAATGTACTATTCCGCCCACTTTAGAAATGGAGTAATAATATCAATACAATATGTGAGGGTATTTAGCAGTCAGTTTATCTAACTGGAATTTCGGTACTGGTTTTTTATAATTTCACTGAAACTATAGAGATCAAATAGGTCGGTAACGTTTCGTTTCGTTTCAAGGACGTGATGATTAGAGTACTTTAGGTAATTCAGGTTCGTATCAGCAATTCGGTTTAGTCTGCAATACAGATTTGTATTGACGGCGTATTGATGATGGGGTTAATATCAGCAATTAGGATATGTATTGATGACTCGGGTTTGTCGTTTATATCAGCAATTCGGGAATGTATTGATGAGTCGGGTTAATGTCAGAAATTCGGGAATGTATTGTTGATTCAGTGTTGTTGGCAATTCAGATTCATATCAGAAATACGGAATCGCTTTGGTGATTCAGGTTTGTCGGCGATTCAGCTTAACATTAGGGTTATCGGCAATTCAGCTTCGTAACTCTCTTTCTTTGGCAACTCAGCTTTTATTTGCAACTCGGGATTGTGTTGGTAACTCTAGCACTTCGGCAGCTCGGCATCTGCAACTCGACGTTGTATCGATGACTCAGGATTTGCTGGCAACTCAGCTTCGCATCTGCACAGGATCGTATTGATTCGAATTCTCCGACCAAATTAATAATCGTACCCGACGAAGTGCTAGTATCAAAACCAACAAAAGTTGGATTCAACAAACCAAAGTCCGATTCAGCTAAACGATGTCGATTTAAAACAATAGTTAAGCTCAACCAACTGAAAGTTATTCATCAGACCGAAGTCCGGCTAAACCGATCGAAGTAGAGTACAAATAATAATTAGGTTCAACCAACGGAAGTTAGAACCGATCGAAGTAGAGTTAAGTCAATCGTTAGGTTCAACCAACAAATGTTGGATTCAAGAGACCTTAGTCCGGTTAAACCGACGAAGTAGAGTTAAACCAATAGTTAGGTTCAACCAAAAGGAAGTTATTCATCACACCGAAGTCCGTTTAAACTGATCGAAGTAGAGTTAAACTATTAGCTAGGTTTAACCAATAGAAGTTAGATACTACCAACCGAGGTCCAGTTAAACCGATCGAAGTGGAGTTAAACCAATAGTTATGTTACTCCAACAGAAGTTGGATTCAACAGAGCGAAGTCCGATTCAACCGACCGAAGTCGAGTTAAACCAATAGTTAGGTTCAACCAACAAAACTTGGATTCCATTTCTTTAGACATTATGCGACATTCCTCATTGTACCAGGGCTTGTTTCAGAGTGGTTTTTCATAACCCTGTACGGTCATTTAGGCAGGGGTCATAAAATTCGTAATATGATGGGTAAAAGGTAGATCTCACGATAGTTAGTGCATACAATCGGATCATCTTTCTTGATCACTGGACATACATAGAACACTTATAATCCAATCATAGGGCATGTAGTCTTTAGCCAAATCGTGTTTATACTGCCACCATATGTCAGGACTATCGGAATTATGTTTGATGTAAAGAGTTTTTGGCACTGTTTAATATAATGTGTCCTTGGCTGCAACTAAGTGGGTTCAGAGTCTATGTTTGCACCTGGCATCACATTCATGCCCATGGCATCACACTCATGCTTGACACATGCCTTCCATAGAACAGAAACCGTGAACAATTCGGTTTCTTGTCTTTTGATCAGGTGATACCCAGTTCGTCTTTAAATCTCTATGTAGAAAACTGGTTTTACTCACCATGATCGGAAACAATGAATGGCATAAAAGCAATGGTTATAATTAATTTCCGTGTTTAACAGATTCTCCTTTAATTATATGGACATTTATTACTCTGGCGTCAACGAAAACCACTTAGGTAACATTGAATGGCATCCCATACTAAGGTCAAGGATGTTAGACCGATATCTTCTTTCCTACTTAAAATTTTAGAGATAAAAATTGAAGTATATTTCAGAACATATCTTAAACTGGAATGTCTTTCTTAGGCCTACACGAAGAGTGAATCCACTGAAATTGCTTTACATTAGATAATCAGTCCTACAGAAAGATTTCCGAACTACAAGGAATACACACTCGCCGCCTTCCTGGTTATCGAGGGAGATTTTAACAATGTCAAACCTGAATCTGTCATTGATGGAGGCACGGGGTCTATGATTATGCCAAAATTCTGAACTTAATCAAAAAGGGTGTCACACGGATTACGCTGTACCAGAACTAGTTTTGGGACCGGCCGTGGCATAGTGGTTAGAACACGCGACTACCATGCAGGAGATCGCAGGTTCAAACCTGGCTCCAGTCATCTTAAAAGAAAAAAAATTAATAAAATTTTCTTTCATTGTCGGCTCCCCTCGAATGTTGTTTGACAGCAACTTCGCAGTATTAAGCGTCGATTCAATCGTCGTGTCTAGTAAGAGCTTCTCAAAACAGTGACGTTCGCATTCGTCGATAAATAAGTAGGTGCCGTTAGTTGTGAATCTAAAAATAGAAAGCGTGTTAATTCACAACAACGCGAGAAGCTATCCCATACCTCATTCATGGGGTGCAAAGGGAAATTAAGTAAGAACTTTTTTTAGATCCAGATTTAATAGGAAACATCCTGTAGTAAACCTATTACGATAATATCCTACCCTTTGAGGAAGTTGTCATCCTAATTTTCACGGATAGATCGAAATTGTAGAAAATATCGGGCGGAGTTGAATTTGCAACTGTCGATTAGGCTACCGGATCACTGTAGCTTAGTTCTGGCCTACGGTGCAAGAAGGTATTACAACGGGACCTAGTGAGCAATGCTGAAGGCTGCCACTAAATTAACCTAACATTGAATGAACTACTTTTCAAGACTAACTCAAATCACTGAATAATAATTCGTCACTTTGTCAAATAATCAGATAAAAAAATACCTAAATATAAATCTCCAAACAAACAATGTTATCAGTCTAGTTATCAACTTAAATACGGTGCAATCGATGAAGTTCTATTAAACATTCTTATCAGGTCGCATATTTAAATCACAACCCCTACCAAAGGCGTGTGCCGCCGCTATTGAAATTCCATGTAATCACAATAATCAAAACATATTTACCAAAAATATTATGCAAATTCATTCCATTGATTGGCTGTCAATTTTGGCAAATTCATTCGCCTTTATTTTTTATTTTTGCAAGCATATCCTTTGTCATAGTTCGCAGCCAGCTTCTTCGCAGATGCTCTTGTTGTAGTTGTTGCTCTTTGCTTACTTACACCTTTTACACCATGAATTATGAATAGCAGTCAGAGGATTTGGTGCATGAATCAAACCACCACACATGTACACAAATCCTTTGTGTAAACAACAACCCCGACAGGCACGCGGCTTTATGCCAAGAAACGAATATTTATGTACCCTCCATCGAAGTTCGCAAGTACTCGACAATCATATGAATCTACGAGAATTACCCTTTTCTTGGCATAATCTCTACGTATAAAAAATACGATTTTTTTAACTTCTTTTTTTTGTTGGCCTGAGTTGGTGGGTTGTTGTTGCTTTATTATTGATTCATAAGTTGCATGAGGTACATTCGGGGCGGTGGGGTGGAGGACTCAAATCTACCAAATGTTACAAAAATGTATTCTCAACGAAGCGAAAACGCCGCAAATAAGTCGAGGGCAAAGAAATAACTTCCAATTTACAGGATTTGTTCTCTCAAGTGTTACAATTTTGTTTATTGCCATCGCTAAAGGCTTCCGTTGGTCGGTCGATCGGCCTTGTGCCACATATTGTGGCTGTGGCAAGTGTTTTGTGGCTAATGGATTTTCAATATTATTTCAGTCATTCATTTGGGCGGTTTTAGGGTGCGAATAATCCGCATTATGTATTTATTGCTTTATTGTATTCTTTTTTTTTTTTATTTTATTATTTCAGCGACAAGGATTTTTTTTTGGGTAAAATTTCCTTTTTTGTATGTTTGTGGTGATTTAAGTGCTTTGATTTAAGAGATAAGATAGTATTTTTATGATTTGGTCAAAGATTACTTAATGCAGGGTAATGAAAAGACAATAGATTTAATCAAAGTATAACTTAAAAAATTTTGAATATTTACTGAACCGTAAATATATTAGAGGAAATAGTCACCAACTTCCGACTGCAAGTTTTATAACCATACATTTATCTACGTTTCATTTCTAATAAAGTCCCATAGCTACATTAAAAGGCTAGCAAATTTTTTATATATTCCTTTAATTATAAACAGTATATCAAAAATAATTTAATAAGGAATATGTGCCCATTGGAATCTATTGTAAATATTTTGCTAAGAAATACGTATAAAACAAAAAAAATATCTGTCTGTAGAATTTTCCCCAACAATTCATAATAAATGACATTTTCTTCTTCGAATCATTGCGGCAATATTTTTGTAAAAGGTCTAACAAAAAGACACGGCAACATTATAAAAATCAACCACCAGAAATGTTGTTAAGCCAATCTGAACATTGTGTAACAACTCAAATGATTAGAGACGATCATGATAATGATTATTAAAGTCATCATCGTGATCAGGATGATACAAACGAAGAGTACCTGTAACTGCATATCTTGGCACATAGAACACAAAAAAAAATACGCGACATTACAAACATGAGACATTACAACTTATCACAAAAGTTTGCTACTGATTTAAAAAAGAAACTAACATGTGATGTGCAGTGTTCTGAAACCGGTAATATAATGGAAACAATTTTGAAAGCAGGGACCGGCACACAATTACCACTGTATTTTGTCATTGTATATGTGAGCTGAAACTCCCTTCTCTCTATGCACTGCGAAAAATGTTAAGTTCGATTTAGATAACCATTCATTTTTTCTTTCAAACATTGAATAAGAGAAAAGTTCAAGTTCTGTTGGGTTTTCAGTAACCTGGTCTTCCCAACGGAGTTTTGGTCGCCCTCTTTTGCCCCGTCCATTGAGTTCATTGTCGAAACTTTTCGAGCTGGAGCATTTTCGTCCATGCGTACAACATGACCTAGCCAACGCAACCTTAATGCGTCAGACCACGTCAATGTCAGTGTATAGCTCGTAAAGCTCATGATTCATACGACGCCGATACTCTCCATTAACGATGATGGACCCATATATTTTACGGAGTATTTTTCTCTCAAATACCGCCAAAACCGATTCATTCGCTTGTGTCATAACCTAGGATTCAGAACCATACATTAAGACGGCTAGAACCAGTATCTGGTATAGCTGGAGTTTTGTTCGTCGAGAGAGGGCTCTGTCATTGAATCGCTTGCTTAGTCCGTAGTAGCATTTATTTGCAAGCAGGATTCTTCTCCGGATTTCTAGGCTGACATTATTTTCTTTGTTGATGGCGGAGCCTAGGTAGACAAAATTATCTACCACCTCTAAATTATAGTTGTCAACGTTCACGCAGTTTCCCAAACGAGTAGATTCTTTGTTCGTTGAAACTAATAACTTCGTTTTGTCCTCGTTCACCGTTAGGCCCATTTTCGCTGATTCCTTCTGTATACCTGAGAATGCTGCAGTCACATCCCGCAGTTTTTGACCGACGATGTCTACGTCATCAGCATACGCGAGTAACATGTGGCTTTTGTTAAATATCGTGCTACTTGTGTTTCCTGCAGCTTTCCTCATTATCATCTCCATTACAATGTTGAAGAGGTCACACGATCTTCACTGAAGACTTCGTGTCAGTCAGCGTCATTCCGCAAAGGCGTATCAGCTTCGCTGGAATACCAAACTCTGCCCTGGCTTCGAGTAATTTCGTATCGGGCTGTCGAAGGCAGCTTTATAGTCGACGAAAATATGGTACGTTTCGATCTGTTTCTCTACGGTCTTTTCCAGGATTTTCCGAAGTGTGAATATCTGGTCTGTTGTTGATTTACCAGGTCTAAAGCCACACTGCTATTTCACATAGCGCACTCGACAGGACCTTATATGCCATGGGTATAAGGCTGATTCCGCGGTAGTTGAAGCACACACTTAGATCACATTTTTCAGCACAGGACATAATACGTTTAGATTCTAATCAACGGGCATCGTTACGCCAAAGGATGTGTAGCAGCTGGTACATGCTCGATATCAGCTCTTCGCCATCGGACTTGAAGAGCTCTGCCGGAAGTCCGTCGGCACCGTCTGTTTTTTTGTTTTTCAGCTGCGATATTGCTCTTCTTACCTCGGCTTGACTTGGTGGTGGGCAATCTAAGCCGTCGTCGACAATTGGCGTGATACCTTCACGTGCGCTGCCTTCTGGAACCAGCAGTTGCTGGAAGTTTTCTCTTCATATATACAGCACACTTTGTGTATCAGTAACCAGATCTTCATCATTGTCCTTACAGAAGGCGAGCACATTACCGTAGCTTTTTGCTTTTACTTTCTGGTAAAATTTTCGGGCCTCACCTTTATCCCTGTATCGCTCTATATCCTAATTCTCCGTTCTTTCATTTGACGTTTTTTTTTCGCTTAAATAGTTGTCTCGCCTGTTTTACTGTTTCCTTGTGCCGTTCCCTAACAGCTCGGGTTACAATTGGCTGTAGCGTTGCCCTATAGGGGCTGTTCCTCAGACGATATGCGACATTCTTCATCGTACCGTTTTTCATACCCTAGCACGGTTGTTGCGGCGGTTGCCATGGAATGCGCAGTATGCTGCCACTGTGTATTGTGAACGTCAGAAGTAGAGGCGTTGTGTCGTAGAAGTTGGGAAAGCTGGTTGGAGTAGGCAGTAGCTATCTCTTCGCGATGTCCAGCATTTTTTGTGTTTCCTTACGTGCGCACCTTGGCGGCAACCAGGTAATTATCCGAGCCAATATTTGCACCACGGATCACACGCACGTCCATAACACTAGATGCAAGCCTGACATCAGTTACCACGTGATCAATTTGATTTATGGTGTTTTGATCATGATATAGCCAAGTTGCCTTGTGGACATCTTTATGGTAGAATCTGGTTCCACTCACTACCATGTTCCTTCACGCTTCGCAGCTAACCAGCCTAAACCCGTTGTCTGACGTGTCGGTATACAGGCTGATTTCACCGATCGATAGACCAAGAACATCTACCCTTTCTAATTTTGCATTAAAGTCTCCCAGAACAATTTTAATGTCGTGGCCAGGGCAGCGGTCGTATGTTTCCTCTAGGCGCTCGTAAAATGCATCTTTAATCTCGTCGTCTTTATCTTCCGTCGGGGCATAAGCACAAATCAGCGTGATGTAGATATATTTCGCCTTGATGCGGATTGCGGCTATTCGATCACTAACTGGATTGAATCGGGAGACAAGATGTCTAAATCTCTCGCCAATTACAAATCCACATCCAAATTCGTGCTTTTCGGCATGGCAGCTGTAATAGATGTCGCAATGTTTACGTCGCGAGCATCCTTGTCCTGTCCATCTCATCTCCTGGATGGCGGTGATGTTAGCCTTATAATTTTTGAGGACATCCGCCAGTCAGATAGTGGTACCTTCTCTATAGAGAGTCCGGACGTTCCAGGTGCATATCCTTAAATCATGGTCCTTATTTCGTTTGCGGGGGTCTACAACATTTGGGGGGTTCCGTTTGTTACTTTTTAATTTTCGTGTTTTCATAGCCAATAAAGGACCTGAAGGCGGGTGGCTAGCCCAAACATCAGGTTTCAACTCAAAAAAAGACACAAGTACAGACATAGAAACAATGTTCAACGATGGTTGGGAGAGCACAACATTTCTACGGTTTTGATTCGGTTATGCCTACCACTGGTCTAAACGCATTGAAATGATAAAATTGCTTAGAATAGATGAAATTTGTTCATTATGCTTGATAGGTGCGTTGGAGTTTTTCTTATTTATTAACATTTATTTATCCATCACTTGCCGCACAAAGAGGTGAATCCCAAGGGCTTTGGTCTATTACTTTTTTAAATTATTATTCACCCATGTTTGTATTTAGATTTATATTAAATCTGCCGAAAAAACTTGAAACTCCTTAACCTTGTCCATGGATTAAAGTTTTGGTTTATTGTTATTATTATTTGTCATTTCGAACTGGAACGATTTCATCCCTTAATGCAACATGTCCCAGCTACCGCATTCGATATATTTGAACTAATAACTTAAAACATAATTTCCCTTAACATCCCATGGATGAGGTACATGCTTTCTATTTTTAGACGACAAACGGCACCTACTTGTTTATAGAAGAATACGAACGTCAGCTGTTTTAGAAGCTTCACTAGACATGCCGATTGACTCGACACTATACTGCGAAGTTGCTGTCGACAACGTCATGGGGGTCGTCAATGAAAAGAAATGTAGATGAATGAAGACAGGAATCGAACTATGGATCTTCCGCATGTTAGTCGCATATTCAAATCATCATGCCGGCCGTTGCAAAGATAACCATTTTCGGAGGATTTGTTTCCAAAAACGTAATTTATTCAAATTAGAGATCTACTGCATAATCTAGAAGCGAGCTTTACTCGATTGCTTGTTTCTCTTAGCCGTTGACAAGTAATGCATGTATCATAATAAAATCATTCAAGGACGGGACGCGAGACACAATAATATAGTGATTGGAGCCCACAATTTGGTCAGACTATGGCAGTGACACTGGATGTACAACACAAGGTTTAACACAATGAATTCTGTAGAAATCTGCTTTAAAGTCGACGAAAAAATGGCGTAAGTCGATCCGCATCTCTTGGGTTTTTTCCATGACTTGCGAAGGGTGAATATATAGACGTACGTTTCAATCAAATGGACTTTACGTATTTACTTACTTCAGCGGCCCATTACAACTTACGAACGTGGTTCATAATTTTGAGGCCTGAAGTATGAACGAATTACACAGACTTCAGTCTTCTGTGTGCGTTTTCCAGTTAGTCCTACCAGATGGTGGCACGACGCCAACCACTTGGTCCTTCCAACGAAGTTTGGGTCTCCCTCAAACAGCTCATGGTTCATCCGATGAAGGAACCCGCCGTCAACACAGATAGGTCCATATATTTTTCGAAGTACTTTTTTCTCGAATACTGCCAGGTTTTGCATGGCCGTTGTAGTAAGCACCTACGATTCGGCAGCATACAACTGAACGTGTAAAATTAACACCTGGTATTGCTGTTTCTTAGTATCCCGAGATAAGGTGGTGTTACTAAAGTGCTGCCGAAGTCCGTAAAAACATCTATTGGCGAGCAGTATTCTCCGCTTAATTTTTTGGGTGACACTATTTTTCTTTTTGACGAGAGATTCGAGGCAGGTAAACTCATCTACTACCACAAAACAATAATTGTCAACGTTCACGGTGCGTCCCCATCGAGAGGACTCTTTGGTCGTCGAAATCATTATTTTTGTTTTGTCCTCGTTGACCGCTAAACCCATTTTTGCTGACTGCTTTTCTAGTGATGAGGAAACTGCAGTAACATCCCGCTAATTTCGTCAAATGATGTCTATATCATCGGCATAGGCTAGTGGCATGAGGCTATAGTGGCAACATGTTGACACTAGCCTATCTCATCACCTTCTCCATGACTATATTCAATAGTGTATAGGACAGGCTATCACCCTGCCTGAGACCTTTTTCCATGTTGAATGGTTCAGAGCGATCCTTACCAATCTTAACCGAGGATTCGATGTTTTGCCAAGCTACATATTTTGCAGGAATACCAAACTCACACATGGCCTCATATAGCCTATTCTTTATCGGAGAGTAAAAGGCAGCTATGTAGTCGACAAAGAAGTGGTAGGTGTCGATATATTTACCAGGTCTAAAGCCGCACTAATAAGGTCCAATTTGTCAAATGATGTCTATATCATCGGCATAGGCTAGTGGCATGAGGCTATAGTGGCAACATGTTGACACTAGCCTTTCTCATCACCTTCTCCATGACTATATTCAATAGTGTATAGGACAGGCTATCACCCTGCCTGAGACCTTTTTCCATGTTGAATGGTTCAGAGCGATCCTTACCAATCTTAACCGAGGATTCGATGTTTTGCCAAGCTACATATTTTGCAGGAATACCAAACTCACACATGGCCTCATATAGCCTATTCTTTATCGGAGAGTAAAAGGCAGCTATGTAGTCGACAAAGAAGTGGTAGGTGTCGATATATTTACCAGGTCTAAAGCCGCACTAATAAGGTCCAATTTGTTTTTCTACAATTGGCTTTAGATGTTCACACAATATGCTCGAAAGGACCTTGTACGCAATAGGTAATTGGCTTATTTCACGGTAGTTCTTACATTCACTACGATCTCTTTTCTTGTATATGGGACAGAATAGTCTAAAACTTCAATCCCCGGACATGCTCTCCTCTAGCCAGATGTTCTCCATAAGCTGATACATGCTTCTAACCAGCTCCTCCCCATCTGCCTTTAACAATTCATCAGGGAGACCATCGGCGGGATATGGTCACACGTATCACGTTCTGGCTCGGAGGTGGACAGTTAATGCCATCGTCATAGATTGGAGCGGGGTCTTCTGGAGTGGTGTCTATTTCTAGTAAATTTCTGTAATGATCTCTCCACATCTTCAGAACGTTATCCGGATCCTTCACTAGCTGGCCATCGCTATCCTTGCAGGAGCGCAACCCTGTTCCACTCATTCTCGCCTTAAGTCTCTGATAGAATTATCGGGCTTACCCTCTACTACGTCTCTTCTCCTGTGCCGTTCACGAACAGCTCGCGTTACCATTGGCTGCAGTTTCGTCCTGTATGCAGCATCCATCTCCCTCGTGGTATTGCGACATTCATCATCGTACCAGGCATCATCTTGAGACGGCGTTGAGTACCCAAATACGCTTCTCGCAGTTCGTTCTATGGAGTCGGCTATATATTGCTCGGTGGTCCGCAGTTTACCGATGGCCAGCTTTCGTTGTGCCTGGTTACGTTTGTTTTTCGCCATGCTTAGCCTTGTGCGTACCTTAACTGCGGTAAGGTAGTGATCGGAGCCAATGTTCGCACCCTGATCTCCCGTGCGCCAGAACACTCGATGCGTGCCTTCCATCGACTACCACGTAATCTATCCGATTCCTCATCATGGGACATAGAGGTTGCCTTGTGGATATTTTTGTGTGGAAATTAGATTCCACTCAATACCATGTTGCATGCTTGGTGTCGTCGTACGTACCTGAAGAAACAGAAATGGATATGATTACTTAAGCTTAGACCATACTAGTTAAAAATAGTATATAAGTACGACAATTCTGGCCTTACAGGAAAAAAATGATTCATATGATATATTTTGTAATTAGAGTTTATTTTACAAAGCTTTGGCTTACGCCATTTGACGAATTAAAAAGGATTCATGTTTCAACACCTGAACTTACCTTTTTTTAACTTTTCCTTTCATTATGCAAAGAGCTATTGTGCTTGGTGGACCTGATATAGACCGCTGATCATACAAATTTCGGCATTAGTCTTATAGCAATATGTGGTATACGTTATACGGCTGTTTGCCAACTCCAATTATTATATCTGTAGTTTTTTAGCAAGTTCTCTTTTCATTCTGGTACACTGTGTCAGCTTTGGTCATAAATGATGTACTATCGCGTCATTGTGATCATTATGATCCTTTCTGCAACTCCTAGGAAAAATCACATAAAAAGGAAAACATTGAAACAACATAAAATCGATGTGTTTATATTTGATTGATATGAAGATGATGACGACGATGATGTCGTCGATGGTGATGGCGATGACGTGTTCATAGACCATCCAGCCATCCATCTATCTATGCGTCTATCCGTTTGTCTACGGCAGCCACAACAAGGAACACTTTACGAGCCGTTTGTGTCGTGTGTCGTCTAGGCGCAGCGGTCCAATTGTCATTGGAGACATCGTCTCCAAGAGCAATTCCAACTCAATGCCACAGCAGTGAGCAAATAGGGGCCAGCCAGCCAGCATCATTTCACTAACATACACAATCGCGCACAATCACTGCTTTGCCGGGTTTAGATATTTTACTTTTGACTATTTATGGTCAATTGTTGTTTGTGTTGTTCTTGCGTTTTTTTGTGGTCTTTGTCGTCGTTGATGTCGTCGCGTTCTCTTGTCTTTGGTGTTGCAGCTCTTGGTGGTTGGGTTGTTGTTGTTGTTGTTGGTTTTTGTGAGTTGGTGTGTTATGCGACTAATTGGATATGAAGGACCTTAAATAACCGATCACTGTTCTACATAATTAGCTTTATAAACGAACGGCATGCAGTTATGGTGTAAAACATCACAAAAGCTGTCTCTCATCCATGCGCTGGCCTATGTTAGTGGTTTTATCTCTTCGCTGTGAACACAAGACGAAGCATGAGTTGCAGCAGATTCATGAAATATAGATACAAACATACGAAAAAAAAATTAAAATTGCATTTGTGGGGGCATTCGAAGGATAACGTAATACCGGTGGGATAGACGAATTTGTAACATACTACTTTAGTAGTTTGTGAAAGTTTAAATGTAAATTTTATAAAATTTAATTTACAATAGAAAAGATTTTTATTGATATTTTCTTCAAACGAAATAGATGCATAGCCGAATTCATATTATAATGATGTTATGTTAGGTACTTACTTCGCGAAGTAGGCTTATAATATCCGATAGATCACATATTTCCCGGTAAATGCCACGGGACATTCATTCAGTAGTAGAAGGTCTCTAAAGTGATTGTTCCTGTACCCAGTTGACAAATATCCACAAAAAATATAAATATGTATAAGAAAGGCATAATCGCCATTCCAAAAATGTGAAATACGTTACTGTGACTACCATACGGGAAAATGAACCGGTGCAGCACCAGCAGTTGGACCGTTTCATTGATGTGCATGAAACGGTCCGAGTTTCAGAGGATTTGTATGTAAAGAACCGGTATATTTGGTATTGTGGTGGCCGCTTAAGAATAGACACCTGACTGATACTTTATGATGTGTTTGGAACAAGATCTCATAGGACCAGTTCAGTAGTTCCAGTCCTTTAACCAGTTGCAAATTAATACCAAATTAACCCAAATTTGACACTCAAGATAAGGGAAGTTGCAAGGATCCCTATTATTTTAAATCCTACAAAAGTATATTTTAATGCATAATTATAAGAAAAAAAATATGCTTTTGACAAAATACAAAGCCTCAAAAACAACCATTTCGATGACATATCCCCTCTTCACAATCTATGTGATTTAACTCTAACCGCATCAAAGCGTAATATTTTTACATTAGGCAAGGACACTAAAAACTAGTTCAATGAGCGCAAGGAGGAAAGATGTGACTACTTTCCTGGCCAGGACAATACAATTTTCTGGAATAGAAGGAGGAAATGCTCTTGTTTCAGCTGTCGCATAAGTCAGTCTACACAATAACATTTCCGATAACGAGGAGGATACTGCCTATCACCTAATCAAAAGTTAAAAAACTAAACTGATCATGAGGCGATCAATAGGAAGAATCAAAAAAGAATCGGATCACCAACTAATTGCAGCCACGCACACGATAAAACAGTGGAAAAACGCTCCTAACCAAACGCAAAAAATTGTAAACATCGCATGGCAGCATACCACCTAAATAAACAATGCCTCTTCTAGCCAACTCTCTCAATAACTGCAAACAATCGCCTCTAAGTCCGATGTTCGTGACACAAAGTGAATTTTGTTCATTTTATGACTATTGCTTCAACGACCTACTTGTGAATGAAATGCTACGCTTAGAGATGTCCTGGAATGACGAAGTGGCGTTTTGTCTAAGCAAAGATATGCCACATACAATGCTACACTGCAGCCAATTGTAATTAGTGTTGTGACCGAACGCTGTAAGGAAAAGAGGAGAGAGGAGAAACGCCTCTTTAAACAGAAAAAGCATTTATGGGGGAGAAGAGAGAGGGATATAAAAAGGAGAGGAAAATAGGTGAAGCACGGAAATTGTACTTACTTAGCTAGCAATTCATTACAATCGTAGTTTTTAATTAAAGACCGCATGTAGAGAAGTATTTTAGTATTATATGAGTTTCGATATTCTGTGCTTCATCTCCAAGTTCTGCAAGGTTCTGAGTAACCTGGACTTTCCAAAGGAGTTTTGGTCGACCTCTTCTGTCTCATTCGACGAGTTCATTGTCGAAGAATTTTCGAGCTGGAGCATATTCATCCATGCGTACAACATGACCTAACCAACTCAACCGTCGTACCTTAACACTTCTGACCATGTCAATGCCTGTATACAGCTCTTATGGCTTATGATTCATACCACGTCGATTTTATTATTTTTATACCCTCACCCAATGGGTAGGAGGGTATATATCATTTAATACGGCCCAAAAGTGTAACATATAGAAGGAGTCACTTTAGACCCTAGGTTTCTTTGAACCGAATTCGATTCATGACTTTTTAAGTCGTTTGAGCCATGTCCGTCTGTCTGTCAGGCTATCCGGATGGTACGCACGATAACTTTCGAAAGACGCAACCAAATGTTTTGAAATTTTGTACTTACGGTATTGCAAATGGGCTACACGGCCCCGCCCCTTGTGGTACCTCCAATACAAACATGATTCCGCCCACTTTAGAAATTGAGTAATAATATCAATACACCCAACGGGATCGTACCCAAATTCTGTATTTAGTAAAGCTATAACAGGATAAAGTTTTGGAAAAAAATTGGAAGTCTAGAAACGCCCCTTCTGGTACCTCCCATACAAATGTACCTTTCTGCCCACTGAAGAGATGGAGTAATAATATAAATAAAACCAACGCAATCGTACCAAAATTCTTAATTTAGTAAAGCTATAGCAGGATAGCGTTTTTGAGACAAAATCTGAAAGTCTAGACACGCCCCTTTTGGTACCTCCCATACAAATGTACCACACCACTTACTTTAGGGATGGAGAAATAATATCAATAAAACCAACGCAATCGTACCCAAATTCTGAATTTTGTTAAGCTATAATAGGATAAATTTTTGGAGAAAAAATTTGAAGTCTAGCGAAGCCCCTTATGGTACCTTTATACAAATGTACCATTCCGCGAACTTTATCAATACACCCAACGCGATCGTACCCAAATTCTGTATTTAGTAAAGCTCAAGCAGGATATAGTATTTGAGACAACATATGGAAGTCTAGACACGCCCCTTCTGGTACCTCCCATACAAATGTACCATTCCGCCCACTTTAGAGATGGAGTAAAAATATCAATACACTCGACACGATCGTGCCCAAATTCTGTATTTTGTTAAGGTATAATACGGTAAAATTTGGAAAAAAAAAATTTAGCGATGCCCCTTATAGAACCTCCCATACAAATGTACCACTCCGCCCACCTTAGAAATCGACAATTTTATGTTTTACTGAGGGTGAGGGCATATGTAAGTCGGGTTACCCGACGGAAACTTTTTTAACTGGTTAGTATTTGTATTTAATATTTGAGTATTTTCCTATCGATTACTGTCAGAACCGATTCATCCGCTTGTGTCATAACTCAGGATTCTGAACCATACATCAAGACAGGTAAAACCAGACGCTGGTATTTTGTTCGCAGAACGATTACTCTGCCATTAAATTGGTGGCTAAGTCTGTACAATCTACTCGCAAGCAGTATTCTTCTCCGGATTTCACGACAGGCAGAGCATCTCTAATCTAATATATATAAAATTCTCGTGTCACGGGGTGCGTGATTGAACTTCTCCAAAACGGCTCGACCGATCCTTATGAAATTTTGCGAGCATATCGAGTAGATCTGAGAATCGGCCAACATCTATTTTCCATCCCCCTAAATGTTAAGGGTGGTCCACCAGCGCCCGGTAGGTGGCGCTGGGGTGGGTTTATAATCAAAATTTGAACAAATGGACTAATTTAACTGAAATTCAGCATGTATGTTTTTATGATCATCAGAAAAAATTGTTTGTACAAATGGAACCGATAGGTGGCGTTTGGGTGGAATTTTAATCAAAATTTGAATGGATGGACCAAATTGGTTTTAGAATATATGCCTATCAATAAGTAAGTTTTCGTCAAATCATGGAAGACACTGCTGATCCATTTTTAGCAATTCTTACAATAATGTATAATAATCTTTTAGGTCTATAAAGTACAAATTTTTTCCGGAAAATCCTCGCCCTTTAAATTAAAATATTTCAGAGGTCAAAGTAATTAACCAATCGTTATTAGATTTCAACTGTACTTAAAATCTTTTACAATAACTTGGAGGAAGGACGTAGTCTGCCGGGCCAGCTAGTAGGTAGATAAAATCATCTACCTCTTATTTGTTCGTTGAAACTAATAACTTCGTTTTGTCCTCTTTTACCATTAGACCCATTTTTGCTAATTCCTTATGTATACCTGAGAAGGCTGTAGTACCATCCTTCATTTTCCGGCCGATGATATCTACGTCATCAGCATACGCAAGTAGCATGTATCATTTGTTGAATATCGTGCCACTCTGCAGCTTTCCACATTAGCATCTCCATCACTATGTTAAACGGTCACACGATAGGCTGTCGCCTTGTCTTAGGCCTCTTTTGGTATAAAATGGTACCGTAATATCCTTGCCAATCTTTAGCGACGGTCTGCAAAGGCGTACAAGCTTGGCTATACCAGACATGGATTCAAGTAATTTACGCCGTATCGGGAAGTCCAAGGCAGATTTATAGTCGACGAAAACATGGAACGTGTCGATCTGTTTCTCTTGGGTATTTTCAAGGATTTGCCGCAGTGTGAATATCTAGTCAGTTGTTGATTTACCAGGTCTAAAGTCACACTGATAAAGTTGAATCATGTAGAATAACACTGGCTGTAGCCTTTCAAATAGCACACGCTCCAGGATCTTATATGCGATGGGTAGAAGGCTAGGCCCGCGATAGTTGGAGCAGACACTTGGTTATCCTTTTTCAGCACTGGACATAATACGCTTAGGTTCCAATCTTCGGGCATGCACTTTAAGCCAAACCGTGCGTAAGAGAAGGAGGATGCTCGTTATCAGCTCATCGCCACCGGACTTGACGAGCTCTGCCGAAAGTCCGTCGACACCGGTGGCTTTTATTAGTGAGATATTGCAACAGGGATCTTTATCTGTAAGCCAAAGATGGAAGTCTGATCATGGAGTAGATTGACCACAATCAATGAGCATTAACACATATTTAGAACAATAAAGCTGCTATTGCCAATGGACTGCCACCAAACCCTTTTCAAAGCTAGCGGCGATGACCTGGTGACGATATGGCTAACGGAAGGCATCCCCGATGATTTAAGTCCGCGATATCAATGTCCTGTGATTTAACAAGGCGATCCAAGTGTGTTTACCAACTACCGCTTTATCAGCCTTTTGCCTATCACATAAAAAGTTTTACTGTTTTACGTAAATGACTAGAGCCCATCTTTACGAGCCTGATTGGCCAAATCAGTCTGACTTCCCATTTGGTACTCCATGACCGACCAAATGTTCACACTATGACAATTTGTGGAGAAGACCCAAGATACGCAAATCGACACTAACCATCTTTTTATTGACTACAAAGCTGCATTAGACATTTCGATACGACAGAAACTAATTAATGCCATGCTATCACTGACGACTCTGATCTACATGAAGTCTTCATTAAGATTAGCTAAAATCTGACAGAGCCATGTTCTACCAAGTGAGGCTTCGGACAAGTTTCGCTGAATGTCTGTCATGCGATCCTTTCAACAGCCTATTGGAGATGACGATGGGAAAAGCAGCATTAAACACGACATGTGACATCTTCAATAATATGCCACCCACATGCTACTCGCGTATGCCATTGATATTAACATCATTGGTCGAGAAAAGTGAGATGTTACTGCAGCCTTTTCAAGCATTGATAAGCAGTCAGCAGAAGTGGGTGTGGTGATAAATTTGGACAAAACCCAGTTATTTGTTTCAACACTGCTTGAACGGGGACAAATATAACATAGAAGCGGTAGATGATTTTGCCAATGAAGACTCCGCCATAAACAAAAATTAAAAAGTCAAGAAATCAAAAGACGAGTATTGATCGCAAAACCAATGCTGATATGTGCTCAGCGCAAAATCCAAGGTATCGACTAAAGGTGATCAATATTACCGGAAAGTCTTTAAGAGAAAATTACTCCACAAAATATCAGAATCCATTCTAGTTGACGACGAGTATCGTCGTCTTATGAACCATACTTGTACAATGACTTCGACGTATTCGATCTAAACTTGATTTGACGAACTATCTACTATCTGTTGGACTTATTTTCTAGGGGCAGTAATTAACGGACGAATATCTGTAGTTCAAAATAAGAAGGTCCATTTCACCAAAAATATTATACTTTTATATGTATAAATTATATATAAAAAAAAAAAAAGTAATTTCCCTTTGCACACCATGAATGAGGTATGGGATAACTTCTCGCGTTGTTGTGAATTAACACGCTTTCTATTTTTAGATTCACAACTAACGGCACCTACTTGTTTATCGACGAATGCGAAACGTCACTGTTTGAGAAGCTCTTACTAGACACGCCGATTGACACGACACTTAATACTGCGAAGTTGCTGTCAACAACATTCGAGGGGAGCCGACACTGAATGAAACAATTTTTTTTTTAAGATGACTGGAGCCAGTTTTGAACCTGCGATCTCCCGCATGGTAGTCGCGTGTTCTAACCACTATGCCACGGCCACTTATATATAGTTATACTTTTTATACCATCATTCTTAGGGATGATGGTATATATCATTTGATACGAAAAAAAGTGCAACGCATTAAAGGAGACGAGTTAGACCGCAAGTATCTTAAGACCAAATTCGTTTGAGGACTTTTTAAGACGATTTAGCTATGCCCGTCTGTCTGGCTGGCTGGATGGCTGGTGAGCAGGATATCTCGATTAAACCTAAACTGATCGGTATGAAAATTTACCAATATTAATATTTTTCAAAACGAACTTATGGGATTGAAAATGGGCAGAATAGCCGCACCCATTCTTGTACATCCCATACAAAATTACCTATTCTTAGATAATTTATATTCTTTCATAACTTCGAAACGGACGACCAAAGGATATTTGAATTTGTTCAGCTTATTTACCTTGCAAAAGTAGACAAACCTTAAGAAAACCGAAACCTTTGCCACACCCCTTCTGGTACCTCCCATACTAATGACCGAATTGACCTTCGCAGTTTTTCATACATATGTTTTTTTGCAAGTACTCTGAATTCACTCAAACTTTGCGTAAGATGTACGCTTATGAAAACTTGATTCTTGAATGAATATGAACTACAGTCGAAACTCTTTATAACGAATTCCAAGGGACTGGATATTTACTTCGCTATAAAGAAAATTCGCTATATAGAAAAGAAAAACAATTTGGTTCCTTTTAACATTTATTGTTTGTAGTAGTCAGTTATTTTGGTTTGAAATACATTTTTCCACTTTTCTTCAATACAATTTTCTAATACATTTAGAGAAGTAAACACAGTATTTGGTACGTTGGTCTTCATTTCTAAATAGGTACGGAAACCTTCAACTAATGAAGAATATTGTCCATATGTGGCTAACGGTTTCACAATATCGACAGATTCTTCTTCGTATTCTTCTGAATCTGTATAAAGAAAGGGCAAACTGATAGCGAGTGCAAGAAATGTGAGAGATGGTAATGATTCCAGTTGTCACTTGCATAGTTCGGTGGTTCCCCCAAATACACTTTCAATTTGAATAAATTCGTTATATGGAGATTAAAACGCTTCAATCTTGAAGTTACGGTCGCAAAAACGCTTCGTTATAAGGAAATATTCGCTATAGGGAAATTCGTTATGTGGAGATTATAATGCATCAAAGTAGACCCAAAACACAATGTTCTTATAATTGCTTCGCAATAAAGAAAACTTCGTTATATAGGAGTTCGTTATAGAGAGTTTCGACTGTATATCGGTTCACGCCTTCTGTTACCTCCCATACAAAATGACCTATTTTTGAAAAATTAATATTTCTTCCATAACATCCAAACGGACACTTGGGGGGTAATGAAAATTGGTGAGTTAATTTACCTGGTGATAGGAGGCACAACTTCAGAAAACATAACTATTTCACACACCCCTTCTGGTACCTCCCATACAAATGACCGAATTCACCCACATAGCCCTTCATGCATTTCTTTTTGGTAAGTACACTGAATTCAGTCAAATATTGCGTAAGTTATACGGTTATGAAAATTAAATTCAGGGCTAAATATGAACTATATCGGTTCATCTCTTCTAGTACCTCCCATAAAAAATGACCTATTTTTGGAAAATTTATATTTCTTCCATAACTTCCAAACCGGCACCTGGGGGACAATCAAATTTGGTCAGTAAATTTATCTTTTACTTTTATTTTAATAATATTTTATTTTATCTTATGTTGGGTGATGGCATTTATCAGTCAGTTTACCTGACTAAAATTTCTGTACTGGTTTTGTTTAACTTTTCTTTTGTTCCGAAGTTTATAGTCAAACTTAATGGTAGTTCCGCCACAACGAAGTGTGCAACATCGTCGGTCCTATGTCAACAAGAGTTTCGATCGCTGACTGTGTTGCAATTGCATTCATAGTTGCTGTTGATGCTGTCGCTGTGGCATTAACGAAAATGCTGTAAATCATCAATAACGAAATTCTTTGATAATTGGCAAAATTATACATTTCTCTAGAAATCCGGACGTCGGCGAGCAAAATATCAATTTCTCCATATTTGGTTATTATTAAATTGAAGCTTAATTACAAATAAAGTATCAAAAGCGATGCGTGTGGCACCGTAACGAAAACGCATAATTTCGGTGCGTTTCATTCCGTTCCGTTAATCTTGAAAATGTTGCAAATATTTCACACCTTCTGGCGCAAATTTGTCAACGCGCATGAACTTTTTAACTTGAACTTGGTCTTGCATTTGGCGTGTGAGGTGCTTTTTTTTGGTTGCATGGTACTTTTGCCGCTTTTGAGTGGAGTAGCAACACGGAATTATTATTTAACATGTACGACTCGTATGTTTAACGAGATACGTGATGGCCATATTCAACCAACCATCTTCACAGTGCACAGTGCATCCATCCCATCCAGCAATTCATCCGTCCATCCATGCCTGCCAACCACTGAGTCGTCGGAATACTGCAACTTGTACTACGACTACTGTTTTCGCTGTACGTAACAATTCATTCATTGATATTGATGTTTTTCGATAGTTTTGTTGCTGCTTTTCGACATAAAATTGAAAATCGAAAACTGAAAAATCCAAAAACAATACAAATGCCAATCGACCGGCGAACAAGCGAGCGATCGATCGATCGACAAAGTCCGCGCCGACTAAACACATTCGTTCCACTGCCACCGTTTTGACAAACTGCAGATGACAACTGTGTTGTTTGGCGTTGCCATTGTCGTGGCCCGTTGCTGGTGGCGGCTACCAGCCACCGGCTCCGCCAGGAGCAACAACAATCACACCACCACCGATAGCAACAACTGCAAAACAATGCGTGTGAAAATATCAATTTCAAGAGATACGTGATATTTTCAATTTCAATCAGTTGAGTTTATTAATCTTTTGCAGTTTGGTGAATATTTTAATAATAAAATTGACGAGTGGCAATATCAAAGAGCATTACTCATTTGAGTCCTCAAAGAATGTGTGAGTTGTTGTTATGTGTAGAAAAAGAATTGTTCCAAGGAATGTCTTTGCTTCAAGTATCTGTTGTAATATTGAGGTTGGCACCCTATAAATTTTATAATTTTTTTGAGGAGAAGCACATTAAATGTTGGTTACAGGGATTTTAGATTTTTGAATTGGCGGAAATCCACGAATGTTATTAGGTTCGAGAGATCTGAAGGACACGACAGTGGTACACACGACGAAAAGATTGTGACATAAGTTGAAGAATTTCACAAGGATTTATGAAAAGAGAATATAGTTTTATTATGAATTTCAGTGATTCCGAACCAAGGTCAAAGAAGAACATTGATGGTAAAGAATATTTACCAAAAAAATCAAAAAATCAGCAAAAACCAATATAATCTACATCAAAGACGTGGACGATCAGCATGTGCTTTTTATTCAAGATCTTATCAATCGTGTTAGCTGCAGCATTTGCAGCATCTCCATTAAGATGCTAAACATGCTACATGACAGAACATCGCTCTGTCTGAACTGCAGTCATCGTATCATGGCATCTAATAGATTTTGTCTTATCCGACTGTTAGATGCCGCTTCAAAGCCCAAAATAGAAGATAGGTGTCGATCGTTATTTCTCAAAACACCTGACACAGGACTTTTTGTCACCCTGATAAGGTCAAATTAATTTCATTTAGATGGGATTTAGTCTTTCACATAATTAATTCGACAGGACATTGAATTAAAATGTTTCGCGGGGAGTCTTCTTCAGACTTGTTTTTAGTGGAAATATTCGTTGGATCGTGAATTTACCAGGCTTTAAACCACAATGATAAGGTCTAATTTTTTCATTTAGATGGAATTTTGTCTAACACATAATAAACTCGGTAGAACTTTGAATGGGATGGGTAAAAGGCTGATTCCGGGGAAGGTAGATCTTCGTGACCTGATTTCCATCTCTGTCTCTACAGGTAGGGAGCTCTGTTACATATTCTTTTTATAAAGGGTTTTCCAAAAAGAGGTGTTATTTTGGTTTTCAAAGAAAAATGTCATTTTTTGAGATAAATGATAGGATGTTTATTTCATAATAAACAGGAAGGTATGCCGTTAATAATGAAAACCAACATCAGCCAAATGGCCACCACGAGCACGCTTACAGGACCATATCCCCTTTATGAAATCGATGCTGGGCTGTTGGCGTAGACCTTATCTTTCAGGTGGCCCCAAAGGAAGAAGTCGCAAGGTGTTAAATCACAAGATCTCGGTGGCCAATTGTGATCACCTCTTCGAGAGATAACACGGCCCGGAAACTTTTCTCGTAAAAGATCAATAGTTTCGTTGCTTGTGTGACACGTAGCGTGGTCTTGTTAAAAGTAAACGTTGTCCAGATAAATGGCATTCAACTCCGACCATAAAAAATCATTAATCATCTCTCGCTAGCGCAATCCATTCACCGTAACTGTTGATACAACCTTATTTTCGGAAAATTAAGATCCAATGACCCCGCCTGACCATAGACCGCACCAAACAGTCACACGTTGAGGATGGAGATTCTTCTCAACAATAACTCTTGGGTTTTCCGAGCCCCAGATGCGACAATTTAGCTTGTTGACGTAGCTACCGAGATGGAAATGGGCCTCATCGGTCAAGATGATTTTTCGATGGAATTCCGGATCATTTGCATGCATTTCAAGGACCCAATCAGCAAAGGCACGACGTTGTTGATGATCGGCCGACTTGAATTCTTGTGTTAACTGAACTTTATAAGTATTCAGACCCAAGTCTTTATGCAAAATACGGTGTAATGACGTTTGTGGAAGGCCCAATTCCAAAGAACGACGAGGAATGAACAAACCCGGGTTTTCTTCAACTAGCTACAGCAGCAATATTCTCAGTTGTTCTTGAGCGACGTGCACGAGTTTTATTCTTCACATCACTAACTTGTCTCAACAGCTCGAATTTGTCCACCAAATTTTGTATTGCGGTCCGACAAGGTGCTTCACGACGACCAAAAAGTGCTTTAGTTTTGCGAACTGTGACTGCAGGATTTTCGACATTTTTGTAGTGAATTTTAATAATTTTAATGCGTTGTTGAAGCATGTATCGTTCGATGTTTAGTAATGGCGTAGTTTCTGCTTGTCAAATGTCAAAGAATAAAAGCTTCAAAAGTGACAGCTACAATAACACCTCTCATTGGAAACCCCTTTACCTTCACTCTATATATCATTTGATACGACCCAAACATGTAACACATAGAAGGAGTTACTTTAGACCATAGGTTTCTTTGAATCAAATTCAATTCATGACTTCTAAGTCGTTTGATCCATGTCCGGCTGGTACGGAACATAACTTTCGGATGACGCAACTAATTGGTTTGAAACATAACTACAAAACACACCTAACGAGATCGAATAAAGTTTTGCAGAAAAAGCTCCAATACAATGTACTATTCCGCCCACTTTAGAAAAAGATTAATACTATCAATATACCCAACGCGATCGTGACAAAATTCTGTATTTTGGTAAGCCATAACAAAATACCTTCCGTACAAATTTTCCATTTCGCCCATTATATATAGAAACCCGAACCATTTAATACACCCCTTCTGGTATTTTCCAAACAAATTACTCAAATCATGATTGAATGTTGACTTACGAATAAAATTCGGAAATGTTGTGCCGTCCCAACTGGAACATCCGATAAAAATTCATGAAACTAAATATTTTTCAAAAATTTCTAAAATAACCACTTAAAACCGAAAGTCCTGACTTCTATTTTGTTCTCCTAAGAAAGAAAGTCCCATCTCCATTGTTGTAGTAGTTTTGAGATATGTAACTTTTACTCTATATATCTTTCGAGTCTTAAATTCAATATTTTTGAATAATATCAAAAATATTTAGAATATATTTTTTTATAATTGTCTAAATTTACAAAAAAAAAAATTATGCGCAAAAGATATAGCACTTAGATGTTAGAAATCTCCAAACTATTAAATTGGAGATGTGACTTTCTTTATTAGGAGAGGAGGTTTGTTTTCGCTTTACAATTAGGCATATAATAATTCTTCTTCCTTAATGGCAGCAACAACAGCAATTTATCCATCAGTAGCCGCACGTAGAAAAGTATTCCAAGCGCTTCGGTCTTTTGCGCTCCGTAGATAGTCCGTCACACCAAGCTTAGTTAACAGCTGTTTCACCTGGTCCATCCATCGGAGTTTTGGTCGCATCGAGTTTATTGCCGAAGACTTTTCGAGTCGGAGCGTTTATATCCATTCGTACAACGTGTCCAAGCCAGAATAGATTGATCCGCTTGTGTCATTACCAGGATTCTGCACTGTAGAGCAAGACAGGTAGGATCGGAGTCTGGTAGAGCTGGATCATTGTTTTTCGAGAGAGCGCTTTGTCGTTAAATCGCTTGCTTAACGCAAAGTAGCAGCGGTTTGCGATCAATACTTGTCTTTTGATTTCTAGGCTGACGTTATTATTTTTGTTTATGGCGGAGCCAAGGTAGACAAAATCATCTACCACTTCAAAGTTTTAGTTGTCAACGTTCACGCAGCGTCCCAGACGAGTGGACTCTTTGTTCGTTGAAACAAATAATTTGGTTTTGTCCTCGTTTATCACTAGACCCACTTCAGCCGACTGCTTTTCAGTGCTCGAAAAAGCCCCAGTAACATATCGACGTCCAATAATATCTATATCATCAGCATACGCGAGCAACATGTGACTTTTGTTAAAGATGGTACCATTTCTATTTGCTGCGGCCTTCCACTTGATCATCTCCATTACGATGTTAGAGAGATCGCAAGACAGACTATCGCCTTATCTTAAGCCTCGCGTGGTAAAAAATGGCTCTGACAGATTTTTGCCAATTTTCACTGAAGACTTCGTGTAAGTCAGTGTCATCCCGCAAAGTCGAATTAGCTTTGCGGGGATACCAAAATCAGCCATAGCATCCAACAATTGCTGTCGTATCGGACTGTCGACTGCAGATTTGTAATCGATGAACAGATGGTAGGTTCGATCTACATTTCTTGGTTCTTCTCCAGGATTTGTCGTAGTGTGAATAGCTGGTCGCTCGTGGATTTACCAGGTCTAAAGCCACACTGATAAGGTCCAATCAGGTTCGCCAGAATGGGCTTTAGTCTATCACATGACACACTAGACAGGACCTTGTATGCGATGGGTAAAAAGCTAATACACACACTTGGATGGCCATTCTTAAGAACGGAACATAGGACACTCAGATTCCTATTATCGGGCGTGCAGTCCCTGAGCCAAATCGTGTTTATGAGCTGGTGCATGCATGTTAGCAGCTCATCGCCGCCGGCTTTAAAAAGATCTGCCGGAAGTCCATCGGCTCCCGCAGCTTTATTATATTTAAGCCGTGCAATTGCCGTGCTGATCTCGTTTTGGACATTCTACTCCATCGTCGATGATTGGTGCTATTTCGTCACTTATGCTGCCTTCGGGAACGAGTAGAGATTGAAAGTGTTACCTCCATATTTGCAGCACACTCTGAGCGTCCGTGACCAGATTTCCATTTTTGTCCTTACAGGTGGGGATCCCTGTTACAAAACCTTTACTTTTTAACTTTTGGTAGAACTTTCGGGCCTCACCTCTATCCCTGTAGTTTTCGATATCCTGGCTCCCTCTTTTCTTCCACAGACGCGTTTTCCGTCTGAACAGGCGTTTCATCATCCTCCTTTTCTCTTTATATTGCTCCGGCTGTATATTTCTCCATATAGCTTCCTTTGCGTTTATGGCTATAGCTTAAGAGTGTTTTTCTCTCTGTCTTATCTCGTGGGTAAATTGGCTGCAACGAGAATGTCCATGACGCTTGAGACATGTATTCCATTGATAACTATGTGATCAATTTTAAATCTTCTGATTTGATTCATTCCTCATTCCTCAGTCTTGTGAACCTCATTGTGTGGAAATCGGGTTTCACTAACTACTATGTTACTCAGTGACGCGAAGCTTATCAGTCTTAATCCGTTATCGGAGGTGTAGGTGTGTAGACTGCAGAATCAAGGGTTCTTCCTTTCCTGCTTTAGCATTAAAATCTTCAAAACAGTTTTAATATATTGACCAGCAGCGATGGTAAAAATTAAGCTCCAGGCGCTCATAGAAAATAAGAGTGATATGAAAATATTTCGTCTTGATACGGATAGTTGGTATTCGGTTGAACATCGAGACCAGATGTCTAAGTCAGCCTAAGTTGTTTGTGGTTTGTGGGGCTTGGTCCTATGTTAAACCATCACCGAAAATGTCTGACCTTACCATGAACATTGGGTGAGAGTTCTTAGCATTAAGTTTACGCAAAACGTATTCTTTGTTGTACGATCAAACAATGTTTTAAAACGGTAAAAACTGTTTTGTGAGACATAGAAAGTTTCGATGAAGATTTTCCATCATCCTGTCAGCACTCGAGCGATATAAACTGTTCATTTGAAGTCGTCGGTGGTTAACCAGTGCCAGCCAAATTACCCACCACATCACGACCGTTTTTGCATGAGCTATATCGCTTATATGTACATAATTTTGATATATCTTTTGTTTGGGACAAGATCTCTCTCTATGTATATAGTATATTTGATTCCCAGGTTGGAGCTATTTAAAAATTGTTTAAAAAACAATCAATTCCATTAGCTTTTACTTAAATAAGCCAAAACCGAAACAAGAACTCCAAGCTAATCCACGATGATTATTCCCCCGCTGTCTGAATTCATTAATTCATCAACGGGCATGTGAAAGACATTCCCCATTTACTTCCTGGTACTAATTTTCCAGAGACATTTTTACTGATTTATAATACACATTTAATAACACTTAAAGATGTAAAATGGCAATGGCAAAAAAAAACATCACTGATTGGGGACATGAAAAACACAAACGCACACACACACGCACTTTTGTGTATGTAAGTAACTATTGGTGATATTTACTCCGTACTGGTTCCATGAATATGATGGACCGTCACAGAAATCAATGATTTTAAAATGAAAGTAACATATATTTAAAGATTCCTGGGGGAGTTGAATAAACATCAAGTGAGGAACATAAACTTACAATATCGATGAAGATGAGGATGACTGCGAGGACGACGACAGCAGCACCAGCGGCAGCATCATCATCGTCGATTGAAATTGCTGCAGGTCGTTGGAACGAACGTGTTTATACCGGGCTTTGGACAGACGTCGGGGTACGGAATGTCCTACACAGAATTGATACAAAATCTTAAGAGCAATCGTAACGTTAATATTGAGGAGTTTTTTTTGTTGCATTAATGAGGCTTAAATGTTGCCATTAAAAACTATGCAGAAGTTGGGAGTTTTTTTTTTCGCTTAAAAACGAACGAAAAATTGTGAAATCTTGAGTGGGCAATGTAAGGCACGCCACACAGCGTAAATTGTAAACCCTATTATTGTGTTTATACAAAAGAAAAGAACGGATTCAGAGAGCCCAAAACATTTGGTAGATAGTAAATGGAACCAGATTTTCCCACTAATATATCCACAAGGCAACCTGGATATGCCCTGACCAATCGATGGAAACACAGGTAGCTAGACATCGAAAGACTTCATTTTCCGAGATAACCAGAGCCTATTCCAATTATATCTTTTGATTACTGCAAATAAACGCTCCTAACTTAGATGTTCCTGAAATACAGTGCCAGCATATTGCGATCATATTTGGATATAAATTACTACTCTTAGACTAGTACTGGTACAGTGCAGCCAATGGTAACTTGTTCCGCAAGGGAACCGTATGAAAGGAAGAGTAGAAAGACGAAACTACTTTCTAAACGGCAAAAGCGTCTATTTAGGAGAAAATTTAGCGTTGAAATCGGAAAGAAGAGGGGTAGACGTGAATAATCTGTGTGTTTTAAATCTGGTATCACCTTGACGGTCTGAACAGTACATTTGAACAAACAATTTTGGTTCCCCATTCGACTGGCTTTATTCATCCGTTATTCATATCATATTTCTATCAATTAACTACAGCAACGTCTTTGGAGGTGCCGTGACAAAACCACCACGGACATAAACCCCAAAAAAATGTTGGGGCTTATGTACGGACAACTTCCCGGACATAACACCCAATTTCATTGGGTATTATGTCCGATACTAACCTGCGGACATAAGCCCCAATGGGGATTATGGCCGATTTTGTTGTTGTATTTAGTTCAACAAATGAAGAAATATTGGTTTTGCAGCGAGATTCGAATACGGACGCCCACCTCCACTTGATCAACTTCATCAACATTTTTCATTACTTTGAGTCGCAAAATTAGTTTGGGTGTTACACCCGTTTTATTTGTTGGGGCTTAAATGTAAGTTGGGGGTTATGTCCTCAGAGCTTGGCGGACATAAGCCCAAAATCTTTTTGGGGACACACAACGCATTACAATGTGTCCATTTTACTGCGGTAATAGGTTCACCCTTATTAAAGGTTCGTAGCTATCTAATCTCCTTAATTTTTGTTTAACAAAAATTATACTTGATGCACGTGGGAAACACGAGACTGATCGTATCTAGGAATACGGGTCTCTATAACTCGATCAATCAACTTTTTGTTTACTAGCGTAAACTTTTAATATTAACCACAGCCACTATGTGGCACCACGAAAGTCGGTGCTTACTAAAACAATCAGGCAGGCAGTATACCAAAAGCAATTCTGACCTCCCGCAGCACCAGTTTCACTCCTTGATCGGAGTTTTTAGTGGCTTACGCCCTTTCTACCGCTTTTTGCCCGAAGTCGCGAAGTCAGAAAATTCTAAAAAATACACCTTAAATGAATATGTTACGAAAGAGGGATCACAAGCAAATACAGGGATGGGAATCTGACCACGGCCTTGCTAAATGTGCTACAAGTATTAAGGAAACATTTTTGTACCCTGACCGTGGCGGCGCAAGCGATGAAATAACGTCAATCATCGATAACGGAATATATTGTTCACCTCCGAGTCGGCAATAACACGGACTAGAAACAACAAAGCTGCTTGTACCTTATCATTATGGCTTCAGACCTGATAAATTCACGACCAGATATTTACACTATGACAAATCCTGGAGGAGACCCAAGAGTCCGATAAGACAAAAATAATTATATGCCATGGCTGTTACATAGCTGCGAAGCAGAAACGACTGCGTGATGGCGCGGACCGACTCTGAAGATAAACAAACTTATTATTTTATTACAAACGAGGATTTCAACAAGGCGAGAGTCTTTAAGATTCAAATGGCTCCTTGTACAGCAGTCGGAAAAATCAGTCTACACAACAACATCTCCGATAACGTAAACAACCCGGTAAGCTTCGCGTCGGCAAGAAACATGGTAGTGAGTGAAATGTCAAAAGACAAGAAACAAGATTGATCATGTGATAATAGATGGAAGGCATGCCCCAAGCTATATGGTAGTGCGTGTGATGGACCAGAATTTGCAATATGCTGCCACTGTGTTCGGAAACATCAGAATTAGGGGGGTTTATTTGAAGTAATTAAGAAAATTGGTTATAATAGGCATTGGCTATTTCGGTGGTATGCATCTTCGTGATGTCTAACTTCCTTTGCGTTTGGTTACAAGCGATCCATAGACGCTTTTTCCACCTAAGAAGTGACGTTTTATTTTCCTCCTCTTCTCATTATATCGTTCCGTCACAGCATATGTTGCCATTGTCTGCAGTTTTACCCGGTGTGCAAAATCATACATTCATCATCGTACCAGGGCTATGTGAAAGTCTAAAGTCCATCCTAGCAAACCTGATAAGACCTTATTAGTGTGGCTTTAGACATGATAAATACGTGACCGGCAAGATATTCACACTACAACAAATCCTAGAGTAGGACCAGAAAATTCAGATCGACACCTACCATCTGTTTATCGATCACAAAGCTGCATTCGACAGTCCGATACGTTTGGTATCGCCGCGAAGCTGATACGGGATGACACTGACTGACACGAAGTCTTCAGTGAAAATTGGAAAAAAATCTGACAGACCATTTTATACCAAGCGAGGCTTTAACATCGTAATGCAAATGATCATGCGGAAGGCTGCAGTAAACGGGAATAGTTCCGTCTGTAACAAAAGTCACATGCTGCTCGCGTATGCCGATGATATCTATATGATCGGCCGAGGACTGCGGGATGTTACTGCTGCCTTTCCATGCATTGAGAAGCAGTCGACAGAAGTGTTTCTGGTAAATGAGGACAAAACTAAGTTATTTGTTTCAACGAACAAAGAGACTACTCGTCTGGGACGCTGCGTGAACGTTGACAATTATAACTTTGAAGTGGTAGATGAATTTGTCTATTTGGCTCTGGCGTAAACAAAAATAATAGTGTCAGGCTGGAAATCAAGATACGAGTATATCATTTGAAACAACCCAAAAGTGTAACACATAGAAGAAGTCACTTTAAACCCTATGTTTCTTTGAACCAAATTCGATTTATGACTTTTTAAGTCGTTTGAGCCATGTCCGTCTGTCCGGCTGCTGCGCACGATATCTTTCGAACGACATAACCAAATGTTTTAAAATTTTGCACGAGTTAATATTTTCCCAAAAATACTTACGTTATTGCAAATGGACATCATGGTCCCGCCCCTTCTGGTACCTCCCATACAAATGTACCACTCCGCCCACTTTAGAAATCGAGTAAATAACATTTTTTTTGTTTTACTAAGGGTGAGGGTATATGTAACCCGACTGTAACTTTCTTACTGGTTTTCTGTGAGTTTGACGGAATTTCTAACTTTTATACTTACGTATGTTAACTGAAATGTGAAATTTTTGCAAATTTGCAAAACTCAAATGATCTGATATGTGATTTTCTGAAAAAAGTTCACAAAAAATGTATTTTAGTCTTTCATGGGATCGATCTTGCGGGAGTCAAGGGTTCGATTCCTATCTCAGTCGTCGGCATTTCTTTAATCGTGCGGCCCACTTAGTTGTTGTCAACAGCAGCTTCGTAGTAAAAGTTGTTCAAACATATGACTTTCCAATTCGTTCATCCCGTTGTGTAACTTTAAAATTTGAAAAAAATTTCATAATAACGCGAGAAGCTATACCTCATTCATGGTGTGTAACTGAAGTACTATTATCGTCATCACGTTAAAGTCCCCCCCGCTCAACAAAGGTAGCACCATGTCGCATTAAACAATTTAAAGTAAACAGTTTTTTGTCGCGATTATTTGAGTCCGTTTTTTTTTCTATATTTTGTCAAGTCAACATGTGCAATGTCTGCTACTGTAATTTTCTGTCAAGTTCTTTCTTCCTTCTCGACGACTTTTTTTTCGTTCATAACCTCCCGTTCGATCGATGGATGAGCGCATCCATCAAAGATCAGCATCAATGGTGACTGTTGCAACAACAATAGCAACAAGTAGATGATGTTTTTGTGTTGTTTTTTGTTGTTGTTTTTGTTTGTCAATCGCACAAAACAATCGATCATCATGTATTGGGAAAGAGTGCAAAAAAACATGGATTTTTCAAATTGGAGATCACTGAAACAGAAGGAAGGAACACAGCAGCGCACCGCACAGCA
Organism: Muscina levida; assembly: GCA_964034835.1. Lineage (NCBI taxonomy): Eukaryota > Metazoa > Arthropoda > Insecta > Diptera > Muscidae > Muscina > Muscina levida. The sequence continues at coordinate 68,240,855 of OZ035883.1, forward strand.
CCAACAACAATCAGGAATCACATCATCACACTGTTTTACTACACCAACAACAATGTCCACAAATGACGTTTCAGTGTAAGCAAAAACAAACAAAAAATTGAAAAAAAAAAGTCACAGAAATCAATTTAAACTGTCTCTTATTTCTGGATTTCGTCAATTGTTGGTCTTCTGAACTGTGGTGATTTGTGGCAGAAGCGTTGCATATTGAACCCAATGGTATCGTATCGTATCGTACGTATCTCACAGTCATTGCTGAAAATTATCAAAAGTTTTTCTCTTTTTTCACTTTTATTATGATCAACATAGAATTGCTCACAGTTGTATACGCGGAAGGTTGCCGCTGCTTGTGTAACCCACACTTGTTGTTGTCATCTTTGACATTGGTCTGTTAAGGAAGTCGTCCCACTAAATCCTTACCACTGATGCAGTCCGCCACCACTTTGACTGTGATTTGTATACCCTACAGCATACAACTAAAATAAAAATAAAAGTCATTCCGCAGCAGACAATACTTAGTAAAAATGTTAAAAATTTATTAAGGATTTAAAAGGTTTAGTAAATGTAGAAGTTTATTAAGTTGTACTAATTAAGAATTTAATCAAATATTTTTTAAAAATGAATTGCATATAATGTAATTGTGTCTATCTTTTAAAGTTCAATTAAAATACCAAGATTCTTTAATCCAAAAATCATAGTACTTTAATGAAACTTTAATGAAACTTTCTGCTACTTTAAATATATAAAGTACCACTACAGAAATGTCCATCAGATGAACTAATATACCAGACGGTTCTCCCTAAGAAGGTCCTAAGTTGTTGTTTCTTAAATTTCATATTAAATATAGAAGTAATACTTACTTAACTTAATTTCCCTTTACACCCCATGAATGAGGTATGGGATAGCTTCTCGCCATATTGTGAATTAACACGCTTTCTATTTTTAGATTCACAACTAACGGCACCTACTTGTTTATCGACGAATGCGAAAGTCACTGTTTGAGAAACTATTACTAGACATGCCGATTGACTTTTTTAATACTAGTACAGAGATAAACTACGCTATGTAGTGCATCTATACTTCGTCGTTGGTCTCTCCCACCTCTTCATCGAATACTTGTTACAATTAAAGAACCTTCAGTGTCCCTCACTGGATATCCTTGGCCATGCCTCATCTATAGGTGAGTTTGTTTTGGTCGCGAGTTTTATCGGAATGTTTGGTATTTTTGTTGCAAACATACTTATATTTGTGGTTGTTGTTGCTGCTGCTGCGGCTACGGCTGTTGCTGCTGGTCCCCTTTCATATTTAACATTGGGAAAAATGTTCAAGGCACAAAACCAGAAGAGAAAACCATTAAAACTATATATCGAAAAAAGATCACTTTTTGTTTGATTATAAAACAATTTTTGAAATATTTCAAAGCCAAAGGGTCCAGTCAGGCAACAACGCGTTTGCCACCGTCAGTTGTGGCCTCTGGTAAAATAAGTCGAAATTCTATGGCAGACGCATGAAGTGCGTTTGACCGCACGAAGTTATTTTTGCTGCAAAATTCTAATAATTCCTTAAGTAGTCCATTTAGTTTGTTTAATTTGTTGCTAAATTAGATTTTTGAAATTATATTTGAGGACGCAACAGAAAGAGTGATTTTCATGGTTAAATAGATTATGTGGGGCAGATTCTTAATGTTTTATAACATTTCGATATGTTGCTGATACATTGAGTATAGAAATAATAAAAACCAAGAAAATCGATGCTGGAATGGTTTGGTCATGTTGTTAAACATACCCTTTAAAGAATCTCCTCAAACTCTGCAATTTAAATTTTATAGGTTAAGAGTATTGGGCGTCGGGAGTGTGATGCAAGGTAAAGCTTCTGATCGGTTTAACTTGGCAAACCCAGAGTGATCCTTGCCAATTGCACTTCAAGTCTACTCACAGAGCTCTGTATTCGTAGTACTACTGCGGACGGAGTACCTCCACGTGGTGACGCCTGGAAGCGTGCCTCTGACATCCGTCAGAGCACGACTAACTGTGAGGAGCGAAACCTAAAACCCAGGCACGTCTGCTCAGAGTGAGCGGTACCCTGGTCAGCGTCTGACCCAGATAAAATCTGTAATAAAATCCTGGCAGGAGGAGAAAACTGCGACGTGGTGCGCTGGGCTTGCAACCCGCCACCGAAGTATAAACTATTGCAATGAAAAGAAGTAAGAAAAGAATAAAATGGACCCCCCAAAATGTTGACGACCACCGCAAACGAATTAAGGACCATGATTTAAGGATATGCACCTGGAATGTTAGAACACTGTATAGACCAGGTGCCTCTATCCAACTGGCGGAAGTCCTCGAAGAATACAAGGCTGACATAACCGCTTTACAGGAAATCCGGTGGACGGGACACGGGTGCTCGCGCATGAAGACGTGCGACATCTACTATAGTGGCCATGCGGACAAGCACGAGTTTGGATGTGGATTTGTGGTTGGTAAGAGACTGCGACACCTAGTCTCAAGGTTCAACCCGTGTGAACGTATAGCCACCATGTGCCCATGCTCCGACAGAAGAGAAAAGCGATGAGGACAAAGACGAGTTCTACGAGAGCCTAGAAAATGTATATGACTGTAGCCCGAGCCATGACATTAAAATTGTACTAGGCGATTTTAATGCTAAAATAGGCAGGGAAACCGCATTTGAGCCTACCATCGGAAAATTTAGTCTGCACACCGAAACGTCGAACAATGGCATCAGACTGATTGATTTCTCTGCGGCAAGAAATATGGCAGTTAGCAGCACTAGATTTGACCATAAAAATATTCATAAGGCAACATGGTTATCTCCAGATCAATTGACGAGGAATCAGATTGATCATGTGGTAGTCGATGGACGGCACGCATCGAGTGTTCTGGACGTACGAGTGATTAGGGGTGCGAACATTGACTCCGATCACTTCCTTACCGCAGTTAAGGTACGCACAAGGCTAAGCATGGCGAAAAACGTACGTAACCAGGCACAACGAAAGCTGGACATCGGTAAACTGCGGACCACAGAGGTAGCAAACGCTTACTCCAACCACCTAACTCAACTGCTGCGGAATGCTCCAACCCCTGACAATATAACCTCGCAGTGGCAAAATATAGCCGACTCCTTAGAACGGGCTGCGAGAAGCGTACTTGGGTACTCAAAGCCGTCTCAAGAAGATTCCTGGTACGATGATGAATGTCGCACTGCCACAAGAGAGACGGTTGCTGCATACAGGGCGAAACTGCAGCCAATGGCAACGCGAGCTGTTTGTGAACGGCACAGGGAGAAGAGACGACAGGCAACTCGTCTTTTTAGAAGAAAAAAGAAGGAGCTGAAGAAGAGGCAGGATGAGTGCACTGAGTTGCTCCGAAGTAGAGGGGAAGCCCGAAAATTCTACAAGAGAGTGAAAGCGAGAATGCGTGGAACAGGGTTGCCCTCCTGCAAGGACAGCGATGGTCAGCTAGTGACGGACCCGGATAACGTTCTGAAGATATGGAGAGATCACTTTAGAAATTTACTGGATACTGACCCACTCCTGAAGACCCCGCTCCAATCCATGACGATGGTATTAACTGTCCACCTCCTAGCCAGAGCGAGATACGTATGGCCATCTCCCGCCTTAAAAACAACAAAGCTGCTGGAGCCGATGGTCTCCCTGTTGAATTGTTTAAGGCTGGCGGGGAGGAGCTGATTAGGAGCATGCATCAGCTCATGGAGAACATCTGGCAAGAGGAGAGCATGCCCGGGGATTGGAGTCTCAGTCTGTTATGTCCCATATACAAGAAAGGAGATCGTAGTGAATGTAAGAACTACCGTGGAATAAGCCTATTACCAATTGCGTACAAGGTCCTTTCAAGCATATTGTGTGAACGTCTAAAGCCAATTGTAGAAATCTAATTGGACCATATCAGTGCGGCTTTAGACCTGGCATATCTACGACGGATCAAATATTCACCTTACGACAAATCCTGGAAAAAACCCATGAAAAGCAGATCGACACCTACCACCTTTTTGTCGACTACAAAGCTGCCTTCGACTCTCCGATAAGGAATAGGCTTTATGAGGCCATGTCTGAGTTTGGTATTCCTGCAAAGCTGATTCGACTTTGCAAATGTACCTTATACAACACCAAATCCTCGGTTAAGATTGGTAAGGATCAGTCTGAACCATTCAACACGGAAAGAGGTCTCAGGCAGGGCGATAGCCTGTCCTGTACACTATCTATGTATATATATAAAAATGGTGGCAAAAATGTATAGTAATTCATCAATTGAGAACGGCTGGGCCGATTTTGCTCAAACTTTTTTTAAGTTGTTCTTTATTGGCAGGAGCAGGTTTATGTGAAAGAAAATTTTGGGAAAATCTTCCGGAAAAGTCGGAAAATTGGAAAAATCGAAAATTGCCTTTTTGTATGGAATTTTGTGAGCAATTGTTACAGAATGGCTTTTCGAGTAGAAAAATGGAAAATTTTTGTTGAAAAATGCGGAAAATTCCGGAAAAATTCAAAAAGTTTGAATTTGTTGTTCGACGAAATTTTGCATATTATCGTATGATTTGATAATTTTAGACTATGTAACAGTGAACAATTTTGGATAATTATTCCGAAATGACTTTCCGAATGGAAACATAGAAAAATTCTCGGTGGAAAACTCGGAAAATTCCGGAAAAACTCGAAAAATTTCAATTTTTTCAGAAACATTTTGCATCGCAAATTTGAAATTTTTGTATAACTTTTTGTGTGCAATTATTCCGTAGTGGCTTTTCAGTTGAAAAAACAGAAAATTTTGGTTGGAAAATTATGGAAAAATTCCAAAAATTTGAATTTTTTTTCGACGAAATTTTACATCTATATATATAAAAATGGTGGCAAAAATGTATAGTAATTCATCAATTGAGAACGGCTGGGCCGATTTTGCTCAAACTTTTTTTAAGTTGTTCGTTATTGGCAGGAGCAGGTTTATGTGAAAGAAAATTTTGGGAAAATCTTCCGGAAAAGTCGGAAAATTGGAAAAATCGAAAATTGCCTTTTCGTATGGAATTTTGTGAGCAATTGTTACAGAATGGCTTTTCGAGTAGAAAAATGGAAAATTTTTGTTGAAAAATGCTGAAAATTTCGGAAAAATTCAAAAAGTTTGAATTTGTTGTTCGACGAAATTTTGCATATTATCGTATGATTTGATAATTTTGGACTATGTAACAGTGAACAATTTTGGATAATTATTCCGAAATGACTTTCCGAATGGAAACATAGAAAAATTCTCGGTGGAAAACTCGGAAAATTCCGGAAAAACTCGAAAAATTTCAATTTTTTCAGAAACATTTTGCATCGCAAATTTGAAATTTTTGTATAACTTTTTGTGTGCAATTATTCCGTAGTGGCTTTTCAGTTGAAAAAACAGAAAATTTTGGTTGGAAAATTATGGAAAAATTCCAAAAATTTGAATTTTTTTTCGACGAAATTTTACATTTTATTGTATTTTGATAATTTTGAATGAATTTTGAATGTGAAAATTTCGGATTATCATTCCAAAATGACTTTTCAAATAGAAAAATAGAAAAATTCTTGGTGGAAAACTCTGAAAATTCTTGAAATAACTCGAAAATATTGAATTTTTTCATTGAAATTTTTCATTTTATCGCTTGATTTGATGATTTTAGACGACGTAAAGGTGGAAAATTCGTTGTGCTGCTTGGAAAAATTTGGTTTATTGTGAAACCTATATGTATAAAATCGGTGTAAACAGTGTGTAGTAATTCATCAAGGGAGAACGGCTGGCCCATTTTGTTTTAAATTTTTATTCAATTGTTCGTAATTGGTATGAGGGTTTTATGCAAGATAATTTTGGGAAAATCGTTTGAAAAAGTCGGGAAATTGGATAAATCGAAAATTGGTTTTTTTATGGAATTTTGTGTGGAGTTGTTACGGAATGGCTTTTCGAATGGAAAAATAAAAAATTCTTAGGAAAAAACTCGGAAAATTCCGGAAAAGTCCAAAAAATGTGTTTTTTTTTATTGACAAAATTTTGCAATTTTCGCATGATTTGATGGTTTTGAACGATGTCTAGGTGGAAAATTTTCGGTTAAATGTTGGTTGGTAACGAGAAAAATAATATTTAAATAAAAATTCCGTCGAACCCGACATTGGGAGTGCCAGCGTCAAATCGTTCGATGCAAAATGTATTCGATCGCGAATTTTAACGGGAGCAAGACTAAATACGGAGTTACAGCTGTTAAATACCGAGTACAAGAACGTGTACGATTCACGATGAAACTGGAGGCATTTACTTTCTCGATGCTCCGAGTGGGACACCTAAGACATTGATAGTAGATTCCGGCAACAATTTGGTCAAGATCTCAAATATCGTTAGCCGCTGCATCCTCTAGCATACCTGTCATATTGTTGTAAGGCATTCGAACTGCAAATTCCACTTTAAAACTGTCGATGAATCTTCTCACGGTTGAAAAGCCAAAGTATACAATGACCAAGAATTTCGCAACGGCGAAGTAGATGCGGGAGTGCCAAATCAACATTTCGGATGAATGCTCGATAACGACTAAATGAGCTTTGGAAGTAGTTGACCGAACGATGAAGGATTTACGAGGAATTTTAAACAATTTGGTGGGGCTATGATTTTGCTCAAAATGTCTAATGCTGCTGATTTACTAAAACCATGCTTGAAAACGTCAAGAAGTTGTAATTGACCAAAAAATTAGGGGCTCATTCCAGAACCTCCCATCTTCTGCTGAATTCCCGAAACAACTGCCAGCGCTTGGCAATGGCCAAATTCGGGTTGATGTTTCGACTGAATTGATATCATTCCCAGCAAATTTTGGAAAAGTAACTCATGACATTGCACAAAATTTTAAAAATCTCGATTGGATTAATTTACGGGCAGTATGTTACTAGCAGAGAAGAATAAATACATTAATAGCTACAATTTCAAATTAGAAAGTTAAATCGCTTGAGAACATCATTCGTACAAATCTGTTTACAGCGTGACCGTAAAGGATGAAGCGACCAACAATCCGACCTCTCGCTTAATATGCCGCATAATTTACAGATAAAGGTGGGATCGATCATAATCATATTGCGGAATCTGAATCAACCGAAATTGTGCAACGGTACGCGGTTGTCTGTCAAGAATCTGATAAAAAACGTGATTTCAGACGATCATAAAGAACAAATTCAAAGAAGAGGAAGTCCTTATCTTACGAATTAGATAATTCCAACTGATCATCCATTCCAATTCCCCGACGACAATCAATAATTCGCAAGGCCAATCGTTGGAAGTATATGAGATTAATCTCGAATTTCCCAGTTTTATGTCCGGTCAGTTGAACGTTGCATTTTCGAGTTTTGGAGAACCGCCTTCGTTGTTTGTTTTTGAGGCGGAAAACTAATCGAAAAACATTGTTTATCAAACATTCTCTACTGAGTTTATCTAAAGGCATAAAATTGGGGCGAGACAAAGTTCGCCGGGTCCGCTAGTTTAATATAGTTATGGAGAAGGTGATGAGAAAGGCTGGTGTCAACATGTCTGGCACCATATTCCACAAGAGCCACATGCCACTAGCCTATGCCGATGATATAGACATCAGTGGCCGAAATCTGCGGGATGTTACTGCAGTTTTCTCATCGCTAGAAAAGGAGTCAGCAAAAACGGGTTTAGCGGTCAACGAGGACAAAACAAAAACAATGATTTCGACGAACAAAGAGTCCTCTCGATGGGGACGCACCGTGAACGTTGACAAAATTTGTTTTGAGGTAGTCGACGAATTTACCTACCTCGGATCTTCCGTCAACAAGATGAATAATGTCAGCCAAGAAATTAAACGGAGAATAGTGCTAGCCAATAGATGTTTCTACGGACTTCGGCAGCACTTTAGTAACACCACCTTCTCTCGGAATACTAAGAAACAGCTATACCAGGTGCTTATCTTACCTGTTCTGTTGTATGGTGCCGAATCATGGGTGCTTACTACAACGGACATACAAAACCTGGGAGTTTTCGAGAGAAAAGTACTCCGAAAAATATATGGACCTATCTGTGTCAAAGGCCAGTTTCGCCATCGGATGAACCATGAGCTGTATGAGCTTTACCACGACATCGACGTAGCTAAAAGAGTCAGAATCCAACGACTTCGATGGCTGGGACATGTTGCCAGGATGGATGTAAATGCTCCAGCGAGAAAGGTGTTTGAAGGCGAACCTGAAGGACGGCGCAGAGCAGGGAGACCCAAACTCCGTTGGAAGGACCAAGTGGTAGGCGATGTGCCATCATCTGGTAGGACTAACTGGAGAACACACGCAGAAGACCGAAGCGTGTGGAATTCTTTATTACTTCAGGCCTCAAATTTATGAACTACGTTTCGTCAATTGTAATTGGCCACTTAAGTAAGTAAGTAAGTAAGGTTAAGAGTATTAACAACGGAAATGCGATGGAAATTAAAGGGTGCTACAACAACACCAAAAGGCGACGCACTGTATAGCTGTATAGCTGCCATGAAACCAGACATGAATTTGGCTGCAGATTTGCGGTTAGTCGGAAGCTCAAACACCTTGTCTCCAGATTCAATCCGGTGGATGAAAGGTTAGCTACAATCCACATAAAAGCTAAATGTTTCAACATCTGTCTTATCTGCGCCCACGCCCCGACCGAAGGCAAAGAAGAACAGTTTTATGAGCGCATAGATAATGCATATGACCGCTGCCCCGACCATGGCATTAATGCAAAAATAGGAAGGCAGAATATCTTTTGTCCAACTGTCGGAAAATTTAGCCTCCACGAAGAAACAACCGACAACGGAATGAGGCTAGCATATTTCGCTGCGGCAATATACATGGTAGTAAGCAGGAGCATATTACGACACCTCGATATTCATAAGGCCACATGGCTGTCACCAGATTAAAAACTTACTTAATTTCCCTTTTTTTTCAATTCAATTCTTTATTTAAAGCAAGTATTACATTCTGTTTACAAACAGTTGTTATTGCACAGATATTAATTTCCCTTTACACCCCATGAATGAGGTATGGGATAGCTTCTCGCGTTGTTGTGAATTAACACGCTTTCTAGATTAGATTAAGATTCACAATTAAGGGCACCTACTTGTTTATCGACGAATGCGAACGTCACTGTTTGAGAAGCTCTTACTAGACATGCCGATTGACTCGACACTAATACTGCGAAGTTGCTGTCGACAACATTCGAGGGGAGCCGACAATTAAAGAAAATTTTTCTTTTTAAGATGACTAGAGCAAGGAGTTGAACCTGTGTTCTCCCGCATGGTAGTCGCGTGTTATAACCACTATGCCACGGCCGGTCCAGATCAAAAAACGAGGAACTAAATTGATCATATTGTAATTGACGGAAGGTACTCATCCAGTGTATTAGACGTACAATCGATCAGAGGAGACAACACCGATACGCATCATTATCTTATGGCAGTAAAGGTTTGCAACCGTCTAAATGTAGCTGGACGTCGAAAAGCTGCAGACACAACAGACAGCAACGGCACCCTCCACTCGATTGACGTAACTGCTTTAAGAAAGCACTCCTTGTCCTGATAACGATCCCGCACAATGGTACAGCATTGCTAACTCCATGGATAACGCTGCAAAATCCGTTCTTGGTTACCAAAAGCCCCCACCAAAGAACCCATGGTACGACCAAGAGTGTCGCGGTGCTACTGAAGCGAAAGATGCGCCATAGATGGCAAAACTTCAGTCAGTAAGAACACGCCGTGCGCATAAGAGAAACGTATATTCCGCAGGAAAAAGAGAGAAATGAAAAGACGTGAGTGTGGGAGTATCGAGATGTACAGGAATCAGATTGAAACCCGTAAATTTTACCAAATAGTGAAATATCAAACTGACGTCTTTGGTACAGACACATCCTCCTGTAAAGATAACGAAGGCAATCTGGTAACGGATACAGATAGTGTGCTGAGGTTATGAAAAGACTATTTTTCCCAACTGTTGGTACCCGGTAGTAGCGACGATAATGATAACTCAGAACCAATTCCCGACGACGGTATTGAGTGTATACCGCCTAGCCAGAATGAGGTCGAAATAACAATAACCCGGCTGAAGAATAATAAGGCAGCAGGAGCAAAATATTTAAACCCATCATCGTGTATGAGCTGTACAACGACATCGACGTAGTCAAACGTGTTTCAATAGACTGAATGCGCTGGCTTGGACACTTTGTACGAATGGACGAAAACGCTCCGGCTTGAAAAGTCTTCGGCAATAAACCCGATGGGCGGCGCAGGAGGGGGCGACCAAAACTCCGATGGATGGACCAGGTGAAAGAGCTGTTAACTAAGCATGGTCTGGCGAACTATCTACGGAGCGCAAAAGACCGAAGCGCTTGGAATACTTTTCTACGTGCGGCTACTGATGGATAAATTTCTGTTGTTGCTGCCATAAAAGAAGATGAAGAAGGAGGAGCTGAGGGGTTGCCGGCTGAACTTTTAAGTACGGGGTGACATGTTGTTAAGGCATATGCATCAGCTTGTTTGTACAATTTGTCTAGATGAACGTATGCCTGATGATTAGAGCCTCAGCATACTATATCCTGTGCACAAGAAAGAAGACAAGTCAGTATGCGCGAACAGAGAAATAAGTCTGCTTTCCATCAGTTATAAAATCCTATCGAGTGTATTGTGTGAGAGATTAAAATGTAAATTCGGCGAGATAATTGGGCCTTATCAGAGCGGCTTTAGACCTGGTAAATCCATCATCGACCAAATACTAACACAACGCCAAATCCTAGAAAAGACCCATTAAAAGCCGATCGACACCTACCACCTATTTGTCGATTACAAGGGAACTTTTGACAGCACCATACGTTCAAAGGTGTTTCAAGCCATATCTGTGTTTGGTATTCTTCCAAAACTAATACGACTTTGCAGGATGACATTAACTGACTCGCGATCCTTAGTTAAAATAGAAAAGAACCTCCCCGAGCCATTCAGTACCAAACGAGGTTTCAGACAGGGAGACCGACTATCGTTGGATCTTTTTAACATCCCGTTAGAAAAGGTCATATGAGAAGCAAAGGTAAACAGAACTGGCACACTATACACCAAACAACACATGCTACTCGCTTATGCTGACGATATTGACATCATGGGTCGGACATTGCGAGCGGTAACTGCAACCTTTGATAAAATCGAGAAAAAAATCTGCGAAAATGGGTCTGGCAGTAAACGCAGATAAGACAAAGTTGATGGTATCAACGCACAGAACGTCCAGAAGACTCGGGCAGACGGTGGAAGTTGACAACTACAACTTTGAAGAAGTCAGTGAGTTTATCTATCTCGGTACCACCATAAAACAAAACATACGACATCAGTTTTAATATAAAAAGAAGCCAAATCTTGGCTAATAGATGCTACTTTGGACTAAGTAAGCTGTTTAAAAAAAGGCAACCTCTCGTCAGACAAAAATCACGCTCTACAAGTCACTATTACTACCCCTGCTGTTATATGGCTCAAAAGCATAGGTACTTGCGAAAACAGACTAGGCAGTACTTCGAGTGTTTGACAGAAAAATCCTTCGCAAAATCTTTGTACCAATCTGCGTTGACGGAGAATATCGCTGTCGTATGAACCACGAGCTGTATGAGCTATATGCCAACCTTGACATAGCTACCCGTGTTAAAATACAACGACTACGTTAGCTAGGTCGTGTTATGAGAATGAATAAAGAAGTTCCAGCTAAAAAATCATACAATGGAAGGACCAAATGGAGATGATATCTCGAAACTTGGTGCCAGAAATTGGAGAAGAAGCGCAGAACAACGAAATGACTGGAAACCTATTCTATATTCGACTGAAGAATCTAACATTTTGTAACAGCCATCTAAGAAGAAGAAGAAGGAACCAGATCTCGGCATAAAAATATCCACAAGGAAACTTGGCTATCCTACGAACAATATTCAATATGAAAGGCATGTATGTAGTGTTATGAAGCTAAGGTGTGCACAAGATTGAGCAGAGAGATAAACGCCAGTAACCGGTGGCATGGATTTCTTAACGTGCATGTACCAGCTCAGACGCACAGTTTGGCTGTACGAGTGCATGCCCAAAGATTGGAATCTAAGCATATTTTATTCTGTGCTGTAAAATTGTGATCCAAGTGTGTGCTTCAACTACCGCGGGATCAGCCTTTTACCCATCGCTTATAAGGTACTATCGAGTGTGCCATGTGAAAGACTAAAGCCAGTGTTATCCAACCTGATCGGGCCTTATCAGTGTGGCTTTAGACTTAGTAGATATTCACAATTCGGCAAATCCTGGAAAAGACCCAAGGGAAACAGATCGACATGTGCCATCTTTTCGTCGACTATAAAGCTGCCTTCGACAGCCCGATACAGCAGAAATTACTCGAAGCCATGGTTGAGTTTGGTATTCCAGCGAAGCTAATACGCCTTTGTGGATTAACGCTGACTGACACGAAGTCTTCAGTGAAGATTGGCAAGGACTAGGGTGTTCAAAACCGAAACCGAAAAACCGTAAACCGGTTTTTTTATTTAAAACCGTATACCGGTTTTTGCAAAAGTGCCATTTTCGAATAACCGGTTTAACCGAGTTTTTTCCTTCGGGTACTCGGTTTTTTTTAATTGCTTTGTTACAACTCTAAAAGGAGTTATTGAAAAAGTAAAAATTTTAAAATTGAATTTGAAATTAATTTAGAGTAAACTTTTTACATTTTGTAACCGAGAATGTTTTTAGAAGCTTTGTAAAATTTTTAAATTCAATTATAAATTAATTTAGAAAAAAACTTTTTATGTTTCATAAACGAGAATGCTTTTAGAAGCTTTGTAAAATTTTAAAATTTAATTTCAAATTAATTTAGAAAAATCATTTTACACGTTATTTAAGTGGATCTACAATTCGAAGTGAATCTCGCCGACGATGATAGTGATGATGATGATGCGGAGAAATAGTGGACGTCGAAAAATCATACGAGCTCATTAAAACGTGTCTTAAATTATCGCAAAATTGTGGAAGCATGTTAATTCATTTAACAAGTCGAGCGAAAAACAAACAAAAATTGCATAGCTATGTTTTACAGGAGAACAATAAAGAACTAAGGCTCATTGTCGATGTGAAACACCGGTGGAGCTCCTTATCTGCAATGATTGAACAGTTTCTAAGAATCAACCAATGCGTCAACCATGCGCTTACAAGAAATACGAATTTTAAGAGAGGGCTTCAGCCTTTAGCCCTCGCAATTAAAAGATTATCAAATGATTCAGCGACTCTAATCGACGCTGAAGGAGTATATGCGTGTATACTGAAACAGCTCAAAAATATAGACTCGGTATATGTTCGGCAGCTGCCGAAAAATACAAACGTTCAATAGCCTAATTATACATATTAGCTTCGGAAAATATACTACAAGATCATCCTGTGTAAAGTATTCTAAAAAGGCGGAAACGATGGAATATGCGAACGAACTTTTTAAAAGACTTTATCCTGCAATTTCCCCAACAACAGCAGAGTCTAGTAACAGTTCAGATTGTGAGATGGAGGAATCCCCTAATGGCAGTCTTTGCAACTATTTAAACAGGACAATAAATAACATCCAAAATCCACCAGTGAAAACCAATTGCAATGACACAAGACTATATGATGATTTTAACTATTTCGATAGTTTTAATAAAAGGACAGAAAAGCTCAACATCCTTCTAAACGCGCTTTTGTCAATAAATCCAACTTTCACAATTAGTTTTAAAAAACAAAATTAAAAATATTCCAAAGATACTTCTTAAAAAATTAAATGAGAGATTCCAAAATTTTTAAAAAAGTAAAAACACAAAATAAGAAGGCACATTTCTTATTTTTTGTAAATAAATGCATTTTTTTAAACCAATTTATTTTTTTTATTTTTATTTTTAACTTTTTAGGAAAAACCCGGTTAAACCGGTTTTCTTTCAAACGCTGTATTCGAAATCCGAGTTTTCTAAAAAATCAATTTTTCGAATAACTCGGAAACCGGGTTTTTGAAAAAAGGAGGTATTTGAACACTCTAGCAAGGACCTTACGGTGATATTCTATACCAGACGAGGCCTAAAAAAAGGCGACGGCCTCTCGTGGGACCTCTTCAACAAAGTGATAGAGATGCTAATGAGGAGTAAACACGAGTGGCACGATATTCAACAAAAGCCACACGCTGATGACGTAGACATCATCGGTCGAAAATTGACTGCAGCCTTTTCAGTTATACAGAAGAAATTAGCGAAAATGGTTCTAATGGTGAACGAGCACAAAACGAAGTTATTAGTTTCAACGAACAAAGAACCTATTCGTTTAGGAAACTGCGTGAACGTTGACAACTATAATTTCAAGGTGGTACATAATTTTATCTACTGGTACTGGTTCTACCTGTCTTAATGTAGGGTTATGACACAAGCGGATGAATCGGTTCTGGCGGTATTCAAGAGAAAAAATACTCCGTAAAATATATGGAGTATCGGCATCGTAAGAATCAAGAGCTTTACGACGCATTAAAGTGCAACGGTTGCGTTGTCTAGGTCATGTTGTACGCATGAACGAAAATGCTCCAGCTCGAAAGGACCTCGACAATAAACTCGATGGACGGCGCAGAAGAGGGCGATCAAAAATCCGTTGGAAAGACCAGGTTACTGAGAACCTTACAGAACTTGGTGTGACTAACTGGAGAAGAAGCGCAGAAGATCGAGGCGCTTATAATATTTTTCTACGTGCGGATATAATCCACTGGGATTGCAAAGAAGTAGCAGCTCAGTAAGTAAGTAAGTAAAATCTCTGTAGTGAGTTGAGACATTCGTCGGTGGTCGGTGGAGACATTAGCTAGGGAATACGGGATCTATCGAAAGCTGAGAGCTGCTTAGGGATCTCCGCAGGGGTTTCTGGTTGTTCCCAAGTAAATAACGTTCAGAAAACTCTATCTAGAAAATCATCTATCTCCCAAACAAGGTTTAGTCGGTTATAATCCGATGTACACTATCAAATTCTAAATTCCATTGAAAGTCACATCACCTGTTTGGCTTGCCTTATTTAAGAAATGGGATAGTTATGTATTAGTTTAGCATAATTCATGCAATTCCTCAGATTGACAAAATATATTGCCATGGATCAGCTTCTCTTTATATAAAATTTACATTTTCCAAATTTTTTGGTTACTGCTAATACCAATAATGTTTTCGTCTGCTCAAATAGTCGGCTTGCCTTTCTAAACATTAATTTCTGATACCAAAAACTGTTACCCACATATTTTTGCATCTTATGACCATAAATTCATCAATTTCTAATTACTGTCCTTACATTTTAAGCATACAACTTCAATTAGCCTATTTCTAGTATATCCCTGTAACCCCATCTCTCACCAACACTTGCAACATACACACACACACACATCTCTATGTTAGTCACTCTCATATATAAAAAGGATAATCAACCATAAGTATCACATGTTGAATTGTGGTCCACAAGTGTGAACTATGGGTTTTCATAACCATTCCCCTTGGATGTGAGCCCGGAAGGAATAACGTTTAGATTGGAGTCTCTGGGTAAGCGCTCAACCACAAAATTAAATTAAATTGTCCTTTTTCATATATTTGCCGGCGAACAGTCCTTTGAGTTTATGTTCATTTAAATGGTCATAAATTATTATTTGGGAGTTGTAAAGCAAACATTCGTTTGCCACATCGGTGGCACTTTTACATATGGGAATCACATGGCGATGATGGAGGTGGGGCCAGTTGTGTGGCCTATATTTCCATGTAGCCAAAGTGGTTGGAGTGGACAGAATTGGTTGCTAATAAAGCATTTTCTTTTGTGTTGTATGACATTGTAATGTTGTTACGGTTTGAATTAATGGAAGTCATCTACTCTCTTCGATGTAACATATTTCTGGTGTCCAGAGTTGTTTCGTAATAAGTTAAGCAAATATTAATTAAGGGTATTATTATATAACAAGTAAACTAACTCACATGCATATGTATGTTTAATTGTTTGGGGAGTTACGAGAGAGTCTCGTTAGATAAGCATGAGCTACAGTAGGTTGTGTATGCTTAATTTTTAAGAAAAGAAGTGAGATAAAACTTATCTTTAAACAGAAAAACGTCTATGGAGGAAACGAGTGCGAGGATATTGAAAAAAATGGAAAAATAATAATATAAAAGTTTTGAAAGAAGGAGGTCCACCCGAATTAACATAGATGAAAATATATACATTCACACAGAGTGGCTGTAAATATGTTTGGAACATTTCTGTTACGTATTTATTCTCGAAGGTAGCATAAGTGACAAATTCACTCCAATGTACGACGGTGGTGTAGATCGTCCCGAAAGAATGGCTGATTCTTATGCAAACTGTTCTCCTGAACCCGAATATCACCCCATTTTCCCCATCAATATTTTCCCCGACAATATTCCTGCTGATTCTTATGTAAAATACCCTCCTGAATCCGAATACCTACTCCACTTTTCCCCATCACCCGCCCATTTATCTTTGCTATAGAAATGCATGCCCGATGATTTAAACCTATATTATCTATGCCCTGTGCGTAAATAAAGCAATCTAAATGTGTCTACTAACAACCGCCATATCAACCTTTTACCTATCATATACAAGGTCCTGTCGAGTAAATCTAGTTTCAGCCAACCTGATGGGATTTTATCAGTGTGGCTTTAGACTAAATCAATAACTGACCACAAATTCTGGAAAAGACCCACGAGACATATCATCTTTCGGTCGACTTCGAAAACCAGTTACGACAGTAATTACATGAAGCCATGGTTGAGTTTGGTAAATAAACGTGGTCAATCACTTAAAATACGGTGGTTGCGTTGACTGGGTCATATTCTGCGCGTAGATGAAAATACTGCAACTCGAAAAGGTTTATTTTATTATATAAACTTGATGAGTTGCGCGGTTACTGAGAACCTAGTGAATCTCTTATAAGGCATATGTAGCCGCATTGGTTACGCTCTGTTGTAGGCTGCCGAATCATGGGTGCTGACTACAACGGACAGACAAAACCTAGGAGTATTCGAGAGAAAAGTACTCCTAAAAATATAGGGATGAACCATGAGCTGCATGAGCTTTACTTTACTGTTTGTTTAATGAAGCCACAATGAATCTCATTCATGTTCCGTTCTTTTTGTCAGGCCTATGAAGACATGTTTTCTTAATACAGCGTATCATAAGTTTCAGTCATATGTTTCGTAAGCTCGATAGTAGCAGGGCTGACTAACAATGGCGAGGTAGTGGTTTCACACATCACTCAAGTTTACTGTCGTCGGTGCGCTCTCAATAAAACTAAACAAATTATATGTAAACCATAGTTTTTTTTATTTGCAAGTCCTTCTTTTTTGCATATGTATGCAGGCCTTCTTATAGGAAGTGAAGATGTAAGACTTTACCATTCAACGACATTCTATTCCAGCGGCGGAATTGGCAACCTGGCATGCAACATTCCGACATCATGTCATCAGGCCTTGTTTACTCATGCCTGAAAACAGGTATTTTCACTCTTTTCTGAAATATCCCGAGCTTATGTTCCCTCCATTCCTTCCATTCATTGAGAAGGGAGAACTAAGGTCCTCGATGATTTGTTATTCCACAACTCCGTGTGTATACACATTCCGGGTCCCTTCTATGAGAAGGAAGGCTGAATTTGCATACACCAGGAAAGTGTTCGTCTAAAAACAGTTCATGATTAATTTCAGCTACACAATTCTGATGCATCTTCATAAGCTAGATGGTAACATGACTGACTAACAATCGCTGGGTAGTGAGTGTATACACCAGCAAGGTTTACTGTGGTTGAAAAAAAATAAGTGTAAGTATAGTGAGAAATAACTAAAAAAACGCGCAATATCAGTAAAATAAAACAGTTTGAAGGTGACCAACAGCATTTTTTTTCTAAATTTGCCTTAAGGCATCCTTATAGGAAGCCTTTCCTTCCAACGACACCCTAAGTTATTTGGAGAGGAAGATAGAAAGCAGAGCGAAGGTATACTGACTGCTCTTGAAGGAGTTCTATAAGGCTTTATAGGTCCTTCCTTTGCCGCTGGGATGTTATTTTGAAAGAAAAATGGAATGCAGGGAGAATGCCTACTGACTTGTCTTAAAGCCGTTTTGTGAGGCCTTCTAGGTCCTTCCTTCCCCCGCTGGAATTCGTACGAACAAAGGCACGCACACATAAATTTCGCACTAATACCAAGCGGCGGGAATCATGAGTAGGATGGCCCTATTTCATGTGTTCTTAGAGATTCATTTGTATCCGGTATGTTTTTTTTCCTTTCAGGTCCTTCCTTTCGCTGCTGGGATGTATTTTTGAAAAAAAAAATGGAATGCAGAGAGAAGGCCTAGTGACTTGTCTTAAAGGCGTTCTGTGATGGCCTTCTTTCATGAGTGTATAGAAATTTCAACGTTGGGATGTTATTACGAAAGAAAGATAGAATGCAGAGAGAAGGCCTTCTAGCTTGTCTTGAAAACGTTCTGAGAGGCCTTCTAGGTCCTTCATTTCCCCGCTGGAATGTTGTTGGTACGAGCAAAGACACACAAACACGCAGACAACAATTTCGCACCCAGCGGCAGAAATCATGAATAGGAGTAGGTCTTCTTTCATCAGTCCTAGGGGATTCATTTGGATCAGGTATTCCTTTTGAATCGTTTGAGCCATGTGCGTCTGTCTGTCTGGCTGTCCAGCTGGTGCGCACGATAACTTTCGAAAGACGTCACCAAATGTTTTGAAATTTTGCACGAGTTATTATTTCCCCAAACCTACTTACGGTATTGTAAATAGGCTATATGGCCCCACCCCTTCTGGTACCTCCCTTACAAATACATCATTCCGCCCACTTTAGAAATCATGTAACAATATCAATACACCCAACGGGATCGTGCCCAAATTCCGTATTTAGTAAAGCTATAACAGGATAAAATTTTGGAAAAAAAAATTGGAAGTCTAGCCACGCCTCTACTGGCATCACGCATACAAATGTACCTTTCCGCCCACTTTAGAGATGGAGTAATAATAAGAATTAATTCCGTACTTAATAAAGCTATAGCAGGATCCAGTTTTTTAGATAACAAAACTGGAAGTCTAGCCAAGCCCCATCTGGTACCTCCCATATCCATCTGGTACCGCCCACTTTAGAAATCGATTAATATTATTAGTAGACCTAACGTGATCGTGGCCAAATTCTGTAGTTAGAAAATCTATAACAGGATAACATCTTGAAGAAATTATCTTTACAAATGTACCACTCCGCCCACTTTGGAGATGGAGTAATAATATCAATACACGATCGTACCTTAAATATGTATTGTGTTAAGCTATAACAAGATAAAGTTTTGGAGAAAAAATTGGACTTCTAGGCACGCCCCTTATAGTACCTCCCATACAAATGCACTATGCCGCCTACTTTAGAGATGGAGTAATAATATCAATACACCAAACGCGATCGTGACCGCATTCTGTATTTTGTTAAGCTATAACAGGACAAAGTTTTGTAGAAAAAAACTGGATGTCTTCTGGTACCTCCCATACAATTATACCAGTCCGCCCTCTTTATAAATCGAGTAATAATATCAATATAATAGAAAATTTGATGTTTTACTGAGGGTGAGGGTATATGTAAGTCGGGTTGACAAAATCCTTCCTCTTATTTTTTACATACCTTATGCAGGCCTGTAAAAGGGAAGGGTTCATGGAGTAACATTCACCGAATAAGGCCGTTATGTTCATGGATCCATTGATATGCTCCTTAAAATCCAAGTCTTTCTATGTATTTCATAGTATGTTTTTTTTTTTGGCTAAAGCCTAAATTGCCAGCAATTATTATTTGCTCTACTACTTTCACTGAATAGCCTTCATTATCCTGCCAACAACGTGTCGACACCAGTGTTGTTATTATTGCTGAAGTTCATCAGTGTTGATTTGTATTGATTTCCTTCCTGTTTAGCCCCCGTAATTATTCATTTATTTTCGCACACTCACATTGTATTATTTTTACCCTTAGGGCTCATGTGTCTGGACATCCGGCAGTAGTGACCAAATGTAAATACGGATAAATTTAATTTGGCTCACTCGAATAAACAATTCACTTGCCCGAGTGCGTCTATTTGAATTGTTTCTAAATAAACAATTTCACTTACTTGTGATTGTTTAGTGAAGACCATGGTCGGATTAGTGCACATTTGCCGGGGAAGTCTTTCACACTCCCTTTTGAAAGTGTAATGTTTTATTCATTAGTTCTAATCAGAGATTTCTTCAGAAAGTTTGATGGTTTTCATGTCAAAAGATTTTGGCGAATTGAAGTATAGAGTCTAAGACGAAATATACTCACAGAATGTTTTCTTAGACCTTCACCCCATTGGGGATATGTCATTAACGCAAAGTGTAGTGGACGAACATTTTGCCGTAATGCGTTTGGCATAACTCTGAACATAACGCTGAATATGAAACTGACACTTACTTTTAAAAAGACGTTATGCCTCTGTGATAATCTTCCTCCAGTCTACCAATACGATTCAACTCATCAAAGAGAAATTAATACTTAATATTGATATTAAAATAATGATACAAAACTTCCAGTAAAATTAAAGCAATTCGATGTCTATAATATGTGCAATTAACTTATGCGTGTAAACATCACAATTATTGTAGCTGACGTTTATTTTCTACCACAAAAACAAACAAAAATTTGATTGTGTTATAAAAGACTGCTACCACAATCCCCAAAAATTAACTTACCAACCAGCAGAGAGCGGCACCTTATCAGTAATGAGAAATCATTTTAATGACAGTTTACAAGCATTTCAACGTGAACTGATTTCAATGTATGATTTCATAAAAAAAATACATTTATACATTGTATGCAATACTCATTTTGTCCACAGACAACAGCCAACATCTGTTAACATTGTAAATGAAAAGTTACTGCTATAAAAATACTTTTTACTTTATTTAAAGCTCATTACATTCGAAATAACACAGATCGGAACATTTTCTTCGTTTTTGGAAAGTGATGATTACACCAGAGATACTGAGGGCTTGGAATGAGCAGCCAGTAGAGAAGCTCTTGTACGACATCAAGTAATATCGTAAGAGTCATTAAAATTGTTACAGTTTTATTGGATTTTACGAAATCCAAAGAAATTACCTGTTGTGGGTAAATCTTGATCGTAAAATAAAGAATAAAATTTGTAATTTTGGTAGTGAAAAATATATAACACTATAAATAAACCATAAAAATTGTGTTTAATTTGAAATGGACATTTTTGGCCAGTAAAATGTTTACGTGGCAGGTAGTATTGAGGGAGGTGTGTGATGGTAGTTGGTGTACTAAGGAATTAAAAGAACGAATTGTCTAAAAATTCGTTGGACATGAATATACACACTCTTAAATGAATTAGTTTCATATTACCTCCCCAGATAGTGTGAAATACTGCAGTCGCTATATTGCATTGCGGCTTAATCTTTTATCATAGACTCTGTAATTACCCATTAAGTCAACGTATTAGTCAATGTATTATTGATAAATTTCATTATTAGAGTCCAATTTCTTATACCATTCATTTGCGACCATAACAAATCTTAATAAATAGTGACGCAATTTTTATACATATATGTTTTTTACTCTTAAGCGAGACTTTTTACTCAGTTACACTACAATTGCTACAACAATGATCAATCCTTTTGAGTAATTTTTTCACATGATTGGATTTGAAAAGCAAAAAAAAAAATAAATCGTTTGAATTGTTATGGAAGATGCCAATCTAAAATGACTTCAGTATATTAAACGACTTCAATTTCAGCCAACACCCTTCAAAGCAGTAGAAAATACGCAACATCAGCAAGCGCATTATACACGACGAGCAGGGGTTGTATAGAAGCAAAATTCTTGATGGTATTACATTCATTTGAACATATGCGTTTTTTGCATGTGTGATTGATTTTGAATACGAAGCTTAGTTATTTGCGAAAGAAGGCACAGTACTTCGAATCAAATTGTGAACTAAATAGAATGAAGATTTGTTAAGTTTAGGGCCGGAATGACAGATTTGAATCTTTGTTGTAAATTTGTAAGCAAAATGTTCGAATTTTTATTTAAATAATAATGAAATAATAATTATTATTATTATTATCTTAGTGTCTAAGTCAGAGGCCGAAATGATTAGAGATTTCCATTCGATTCGATCTTGTGCACACCGTCTCCAGTCAGTCCTACCAAGCAGCGTCAGTGATTCCCCCACCTGTTCCTTCCAACGTAGTCGCGGTCTCCCTCTTTTGCGCCGTCCTTCGAGGTCTTGATAGAATACCGTACGCGCTGAAGTTTCCTCATCCATTCTCACGACATGGCCTAGCCAGCGTTATCGTTGCACTTTGATTCGAATGACCACATCAATGTCGTGGTATAACTCGTACAGCTCATGGTTTATCCGAATCCTAAACTCGCCGTTTACGCAAATGGTCCATATATTTTGCGGAGTATTTTTCTCTCAAACAGCGCCAGATGAGCTGCATCTGCCTGTGTAAGCACCCAAGATTCGGAGGCATACAACAGGACCGGTAAAATTAGTACCCGGTAAAGTTGGGCTTTGGTGGTTCGAGATAGGGTGGTGTTTATGATGTGCTCGCGTAGTCCAAAGAAACACCTGTTGGCGAGCACTATTCTCCGTTTTATTTCAAGGCTGACACTGTTGTTTTTGTTCATGGCGGATCCGATGTAGATAAATTCATCCACTACCTCAAAGCAACAGTTTTCAACGTTCACGCTGCGTCCCCAATGGGTGGACACTTTGTTCGATGAAACCATTAAGTTCGTCTTGTCCTCATTCACTGCCAAACCCATTTCGCTGACTCCCTTTCAACAAATGAGAAGGCAGCTGTTACCTCTTGCATCGTTCAAACGATAATGTCAATATCATTGACATATGCGAGCAGCATGTGGCTGTTATTAAATATGGTGCCAGACGGCTCCACGAAAAGCCCCCCAATGAAATAACGCCCAGGAAATAACCCCCAATGAAATAAAAACCAAAAAATTGGAAATAACACCCAAAACCAGTAAATGAAATAACATCGAAAAATAAATGAAATAAACCCCAAAGCGAAAACGAAACAACCCCCAATATTTGGGAGTTATTTCATATGAAATAACACCCAATGATAAAAATGAAATAACCCCCAATGAAATAAACCCCATCAGCAACAAAAATTAAATTATGCCCAAAATTCATAAAAGAGTCAGTTTACCAAAGATTTCATGAAGTCAATATGGACCAACAGCAAAGTCGCAAAATTATTGAAATGTATCGTGTGGATCGGAGATCGTTGTAGCCCTGCTCTATTTTAGCAGTTCGGACGACAATTTGCCTTTTACGTTTGGCCTTTACACAACCTCCACTGTCCACTTCATTTTTCGTTTGGGCGTTATTTCATTGGAGGGCTTTTCGTGGAGCCGTGCCAGACATGTTAACCGCTGCTTTCCTTAACACCTTCTCCATCACTATATTGAACAGTATACATGACAAACCATCACCCTGTCTAAGGCCTCTCGTCGTATCGAATGGCGCAGATAGATCCTTGCCAATCCGAACAGAGGATTTGGTATTCGTAAGAGTACACCGGCAGAGACGAATTGTCTTCGCAGGAATAACGAACTCGGACATGGCTTCGTATAGTCGATGCGTAATGGGACTATCGAAGGCAGCTTTGTAATCGACAAAGAGGTGTCGATTTGCTTCTCATGGGATTTCTTCAGAATCTGCCGTAGTGAAAATAACTGATCCGTCGTGGATTTACACCTTGTCTAAAGCCGCACTGATAAGGTCCAATCAGGTTTCCCACAATTTAGACGTTCACACAGTACGCTAGACAGGACCTTATACGCAATCGGTAAGAGGCTAATTTCACGGTAGTTTTTATACTCACTACGGTAAATTTTTTTGTAGATTGGACATAGCAAACTGAGATTCCAAACCTCTGGCATGCTCTCCTGAAGCCAAATATTCTCTTTGAGCTGTTGCATGCTTAAAACAAACTCATCTCCACCCACCTTAAACAACACAGCTGGAAGACCATCAGCCCCAGCGGCCTTGTTGTTCTTGAGGCGGGATATGGCAGTTGTTATCTCAGCTTGTCTCGGAGGTGGACACTTGATGTTATTATCTCGGATTGGTACACAGTCTTTATCAGTCGAGTTTTAAGACATCAATAGGCGGCAGAAGTGATCTTTCCATATTCTCAGTACGCTCTCGGAGTCAGTAACGAGATTACCATCCTTGTCTTTACAGGAGGGAAGACCTGTTCCATCTACCCTACCATTTATCTTCTGGTAGAATTTTCGGGCTACACTTCTGTTCCTGTATTCTTCCGCTCCTTCAGCTCTCGTTTTTTTCGTCTGAAGAGTCGAGTCGCCTCCCGCCTCTTCTCCCTGTACTTTTCATGAACAGCTCGCGTTGCCATTGGCTGCAGTTTGGCCCTGTATGCAGCATCTTGTTCCCGGGTGGCATTCGTCATCGTACCAGACATTATCGTTTAAGGGCTTCACATACCCCAATATGGACCGCGCAGTCCTTTCCATCGAGTGGGCAATATATTGCCATTGCGCGCGACTATTTTCGGGAGTTGGAGCATCACAAAGAAGTTGAGTGAGTTGGTCGGAATGGGCGTATCTCCGCGGTCTGCAGTTAAGCGATGTCCAGCTTTCTCTCTGCCTGGTTACGCAGAGTTTTCGCTCTGCTTAGCCTAGTACGCACCTTCACTGCACCCCTGATCACTCGTATTACCATGTGATCAATTTGGTTTCTCGTTACTTGATCGGGAGATATCTACGTTGCTTTGTGAATGTTTTTGTGGTCAAATCGTGTGCTGCTAATTACCATGTTCCTTGCTGCAGAGAAATCAATCAGTCTGATTCAATTTGCCGATGTGTCATTATGCAGACTAAATTTTCTGACTGTTGGGCTAAAGACATTCTCCCGGCCTATTTTGGCATTCAAATCTCCCAGCACGATTTTAACATTATGGCCCGGGCTACGGTCATATGTATCTTCAAGTTGGGCGTAGAATTCGTCACTTTTCTCCTCCGTCGGAGCATGAGTACATATCAGCGTGATGTAGAAAAAATTTTGACTTCACTTTTATGGTGGCGATTCGTTCACTGACAGGAGTAAACCTAGAAACCAGGTGTCGTAGTCTCTTGCCAACCACAAATTCACAACCAAACTCATGCTTATCCGCGTGGCAGCTGTAGTACACGTCACACATCCTCATCCGCGAACATCCATATTCAGTCCACCGGATTCCTTGTATAACAGTAATGTCAGCCTTATACTCTTCGAGGACATCCGCCAGTTGAATTGAGGCACCTGGTCGGTATAGAGTTCAAACATTCCACGTGCATAGTCTCAAATCGTGGTCCTTAAAACGTTTGCGGTGGTCGTCAACTTTTTGGGGGGTTCTTTTTCTCTTATTTCTCATTTTATTCACTGCCGTTATACTGGTGGCGGGTGGCAAGCCCAGCCCACCAGGTTCTGCATTTAATTCCTACTGCCAGGAAACATTTCAGCCGCTCTTTCTGAGACAGACGCCGGCCAGGAAGCCGGCAAATATGGAACAGACGCTATGGTTTTTTGGTTCGACTAAGGGAACCACGGAGACTTACTTACTTAGCTGGTACTTCTTTGCAATCCCAGTGGATTATATACCGCACGTAGAAAAATATTATAGGCGCCACGATCTTCTGCGCTTCTTTCCCAGTTAGTCACTCCGAGTTCTGTAAGGCTCTCAGTAACCTGGTCTTTCCAACGGAGTTTTGGTCGCCCTCTTCTGCGCCTCGAAGACATTTCGAGCTGGAGCATTTTCGTCCATTCGTACAACATGACCTAGCCAACGCAACCGTTGCACCTTAATGCGTATGACCACGTCAGTGTCAGTGTACAGCTCGTACAGCTCATGATTCATACGACGTCGATACTCTCCGTTAACGATGATGGGCCCATATATTTTACGGAGTATTTTTCTCTCGAATACCGCCAGAACCGATTCACCCGCTTGTGTCATAACCCAGGATTTTGCGCTTCTTTTCCAGTTAGTCACACCTAGTTATGTAAGGCTCTCAGTAACCTGGTCTTTCCAATGGAGTTTTGGTCGCCCTCTTCTGCGCCGTCGAAGACTTTTCGAGCTGGAGCATTTTCATCCATTCGTACAACATGACCTAGCCAACGCATTCGTTGCACCTTAATGCGTCTGACCACGCCAGTGTCAGTGTACAGCTCGTACAGCTCATGATTCATACGACATCGATACTCTCCGTTAACGATGATGGGCCCATTTATTTTACGGAGTATTTTTCTCTCGAATACCGCCGGAACCGATTCATCCGCTTGTGTCATAACCCAGGATTCTGTGCCATACATTAGGACAGGTAGAACCAGTATCTGGTATAGCTGGAGTTTTGTTCGTCGAGAGAGGGCTCTGTCATTGAATCGCTTGCTTAGTCCGTAGTAGCATTTATTTGCAAGCAGGATTCTTCTCCGGATTTCTAGGCTGAAATTATTTACTTTGTTGATGGCGGAGCCTAGGTAGACAAAATTGTCTACTACAAAATTATCTAGTGCCACTCGTGTTTACTGCAGCTTTTCTCATTATCATCTCCATCACTATGTTGAAGAGATCGCACGATAGGCCGTCGCCTTGTTTTAGGCCTCGTCTGGTACAGAATGGCAGGATTTGCCAAAGTGTGAAAATCTGGTCAGTTGTTGATTTTCCAGGTCTAAAGCCACACTGATAAGGCCCGATCAGGTTGGATAACAGTGGCTTTAGTCTTTCACACAGCACACTCGTCAGGACCTTATATGCGATGGGTAAAAGGCTGATCCCGCGGTAGTTAGAGCACACATTTGGATCACATTATTTCAGCACAGGACATAATACGCTTAAATTCCAATCGTTGGGCATGGACTCATTAAGCCAAACCGTGCATAGGAACTGGTGCATGCTCGTTATCAGCTCCTCACCACCGGACTTGAAGAGCTCTGCCGGAAGTCAGTCGGCACCGGCTGCTGTATTGTTTTTTAGTCGCGATATTGCTCTTCTTACCTCGACTTGACTTGGTGGTGGGCAATCTAAGCCGTCGTCGACAATTGGCGTGATACCTTTACGGGCACTGCCTTCTGGAACCAGCAGTTGCTAGAAGTGTTCTCTCCATTTATGCCAAACTCTGCGTATCCGTGACCAGATTTCCATCATTGTCCTTACAGGTGGGGAGGTCATTACCGTATCCATTTGCTCTTACTTTCTGGTAAAATTTTCGGGCCTCACCCCTATCCCTGTATCGCTCTATATCCTCGTTCTCCCGTTCCTTCATCTGACGTTTTCTTCCCCTAAATATCTGTCTCGCCTGTTTTGTTTTCTACTTATGCTGTTCCGTAACAGCACGGGTTACAATTGGCTGTAGCGTTGCCCTATAAGCAGCATCCAGTTCCTCAGACGCTATGCGACATTCTTCATAGTACCAGGATTCGTCTGAGCGCCGCTTTTCATATCCTAGCACGGTTGTTGCGGCGGTTGCCATGGAGTGCGCAATATGCTGCCACTGTGTATCGGGAACGTCAGAAGTAGAGACGTTGTGGCGTAAAAGTTGGGAGAGCTGGTTGGAGTAGGCAGTAGCTATCTCTGGGGTTTGCAGCTTCGCGATTTCCAGCTTTCTTTGTGTTTGGTTACGTGCGTTTTTCGCTCTCCTCAATCTTGTGCGCACCTTGGCTGCATCCAGGAAATGATCCGAGCCAATATTAGCACCACGGATCACACGCATGTCCATGGCACTAGATGCATGCCTGCCATCAATTACCATATGATCAATTTGATTTTTGGTGTTTTGATCGGGGGATAGCCAAGTTGCCTTGTGGATATCTTTATGCTGGAATCTGTTTCCACTCACTACCATGTTCCTTCCCGCTTCGAAGCTAACGAGCCTAAACCCGTTGTCTGACGTGTCGGTATGCAGGCTGAATTTACCGATCGATGGACCAAGAACATCTTTCCTTCCTATTTTTGCATTAAAGTCTCACAGAAAAATGTTAATGTCGTCGCCAGGGCAGCGGTCGTATGTTTCCTCTAGGCGCCCGTAAAATGCATCTTTAATCTCATCGTCTGTATCTTCCGTCGGGGCGTGTACACAAATCAGCGTAATATAAAAATAGTTCGCCCGGATGCGAATGGTGGCTATTCGATCACTTACAGGGTTAAACCGCGAGACCAGGTGTCGAAGTCTCTTGCCGACTATAAAACCACATCCAAATTAGTGTCTTCCTGCATGGCAGCTGTAAAAGAAGCCACAGTTCTTTCGTCGTGTGCATCCCTGACCCGTCCATCTCATTTCCTGTATGGCGGTGATGTCAGCCTTTTATTTGTCGAGGACATCCGCCAGTTGGATGGAGGAACCATCTCTGTAAAGAGTTCGGACATTCCAGGTGCATATCCTTAAATCATGGTCCTTATATCGTTTGAGGGGGTCGTCAGCATTTGGGGGGATCTTGTTTTTTCTATTCTTCGTGTTTCCATAATAAATTTTGTTTAAGGAAAGTGGCTTATTAGGCCACCGCTCCCGATCTTAGTTTCTTGGGGCTGCCAAAGCCACTAAATAATCCTGTGTTGAGCACCATTCGGCTTGGTGACTTGTTTGTGTCGACTAGATTTGAGATTTCCCAGTTTAATGTTTAATGTATGATTTTACTGTGAGTAATCGACCAGCAGGGATGAAGCGAACGGCGCAGCGTTAATGATATCACGGAATTTTCTCTCTACTGCCCTTGCCCCTACAGGCATTGGAATGTCACTAAAGGGTAAATTTGTGTTCCCTCTGAACCTTTTCCAGTTTGCCTGCTCCGATTAAGAGATGATGAAATCAGTAGGGCGGTTAATCGCAAGGATTACTGCGAGGTCGTCAATATAACAATAAGTCTCCACGTAACATCGTTATTCAGACCAGGTGACACTATCGGTGAGATTTGATTTGTCCCACCAAAGCGATGCCGCTCAATCGAACCACATCGTTTACAGAGAACTAGTGAAATGGGTCCCCTAAAAAGGCTACTTACGTAGGTACCCATGCTACGGGGCTCGGTGGATGGGCTCGGGGTATATATCCTGAAATCATGTTTTTTATAGTTTCCTTTTTTTATGTGTTTTTTTTAACAGCCAGTATAAGTACTAAAGGCTTGTGGCTGGCTCTCAACCATCAGCATTCAGCCGCTACCCGTTAAAAGAATATACCAAGAAACAACCCAGGTGCCTAGGTGCCGTAATAGCAACAGGGCAATAAACAAAGTTTTCTATTTTGATTTCAGTCTGAATTATCATAGCTACCTTACACTTAATTAGTACAGTTAATCGATCCACCTTCGAAAATATCGTTATGGACCAACCGTTCATAACCGTAAAAATATGCAATTTACCTATAAGTTCATTTGAAAACACAATGTATTTATAACTTTTATTTTTTACTTGATTAAATTTATTTAAGCAATTATTTTGATCGAAAAATGCAATTAGGATTATCTAACAAAATCGTGTGCAATCCAACCAGAAATACTAAATACAGTGAATTTTCGCCTTTCCGATGTGTTTATTGTGATTTTTCTTTCTCTGGTTCACTGAAGTTTTCCTTAAAAGATGGTTGACCCTTCAGTAAGTCGTAGGTCAATTAACTATACTGCAGTTACTGTCCAAGTATTTACTGAATTTCCATAGCTCTAGTTGCTGTCCTTTTAACACTGTTCCGAAGCACACTCGTACCATACATACAACCTTCATTCATTATATATTGAGTGGAAATAAATTGAAATCGTAAGCATGAACTCAAATGTATTTTTAAAAAAATCTACAATTTCCACTACAATATGAATATTTGCAACTGACTGAAAATAACTAAATGAAAATGTTAAGAGAAAAATATATCAAACACCTACAAGCACTAAAGTAAAAGACAACACTACTCGATTTGCTTTAACTTTGCTGCAAAATGAAAACACTTTAATCAAACCTCATAGAAGTAGCTCTCTTATTTCTTTGCTTCTATCTACAATTTTATCATTCATTTTCTTTTACTCTACTCCTTTGGAAATTTAGTCCTTCAGCCGAAGCAGAGCTAAAGAGGAAATCAATATTTAAAATTGCATTCCATACACGTCGCCAACAACAAATTGTAAGAAAAAGTTATACTCACACTCGCCCTTCTTCATGTCCCTGGAATAGTCTGAAAATGAAAGAAAAGCTAAAAGAATTTCCAACAGAAATAGACAATTCTTTTATGAGGAAATATACACTATTAAAACTCATAAGAAACACAACTGCCTGCCTAAGAGAAATGGATGGAGTTGTGTACTGACGTTAGATATACCCTTACCCCATTTGAGGGATGAGGTTCATTTGTGGCCTTAAAATTCTTATCACGTGCAAAGTTCTTTTTGTGGATTCTTTCCGTATGACGCGCTGCATCTTTCACTTTATATCCTTATAATGTATTTTGGTTGTCCTGGATGTTTGTTATTGTTGTTGCTTTTGGCTGTTGCTATTACTGCCAAACTAATTCATCTGTCTATGCTTAAATTTAATACCTAAAAATATTTCATAACTGAAAAAAGAGGAAAAGAATATTTTATGTCTTCTAACATACAGACGGAGAGAGAGAGAGGGAAAGTGCTTTCAGTGTAAGCGAATGTTTGTGGAATTAAGCATTTAGGCTTCTAAATGAGTGGTGCCATATGTGGAGTCAAACTACATGTTTTTTTTTGGACAAATGTTATAAAAATATTTCTACTCAGTTAGTTGTAATAGAATATCGAAAAATCCATGTATGTATATAAAATCTTGATTTTTAGTAAAACCGATACCCAGTTGGCGTCATATACTTTAGTTGATGTTACACAGGATTTTTTTTAATCTAACGATCTTAAGAATGCAACTTTAACCTAATCAAGACTTCCAAGTGGTAGAACTAGGGAAGGCCGCTCTATTTTGATTTAACGGGTAGGTCCAATCAAAGCCCATCCGCGGAGCCCAAATTACTCGCGTAATGCGCAAAATACCAGTGAAATGTTAAAAAACCAGTAAGAAAGTTTCAGTCTGGAAAACCGACTTACAGATACGCCTACCCTCAGTAAAGCATAAAATTTGGAAGTATATTTATAATATTACTCGATTTCTTAAGTGGGCGGAGTGGTACATTTGTGTGGGAGTACCTGGAGGGGTGTGGCATGACTTCCAATTTGTTCTCCAAAACTTTATCCTGTTATAGGTTTACTAAATACAGAATTTGGGTACGATTGCGTTGAGTGTACTGATATTAATACCCGATTTCCAAAGTGAATATGGGAGGTACCAGAAGGCGTGGGCTAGACTTCCATTTTTTTTTCCAAAACTATTAACTCGTGCAAAATTTTAAAACATTTGGTTTCGTCTTTCGAAAGTTATTGTGCGTACCAGTCGGGCAGTCAGACAGACGGACATGGCTCAAACGACTTAGAAAGTCATAAATCAAATTTGATTCAAAGAAACCTAGGATGTAAAGTGACTCCTTCTATGTGTATCACTTTAGGGTCGTATCAAATGATATTGGACAGAAAAGAGAATAGACAGAATATTATTAGGAATTAGGGGGCCTCTAGAGAATTTTTCTTCTCGGACCATAGCTCCATCTACTTTACAGTGGATATGGTAAGGGAATGTCAAAAGAAATATAGGAATCCGCGGCGAGCTTATTGGGCAATGTTCCAGGCCCAATTTGCCGCTGTAGTGAACTCTCTGGGAAGAGTCTGCAGTGCAATTGATAAGTTGATGTCCTGATAGGATAGTTGATGCTCTCAACCTTTGTTGAGTCTTGCCCTCTCACCCATCCGGGAAAGTTACGCAGCCTGTGTGGTAGAATAAGCAGCTGAAAACCCTGTGAAAAGCTACCACAAAGCAAAGAGAACAGAATTAGAGGAAAATAGAAACGCCTATAGAACCAGTTTCAATAGTTACAAAAAGGACATTAAAAGTTCAAAGAGAGCTAAGTGGATAAAATACTCTCAGACCATACACCGATTTAGAAGGGTTCTATCTTAGGACCCAAATGTTTTTGGTTTCATTCCTAAGACAGATGTGTCACGGACTGGGTCCAGCACTGAAACACTGGATTTGGTAATGGACACAACTAGTAAAACCCACCCACGTTGATCAACTACACGGCCTTTGGTTATGTGGATAATAGGGTGGGTGAGGAAAACGTGGTGGGCCATAAATACCTTTGAACCCTACAAATTGCCAGGTCCGGATGGTATAATACCCATTATGCAACAGGCCTCAGTGCATGTTATAACTCCGATTTTGCTGGACATCTTCAAAGTTTGAATCCGGTGGTTTTTATACCCAATGCGGGTAAGCCAATGCATGCCTCCCCTAAGGACTACTGACCAATAAGCTTCTCATCCTTTTTGTTTAAAGTTTCGGAGAGATTGATCTTAAGCCCTCACACATTGTACACGTCTCAATATGCGTACATCGCTGGAACATCTGTCAACAGCGCTCTTTATGACGTGGTTAGCTTTTTTCGAATTCCGATATTTCTGGGTAAAAAAAATCGAAAAAGGCATATAAGTCTTACTGTCGCCCAGACCAAACGGCTTATGATCTATAAACTCTGAACGAGGCAATGAGGGTTTACGAAATTCGTACCTATTAGGGGTAAAAAAGACCGAACAGGGATAAAACTGGTACTAAACGGCTAAAGGAATAGTCGGGAAAATTTAAGTGAATATTTTTGTTGTGCAATATGAAGTAATTTTTCGAAATTCGTTCTTTAGGTGTAAAAGTACCGAAAAAGAGATAAAACTGATACTTTCACCCAGAACAATTGCCTAAAGGCAGAATTACGAAATTGTATATAGAATTGCTTCCTATAGAATTAGAGAGCCGCTACTTGGGGTTTTTAGAAATTCGAACATTTTGGGGCCGAAAAGAGATATTACTTCACCCAGACAAAACTGCTAAAGCTATAACAGTATATGAGCATACTCTCTATATAATGCGTGGGGGAACCAGTCCATTTTTGTTCGTACTTTTAGATATAAAATGGGACTGAAGAGGCACATTCACTCAGACCAATGAGTTTAAGCTACATTCACATAAATGGGGTGTTCGTTCGTGAAATGAAGCGTTTGCGTTTTACCTGTACTGCTTAAATTTTTAAGAAGATATATTGTAAGTACGGGTAAAGCTATGCGACCCGGAAAGCTAATATTAATATGTTACGACCGCTGGTGAATTGGGTGGATTGCATGCTGGGAAACCGCGCGTCAACTCAGAACTTGGCAGAAGCTGCATGAAAAACATAGCGAATAGAGAAAACCCACAGGGGGGAGTCCTATTGTATCATGATTGGTGGGAAATTATTTCCAACGATGTCCGACCTTAGATGAAAACTATCCTTGTAAAGCTACTAGGATGGGCCATGACCTGTGGATTCGAGGCATACTATCAGAAAACTGAATTGGTTCTCTTTACAAGTAGATATAAGTTAAATAACTACAGGCCAGCGAGACTGAATGGTGAGGAACTGCAACTCTCAACGGAGGCCAAGTACCTGGGTGTTGATAGGATTCAGAAGCCATTTCAGAGGTGTCAATGCCATTTATGCGTGCCGGAACTGTAGTAGTCCTACCAATAATTGCATATGGATGTCTGGTTATGTGGGAGGGCCTAAATAAGAGTAAGCAGGACACAGCAAGCGGCTTTGGATGTGTTTCCGTGCCTTCCGCCTTTGGACTTGATCGTCAAGACTACTGCGGCTAGAGGGGATATCAGACCTAGGAAAACTGGATATTGGTATCTGTCCACATATGGTCATGCCATTATTCTCCAGGCCCTGGGGAAAGACAATTCTTTTCATCTGCCATGCATTTCCGTAAAGTGACTGTTGAAAGTCCGGAAAGATCGAATGAGAGGCATGATGGCAGGACTACTTATTGTGACTCCATTTCTGTATTTACTTACGGATCGAATATGGAACATGTCACAGGAACTGGTGAATACAGAGAGGACCAGCAACCTCTCTTTGCGCCTACATAAAGAATGCAGCGTTTTTCAAGCTGAAGTACTGGTGTTTTAAAAGACTTCGAAGCTATTATGGATTGTGGGATCGATTATAGCAGGCGGATAATCTTCTGTGTGGAACTGCAATTAGAGCAATCAATTCTACGTGGTAAAAATACAAAGTTAGTTAGGCTAATGCCTCTGGTTGTCAGCATCCGTTGGGTCCCGGGACATTGCGATATCTCTTGGAACAAACCAGCAGACTTATTGGCTAGAGGAGGATGTACGCTGACTGATTTTTACTCTCTGGTATATGTTGACTCGCCATTTGGAACCTTTATGGCTTAGTGAAGGGCTGGATGTGGAAAACAGCTTGCAGATGTGGAACTCAAGAGTCGAATGTATAACTACTAGATAGCTGTGGCCCCAATAAAGCAAATCCGATCGGAATACATTGTTAGGTTATGTAGGTATGAAATTAAGATACATAGGGCAAGGATATATAGAGGACATAGAAACTCGCTTCTCAGTCGCAGTAAGCTACTTAATAGATTTCATATGGTACCTTCCATGGTTAACTGCGTCAATAAGATTGGCTTAGGTACATCTTGTAATAGTTCTCCATGATTATCTTTGTCTATACATTAGCCATTCTGTCTCTATACTACTTTATTTTATTTTCCTTTTCCCTTCTTCCTCTTTATCGGACCATCAAGAGATCACTAAGAATAATGTGAGATGTAGTTTTTACCAGATCACACGAGTCCTAAACCTAACCAAACTTGGACAGAATAGGGAGCGTAGTCGCAGCCAACATTTAATGAAGTTTATATTAAGTGAAATTATCTTTTATTAGTAAATGCAATATATTTTGCTATTGCGCAAAACATTATCAGATTCGCAAGGCTGCAAGACACCAGACAGTAGATGAAATAGCTGGTACCATTAATTGCGTTACATTGGCATGGTTTGGTTATTTCTCTGATAGTCAAAACGTGCTACCTTGTTTTGATTTAATTTAGAAAAGCCACTATCCCTTTCATCACCCTATCATTGACATGATTATTCTTGTAAAAACTTCACTTTCGTCTTGCGTCCAAAAAACAAAACGTGTCGTTTAAAACTCAACCAAACAACACTTTTAAGTCCTTGATGACTGGAATACATCACTGCTTGTGTTTGGCATACGCTTACATTGTCAACATTTATGTTAAATTAAGTACCGGAAATGTAATGAAACAATGGCATCTTAATTCCAGCCTAAACTTTTGAAGCAAAAGTACAACGGCAGCGACAACATGACAATGGCAATTTAAATAATATGAAGTGGTATATAATGATTACCACCAAGCTACCATCAATGGCCACCAACAACCCCCATCACCACCACCACCACTGCTGCCTCTACTGTCAACACCATGCCCAAAATACGCCAAATCCGTAAGGAAATCTGTACCTTCCTACGGGGTTGCTCTGGCTCAAGTCGACTTTGACACCGTATTCATGTACAACTAAAAATTATGACATCGCCCCAAGCTGTATGCACGGAAGTGTCACACTACAAGTGAAATTTGCATATCCATTTGACTTCAGACGCCACCAGACAAAATCCTTACCAAAGGAAATTAGCTTAAAGAACCAGTGCAGGAGGCCCAAGAAATGGCTGATGCGCTACGCAAATCTTAAGTAAAATTTAATGAATATAATATTTCGAAATACGATTATGTAAATTAGTTGTTATTCTTCCTTATTTGCCACTTCGGTGCGTGGTGGAGATGTCGTTTCTCAACCCACTGAAAATTGTTGTAACGTTTAAGATGTTATGGTTTAAAGCTGTTTCCATTATCAAGCGGCCTTCAAATGTTTTTCTTTTGCTTTAAATTTTGATTAGAAACATTTGGAAATTTTGGTCACGGTGGTTTTATGCTCATCCCACAAATTTGATAATATGCTCTATGCAACCCACCCCACCAACTCGTCCACGTCCCATGTAACAACTGTCATCAATGTCTGTTAAGGACATTTTTGAAAACATATGTAAGCGGTTTTGTATTTCGTTGACATTGGAGGTTACGATGGTTCATTGTAAACTTTTAGGGGTATCTATAAATACAAAATGTTACATATGGCAATATGTATATGTACATAGTACATATGTGAGTGAACTTATATGTATGTGACTATATGGGTTGATTTAAAACTGTGCACCAGAAAATCATATTTTAAAATAAAATTGTGCATTTTATTATAAGCAGATGGATTTTATGGCACGCTTTGAAAGTTTTACTGTTCACATTTTACCAATATTTATCAAATACTTCTTTTTGGGGTAAAATCTACAATATCAAAAGAAGCAACGAATTTTTATAATTTCGTATCGGTTTAGTAATTTCCTTAGGATTCTTTATTTTTTGTATAAATTCAACAGGAGCTTCTGTGAAATTCACCTTATGTGAGACATAACTTTAATATGCAAAGGATTGTTAAATATGTTCAATGTAGACAATCAGAAAAATTTGGTTGACTGAAAGATTTTTTACATCTAGATTTTATTGTGATAACGTGTTAAACATGGAAGGACTTGTAATATATGTCTGGAATACTAAAAATTAATAAAACTTGTCTACTTTTCTCTATCTCCTTGTGCTTCGTTATCTTTTTGTATCCTTCGCCACTCACACGAACTGTGTGAATGGTATATTCATGTTGCTCTTCCATTTCTAACGCCTATAAGGAGGCGTGATAAATAAATGATCAGCATCAAATTCTGATTCGATTTTAAGGTGACCATCTGGCCGTCTTTGGGGCCGGTCTTGGCATAGTGGTTAGAACACGCGACGACAATACGGGAAACCCGTGGTTCGATTCCCGGCTCCAGTCATCTACATGTTTCTTTCGTTGTTGGCCCCTTCGATGTTGTAGACAGTAACTTCGCAGTATAGTGTCGAGTCAATTGGCATGTTTAGTAAAAGCTTCACAAACAGTGACATTCGCATTTGTCTATAAACAAGGAGGTGCCGTTTGTTGTGAATCTAAAATATAAAGCGTGTTAATTCACAACAACATGAGTAGCTATTCTATACTTTATTCATGGGGAGTAAAAGGAAATCTGTCCCAACAACCGGTTGCAGTCGTAAATAGTTTAAGACCTGTTAAGCTTACATGTGGTACACAAGCTTCTATCCTATAAACGGAGGTAAAGTTATATAATGAGCATGATCGGACAAAAACTACTTCCACCTCCTATAGCAACATCCTTACAAACTTCTATCCTCTAAACGGATGTCATATATAATTCAAGCTCTGAATTTGACATTTCAATAACAAATTATTGAGAAAAAAATTGATGTGGGAGGATAAGAGTAAAGTCCAACTCACATACAAACTCCCATTTTTTGCGGAACAATGTTTAATACAATATAGTTGTAGTGCACCATTTTTACAAATAGTGAAGGTTATCTGACATCGGCACAGCCGAAAATAATTACCTTACTAGCTCTAGTACTCGGGAGTGTGATGCAAGGTAAAGCTTCTGATCGATTTAACTTGGCAAACCCAAAGTGATCCTTGCCAATTGCACTTCAAGTCTACTTAAAGAGCTCCGTATTCGCGGTGCTATTGCGGACGGAGTACCTCCACGCGGTGACGCCTGGAAACGTGGCTTTTGACACCCGTCAGAGCACGGCTAACTGTGAGGAGCAAAACCTAAAACCCAGGCACGTAGGCTCAGAGTGAGCGATACCCTGGTCAGCGTCTGACCTAGAATGGCCTTATAAAGCTGCTGCAACCGATGGTCTCCCTGCTGAATTATTTAAGGCTGGCGTGGAGGAGCTGATTAGGAGCATGCATCAGCTCATGGAGAACATCTGACTAGAGACTAAAATCTTAGTCTGTTATGTCCCATATACAAGAAAGGAGATCGTTGTGAATGTAAGAACTACCGTGGAACTACCGCCTATCACCAATTGCGTACAAGATCCTTTCAAGCATATTGTGTGAACGTCTAAAGCCAATTGTAGAAAAACTAATTGGACCATATCAGTGCGGCATTGGACCTGGAAAATCTACGACGGATCACTATTCACTCTACGACAAATCCTGGAAAATCCTAAGCTCTAAGCTATAGTACTCATTATACCCTCACCCTACGGGTAGGAGGGTATATATCATTTGATAATTGTGTGTAACACTTAGAAGGAGTCACTCTAGGTACCCTAGGTATCTTTGAACCAAATTCGATTCATGACTTTTTAATTCGTTTCAGCCATGTCTGCCTGTCTGGTTGGTACGCACCACAATTTTCGAAAGACGTTACCAATTGTTTTGAAACTTTGCATAGGTTTATATTTCCCAAAAACTACTTTCGGTATTCGAAATGGGCAACATGGCCACGCCTCTTCTGGTACACAAATGTATCATTCCGCCCACTTTAGAAATCAAGTAATAATATCAACACAACCAACGCGATCGTGCCCAAATTCTGTAGTTTGTAAAGCTCAAGCAGATAAAGTTTTTGAGCAAAAATTCGAAGTCTAGCCACACTCTTTCTGGTACCTCCCATATAAATGTACCAGTCTGCCCACTTTAAAGATGGAGTAATAATATCAATACACTGGACACGATCGTGCCCAAATTCTGTATTTTGTTAAGCTACAACAGGATAAAGTTTTGGGGAAAATATTAGAAGTCTTGTCACGCCGCTTCTGGTACCTGCCATACAAATGTACCATTCCGTCCAATTTAAAAAAAGAGAAGTAATATAAATACACTCAACACGACCGTGCCCGAATTCTGGATGTTTTTAAGCTATATAAGGATAAACTTTCGGAGGAAAAATTTAAAGTCCAGCCACGCCCCTTCTGTTACGCCCACTTTTGAAATTGAGTAATAATATCATTCGTGGAAAAATTTTGTATTTAGTAAAACTACAGCAGGATAAAGTTTTGGATAGAAATACTGGAAGTCTAGCAATGCCCCTTCTGGCACCTCCCATTCAAATGTTCAATTCCGACTGAAACTTGCACACTTGTTTTGACTGCATTTTGATACCAACTTTTTATACAACCACCCTTAGGGTATATGTGATTTGATAAGACCTAATTCGTTTCAAGACTTTTGAGACTCCAATCCCCACGCATCATCTTTCTAGCCCTGTGTTATCCATGAGCTGATGCATGCTCCTAGCCAGCTACTCTCCACCTGCCCAATTTATTTATTTTTAAGGCGGGATATAGCCACACGTATCTCGTTCTGGCTCGGAGGTGGCCAATTAATACCATCGTCATAGATTGGATTGCGGAAATGTTCTCTCGATACCTTCAGAATGTTACTCGGGTCCGTCACTAGCTGCCCATCGCTGACCTCGCAGGAGAGCAACCCTGTTACACGCATTGTCGCCTTAACTTTCTGCATGAATTTTCGGGCTTCCTATATACTTCGTAGCAACTCTGTGTATACATCCTGCCTCTTCTTCAGCTTCTACATTTTCCGTCTAAATAGACGAATTGCCTCTCGTCTCTTCTCTCTGTGCCGTTCACGAACAGCTCGCGTTGCCATTGGCTGCGGTTTCGCTCTGTATGCAGCATCCTTCTCTATCGTGGCATAGCGACAGTCATCATTGTACCAGTCATCATCTTGAGACGGCTTTTAGTACCCAAGTACGCTTCTTGCAGTCTATTCTATGGAGTCGTCTATATATTGCCACTGTGAGGTAATATTTTCAGGGGTTGGACCATCCCGAAGCAGTTGAGTTAGGTGGTTAGAGTAAGCGTCAGTTACCTCTGTGGTCTGCAGATTACCGATGTCCAGCTTTCGTTGTGACTGGTTACGTACGTTTTTCACCATGCTTAGCCTTATGCGTACCTTAACTGCAGTAAGGTAGTGATCGGAGTCAATGTTCGAACTCCTGATCACTCATACGTCCAAAACACTAGATGTATGCTTTCCATCGACTGCCATGTGATCTATCTGATTCCTCGTCAATTGATCTGGAGATAACTTACTGAATATTTCTATGGTCAAATCTAGTCCTGCCAACTACCATATTTCTTGCTGCAGGAAGTACATTAGTCTCATGCCAGTGTTCCACGTTTCGGTGTGCGGACTGAATTTTTCAATGGAAGACTCAAATGCGGTTTCACTGCCTATTTTAGCACTAAAATCGCCTAGTAAAATTTTGATATCATGGATCGGGCTACGGTCATATACCTTTTCTAGGATCTCGAAGAACGCATGGTCACGTATAAGTATAATGTGGAAATACTTTGCCTTGACTCCGATGGAGGCTATTTGTGCACATACCGGAATGAACCGTGAGACTATCTCTTACCAACCACAAATCCACATTCAAATTCATGCTTGTCAAAATGGCCACTATAGCAGATGTCGCACTTCTTCATGCGCTAGCACCCGTGTGCCGTTCAATGGATTTACTGTAAAACAATAATATATGAGCCTTGTATTTGTTGAGGACTTCAGCCAGTTGCACAGAGACTGCTTACGAATGATTTATATTTTAAAGTCTATATTTATTATATTACTCATACGTGGACTTAAATACATTTTATTACCGCCTACAGCGCCACCTGTTGATAATTTTCCACAATATCATCTGGCGACGATTCATATTCGTTTTTTTCAAATTTTTAGCGTTAAATAGTAATACCAAATTTTAAGAATAAACCAAGTTTTTGGACGCCACTGCAGTATTCGAATTTAAAATGTTTCCCAGCTTTATCTCATATGCAGAGCTACTGCATGCATTTGAGTAATATCAAACGTTTTATGGGTTACTCACATCGCATCGCATGTATCACACTGCGATCTTAAGTTTCCAATACGCCACAGTACAGTAACGACAAAGTCTGACATTATCATTTGGAAACTTTAGGCAAAGATGTTTAATTTCTACTCTTACTGTTATCAACATAACTTTGCGCAACACAGAAAAGCTTATATGAGTCTTAATTTTGGTTCTTGTCAATGCTAACGTTTTTATGGTGAATACAACTGTTTCTTTTACCACCACATTTCACTTTCGTAGGTGCTCGCATCATCTTCCCTACAACAAAGCAACTGAAATACTTTCAATTTTCACCATTAACGGCTCAGTAAAACTGACGACCGACCGCACGAACGACCACAGCCAGAC
Source organism: Muscina levida (assembly GCA_964034835.1). Classification (NCBI taxonomy): domain Eukaryota; kingdom Metazoa; phylum Arthropoda; class Insecta; order Diptera; family Muscidae; genus Muscina; species Muscina levida. The sequence continues at coordinate 68,282,104 of OZ035883.1, forward strand.
GGACCAACGAACCAACCGTTCAGTCCACATACACGGTCGAACATCGTCCCCACCCCCCTCAACCTACCCAAGACCCTACACTATGACTGATGTGATGCAGCGTCGCACTCGCTTGAGCAGCTACTAGAGTTTGTTAAACAAAGCGCTAACACCAGTCCGGACGGCTAGTCACTCAGTCATTCAATCCTTTAGAACCAAAGCAAGCGCGAGCGCTGAGATACTTTAGAACGAACGCTTTAAGTTAGTGAGTTAGTTAGTCAGTCAGTGTATCTCGCGACTAGTAGATGTGTTTTGTTGTTTTCATTGTCATTAAGGTGTTGTGTGGTACAAAAGAATAATATTGAAATTCTGAATACGAACAACAGTCTCATACGTTGTTAATAACAGAAAATATAAATAAATTGGAAAAATTTATACAAAAATAAAAATTCATCAAATTTATTAATTTGTGATCGAAAATCGGTTGTAAAAAAAGAAACAAAAACGTAATAAACTTTGTGCAAAAAATATTCAATATTGTAAGCTGTATTTGTCATCGAATACGAAATAAGGAATCTTGTTTCAGTTGTTGCTGCAGTTTTGGTTGTTTTTGGAAAGTTTTGTAATCAACGTCATCGTTGCCGAAGTCCAGTTCCAGAAACATTGAAATTCCAAAAGATAGAGTAAGCATATAAAGTGAACACTTAAGCGCCATGTAGGGTCGAACCGAATTTTGGCATACCTTACACTAAGGGAGTGTTGAACAAAGCAATGAAACAAATATGATCATATATTAGTAAGATCATTAAAAATAAAGTTGATGGGGTTTGCAAACTATTATAAAAGCAGAACTTGTTTATAGCCATTTATGGGAATAAAAAGCAGAATTACGTAAATGTATGCAATATAACTAAGTTTACAGTTGAGGCTTTCTTGGATTAGTAGCATTCTTAAACAATTTGACAATTTAACACTTGAATGCTTTAACAGTGAGCCCAACAGTATTTTTTGTAAAGTTGTTGCCCCCATCGTATAATTCTGCCCAGAATTATCTTAGGATCATATTTGTAATATTGACATACACATGACCATTAATAATGACGATTTTTGGAATCCAGTTCTTCACTGAACTCTTTCTTAACGGCTTGATAGATTTGAGTATTTGAGTTCCTGTATGATTTACATATACCATTGAAACCAACAGGAGTCCTAGAGTTTGATAGGCTTGTAATGTACTATATGTAGTACATCAATTATTTTTCCTAATTGCGGATTGCGCATCGGTGTCAAAGTTGGTAAGGAAGGGGAAACAACCCACATATAGCCCCACGACTGCCCTGGAGTCGCTGCTGGACCGGTAAAATGTATAACCGACCCCCCATTATTTTTCATTCAAAACATTTTCCCCAAACATACCTATACTTCCCATCTTCACTCCCCTAAATATCGAATTTTTTATAAAACTTTCTCCCACCGCTCTAGTGTCCAAAGGTGCGCCTAGAGGAGTCAAATGTATGACCGACCCCCAATAGTTACTCAGAACATACCTACCCTATATCTTCAACCCTTTAGTTGGTTCCCACACAATATATTTATTTTCGCTTCAAAACGCGCGCGACCTTAGTGAAGGGTATATTAATTTTATTCTTCTGTTTGTAACGCCCATAAGAAGGCATGGTGAAATGACAGTCTATCTGACTGATCACTACCCAGCCCAAACGGCTAAAGCTAGAACCGTGAAATTTGGAATGTACGTTCCTTTTTTGACGTAGGCGCGCACTAAGACGGGATTTTTGTAACTCGGACTGGAAGAGGGGGAAAAGGCGTGGTACCGCCCCATACAACTATAATTTTGAAACGGCTGTATCTTTTAAACCATTTTAGGTACAAAGTCGAGATTTGGTTCGTATATTGGACGTATAACAAAAAATACTTTTTTTGTAGACAGAGGGCGGTGCCACGCCCATTTTTAAAAAATAGTTAAATTGGCCAAATAAATGGACCGATTTCAATCATATTTTCTTTGTGTGATACTGTCCATAGCGTCTCTATCATAGGCTACATGAAAACATAATTAGACAAAGGTGCGTGGCACCGCCCACACAAACCGAAATTTCCATCGGTCATATCTGAAGAGCCATTAGAGGTATGAAGATGGGATTTGCTTCATATGTTACTGATGCAAAGAGGATTTCTTTTAGGAGTATAAATAACCCGACTAATCGGCTAATGCTATAATCGAAGAAATTGATATTGGAATGCTCAATATCAAATAGGATTGAAGTTTTTTTTTGAAATCCTATATATCTAGATAAAAAAAATCGAAAAAGAGATAAAATTGTTACTATCGCCCAGACCAAACGGCTAATGATACAATCATGATAATTTATATGAGCTTAGAATTAGAAAGAAGCAAGGACCGTTTTCGAAACTCTTACCTTTTAGGTGTAAAAAAGGCTGAAAAGAGATAAATCTGGACTTAAACGGCTAATGGTGTGGTCGCAAAAATTTAAGTGAATATTTAAGTTGTGCGATGAAATTCGAAATTCGTTTTTTTTTGTTGTAAAAATACCGCAAAGGGATAAAACTAGTAGTATCGCCCAGACCAAATGCCTAAAGGTTGAGTTACGAAAATGTATATAGAATTGCTGCCTATGGAATTAGAGAGCCGCCAAATGGGGTGTTTAGAAATTCGAACATTTAGGGGTAAAAAGGCTGAGAAGAGATAAGACGGGTACCATCACTCAGACAAAACGTCTAAAGCTATAATCGTATATGGGCATGCTTTCTATAGAATTAGAAGGAGTACCAGTCCATTTTAGTTGTGCGATACGAATGTATTTTTTGAAATTCCTACTTTTAGGGATAATAAGGAACTACAATCACTCAGACCAATGGGATAATGTTACAATCACATAAATGGGGTGTTCGTTCGTCTTATGCAGCGTTTGTTTTTTACCTGTATTGCTTAAAATCAAAAGAAAAGATTCATTGTAGGTACGGGTGCAGCAAAGCGAGCCGGGAAAGCTAGTATATATATATAAATGACCAGTGTCGAATTCTAAGTCGATTTAAAAATGTCCATCTGTCCCCGCGATTACATTCGTAGTTTAACAAATGTCGAGTTGAAATTTAAAATACAAGCTTATCCTCAAAGCTGAGGTTAAATTCTAAGATGAGCTTACATCCTCCCCCTTTTTACAGTCTGTTCCAGCCGTAATTTAAGAAATATCGAGCTGAATTCTGTCTTCTAAATAAAGTTGGAGTTCTAAGATCAGTCCGATCCGTCTAAAACTGCTCCCACCTCCCATTCAAAATCCCTCCTTTTGGGGTTGTCCGTCTGTCTGTCCCCGCGACTACAACATTAGTTATCGAGCTGAAATTTGGTATGCAAAGCTTCCATCCTCTAAGCCGAGGTAAAGTTCCGAGATGAACAATATCGGACAATAACTACTCCCATATCCCAACCACACTCCCCATCTTTGGGGTGTCCGTCTGTCTTTCCCCGCGATAACAGCCGTTGTTTAAGAGCTATCGAGTTTAAATTTGGTATACAAGCTTCCACCGTCTAAGCAGAGGTCAAGTTCGAAGATAAGGAAGATCGGACTACTAACTACTGCCACCGCCCATACAATCTCCCCCTTTTTGGAGATTTAAAACTGCATAACAATATTCGCAGCTCATATAAACAATTACAGCTCAGCATTTGACTTATAAGTAAAAATTTATTAACAAAAAAGGATGTGAGATGCCAAATAGTAACGTCCACCTATCACACAAACTCCCCTTTTTCAATATTTAATGTCTAAATCATTGACTAACAAGCAGATAATTTTTAACTCTAAACTCATGGGTTGTGCACCGAGTTTGATGATATTATTACACCCTCACCCTACGGCTAGGAGGGAATGTATTATTTGATACGACCTAAAAGGGTAACACATAGAAGGAGTCACTTCATACCCTAGATTTCTTTGAACCAAATTCGATATATGACTTTTTAAGTCGTTTGAGCCATGTCCGTCTGTTCGTATTTCTGCTTGGCTGTCCGGCTGGTACGCACGATAACTTTCAAAGACGCAACCAAATGTTTTTTACCTTTGCACAAGTTAATATTTCCCCAAAACTACTTACGGTATTGAAAATGGGCTACATGGCCACGCTTCTTCTGGTACCTCCCATATAAATGTAAAATTCTGCCCACTTTAGAAATCGAGTAGTAATACCAATACATCCTACTCGATCGTTGCCATATTCTATATTTAGTAAAACTAAAAAAGGATAAAGTTTTGGAGAAAAAAAAAACTGGAGTCACGTCCTTTTTGGTACCTCCCATACAAAGTTACTATTCCGCCCACTTTAGAAGTCGAGTAATAATATCAATACACCCAACGCGATCGTGCCCAAATTCAGTATTTAGTAAAAGTGTAGCAGAATAAAGCTTTGGAGAAAAAACTGGATGTTTAGCCACACCCCTTCTGGTACCTCCCATACCCATCAGATACCGCCCACTTAAGAAATCGATTAATATTATTAATAGACCCACGCGATCGTGACCAAATTCAGTATTTAGTAAAGCTCAAGCAGGATAAAGTTTTGGAAAACAAATTGGAAGGCTAGCCACGCCCCTGCTGGTACCTCTCATACAAATGTACAATTCCGCCCACTTAAGAGATGGAGTAGTAATATCAATACACCCAACGTGATCGTGTCCCAATTCTGTATTTAGTAAAGCTAAATCAGGATAAAATTTTGAGGAAAAAAATGCAATTCTTGCCACGCCCCTTTTGGTACCTCCCATACAAATATACCACTCCACCCACTTTAGAAATCGAGTAATAATATCAATGTACTAGGAATTTATGTTTTACGGAGGGCAAGGGTATATGTAAGTCGGTTTTCTCGACTAGAACTTTCTTACTGGTTTTTTAACTGAACTTATTGCTTATAACTGCTAAAAGATCTACACCTTCCAGCAATTTTGCTATGTATTACTGACCTTTACTTTACTTGGTCACTTTGCATTCCCTGACTCTAAAATTACACCCGTTGCATGTGCAACGACAAACTTATCACACCTCATCCCCTCTGTAAGGTGAATGGTACCAAATTTATTTAAAATCTGATAACACCAGCAATTACAAACTTTTTCTTCTTCATTCTACCCCATAAGGGGGGTCATGGTACTGGTAGACCAGCGACTTAACCACAGCAGGGGGATTTACGGGCAAGAACCTTCAACAAAGTTTCATATTTTGTTGATTGTTTGCAAATGAGTGAATTAATTCGAAAACAACGAATGTCATATAATATGTATATACGTATGTAGATACAAATATTACACATACATTTGTATGTATGTACCCAAGATAAAGGGAAAGGAGGACAGCAGTTATCACATACAGATCTTTTTAACGACCAGATGATATGAAACAGCTGGTGTTCAAGTACTACATACATCATGAATTATTATTGCCCAAGACTCAAATATGCGTTAATTGGCTCTAATCGTAAACATTGCCAATGAACACCCAGAACTATGGAAGTTGTAAATGTGTTTTTTTTTTTGTGTTTATTTACGTTTTGTCTCGATTTTTATCAATTTTAAGCTTTATTTGTTTATGTCTTCGTTGTTGTTGCTTTAATTATTCTTCTTTTGGCTACGCTGTTAGTGTCACCAGGCCAGTCATCTAACGATCGATCACGCATGATGCCATATCAGACCGTGTTTGGTGTTCGTCGTTGCCGGCATTACGACCTAACTTAAAAAGACGTCACATATGTATATGTATTTCTCGTATGTCTGTCCGTTTTACTCCCCATCGAAATGAAAATCACGAATACGTTGATGAATCATTCGAACTTGAGAATAAGAGTTGCATCGAACTTTCTAAGTTGCAGGCTGTTTGAAACCCGGAGGTAACAAAATAAACAAATCTTGGCACAATAAAGCTAAAATTTATTCAAATGGGGTGACCAAAATATGGCACACCAACAGTTAATGTGTCATTTGGTTATTAGTATAAGACATTTTGGAATTAGGTTAATCTGATCGCAATCAGTATTTAAAAGTTATAAAACGGGCCCAAAGTTGGACAGATATGAAAGTGACTGACTATTAAAAATGCATAGCTTTACATTTCGGTATAATTACACGCAAATTAAAAACAGGTATACAAAAATACAAAGTAGATGTGTTAAAAATGCCGTAACATAAATAAATAAATTGCATCACAGTGCCGGGCGTGGAAGGGGAACAAGATTCTAATATACTGTGCATTGGCAGCTATTTGTATTAAGATGTAGACTGAATGGAACCTTGTTTCTAGTTTATATTCAAATGTCGGTACATTTAAAAGCTATCACAAAGCAATTAATATTCCGTAACAGTGCGAACAACTGTTATTGACATGAACTTTGGATTCGTTTTACAATAGACATCAGTGCTTCAAACCAGGCAAAGTTTTGGTAAATATTTAAGATAGAGGTCTATTTGTGCTTTGTAGGTGTGTGGTACTTAAACGGGGAAGAGGTCACTTTAGATCCTAAGTTTCTTTGAACCCAATTCGATTCATGACTTTTTAAGTCGTTTGAGCCATGTCCGTCTGTCTGGCTGTCCAGCTGGTACGCACGGTAACTTCCGTTTTATAACTTTAAAAACCAAATGTTTTGAAACTTTACACAAGTTAATATTTCCCCAAAACTACTTCCGGTATTGAAAATAGGCTACATGGCCACACCCCTTTTGGTACCTCCCATACAAATGTACCATTCCGCCCACTTTAGAAATCAAGTAATAATATCAAAACACCCAACCTGATCGTGTCCAAATTCTGTATTTAGTAAAACTAATAAGAATAACATTTTGGAGAAAATACTGGTAGTCTAGCCACGCCCCTTCTGTATACAAATGATTAATATAATTAATGCTCCCAACATGATCGAGCCCAAATTCTGTATTTAGTACACCTAAAGCAGTATAAAGTTTTGGAGAAAAAATTATTAAGTCAAGCCACGCCCCTTTTGGTACCTCCCATACAAATGCACCACTCCGCACTCTTTGGTATTGGAGTAATATTATAATTTTACTAAAAAATATTAGGTTTTTGCTGAGGGTGAGGGTATATTTAAGTCGGGTTTCCCGAGTGAAACTTTCTTACTTGTTTTTATTTTTTTGGGATTTATTTGATTGGGAGTTACTTTATATAGCCTTTTCTATAGTTCTATAGTCTAGTATCAGAAGGTAGTTGACAGTAGCAGTGTAGATTTTTATACTATCACCCTTAGGGATGAGGGTATATATCATTTGATACGACCCAAAAGTGTAACACATAGAAGGAGTCATTTAGACCCTAGGTTTTTTTGAAGCAAAGTCGATTCATGACTTTTTAAGCGTTTGAGCCATGTCCGTCTGTTTGTCCGTCTGTCTGTCTAGCTGTCCGGCTGGTGCGCACGAGTTAATATTTCCCCAAAACTACTTACTGTATTGCAAATGGGCTACATGGCCCCGCCCCTTCTGGTAGCTCCCATACAAATACATTATTCCGCCCACTTTAGAAATCGAGTAATAATATCAATACACCCAACGGGATCGTACCCAAATTCTGTATTCAGTACAGCTAAAGCAGTATAAAGTTTTGCAAAAAAATTGGAAGTCTAGCCACACCCCTTCTGGTGCCTCCCATATAAATGTAGCTTTCCGCCCACTTTAGAGATGGAGTAATCATCAATAAACCCAACGCGATCGTACCCAAATTCTTTATTTAGTAAAGCTGTAGCTAGAGCATACCCATAGCTGTAAAATGCATCAACTGGTTAGTAGATACTGCATGTTTGTTAATGGGGTCGTATGGGCTGAGCCACACCCTATGTTCCGTTTCCGGTAATTTTTTCTTAGATTATACATATATTAAACGAATCCATACCAAATTTCAAGAACAATGGTGTAATACACCCCATGAATGAGGTCGGATGGCTTCACGCGTTGTTGTGAATAAACACGCTTTCTCTTTTGAGATTTACTGCTAACGGCTCCTATTTGTTTATCGACGTATGCCAACGTTACTGTTTCGGAAGCTTTTACTAGACATGCCGATTGATTCGACACTATACTGCGAAGTTACTGTTGACAACATCGAGGGGCCAGCAATGAAAAAAAAATGTAGATGACTGGAACCGGGAATCGAACCTCGGACCTCCCGCATTGTAGTTGCGGGTTCTAACCACTATGCCACAGATGGTCCCTAGTAAGTACACTAAATTTTTGAAAACATAGAGTATCATGGGTATTACCAGAAAGGGATGGGGCTATTCTGCCTATTTACAATCCCATAGCTTCATTTGAAAACTTATTAGAACTGGTAAATTTTCAAATGGATCAATGAATGTTTACCCGAGTTATCGTTTCGACCAGTCAGCCTGTTAGACGGACATCGCTAAATGTGTCAAAAGTGCTGAAACGAATTTGGTCTTAAGATACTAGGATGCCCAACTCACATCATATATAAATTGATTTTAGTACAAAAAAAGTGTTTTTTTTTTGGAAAAAATTTGAACCCTTTCGAAATTAACCCATAACAACATCTTTTGGGTTAAATGACCTAATATATATAAAAGTTTTAACCTTATGCTAGGTCAATTTGACCCAAAGATAGTACAAAGGTTAATCAAATAAAAGTAATTTTTGCTACAATTTAAGCAGTTCTAAGAAATACAAATTTCATTTTGGTAGAGTAAAAGTACTTTTTGTGATAATTAAGCCCTTTTTGGTACAATAAAAGTCCTTTTTAGTACTACAAATGTATTTTGGTACTTTTTTTATGAAATTAAAGTACTCCTTTGGTACAATAACAATATTTTTTGGTGCAACAAAAATACTGCTTAGAACGTATAAGGAAAAGTTGTAATGGTCAAACATCGATAAATCGATCTGAAGTTATTATGGATCATATAAGAAGGCTAAAGTGCAGTATACAGACTAGACCGGGTCGGTCCCCATACAAAAATTTTTTTCTCCAAAGTCGAGGGCGATTGTTAAAGATCACCTCGAGACAACTTCAAAAAAAAAATTTTTTTTCCCTCCCCCACCCCCCGAAAAACAGCCAAAATCGTTTTTTTATAGCTGCTTTTTTGTTTGCGGCTCAATCGTTAAATCCTAGGCATTGGTGTTTAGGTTTCGACGAGTACTACATTTTTCCTATAGATGTCGCTAACACACGAAATCATCATCTTGTAATAATGACCTCATTTAGAGCAATATCTACCCCTAAAACTTCAAAATATTTTTTCCTAGGATTAAAGCTTTAAAAACCAAGAACATTTTGCTTTGGAAGTATACAGTTTTATTCAAAAACAAGAAAGTTGCGTATGAAAAGATGTATTTACAGCATCAACACTAATATTTTTTCCTATTGTTTGCATTATTACAGAAAATTATTGCATACTTTATAGTGCTGACGGAAAAATTTTATAAAAATGATTCCATACTTTGTAGCTCAAATTGTTGCATAAGTCTTAACGACATCGAAAAAAAATTTTAATATTTTCTTGAGATAAGTCATTTTTAATTTAGTTACCGACGAAATACAATTTTTATTACAAATAAAATCCCAAAAAGCGCAAAGGTATGTTTGTAATTACAGCAAATTTTGTCGCGACTCAAAATCCGTTCACGACTTTATAGTTTTGCAAAAAAATTTTCATTTTGATTAGTCATTCCAAGCGTAGATTCACTTACATTTCGCACAAATGTTCAGTGTCTCAAAATGCATGGGAAGAATACAAGTGCAAAATTATGTCTATATTTTATTATTAATACTTCCAGTGTGGACCAGGTATCTCTATAATTTCGTTGCTTGAATATTGGTGACGCTCAAATGAAAGACAACTGTGTTGAATTATAAAAATTTATCTCAAAGGACATGCCTAACTCCCATAAAAATTAAATTTTGCAAAATATAAGTTTTTTTTCACTCAGAATATATGAGAGTTGGGCGTGTCTTTGCATAGAACATAACGTATAACGTGTACATAGTTTTGGTCTGATATTATTTTTCCCGGTATTCAGAACCCACGACGATTTTGGCTGTCGCATACTGTGATCTCCATATTCTTTGAAACTGATTCTTTGACAATGATATCTCTTTTTTTTTGTTTCCTGGGTAGTTGTTGGGAAAATTGTGATGTTTGGTGTGCAATATTTTTGCTGGAATAATATTGCCTGGTCGACAAGGTATTGAAGTAACAGCAGCCTTACATTGGGCAATGATGTTAATTTGGTATAAGTGGGTGTAACAAATCTATTGGCAAAAATGAACCAAACTCGCAGTTGTGTAGCAAATGTCAAACGATAACTTTTTTTGCCCTTTGCTTCCCATGAAAGAGTTGTGGGCTAAAATACAGTTTTGCAACGCCACCTCCACCCTCTGATGAGACAAATATATTTAGTCTGGATATATTTGTAAATGTAGTGCCGAATACTATCAGCATACCAAATTGTATAATTCTGGGACTAAAAAAGTATATCAGCTAATTTCTAGAAAGTACCCTAACATTCCAGTATCCAATATTTTTACATTTTATCGTTCTAGCACGAAAAAAATGAAAATAATAGTTTGCTTTTGATACTGTGTGAGAATTTAATACATGACTCACGCTTTTGCCAAAGATTTAAGAAATGCAGTAAAAAAGTTTCAGTCGGGAAAACCGGCTTACATATACCCTCACCCTCAGTAAAGCATACAATTTTCTAGTATATTGATATTATTACACGATTTTTAAAGTGTGCGAGTGGTTCATTTGTATGGGAGGTACCAGAAGGGGCGTGATTTAGCTTTACTAAATACAGAATTTGGGCACGATCACGTTGGGTGTATTGATATTACTACTCTATCTCTAAAGTGGGCGGCATTGTACATTTGTATGGGAGGTACCAGAAGGGGAGTTGCTATACTTCCAGTTTTTTTCTCCAAAACTTTTTCCTGATTTAGCTTTACTAAAAACAGAATTTGGGCACAATTACGTTGGGTGTATTGATATTACTACTCCATCTCTAAAGTGGGTGGAATGATACATACAGAATTCGGTCACGATCGCGTTGGATCTATAAATAATATTTTTCGATTTCTAAAGTGGGCGGTACCTGATGGGTTTGGGAGGTACCGGATGGGGCGTTGCTATACTTCTAGTTTTTCCTCAAAAATTTTATCTTGTTATAGTTTTACTAAATATAGAATTTGGGAACGATCGCGTTGAGTGTATTGACATTATTACTCGATTTCCAAAGTGGGCAGAATGTCACATTTGTGTACGATGTACCAAAAAGGGGGCGTGGCTATACTTCCATATTTTTTCTCCAAAACTTTATCTTGTTATAGTTTTACTAAATAGAGGATTAGGGAACGATTGCGTTGAGTATTTCGATATTATTACTCGATTTCCAAAGTGGGCGGAATGGTACATTTGTATGAGAGGTACCAGAAGGGGCGTGCAAAGTTTTAAAACGTTTGGTTTCGTTTTTCGAAAGTTATCGTGAGTACCAGCCGGACAGTCAGACAGACAGACGGACATGGCTCAGACAACTTAAAAAGCCATGAATCGAATGTGGTTCAAAAAAGCTTAGAGTCTAAAGTGACTTCTTTTCTGTGTTACACTTTTGGGTCGTATCAAATGATATATACCCTCCTAACCGTAGGGTGAGGGTATACAAATTGGCTCAGTAAAAAAACAATAATATCTAAAGCTTATTAAATAAAAAGGATGGAGTATTCGTCAAAATCATTTTCTGATTAACCAGAAATTGGGTCAGTCTAATAAATTGTATGCTACTTCTTTAATGGCAGCAACAACAGAAATTTATCCATCAGTAGCCGCACGTAGAAAATTCTAAGCGCTTCGGTCTTTTGCGCTCCGTAGATAGTTCGTCACACCAAGCTCAGTTAACAGCTCTTACACCTGGTCTATTCATCGGAGTTTTGGTCGCCCCCTCCTATGCCGCCCATCGAGTTTATTGCCGAAGACTTTTCGAGCCGGAGCGTACAATGTGTCCAAGCCAGCACAATCGGTCTATTTAAACGCGCTTGACTACGTCGATTCCGTTGTACAACTCATGATTTATTCGACGACGGTACTCGCCTTTAACGATGATGGGTCCAAATATTTTGCATAGTATTTTTCTCTCGAAGACTGCCAGAATAGATTGATCCGCTTGTGTCATTACCCAGGATTCTGCGCTTTAGAGCAAGACAGGTAGGATCAGAGTCTGGTAGAGCTGGATATATGTTCTACAAGAGAGCGCTTTGTCGTTAAATCGCTTGCTTAGCGCTTAGTAGCAGCGGCTTGCGATCAATACTCGTCTTTTGATTTCCAGGCTGACATTATTTTGTATGTTTATGGCGGAGCCAAGGTAGACAAAATCATCTACCACTTCAAAGTTATAGTTGTCAACGTTCACGCAGCGTCCCAGACGAGTGGACTCATTGTTCGTTGAAACAAATGACTTTGTTTTGTCTTCGTTTATCACCGGCCCCACTTCAGACGACTGCTTTTCAATGCTCGAAAAAGCCGCAGTAACATCTCGCATTCCTCGGCCAATGATATCTATATCATCAGCATACGCGAGCAACATGTGACTTTTGTTGAAGATGGTACCATTTCTGTTTACTGCAGCCTTCCACATGATCATCTCCATTACGATGGTAAAAAGAACGCAGAACAAAATATCGCCTTGTCTAAAGCCTCGCTTGGTAGAAAATGGCTCTGACAGATTTTTGCCAATTTTCACTGATGACTTCGTGTCAGTCAGTGCCATCCCTCAAAGCGAATTAGCTTCGCGGGCATACCAAACTCAGACATAGCATCCAACTTACTGTCGTATCGGACTGTCGAATGCAGCTTTGTAATCGATAAACAGATGGTAGCATTTCTTTGGTCTTCGGTCGTGGATTTACCAGGTCTAAAGGTCCAATCAGTTTTACATTAAAGGACTTTAGTCTTTTATATAACACACTAGACAGGACCTTGTATGCGATGGGTAAAAGGCTTATCCCGCGATAGTTGGTACACACACTTCGATCGCCTTTCTTAAGCACGGGACATAGGACACTCAGATTCCAATCATCGGGCATGCACTTCCTGAGCCAAATCGTGTTTATGAGCTGTTAAAGATAGCTTCGCGTAGTTAAATATACATTTTTGCGTAAAAATAAATAAGTTCTAACCAATTCGAATGCTAATTCCTTTCATTACGCTTTATATGCAGTGTGAATTTCATCTACAACAAGTGAGCAACGTAAATTGCTTTGGCAAATAATTTTTTTTCTTAGTGTGTGAATATCTCCAATCACTCTAATAATAAATATATAATAGACAAATTTATATTTTTTAATTAAATTCAAGTATTAGTTTTAAAAAACTATCCATTTAAAATACTTCAAGTAATATACGTATTAACTAAACGAGTTGACACAATGCCTTTTAATAGATGGCAAATAGATTTTACATTGTTTGCTTAACAAGCACATTGTAATTATCTGTTTAAGTTACACAATTTTAATACATTCTATTATCCATATCTTAAACATATCTTAACCATATACGATGCACGGGTTGATGTCAGATATCCCATTCGAAACAAGTGTTAATGAGCTCATCCCCAACCATATTTAGCAAAGAACTGAAATCACTTATTAAGTCATAAAATAGAATTTGACGTAATAGCGCAGATGATGATGACAGTCATATTGATTCTGCCCATTTAATCGAAGATAAAACAAAAAAAAACCCATAGATAAATAAACAAATTTACCACAAGTATTAACAGGAGGTGGCACAACTCTGAACAACCTTGTAATACCAGTTAAAGGACATCGATCGATGATTTACACCAACGACAAGTTGAGTAAAGAGTAAAGAGGAAAAACATGTTACATTAAAATTTAGTTATCTTACGGAAGTCATGACGTTTGGCTGTAAAGGCGTATGGGGTATTACGTTTTGTTCGCAAACATTGTATTTCGTTAAGTTGGAATAGTAAATATTGAATGATTTATATGAAAGAAAGAGATTCCAGAGATAGAGTGTTTCTTGTATCTAACAGAGTATGTCTAAAACTGTAAAGTTTTAATAACAGCATTTATATTAACTGCAATTTCTTAGCAATATACTTATGTGTTTAGATATCTAGGAATATTTAACAAGTAATTTAATTCACCACAAAAAATTCCAAATTTCTTTTTAGTCAGCTCAAAACATGGACGCTGTAAATTAACCACATAACTAGTAAGCTAAGCTCAAGGAGCTTAATTAAAAAATAATTTCACCGGGAAATTTATACCGTCATGTAGGTTGTGGTATATACGTTATTCATCGAATTTTTAAAAAAGTCCAGCTTTGTGTCTGCCCATCTTTGGTCCTGTCCACCTGTTGTTATTGATTTACAACACAATATCGCATATGGTCGATCGCATTCTTCGACCCCCTTATCCACCAATCCAGCATGTTCATCTCAGTATTCCATAAACACAATCATCATGATCGCAGATTAAGCGCGTACTCAGTTTGTTTGCTTTGTTGTTAGTGTAATTTGCCAGAAGATAAATCGTGTAATAAACATTGTTAATATGAATAAATTATTAACAATTTTGTTGTGGCGCAAAGCAAAACAAAACAACGAAATCTTTTGATGTTTTGTGGGCGGCCGTAGAATTTTCCGCATTCGGTGCGCTTTAGATTCATTCATTACTCCCATGTAGTCAGCCGATGTTTGCATTTAGCGTATGAGTAGTAATTATATAAAGTCGATATCTAATCTATAGCAAGCTAGTTGCAATAATACAAATACAAACATACATACATACATAGTATCATAGCTTAACACACTGCCATGAACATGCTGTCAATACATATTGTATAATTAAAAAATTCTTGATATAATTCACGCTTGGCGTTATTTCCACTCGATATGAAATTGGAAATGTTGGCGCGATATTTATTGTGTTCATGCAATCGCGAGGGACCGGTTGTGACCGAAAACGGCTTCGTTAGCCAGCCAGTTTGGGACATTTGACATTTTTAAACATTTAAAAATTTATTTCAATTTTTGTTTGTGTTAATTTTTTTTTTTCTTCTTCGTAAGTCTTCTTGAATGTATATTTAAAAACATGACCAACCTCAAATAGTGATATATTATGACGTTTAATTTTATTGTATTTGCGAAAGAAATATTTATGTGTTATGCAAAAATAAAAAACGGTAAATTATTCAAAACAAAAAGTGAAATAACAACAAGACTTGTCGCAAGACTTATGACACACGCATAAATGTGGAGATTCTACTGTTCGTAAGCAGTAGCTTTAAGTGACTAATTGGTTGGGGATTTTATGTCAAGCTCTGGATGGCGAAAATTTGTAGGTAACAACAGGTCCGTAGCGATGGGTTGGATTATTTACTACTGATTTGGTTTAGATTTAAACTGCTCATGATCACAAGATAAAATATATAAATAGACTATCATCGATATCCTACTCATGATAACAAAGTCCACTTATTAATATATTTGGTACAATAACTACAAAACTTCCTTAAATAGACATGGGATTTTTTACAGGGCATAGACTATGTCTTTTGAGGCACTTTTGCATCATTAAGTCCATTTCAAAAAATAGTGGAATAGAGAACTTTTTGCAGGATACCGCCGATATAGGAAAAATGCAGCACTATAAGAAAATACGTAGCAAAAAGATACAAAATTTTCTTTAAATAAACATCGTTTTTATACCATCACCCTTAGGGATGAGGGTATATATAATTTGATACGACCGAAAAGTGTAACACATAGAAGGAGTCACTTTAGACTCTAGGTTTCTGTGAACCAAATTCGATTCATGACTTTTTAAGTCGTTTGAGCCATGTCCGTCTGTCTGTCTGTCTGTCTGTCTGGCTCTCCGGCTGGTGCGGTCGATAACTTTCGAAAGACGCAGCCAAATGTTTTGACATTTTGCACGGGTTAATATTTCTCCAAAACTACTTACGGTATTGCAAATGGGCTACATGGCCCCGCCCCTTCTGGTACATCCCATACAAATGTACCTTTCCGCCCACTTTAAAGATATAAATAAAGCCAACGTGATTGTGCCCAAATTCTTTATTTAGTAAACCTATAGCAGGATACAGTTTTGGAGAAAACAACTGAAAGTCTAGACACGCCCATTCTGGTACCTCCCATACAATTTTACCTTTCCGCCCACTTTAGAGATAGAGTAAACATATAAATAAATCCAACGCGATCGAGCCCAAATTCTGTATTCAGTGAAGCTATAACAGGATAAAGCTTTGGAGAAAACAACTGTTACCTCCCATACCCGTCTGGTACCGCCCACTTTAGAAATCGATTAATATTATTAAAAGACCTAACGCTATCGTGACCAAATTCTGTATTTGGTAAAGTTTAAGCAGGATAAAGTTTTGGAGAAAAAATCTGGAAGTCTAGACACGCCCCTTCTGGTACCTCCCATACAATTGTACCTGTCCGCCCACTTTAGAGATGGAGTAAACATATAAATAAATCGAGCCCAAACTCTGTATTCAGTAAAGCTATAACAGGATAAAGCTTTGGCGAAAAAATCTGGAAGTCTAGACACGTCTTTTTTGGTACCTCCCATACAAATGTACCACTCCCACTTTAGAAATCAAGTTTTAATATTTTGGTTTACTAAGGGTGAGGGTATATGTAAGTCGGGTTGCCCGACTGAAACTTTCTTACTGGTTTTTGCTTAGTTATATTCAAAAAACATAAATGGAAACATTGCACCCGATTTACCCTAAAAACGTCTTAACACCAACAGGTTTTTAAACAAAAATTCTTCGAAAGCCAGGTATTTCAGTCAGTTAAACTTAGTGATCTTTTTGTACCCTTCACCACGCGCATGAGCTGTGTGAAGGGTTTATTAGTATTAATTTATTACTTCCATTGTATTATTAATTTTGTTCATCCATTTGTAACGCCCATAAGGAGGAGTGGTAGGTATGATAATATATATATATTGATCAGCATCGAAATCTGAGTCGATTTAAAGATGACCGCCTGTCGGTCTGTCTGTCGCAGTTTAAGAGATATCGAGCGGAAATGTGAAATACAAGCTTCTTTCCTCAAAGCGGATGTTAAGTTCTAAGATGAGCTCGGTCGGTCAAAAACTACTCCCACCTCCCATACAAACTCCCCATTTTTGGGGTCTGTCCCTGCAATTACAGCAGTAGTTTAAGGGCAATCAAGCTGAAATATTCAAGCTTCCCTACACTTAACGGAGGTTGAGTAGTTAGATGAGACCGATCGGTCAAAAACTACTCCCACCTCCCATATAAAATCCCTCTTTTTGGGGGTGTACTTATGACAGTCCCCGCGATTACAGCAGTAATTTAAGAGCAATCAAGCTGAAATTTTGTATGCAAGCTAAATGGAGGTTGTGTTCTAAGAAGAGCCCGATCGGTCATAAACTACTCCCACCTCCCATACAAACTCCCCCTTTTTGGGGTCTGCCCCTACGATTACAGCTGTAGTTTAAGAGCATTCAAGCTATAATTTTGTATGAAATTACTCAAAGCGGAGGTTGAGTAATAAGATGAGACCGATCGGACGTAAACAGCTATGGGCAGGGAGCTCTCTCGGAGCTTCAAGAGCATAAGAATTCGTATCGTTACGAAGAAGTTACATCAAAAAAACAACAAATAAAACATTGAAGCACAAACACATGCAAGGCTTTCAATATAGTGGTGCCCATAGCTGGTCATAAACTACTCTCACCTCCCATACAAACTGTCCCTTTTTGGGGTCTGTCCAGGCGATTGCAGCCGTATTTTAAGAGGTATATAGCTAACATTTTGTATGCAAGATTCTATCCTCTAAGCGGAGGCTACTTTCTAAGATGAGCAAGGTCGGTCAAAAACTACTCCCACCTCCCATACAAACTGTCCCTTTTTTGGGGTGTTCGCCTAACTGCCCCTGCGATTACAGCCGTAGGTTAGGGAACTTGATATGCAAGCTTTTACCTTGTAACATGAGCAAGATCGGACCAATACATCTCCCACCTTCCATACAAACTCCCCCTGAAATATGTCCAGAAGCAGAGATTAAGTTCTATGATAAGCAAGATCGGATTTAAAAAATTATTATTATATTTATACCCTACACCACGTGCACTCACGGACCATGGGGTATACTCAGTTTTTTCTTCCATTTCTAACGCCTTGAAGGGACATCGAATCTGAGTCGATTTAAACATGTCCGTCCGACTGTCTCCGCGACTACTGCCGCAGTGTAAGAGCTATCGATCTGAAATTTGGTATGCAAGCTTCTGTTCTCTAAAATTATTTATAAAAAATGGATGTGTGAAGCTAAAAGTAACGTCCACCTATCACCAACTCCCCTGCGTCGCATGATTCGGTTTTCTAAAATGTTGCCTACTATTACAAGATAAATTAACCGAACATATTTAAATATCCTCTAATTGCCCGTTTGGAAGTTATAAGAAAAATATTATTTTTCCAAAAATAGGTCATTTTATATTGGAGGTTCCAAAAGACGCCCAATAAATAGTTCATATTCTTTCGGAAGACAAATTTTTATAAAAATACATCTTACGCAAAATATGACTGAAAACAGTGTAAATACAAAAAAGATATGTATGTAAAATATGAGGATCGATTCGGCCATTTGTATCGGAGGTATCAGAAAAGTTGTCGTAAAGGTTTCGATTCGACTGACAAAATTTAAATATCTTCGAGCTGTTCGCTAGAAAATATTAATTATCCAAAAAAATGTTATTTTGTATGGGAGGAGGAGTGGCGCTTTTCTGCCCAATTACAATCCCATTATTTTGTTTTGGAAAATATGAATCCTGGTAAATTTATATAAAAATCAGTTTGGTTTACTCGAGTTACCTTACCCACTAGCAAGCCAGACCGACGGATATGGTTCAATTATCTTAAAAAATCCTGAACCGAATTTGGACTGTTTCTCAAAGTTTTAAAGTAGGTCGCAGTAACATCCCGCAGTCCATTTATTAAAGATAGTACCAGTACCTGTGTAAACTGCAGCCTTCCGCATGATCATCTTCATTATGATGTTGAAGAGATTGCATGACAGAATATCGCCTTTTCTAAAGCCTTGCTTGGTAAAAAATTGCTCTGTCAGATTTGTTGGATCGCATCTTTTAATCACAGGACATAGCACACTCAAATTCCAATCATAGGCCATGTATGTCATTTATTGAGCCAAATCGTGTTTATGAGCTGGTGCGTGGACGTTGCCAGCTCATCGTCGCAGGCCTTAAAAAGCTCTGTGGGCAGTGCATAGGCTCCCGCAGCTTCATAGTCTTTTTACCTGTGCTGATGTTGTTTTGGCTCGGTTTTAGACAATTTACAACGCCGTCGATGATCAGCGTGATTTTGTCACTTGCGCTGCTTTCAATATTCTGTCTCTTTTGTTCTATAGACACTTTTTTCGACTGAAGAGACATGTAATCTCCTTTCTCTTCTCATTACATATATCGTTCCATCAATGCACGCGTTATCATTGGCTGTAGTGTTGCCTCGTATGCAACATCCATATCCAGGCAATACGCGACATTCTACACCATACCGGGGATTGTCTGATAGTGATTTTTCATATCCCAGAACGGTCGTTGAGGTAGTAGCCATATAACGCGCAATATGGCCCCACTATATGTGGGGAACATGATAATATGAAGGGTTTGTATGCAGTAATTGAGATAGTTGGCTGAAGTAGGCATTGGCTATCTCAGTGGTATGCTGCTATGCGATGTCACTACTTAATCGCGTAGGTACCTGGCACCACGCATCACACGCACGTCCATAACGCTTGAGACATGCCCTCCTTCGATTACTACTTGATCAATATGGTTTCTTGCCTTTTGATCAGGGGATATTCTGGTTTTGTATACAGGTTGACCTCGTTTAACACGCTAAATGGTCTCGTTCTAACACGGGTCAGGAAAAAACTTTTTTTGCTTTAAAATGCATTTTATAAAAAAAATGTTAACTGATATGTGTTAGTTCTAAATCGAAATTTTAACTAGAACACCATTTACTGCTTAATTAAAAATATCGAGAACACTAGGTGAGAAGAGTCCCCTATTTCACAAAATTGACGAAATTGACGGATTTTTGAAAAGAAAATTGAAAAGTAATTGTTTGCATTATAAACAAAATTTCAAGGAAGGGTTAATATAGCAAAAAAGCTTATTGCTATAAAAGCATCTTAAAAATTATGTTTATATTGGTTGTTGAACTGTAGGATTATTTCTACGGTTTTAAAAATAATTGTTAACTAACTTGCACGGTAACTCCCTTAAATGCCTAAGACCATATCTCATTCATGGGATGGATCTTGAAAATTAGTTAATTTGTTACTAAATTGAAATTGGGCAATATCGACGTATCCCTTCGATGTAGTACCGCTCATTCAAATTGGCCTACGATCTGAAAGCCAATATCCTTTTATCTTATAAGAAGCACAGGGCTTCAATAAATCGATATATCTCCATATATAAAGCGCCAGTAAGTAAAAATTCCATCAGTCTTACTGTTTTAAATATGAAGGCAAACAATGAGAAAACCCAGCAATTTACCAAAACCCCTACAGTGTTAGTAATTATATTATAAAATAAATAAATTACATCAATCATATGCTTAAATATGTACATCCACTTAATATCTTAAAGCAGCTTCTTTCTTCTTTCAAGTGTCAACCTCGTATTAATATTCAATTATATCCTCCCATCTAGTCATCTTGTCATGGAGTAAAAACCTACATGACTGAACAAAAATAATGCAATTCTACCCTTGGTTAATTTGCCATGCAAATTAATCAACTATTTATAAAAAGCACTAAAATGAAACTATTTTGATTGTAGTCTGTGGTTTTAGCAATGTGATATATATTTCTTCTCTTCAGTTACAATCTGCAACTGATTGATACCAATAATTTGCATGTATTAATAGCAACAGACAATCTTATTGCCGCGACTGTAGGTTACAATTCATCTAGTAACTAAACAAGTGCATATTTGTCAAATGTCGAAAATTAGTAGTTTTAGCTTTGTTTATATATTCGATCGTGGTGATATTGCGTATTACATCACATGCAATCGTTCGCCCAAAGTGTGATTAAAATTTATTAGCTTCATTAAATACTTAAAGTGGAGGGTCTCTCAATTGCAAAATATACCACGGCAGCAAGTACGAGTACAAACAAACCATATAAATTGGCTACTGAAGCAATACACAGTGCGGTAAACGAATGTGGGTGATTTACAGTGCAGAATAAAGTACCCTACGCGTAGAGATTAAAGGCCCAGATAATCTGCTATATATTTAGATTAATTTTTTGTTTTTTTTTTTTAATCTTTGTACGCATAGAGGAAACTTATCACTAGCCACATATTTTTCGTATGCTAAATTTATATCGATTTAAGAATAGTTTTTCTTCCATCGACATCGCGGGTTTTATTGCGAAATATACAATAACCACAATGTTGTATTTAGTCTACTTTAAGCTAAAAATTCAATATAAACTTTACAAAAATTAAAATAATCAAGGCACTATATATATAAATAATGGTACAATTTTAGTAAAAAGTACGTGTTTAGATGGATCCATTCACAATTCTAATAATTAAAGGAGATTGGTTCGGTAGATAATTTTCCAACTTTATATTTGGAGATAAGTCGAGGTTGTACATGCATACCATCAAATAAGATTACTATTCACAAAACTTAAGGATCGGTAATATAATACATTAAACTAAACATTAATACCATCACCCAATACCATTAGTTAAGACTTGAGTTATGAAATTAATAGATTAAAATAAATTAAAATACATTTACCTATGTATTATTTTTTGTCTGCTTGAGGAGCAAAAACGTAAAAAATATGATTTATTTTTACAGTAGGTACAATTAGGGGCACCACAACGTGTCTGATTATTTTTCGTAAATCAACATTCAATGAACGCTTACCTTTATAAAATTTGTCTGAATTCAGTATACATACAGAAATGATATGTATGTAAAAGGGTCAATATCGGTTATTTATATGGGAAATACCAGAAGGGGTGTGTCAAATAGTTAGGGTTGCTGAGGTTTTGCCTCCTATTATAAGATATTTTTTTTTTCATATAATTCTTTATTTACAATCTATCCACTCAAGGATAATAAGCAAATTGTTTAATATATAACAAGTAACAGAATTGACGATATCCATTGAGATCGTCTTTGAAAGTAAAACAAACTCTATTTAGTTAATGTGGTTATAAACTTATGTGTTAAATGATTAATTTACATCCGAAATGGTAGATCTAATACGTGGTGTCTCTTGAGCCTTCGAACTTCATGTGTATCATCTAGTAGTGATATAGCCAGCGGATTTACGTGATTACTCAGTCTATCTAAGTATTTAGCGCTTAATCTGTTGATTTCATCTTTGACGTATGGGATATGCAGGTTGTCATGAATTGTTTTGTTATATACAAACCAGGGTGCATTTATAAAAAATCGCAGTCTTGTTCGGTATCTTTGAAGTATTTCGATGTTGGAGTTGGTTGCAGTTCCCCATAGTTGTATACCGTACGTCCATACAGGCTTCAGTATAGCTTTGTAGATTAAAATTTTGTTCTGAGTACTAAGTTGCGATTTACTACCAACTAACCAAAAGAGCTTGCCAGTTTTAATTTTAAGCTGCTCCTTCTTAGCTTTAATGTGGTTTTTCCATGTTAATCTCCGTTCAATGTGTAATCCAAGATATTTGGCTGTTTGACTTTGTGGAATAGCGCTATTGTTCAGTGTAAGACCTGGAGAGTCTCTCCGTCTTAAAGTTAATGTAATGTATACAGATTTTTCGGTATTTACTTTAACAATCCACTTGTTCAGCCAATTCTCTATTATATTCAGCTGGTTTTGTACAAATCGTGAGGCTTCATCTGGTGAGAGGTTTTAGGCCAAAATAGCCGTATCGTCAGCATATGTTGCAACAGTTACATTTTCAGTAGTCGGTATGTCTGATGTGATGATGGTGCCTTAGGGCACTCCTGCGGAAATATCGAATATATCCGACGTATCGTCATTAACTTTGACATAGAAGTGTCTGTTTGATAAAAATGATTTCAGCAACAAATAAAGAGAACTTAAAAACTTAATTTCCCTTTGCACCCCATGAATGAGGTATGGGATAGCTTCTCGCGTTGTTGTGAATTAACGCGCTTTCTATTTTTAGATTCACAACTACCGGCACCTACTTGTTTATCGACGAATGCGAACGTCACTGATTGAGAAGCTCTTACTAGACACGACGATTGAATCGACGCTTAATACTGCGAAGTTGCTGTCAACAACTTTCGAGGGGAGCCGACAATGAAAGAAAATTGTCTTTATTTTTTTCTTTTAAGATGACTGGAGCCTGGTTTGAACCTGCGATCTCCCGCATGGTAGTCGCGTGTTCTAACCACTATGCCACGGCCGGTCCCAATAAAGAGAGGTAGGAATAATATTTTTTGATTCTAAGACGGCAAGAACCTTTTCAATAATATTCTTTGGAATATTTTTGAGAATGTGACCAGCAGACTAATCGGTCGATATGATGTCACTGCATTTTCTGGTTTTCCAGGTTTTGGTATCGTTATAATCTCTGCATACTTCGATTGAGAAGGAAAATGATTCAGAACTTAATGCCTTTACTTGGTAAATTATTAACAACCATTCCATCAACGCAGTTAAACCCAGGGTACTTTTTAGTATTTAATTTATTTATTTCTTCCTTTACATCTTTAGGTGAGACAGATTTAATGGGCATGGGCTTTCTATGAAATCAAGTACCTCCTTGGCATGATCTGAACTACAAATTGCATATGTTTTAAATGTTTTATGGAGATAAGATGCAAACGCATCTGCATTCTTTTATTAGTTGTACACCATACACCGTTTTCGTCTTTGATGGGTACATTTATTTTTGATGGACGCTTAAGATAGTATGTTGCTTTCCACAAGGTGTGTTCACTATTATTTACGTCATTAAGACTACGTAGGAAATTTTCTAATTGTTCGTTTCGTAGCTCAATGAGGCGACGTCTAAGAAGTTTTGCTGCGTTATTAAATACTCGCTTATCGTTTCGATTTCGACTAAGTTGCCAATTTTTCTCAATCTTCTTCTCTTTCTTATCAAAACTCTGATTTCATTAGATAGTACAATCAAAGTTCATTAGACACAATCATTATTTTCTGGAGTGGATAAAAATCCAGCTTCATGAATAAGATTGATGAATGAATATCCAGACGATTTTGAAATATTTAGTTTTATATTACTTTCAATCCATTCACGAAACGAATTCAAATCAGTTTTCGAAGATATGATTTTGTATCGTCGAGCTGCAGAATGAATAAACGTATTAAAATTTATAATAACTGGTGTGTGATCTGAATTTAATTAATCGCAACCAGTTATAGATAAAAATTGTTGAGCAATCCCCTTGATAAACAGCAAACTCTAGTAGATCTGGTATTTTTCTTGTTTCAGATGGCCAGTAGGTTGGCTGTCCTGTGGCAAAAGCAGAAAAGTTGTAGTCGTAAGTGCATTTAAGTAGTTCTTCTGGTACCTCCCAAACAAATGACCGAATTCACCCTCATAGTTTTTCATATATATCTTTCTTGTAAATTCACTGAATTCAGTCACATTTTGCGTAAGATGCACACTAAGGTGGGTCGCACTTTATACAAATAAAAAAAGTTTTGCCGGTCACCCCCTAAAATGAAAGATAATTTAAAAACAAATTCAAAAAAAAATTTTATTTTTTTTTGCCACGCCCCTTGACCCCGCACATTGGTTTTTTTGTTTCCTATGTCTCCATTTATAGTCCGATCGTAATGTGTGACATATCAATGTTTTTGGACTGACAACAGCTACATTTTCTTCTCTGATCACTTTTGACTCCGACGTCAAGTTCTAGAAGTTTCTAACGGAATCTCGGCTTTTACCCCCCTAGTCGCGTGTTCTAGCGACTAGGCCACGGCCGGTCCCACTCTGGTAAGGTCCAATCAAGATCCCTAAGATGAAACTTAGTCTATTACATAACACATTCGACAGAACATTGTATGCGATAGATAAAAGGCTTAACCCGCATAGTTGGTGCAAACACGTAACTCGCCTTTCTAGAGCACAGGACGTATAAAACTCTGATTCCAATAATCGGGCATGCATTCTTCAAGTCAAATCGTGTTTATGAGCTGGTGTATGCACGTTGCCAGCTCATCGCCGATGGCATTAAAAAGCTCTGCATCCAGTAGTAGGCATTGGCTACCTCGGTGGTATGATCGATCGTTTTTTGCACTACATGTGCGTACCTTTGCTGTAACTACGTGGTCATCCGAGTCGGCATTTACACCGCGTATCAGTAGCTGATAAATCTGGTTTCTTGTCTTTTGTTGTATCTTTATGCGGAAATCTGCTTCCAATCCCTATCATGTTTCTGGCGGACGAGAATCTAATTAGTCTGAATCCGTTATTCGTTAGAAACATCTGCATTGAAACTGTAATAAAATTGCTTTGTATCTTGATCTGATTTACGGAACATATTGTTAATTTATTTGATGTCAATGCTCATTGTAGGGTATTTTGAGAAACTGACACAATTTTTTGTGTCCCAACAAGCATTTAATATTTCGCCACAATCCACAGTGGACATTTTATTAAGTCTCATAAACGCTTATTAAGCGCCAAAGCTGAATATTGTATCGCAGGCAGATTGACTGACTAACTGGCTTGACGGTCGATGTGACTGACACACATTTTCATTAGCGGCATTAAAAAAGCCGGTGTGGCGTAATACATAAATGGTTTTCCATTAGGAATGACTTAGATTTTGTTTACCGTATTTAACACATTAGCGATCAAAATTGCATAGGACTAGAGGCTCGGGTATGGGAAATAGATCATGAATGTATCTGTGTATTTTTGTTGCCAAATAAAAAGACTGAAACAAATTCAGAAAATATTGAAAAATTAAAATAGGTGTACTAAGTTGGGGAGGTTAAGATGAGTCTTATTTATGAAATTTTTTTCTTTGACTTAAATCAGGAAGAAATACAGGATTTTGCGTTTCCATTGAAGTAACACACTTTAGTGTTGGACTCATTTACTGACACAGTTTAATTAAATTTCAGTTAATATTTTTGGAATATGATTTAAGAAATTTGGATTAAGTTTCTGTCCGACAATTTGATTTTAACAAGTCTAAACAATAAAAAAGCTATACTTTTGAACATTTTTTTAAAAAACTACGATCTAAGAGATACATACCTTTTTTATTATCTCTAAATTGATGTAACTATATTCCTATATTGAGTACCTATATTCCTATATTGACGCTGTTTTCTGATATTGGAAATACAATCTTTAATTTTTATCTGTGGGATATCTCTTAAGTTGAATTTGACTAAGAAAGTCAAAACGTCGCGACCCAACACCCATAGCTGGATGTCATCTCTTAACACACCTACTCCAACTTTGTCTTAAAACCCCATCGTCCCTTTTCCAACACCCTTCAAACATATTCGTTAATAAACAATTTACACATAAGATAAATAACATTTTCATTTTGTGTTTTTTCTCCCTTGTTTCTTCTTCTCTTTGTGTCATTTATTTATAATTTCAATAGCGAACCGCACTTTCGCACCGAGTTCCGACAAGAAGCCGATAAACAAGAATCCAAAAGCAAACTTCTTGAGAAGAGCCACCAAGTGTCTGGGAGCCCCAATTTCAAAAGCTGATTAACTGCAAAAATAGCACACACTCGCACACACATCGCCCGAGTTCTCAGCGGCGGAAACAAACCAAAGCGCGCAACAATACAAAAAATTACAAAGTCATTAAGTGATTAGACGACGACTTCGCGCCAGCGTCGCTAGCGTTCACGTTTTAAGTTTTCATTTGTGTTATTTTGTGTTTTTGTTTTGTCCAATCACCTAAAAAGTTAACAATAATAACTGAAAATCAGTTAATATTCTCAGCAGCGTTGGGTTAGTGTGCGATTTTTGAGGAGCGTGTGAAATGCTAAGACACTATGACGGCTTTTAAGATAACTGAAGTGAAAGCGGACATATTTCAAGTACCGCAAAGCTATTCATTGGCCTTTACCAGCACGGCGGACTTTTATGCCGAAAAGGGTAAATTGGCCTGGAAAGTCGCCCAGATATTTGGCCAGAACGATGATCTCAGTCGCCAGCATATTAGCAGCGGCAATGTGGCCGTTTTGGAGGACAATGCACGTTTTGTGTATCTGTTGGTGACAAAGGATAACATGTACTACAAAAGCACCTATGAGAATTTGGAAGCGGCCTTGGTGTGTTTAAGATATCATATGGTAAGTAGGTATAATTATAAATAACCAGTACAGATATAAATTCCATCACCCAATATACGATATTGTTTAAGTCATGAGTTATTGAACTTAATAGATTTGTAATATTTTTTGTCTGCTTGTGGAGCTAAAACGTAATTAATTAGACGTATTTGTATAGGAGGTTCAGTTAGGGCTGGTTAATATTTTTTCTAAAATCAACGTTCAATAAACGCTTACCTTGGCAAAATTTGTCTGACTGATAAAAAAAATGCTATATATGTAACGAGTGTGGCAAATAGTTAGGATTGCTTTTTAAATCGTTTGAGCCATGTCCGTCTGTCTGTCTGGCTGTCCGTATGGTGCGCACGATAACTTTCGAAAAACAGAACCAAATGTTTTGAAATTTTGCACGAGTTAATATTTCCCCAAAACTACTTACGGTATTGCAAATGGGCTACATGTCCCCGCCCCTTCTGGTAACTCCCATACAAATTTACCTTTCCGCCCATTTTAGAGATGGAGTAATAATATCAATAAAACCAACGCGATCGTACCAAAATTCTTTATTTAGTAAATCTATAGCAGGATAGAGTTTTGGAGAAACAAGCTGGAAGTCTAGCCACGCCCTTATCTAATACCTCCCATACCCATCTGATACCGCCCACTTTAGAAATCGATTAATAATATTAATAGACCCAACGCGATCGTGCCCAAATTGTGTATTTAGTAAAGATAAAGCAGTAAAATGTTTTGGAGAAAAAATCTGGAAGTCTAGACACACCCCTGCTGGTACCTCTCATACCAATGTATCACTCCACCCACTTTAGAAATGGAGTAATAATATCAATACACTCGACACCATCGTGCCCAAATTCTGAATATTGTTAAACGAGTAATAATATTAATGAACCAAACGCGATCGTATCCCAATTCTGTATTTAGTAAAGCTGAAGCAAGAAACAGTTTTGGAGAAAATAAGTGGATGTCTAGACACACCCCTTTTGGTACCTCCTAAACAAATGTACCTCTCCGCCCACTTTAGAGATGGAGTAATAATATCAATACACTCAACACGATCGCACCCAATTTCTGTATTTTATTAAGCTATTACAGGATGAAATTATGGAGAAAAAATTAGAGGTCTAGCCACTCCCCTTATGGTACCTCCCATAGAAATGTACCACTCCGCCCTCTTTAGAAATCGTGTAATTATATCAATATAGTGAGGGTATATGTAAGTCTGTTTTCCCGACTGAAACTTTCTTACTGGTTTTCGTATCAAATAATATATACCCTCATCCCAAAGGGTGATGGTATAAAGAAATGGTTTTTGTAAAACATTTTCGCCATCAACACATAGTTTAGTACAAACAGCGAGTTAATAGACAGTAGATAGGATCCCAGCTTTGTAGTTTCTCCGAAAACAATTTGTTACATCAAAACTTTTTTGATCCGTCAACCCACGACCCCTCCTGAAATAGTATTTTTCAAGCTGTATCGTCATTTGACAAAAACGAGGCGTGTATCGTTATTCGTGGTAATTCAAGTATGTAGCCGTTAATTAACCATGAACAACTATATGCACCCCTTTTCGATCGGATACCAATTGATGATACAATATAATCTTTACCATATCGGGGGTGTACGGTGCAAGGATCAAAAACAATTTTGATGTTCTCAAATTGTCTTCAGACAAACTTGAAGACTGGGGGATAAACGCATCAACTTCTTTTTCGTCATATCGAGGTAGAGTATTTAATGTCTATCTACCCCAAAGAGCAATATAATATACAGGCACCAAATCGCTCTCTAAAATTGTGATCTATAGGCCTATGGCAACTTTTCTGTTTTGAAAGGAAAACTTAGCTTAACACCTTTTAGGCTTTTATTCATATACTTGGGATTCCTTAAGATTTCCTTATGTTTTTTTTGTGTTTTAAACTAATGGCTACATTGCACTATGTTATGTTCTGTTATTTAATTTTCTTTCATATTATGACTAACACGACATAATATAAGGCAGACCATAGACGCGCGGGGCTCTTGATAATCGTATTTTTCACACAGACACGATCGGCAATTCACACGTACGCGAATCAATGTTCGATTCAGAGCATTATGTTAAGTTACTGCTGGAGCGTTGTGAAAGCAACCACTCACGCTTGTTTCACATTGAAATGTGTGCTTGCGTTCAGTTTTGCCTAGCACTGATATAATGCATCGGATGGGGTGGTGCGGAACGCACCAAGGATGCCCAGACTAATAATTCTTAGGATCTTGTAAAGTATACTACAGTATATGAACCTTCGAAGCCCATTTCCTTCCCTTTTGTCCTCTTGCATACATATAGTGCCACCGTACCCATTTTCGTTATGTCTAGGATATTTGGTTTGAAATTAGGCATCTTGTCCAATAATAGTACCTCTCAAGGGCATAGGTTTCACGGATAGGATTTTATACCTCCTGGTGAACAAAACCAGTTCGGTCATGCTTAGATTTCGACTTCGGTATAAAGTGAATGGCTCTTTGAAGGATGTCTCTGAGTGTACCCAGAAACTTCTCACTAACTGCTACTATCATATTGACTGCATATGCGACAACTTTGACACAAACCTCCTCTATGGAAAACAGAACGAGGTTCCATAGCAGTGTGATAGAACCCCACTTTGTAGTGTATACAATCATCGTTATACTAAAGTCCACTCCTAGGTTTGGTAGTGCCATGGTTATCGTATCGAGAGTTTCGTTATTCAACGCCCCTTCTTACTTACTTACTGTTTTGCAATCCCACTGGATTATATACCTCACACAGAAAAATATTATAAGCGCTTTGATCTTTGTTAGTCACACCAAGTTCAACAAGATTCTCAGTAAGCAACGGAGTTTTGATCGCCATCTCCTGCGCCGACCATCGCATTCATTTATTGTTGGCGGACCCTTGGTAGATAAAATCATTTAGCATTTCGAAATAATAGTTGTTCGTTCAGACTATTAACTTCTTTGTCTTCTTTCACCGTTAGACCCATTTTTACTGATTTCTTCTGTATACCTGAGAAGGCTGAAGTTTTTTTTCAGGTGTGGTAGGGGAAATGCGTTAAGCATTCACGTCACAGACGTAGTATGTCGGACTCACCAATATGGTATACCGACTAAAACCCCTCCCTGTCTCCTCTCCGGAGAAGTATTCCACCTAGGAACCGCTTTCGTCTAACACTTCTTCTGCCTCATACAAACAGTATGGTGTCTCGCATTTTTCCAATTTGTTAAGGTACTTTCTGAAATATCCATGTCCGGATAGAATTTGTGTTAGGTAGTAATTATCTCACCATATTTTCTTTCCACACATTGCTCGGTATGAGCCTTGCCGTCCATATTCCGTGTTTTTCAACGTTCCACCTGTCTTGCCATATTGCGATGGTCTAATACCTCAGGAATTGATTTTCTATCGTTCCTCTTAAGAAGTAGCATGACGTTCCTTTGCCAATAGACCTATTGGGATCGTGCCTGCTATAACTAACAATGCAGCAGCCGATACCGTTCGGTACGCGGAGGTGATGCGCAGAGCGACAAAAGAGATTGTGCTCTCTTTGTTATCTTCATTGTGTCGGCCCATACCTCGCAGCCGTAAAGCATAATGTTGTTCGAATCCTCCATCAGTAACCATTAAGCGGCCCAGTTGTGCTGCTGTCCTCCCGAAATAGGCTGCAGTAGCATCTCACAGTTTTCGGCCGATGATGACTACAACATCAGCGTACATAAGTAGCATGTGGCTTTTTTGAATATCGTTCCGCTAGTGTTTACTGCAGCTTTCCCCATTATAATCTCCATCACTATGTTAAAGAGGTCACACGATAGGCCGTCGCCTTGTTTTAGGCCCCGTCTGGTAAAGAATGGCTCCATAAGGTCTTTGCCAATCTTCACTGAAGACTTCGTATCTTTCAGCGTCATTTCGCAAAGGCGTATCAGTTTCGCTGGAATACCAAACTCAGCCAAGGCTTCGGGTAATTTCTGCCGTATCGGAGCCAGCTTTATAGTTGACAAAAAGATGGTACGTGTCGATCTGTTTCTTTCGGGTCTTTTCAGGGCTTGACGAAGTGTGAATATCTGGTCAGTTGTTGATTTACCAGGTCTAAAGCCGCACTGTTAAGGCCCGAGCGGGTTGGATAACATTGGCTATAGTCTTTAACATAGTACACTCGACAGGACCTTATATACGATGGGTAAAAATCTGATCCCGCGGTAATTGGAGCACACACTTGAATCACCTTTTTTCAGCACATGACATAACACGCTTAGATTCCAATCATCGGGCATGCATTCATGCATTCAACGCCCCTTCTATATCTAGAAAGGCTACCATAGTATACCCTTTGACGGCGAGTGAACCCTCAATGAATCGGACCAAGTCTATGTAGATTTACTTTTGCTCTCTGGCCTGCAGCAGATTCAGGTCTTTGTTTGAAAAGAATTAAAGTTATGGTGCGAAGATTGACATACAAAACTACTTCCGCTTCTCCTGCTCTTAACCTTGTAAAATGCACGAAACACAAATTGGTTATTTCAGTATAACACTCTTGGCAGGGCTTCTCTTAAGCTGCTTAGCTGAATTCAAAAAGTTATTTTGGTTTGTAATCATCCATAATTTTTCCTGGGATTCCAGATTACAGCCAATCTTACTATCTTACCCTGTAATGTACAATTTTAGTTTTTCTATTGAACTTAAGAGTGAAACTAATATATATCTATCCTGTTTTGTAAGCGGACCTAGTCTTTTTACTGTTTTAACCTCCTTGGAGCTAAGAATTTCAAACTTGTTAATACGGTTGCTACATAAGAGTGGATATAACTTTAGTTTTTATACCCTAAGCCTACGGGGAGGGTATATATTATTTGATACGACCCAAAAGTGAAACACTTAATAGGATTCAATTTAGGCCCTAGGTTTCTTTGCGCCAAATTCGATTCATGACTTTCTAAGTCGTTTGCTCTATGTCCGTCTGTCTGTCCGGTCGATACGCACGAAACATTTGAAAGACGTAACAAATTGTTTTGAAACTTAGCATGGGTTTATATTTTCTCATAACCACTGACGTGGTTGCATATGGGCTATATGGACACGCCTCTTCTGGTACCTCCCGTACAAATGTACCATTCCGTTTGAGCATGTCCGTCTGTCTGTCTGCCTCTCTGTCTGGCAGGTATAAACGATAACTTTCGAAACACACAACCAAATGTTTTGAAACTTCGCACGAGTTATTTCTCCAATACTAACATACTTATGGTATTGCAAATGGGCTACATGGTCACGCCCCTTCCGGTACCTCCCATCATTCCGCCCACGTTAGAAATCGAGTAATAATATTGATACACCCAATACGATCTTGCCCAAATTCTGTATTTAGTAAAGCCAAATCAGGATAAAGTTTTGGAGAAAAAAGTGAAAGACCAGCCACGCCCCTTCTGGTACCTCCCACACAAATGTACCACTACGCCCACATTAGAAATATACTAGAAAATTTTATGTTTTACTGAGGGTGAGGGTATATGTAATTTTTCTTATTAACTGATTGATTTCTATGTTATATTGTAAAAATTATATTTCTTTTCAATTTCAGCACAACCATGGAGCCTACAAAGTGGCCATGCCACGTATATGTTGCGGCAGTGATGGCCTACAATGGCCCCGCGTCAAAGAGATCATACAGAGGATCTTCGCAAATGATTACAATACCGAAATTATGGTTTGTAATTATCATCCACCAAAGGTAAGTAAAGATGGAAGTGCTTTCCTTACATTCCATGGCCAATAAACTCTATGCTAACGAAAATCACTCTTTGTCTGCAGATTACCACACCCAAGTGTCGCATTGTCGAACAGCGGGGATACAATTTGTCGCAAAACTCTTCTGTTGTGCATACAGTAAGTGCCGACTTTGCCATGTGTCCTGCCATTGGAGTGCAGTTCAACTGTAAGAATGGACGAGCCAATGAGTTGCTGCGCCAGGATAAACATCGTGGCAACGTGGCAGTATTGAAAGACAAGAATCGTTTCATTTACAATTTAGTGACCAAAGAACGTAATCATGAGCGTTGTACCTACATAGCGTTATTTTACGCTCTAATTGCGACCAGAGATCATATGGTATGATGGCGATTTTAATAATATACTGCGGTTATTATAAATAATTTTCTCTGCTTTTGTTTCTTATCACAGCGTAAAAATGGTGTCACCAAACTGGCTATACCTCGCTTGGGCTGTGGCATTGATCGCTTGGATTGGTTGCGTGTCAAGAACATTCTCGAAATGATCTTTGGCGAGGATGACATCGAAATAACCACCTATTCGTATGATCCGTTGATTTCTATGCCCAGCCGTGAGTCTCTGCACGTCCATTGCATCACCTGCAAGAGAGCTTTCTGACATAGGCCAAAGACGGCAAATCCACCGAAGAAGATATCGAATAAAAAATGATGTTGTGTTGGCAAAGCTTTAAATCTACTAAAACCGTCTTAAATCTTTAGAAATCTCACATATGTATTTATATTTATTACATCGTCATCTATGGCCTAGCGATCGGTGTGTGTTATGCACGCGTGTATGATGTGGTTGGTCAGTCAGTGCTCGAGTTGTTTTAAGGCAATTTCCATTTGGGGAAACTGGAGTGTTACTCTTCTAAATAATTTGTCACTTTAGCCATGTGGATATGATGATGATGATGAGTTAATTATTATAACAACGTATGATAATTATGACACTGTTCATAATGAAAAAGATAATGATTATGATGATGATGGCGGTGACGATGATATCACTTTTCTTTTGTTGTTGAATATTTTATTTCGCACCTGTAACAATTTAAATTATATTTAACTTAAAAAAAGAGAGTATTTGTAAACAAAGTAACGATAGTTGGTGTGTGTGTGTGTTTTATTTTATTTGCGTTTCGGTAGGTGAGTTTTAATGTCGTACTTAATTTGCGTATTTTAATGACTTTTGTTGCAAATGTTGTCACCTCACGAATTGTTCACGTTTTTATGAATAATACCACTGCCGCTTGACACTGTTTGAATTTGTAAACAAAAAATAAACTCAAATATATTTTTTTCTTAACCATGACTTTCATTTTGATCCCCCAGCCGTTGCTACCAATATGTAAACAAACCGCAGTTGAAAAAAAAATATTACGCTAAGATAGTTTTAGTATAATGACTATGACTAACATGACTAACATACCACAAACATCGATGGGTCACGCTAGTTGAAGAAAAATGGATTTAACGAAAGTGGTACTGGTAAAAGAACTAACTGGTAACTTCACCTAATTACGAAATTCTAGTGATTTTTGCTTTAGTTTTTTAAATGTGGTTATAAAAAAAAAACGTTATTTCCATTTACATTCCATGAATGAGGTATGGGATAGCTTCTCGTGTTGCGTTGTTGTGAATTAACACGCTTTCTATTTTTAGATTCACAACTACCGGCACCTACTTGTTTATCGACGAATGCGAACGTCACTGTTTGAGAAGCTCTTACTAGACATGCGATTGACTCGAAACTAATACTGCGAAGTTGCTGTCGACAACATTCGAGGGGAGCCGACAATGAAGGAAAAATTTTGTTTTTTTTTTAAGATGACTGGAGCGAGGAGTTGAACCTGTGATCTCCCGCATGGTATTCGGGTGTTCTAACCACTATGCCACGGTCGGTCCGTGGTTATACGTATTATAAATTAAAATGTTTCCTAATATAATAAACATCAGGTGCTTTCTATTCATCCCATAGGCTAAGCTGAGTTCATAGCTAAAGTTCTCTGAATCCAGACTTCATGATTCACGTACTTACTTTCTATTACTTAATATCCTTGTTCAGGATTTCAAATGAAAGATGGTGGAACATGGACGTTTTTTCCGAACAATCCTTCAGGATTCTCCTGGACACCGACTTTCCCAACAGTGACTTCAACACTTGTCATTAGCCTTTAATGTCATATGGAAATCCACCTAACTGAAATACTAGTCGATCGATAGTAAGCAGAATAATTCTTATATGTTTGAAACCCTTTAAATTAACCGGACCTGACGGAATAATCTCAGCGCAATTACACAAGGCCTTGTACCTATTTAGTTGGTTCGAAGTGAATGAGAGGCTAAAAAGGCATCTGTTGCTATTTACTGCTGTCAAGGGGATATAGGTTGTCGACAAAATTTCAAAGATTAGCATTGATTTTTGTTAGTGGGGCAATCGACACAACGTTTTGTATAGAACTTATTGTCATTCTAAATATTTAGCATCCTGATATTATGGCTGAGTTGGCTGTCGCTGCATCTCTGGTGAGAATCAGAGAATGTCGTGTTAAGTTATCAGAGCATTCTGGACATTCTAAACTGCCACACCAGATAAACTAACTTACTTACTTACTTTGCTTTACAATCGTATGGGATTTTGCGCCGCAATATTATATGCGCTTCGATCTTCTGTGCTTGTTATCTAGTTAGTCATACCAAGTACTGCAAGGTTCTCAACCTGGTCTTTCAGCCCTCTTCTGCGCCGATGGATGGCGAAGACTTTTTTAGTAGAAGACTTTTCGAGCTGGAAAATTTTCGTCGATGCGTACAACATGACCTATCCAGCGCAACCGCTGCACTTTAGTGCATCCGACCAATGTCAATGTCAGTATACAGCTCGTACAGCTCATGATTTATACGACGTCAATACTCTCCGATAACTGTGATGGCCCTAATAAATTTTACGGAGTAAAATGTATTCTCTCGAATTCAGCAAGAACCGATTCAACTATTTGTTTCATAACCCAGAACCAGTATCTCGTATAGCTGGATTTTTGTTCGTCCAGAGAGGGCTTTGCCATTAAATCGCTTGCTTAGTCAGTAGTAGCATTTATATGCATGCAGGAATCTTCTTCGAATTTCGAGGCTGACATTATTTGTTTTGTTGATGGGGGAGCCTTGGTAGAAAAAACTTCCCACCACCTCGAAATTATAGTTGCCAACGTTCACGCAGTTTAAACTTTTTTTGTTCTTTGAAACTAATAAATTCGTTTTGTCCTCGTTCACCATTAGACCCATTTTCGCTGATTCCTTCTGTACATCTGAGAAGGCTGCAGTAACATTCCGCAGTTTTTGGCCGATGATGTCTCAGTCATCAGCGTACTCAAGTAGCATGTGGCTTTTGCGGAATATCGTGTCACTAGTGTTTACTGCAACTTTGCTCATTATCATCTCCATCAATATGTAGAAGAGGCCACACGATAGGCCGTCGCCTTGTTTTAGGCCTCGTCTGGTACAGAATGGTTCCGTAAGGTCCTTGCCAATCTTTACTGAAGACTTTGTATCAGTCAGTGTCATTCCTCAACGGCGGATCATCTTCGGTGGAATATCAACCTCAGCCATGCCTTCGAGTAATTTCTGCCGTATCGGACTGTTGATGGCAGCTTTATAGTCGTCGAAAAGATGGTACGTATCGATCTGTTTCTCTTGAGTCTTTTCCAAAATTTTCCGAAGTGTGAATATCTGGTCAGTTGTTGATTTACCAGGTCTAAAGCCATACTGATAAGGTCCGATCAGGTTGGATAACACTGGCTTTAGTCCTTCACATAGCACACTCGACAGGACCTTATATGCGATGGGTAAAAGGCTGATCCCGCAGTAGTTGGAGCACCTTTTTTCAGCACAGGACATAATACGCTTAAATTCCAATCGTCGGGCATGCACTCTTTAAGCCAAACCGTGCCTAGGAGCTGGTACATGCTCGTTATCAGCTCCTCGCCACCGGACTTGAAGAGTTCTGCGGGAAGACCGTCGGCACCGGCTGCTTTGTTGTTTTTCAGCCGCGATATTGCTCCTCTTACCTCGGCTTGGCTTGGTGGTGGGCAATCCAAGCCGTCGTCGACAATTGGTCTGATAACTTCATGTGCGCTGCCTTCTGGAACCAGCAGTTGGTGGAAGTGTTCTCTCCATATATGCAGCACACTCTGCGTATCTGTAACCAGATTTCCATCCTTGTCCTTACAGGAGGGGAGCCCATTACCTTAGCTTTTGTCTTTTACTTGCTGGTAAAATTTTCGGGCCTCACCTCTATCCCTGTATCGCTCTCATCCTCGTTCTCCGGAACGTCAGAAGTAGAGGCGTTGTGTCGTAGATGTTGGGAGAGCTGGTTGGAGTAGGCAGTAGCTATTTTTGGAGTTTGCAGCTTCGCGATGTCCAGCTTTCTTTGTGTTTGGTTACGTGCGTTTGTCGCTCTGCTCAATCTTGTGCGCACCTCGGCTGCAACCAAGTAATGATCCGAGCCAATATTAGCACCACGGATCACACGCACGTCCATGACACTAGATGTGTGCTTGCCATCAATTACCACATGATCAATTTGATTTTTGGTGTTTTGATCGGGGGATAGCCAAGTTGCCTTGTGGATATCTTTGTGCTGGAATCTGGTTACACTTACTACCATGTTTCATCCCGCTGCGAAGCTAACCAGCCTAAACCCGTTGTCTGATGTGTCGGTATGCAGGCTGAATTTACCGATCGATGTACCAAGAACATCGTCTCTTCCCATTTTTGCATTAAAGTCTCCCACAACAATTTTAAAGTCGTGGCCAGGGCAGCGGTCGTATGTTTCCTCTAGGCGCTCGTAAAATGCATCTTTAATATCATCGTCTTTATCTTCCGTCGGGACATGAGCACAAATCAGCGTGATGTAGAAATATTTCGCCTTAATGCGGATTGTGGCTCTTCGATCACTAACAGGATTGAATCGCGAGACAAGAAGTCTGAGTTTCTCGCCAACTACAAATCCACATCCAAATTCGTGCTTTTCGGCATGGCAGCTGTAATAGATGTCGCAATTATTACGTCGCGAGCATCCTTTTCCTGTCCATCTCATCTCCTAGATGGCGGTAATGTCAGCCTTATATTTGTTGAGGACATTCGCCACTCGGATAGTGGTACCTTCTCTATAGAGAGTCCGGACGTTCCAGGTGCATATCCTTTAATCATGGTCCTTATTTCGTGTGCGGGGGTCGTCAACATTTAGGGGGTTCCGTTTGTTAATTTTTCTTTGTCGTGTTTTCATAGCCAGTAAAGGACCTGAAGGTGTGTGGCTAGCCCAACCACCAGGGTTCGTCGCTCACTATCATTCGCTATTCATGATAAAAAAATATCATGAATACCGTTGCCCAGGTGCCACCACGAAGGAGGTTGTGAGTCGGCTTGAGATGCAAGATTCACTTTACATCACCAACGGCCGATAATAAATTTAATGATAATTTGAGACTCATTTCAACTTGTAAACAAGCTAGTGTACTCTGACCTCAGGTGAACTAAAAGAGGACTAAGCACGTACATAAACTGGCGATAGGTGGATATCCGCATTTATGGGAACACTAACGGGACATGTTGTTATTATTTTCCCTTAGATTAGGTCATAGAAACTTCACTTTCTATATACGGCGCATGGAGAAGAACTAAGAAACAATAAAACACCTGCCTTTGGTTTGTCCAGCATTTGCTAAATAATGAACTATGGTATTCGGAAACCATATAGTAATCACCGAAGCACTGCAGGATATACCTATAGAACTGATCATAGAAAAGAAAAGGTTAGTCGGTATGTGCTATAGGGTTATTGCAGGTATCACTTGAAAATACCAATACATATATTTGCTCTGTCTCATTCAGCTTTTTCTGACCAGTGTCCATTGTTACATATAACTTTTTAAAGCAATTCAGAGACAATTTTTAGAATTTTTAATGACGTCATCGTCATTTGTTGTATGACTTTAAGCTTTAGGACGAAATATTTGTCCACAAATTATTATTAAGCGATTAGCATTTTTTCCTGCATTTTGGAGAAAATTAATGATGCATGCAATGTTAAGTTTACAAATTTATTTGCACTTATTTATATAGGAAATTTGATTGCATTTTTAGTTAAGTACTAATTTACACTTGTAACTGAACGTACATAAAGTAAAATCCCTGGCAGCTATGTCGTACCATCGGGATATACTTAAATTTGCCTTTATATTTGTGGCAATTGGTCGACTGGAATCCAAGGTAAGGACTAACAAATATTTCATATGCATCAGATATATATATGGGTATTTCCAGCGGAAGGATGGACGATTTCTTAGTATAAAATTTCTATATTTTTTACTTTTTTGTAATCGTATAGCGAATTTGTTAAACTTTAACAAAACAAACAATAATATCGTTGGAAAGTCTCTTCTTTCTAAATCCTCAGAGAAACTTAAAATCGATTCATATTTACCAGCGTTACTGGCTTATAAGTGCTTATAAACTGACATTTAACTCGTAACTCAAGATTTTGGGGGTTTTGGGAAAAACAGATTGTTGTGTTAGCAGCACTTACCAGAAAAATAGTATAATTTACTTGGCATTGTTTTTTTTTTGCCTCCCCTTCTGATACCTCCCATACAAATGTACCATTCCGCCACTTTGGAGATGGAGTAAAAAAATCAATACACCCAACGCGATCGTGCCTAATGCATTATTTAGTAAAGGTACAGCAGGATAAAGTTTTTGAGAAAAAAATTGGAAGACTAGCCACGCCCCTTTTGGTACCTCCTATATAATTCGGCCAAAGTTCGATTTGTAAAAAAAGTGGAATTTTAATGCTCCGGAGTAGTTCTAACATAAAAGTTTTAAGATTGTTGACCAATATATTTTATACCGATAACTCACATTACAATGAATCGGTGGTCAAATTTAATCTTTTATTTTAACAAATACCGCTTAGTATTTGTCTATAGTCCAGTAGAAGTCTATATAATTGATGTGAAAGTTGGAAAATTGTTTAGGAAAACATTTTTTAGATCGGCAGAGACAATTCAAATTTTTTATTCGTAAAGTCAAAATGTACTCCAATTTTTTCAATATTCTTAGACGTTATTGAGGTACTGAAACTACTATACTATATTATACATCGGAAAATTAAGCACGCATTTGAATTAATTATGACACTT
The DNA here is from genome assembly GCA_964034835.1 of Muscina levida. NCBI lineage: Eukaryota > Metazoa > Arthropoda > Insecta > Diptera > Muscidae > Muscina > Muscina levida. The sequence continues at coordinate 68,322,485 of OZ035883.1, forward strand.
TTGATTTAAAAACCTGTGTTGATGGCTAAATAGACTAAACATTTACCTTTTCTCTCTCCCACCAATTATAGCGCGGCGTAACTATGGAAATTATGAACCTAAGTCTCAACATCATAGACTCTACACTCGTCAAGTCTGTTAACCACATTCTTTACAGTCCTAAAATTGTATATGCTGATTTCATGATATCCAGGAATGTAAACGAATTTGAATTGCGATTTAAATATGATTGGATAAAAGCTAACGATCGTCCACTCAATCTTATAAATCTAGTTTTAAACGGGTGTAAAAGCATGGAAAGTGCGCTGAGGGCAAAGTTTCTTGTTGCGTTGTATAATGAAATTTATCGCAATAGTAATCTACCCAAAAAATGCCCTTTCATAGGGGTAATAATGCAGTGTATTATATTTTAATGAAGACCGATTCTAATTTAATTATTTTCTTAATTTCAGAATAAAAAATATGTCGTTAATAATTTTACATTAAGAGATAAGGATTTCCGTCTTCTACCACACGATCTTAACTGGCAATTGAATGTTGATTTCTTGATGGATAAAAAAGTTAGAGCCAAGGGTGCGGTGAATGGACGTGTACGTCAATATTGATTGAACTGTGGAATCCTGTATATATGTGTATATTAATTTAGTTGGATTTTTTAGTTTTTTTGTAAAGTTTTTTAATGCTATGGGAACTATATGTTAAATTTTAAACAATCGGTGAATGAAAATACATGTTAAAATATTCTCAACTGTACTTTCTTTTAGATTAATTTATTTAATGCTGCTACAGGTATTTCTTTCAATGGAATCATTGTTCATCTGTGGAATGCTTTGTCATTAAATGATTGCTTAGCGTGTGTTTGCAGAGCTTTGCGATCAATGCTCGTCTCTTGATTTCCACGCTGATATTAAACGTTGATATCAACGATCACGCAGCGCCCCAAAAACGTAGATTTGTTGTTCGTTGAAAAACATACCTTAGTTTTGTCCTCATTTATCATTAAACCGTCTTCTGCCGACTGCTAATCAATGCTCGAAAAGACCGCAGTAACATCACACAGTGAACACCTATGATATCAGTGTCATCCCGCAAAGTCGTACCAGCCATAGTATCTAATAGTTTCTGTCGTATCAGACTGTCGAATGCAGCTTTGTAATCGACAAACAGACGGTAGGTATCGATCTGCATTTCTTAGGTCGTCTCCGGGATTTGTCGTACTGCGAATATCTGGTCGGTCGTGGATTTACCAGGTCTAAAGCCATACTTAAAAAACTTAATTTCTTTTTATGAGGTATGTGATATCTTCTCGCGTTGTTGTGAATTAACAAGCTTTCTATTTTAAGATTCACAACTAACCGATTTGACTAGACACTCAATGTGTATTTAATAAGGTGGCCTAGATTGTCAAATTTTCTTGCGCTTAATTCAATTTCTTTTTCTTCGACTTCTGTCAACTCAATTTGACAGTTCGGGACTCTTTGCAAAAACAATGTACATGTTTTTGTTGCAGAGCCTTAAGTTGTTGTTCTAGTGCGACCACCTTATTAAATACGCCTTGCTAGACACTATACTGAGAGGTTTCTGTCGGAACGATGAGGAGGCCGCCAATGAAAGAACATTTAGAATGACTGGAGGCGGAAATTGAACCCGGTATCTCCCGCATAGTAGTCGCTCGTTCTAACCGTCCAACGTCCGGTCCCTAAAGCCACACTGATAAGGTCTAATCAGTTTTTCTAGAATGGAATGCTAGTATTTCAAATAACACACTAGACTGGACCTTGTATGCGATGGGTAAAAGCCTGATCCCGCGATAGTTGGTACATACACTTGGAACGCCTTCTTAAGCAAAGGACATAAAACACTCAGACTCCAATTATCGGGCATCAATTCTTGAGCTAAAATGTGTTTATGAGCTGGTGCATGCATGTTGACAACTTATGGCTCGGTGGTAGACAGTCTACTCCATCGTCGATGATTGGCATGATTTCATCACTTATGCTACCTTCGGAAACGAGCAGAGAACGCAAATGTTCCTCCTTATTTGCAGCACACTCTGAATGTCTGTGACCAGATTTTCGTCTGCGTTCTTACTTTTGGGGATCCCTGTTCCAAAACCTTTGCTTTTTACCTTGTGGTATAACTTTCCGACCTCACCTCTATCCCTGTAATTTTCGATATCCAGGCTCTCTATTTTCTTCCATAGACACTTTTTCCGCTTGAAGAGGCGTGTCATCTCCCTCCTCACGCTCGCGTTGTCATTGGCTGCAGTATTTCCCTGTATGCAGCATCCTTTTCCTCAGACATTGCGCGACATTCCAAGGCTTGTCAGAGCGTGTTTTTTCACATCCCAGTATGGTAGTTGTGGCAGTGGTCATAGAAAACGCAATATGCTGTCACTGGGAACAGCAGAATAAGGTGGGTTGGTTCAAAGTAATTGAGAGTGTTGGTTGGAGTAGGCATTGGCTATACCGGTGGTATACAGCTTTGTTATATCTAGCTTCCTTTGCGTTTGGTTCAAGCATTTTTAGCACTACTTTATCATGTGTGTACTTTGGCTGCAACTATTTGGTGATCCGAGTCAATATTTGCATCGCGCATCACACACACGTCAATAACGCTTGAGACGTGCCTAGATTATCACGTGATCAATCTGGTTTGACGCCCTATGCTCCAATGGGAGTTAGAGGAACACACACATATATATATATACAAAATAGATATACACAAATATATATATACTAGCTGGCCCGGCAGACTTCGTCCTGCCTTCAAATTATTGTAAAAGATATTGATTGCTGTTGAAATCTAATAGCGATTGGTTTATTACTTTGACATCTGAAATATTTCAATATAAAAGGCGAGGTTTTTCCGGACAAATTTTGCACTTCATACATCTAAAAGATTATTATATATTATTGTAAGAATTGCTTATATGGATCAGCAGTATCGTCCATGATTTGATGAAAACTTACTTATTGATAGGCATATATTCTAAAACAACATTTTTAAGCCGATTGACTGACATATAACATTCTCCGTTGGAGTAATGATAAAACTTTGCTCCTTTTTATCTCAAGGAGTACGAATTTCGAAAAATCTCTTCATTTGGCTCAACAACCCTATTAACCGTTTGGTCTGGGTGATAGCAACAGTTTTTCCCATTTTCGGGTTTGTCCCCTAAAAGTTGGAAATGCGAAAAACCTCTTTGTGAAGCTCTCTAATTCTATAGGAAGTGCGCCGTATGCGGTTTGGGTGACCATCTACAGCCCATCCCCAACTTTCACTGCAATTTTGGTCAAAATTTGGTTTAACAGTTTTCGCAATTAGTGGTGTCATCAAAATGGACATCTAATTTTATATATAAAGAGTTTTCAATAATTTTGGTGTTAGAAAAATGGTTATATGTAATGTAATCAATGGTGACTAAATGACTTTCAAAAAATTAAGTGTATCATAAGCTAAACACCAGCAACTGGATCCAAATATATATCCAAAATTTTCTGATGTCATAAAATGCATTCATTTTAAGTTTGAGTAAAATCGGACAATCGATATAAATTTTCGAAATAATTCACCTCCAGCCAACTCAACAGCGTGTCCATTTATACAAAAAAAATTTCTCATTATATTATTTCTCTTAATTTTAGACAAATTGTTGATTCATTAACATTTTCATTATAATTCCACCCTAGCGGCACCTACCCGGTTCATTTCTACAAAAAGCTTTTTTCGCATGATATGAAATATACATACTAAATTTCAGTTAAATTGGTCCATTCGTTCAAATTATGTTTTCTCATGATCACACGAATATCTATTCTGAATTTCAGTAAAATTAATCCATCCATTAGAGTTTCCGATATAAATACACACCAGCGCCATTTACCGCGTCCATTTCTACATACAATTGTTTTTCACGATCAAACAAAAATACATTCTGAATTTCAGTTAAATTGGCCCATTCGTTAAAATTTTGATTATAAATACACCCCAGCGCCATCTACCGGGCCCATTTATTCATACACATTTTTCTGATGATCAAACAAATATAGATTCTGAATTTCAGTTAAATTAGTCCATTTGTTTAAATTTTGGTTATAAACCCAATCAAACAAATATCCACTATAAATTTCAGTTAAAGTGCTATATGCGTTCAAATTTTCGATATAAATCCACCCTAGCGCCACCTGGAGTGGATTTTTTTTTCACGAACAATCTACGGAAAATTTCTAGTCGAATGAAAAAAAATCAGACAAATCGCTGTAGCCGTTCTCCAATGATGGGTTTACATACGTGGACCATTTCATTTATATATATATATAGAAATAATCTGATTTCTTGTCTTTTGATCAGGGGATATCTAGGTTGCTTTGTTGATATCTATATGCGAGAATCCGGTTCCACTCACTACCATATCTCTTGCCGACGCGAAGCTAATCTGTCTTATTTTGTTATCGGAGGTGTTGTTGTGTACACTGAATTTTCCAACTGCTGAACTAGGAGTGTCTTCTCTTCCTATTTTAGAACTAAAATCTCGAAGAACAATTTTAATATCATGGGCAGTGCAGCGGTCACATATTTCCTCTAGGCGCTCATAGAATGCACCTGCAATGTCCCTGCTTTTTTCTTCCGTCGGCGCGTGTACACAAACCATCGTGATATAAAAATATTTCGCTGCATGGGGACCTCCAGAGATATAAAATTCTGGTTATTCCGAAGTGAACGATCAGAAGTCTCAAATTAGAAAATCCCCCATCCACCACCTCTTTGATAGATGTAACGAATAACATGTACCGTGTTGCATTTTACGGAGAATCTCTGTATGAAAACAAGATGACATAGTTTTTATAACCTCACCCTACGGGTAGGAGGGTATATATCATTTAATACGACCAAAAAGTATAACACGCAAAAGGAGCAACTTTAGACCTAGGTTTCTTTGAACCAAATTCGATTCATGACTGTTTACGTCGTTTGTGCCATGCCTGTCTGTCTGGCTGTCCTGCTGGTGCGAACGATAACTTTTTTGTTTTGAAACTTTGCACAAGTTAATATTTCCCGAAAACTACTTACGGTATTGAAAATGTTCTACACGGTCACGCCCCTTATGGTACCTCCGATACAAATGTACCATTCCGCCCACTTTAGAAATTGAGTAATAATATCAAAATACCCAAAGCGATCGTGCCCAAATTCTATATTAAGTAAAACTAAATGAAGATAACATTTTGTAGAAAAAACTGGTAGTCTAGCCACGCCCCTGCTGGTAACTCCCATACAAATTTGCCATTCCGCCCACTTTAGAAAGCGAGTAATAATATCAATACATCCAACGCGATCGTTCTCCAATTTTATATTTAGTAAAACTATAACAGGATAAAGTTTTGGAGAAAAAACTGGAAGTCTAGCCACACCCCCATCAGAGAAAAGGACCACTGTGCTTTGGCCTGTAGACATTCTCAGTTTGTGAAATGTATAGATTACTTGATGTATCTATTGCCGCTAGTATCTGACCACAGAAGGATATAAGATATGTTCTCGGGTCATTATATACGAATAATTTTGCTCAAGCATTAATTTATAAAAAAAATACCATGATTCATGCGGTTCCGAAAGCCTTATCGAAATCAATGAACGTAATGTAGTAATCGGCATTTAACAGCTTACTCACTACTTGTCTCAAGCTGGTGACGTGATCGATGCAAGGCATGTGGGGTCGAAAGCCTGTTTCCTTATTTTTAAATATTAGCAATCAATTTATTAACCATGCGCTCTAATTCCTACGATCTATTAAATTCACTTTCTTGTGCGGGTTAAATGCCACGACTTCGTTTAACTCATCGGGTAAAGCATCAGTTAGCCAGAATTTTGGTATAACAAGCGAAAGTAGCTGGGCGTTTGTATTTGAGTCTGTCAATAGCAATTCATCAGAGAACTGTCGGCAACACTCTGCCAAGCTGTTCGTAGAATTTTTCCTTACCGAAGTTTCGCCAGTTTCACCTAACATTTTAGGCATCTCAGATTTCACGGCCTTATACCAAATCTGACCTTTATGTTCCTATCAGAACAAGGCTTCCAGTCAATTAAACCTTTCTTTGCTTCTCTGGAATGTAAAATTCCAACTGGATTGCGGTTTATTCCTTCTCTTCTACACAACCACTTCATCGGCTTTTCAATGCTGCTAGCAGTTTATAACTGACAAATTCTCCGCACAGTTAAGCAGGGCGAGGTGGTGGTCCAAAATGGTGGTCATCACTAAATCGGAATTATTAAAATTTCTTCTTGCTTTTGTTGCAGTAATCAACATTGTTTAAGACGAACGGCTGAGTAGGTCAATTGCCCGATCCTGCTGTTAGGGGTACCAACATCACCAGGAAGGGATTGTAATTGGCTTGAATGGTACAAAGAAAATCAGAGTGTGCAAAAGTGCAAATTTACAACACTGTATCTATACTAGGCATATAACTAATTTTAATGAAAAATTTGGCATACCACTTCGTGGTGGCAAATATTGTACAAGTAATGAATATCACTTTTTTAGGTGATTTTGGTTCAAAAATGTTCCGCACCAAACGCGATTTCTAAAAGAAGTCAGATTTTTGTTTTTAATATTTTTATTCAAAAAAACAAATGTTTTCAATTGTTATATGAAATAAATTTTAAGTATAAAGTATGTGATGATTAACAAAATGGCAAAATTTCTTGCATAATTTAAATTACATGCTCTGCGCAAATGTTGCACCCCTAAACTTTCTGAATAGCTGACGGTTTTTTGTCAAAAACAGCTGATGGGATGACGTTACCTTTGTAGGAGAACCTTGAATGGCTATATGATCTGGAAAAAAGTAATTGCGTTTGGGGCGGAAACTTTTTTGCAGTTTCGAAAAAAAAATCAATAATGGGAGTTCATACTTTTTTATGCTCTATTCGACTATGCTATGCCATTTTTCCTATTTGCAAAAATTGTAAAAAGTTATATGCCTAATCTATACTTTATGAGTTCTGCTCAAAAAAGTGCAGACAATTTGTTAATCTTACAACTAAAATATGTCGTAATCCCCAATGTGTCACGACAAACACAATTTACCCCAACATCCCTCAAAAAGGATTGTTAGAGCGCCGTAAATATTTCCTAATATAATATCTTGGAAATGTCATAATTTCCTAAAGAACTTTAAAAATATATAAGTCCCCCCTACTTGTCACATTGGGCGCGTGCGAATTCAACATATTAACGTCTTAGCAAGTGTTGAGATAATTTCCGTTTCCTTTTGTAGTTTTTTACTCGCTGTCTTTGCTTTTAGAAAAAGGGTTAATCCTACAAAAGGAAGTAAAAAACAACATTGCCTTTAGTTTATAACGAATGTAATGCTACAATAAACAAGAATTAAAGATGAAATCAAATCGTAAAGGGAATCGCCGTATATCCTTTTAAAATGGTCTAAAGAAAATCTCTGCAAAGACTGTGTGTGATATTATGTTCTGATAAAGGGATAAACAACGAAGAGGTCATTTATAAATGTGACATAAGTGTTATGGCATAACAAATGACACAACAATAATGAAGCGTATTTTAGATGATGTCCAATGATGATGGCGATGGAAACAACATATGATATGAGGGTGACTTTTGTTGTGTAAAGGCATGAATGTGTCGAATGAACAAAGAGGTTTCCAGAGAAGGCTCAGTGATAGAAAATTGTAACAAATGCTTAAATCGTTTTTACTGAATAACTCCACAATAAATCCTAACATGTCCATCATAATAGCCAAACTAGTGTTATGTAAGAGGTGATTCTTGTATACCTTTTTTTTGTAATATGTAAGTAAAACATTTGGAAAAGAATTCCATGTCTGAATCGTTGTTATGACCCGATAGAAAAATTTCTGACATTTACTATGTAGGAATTATTTTAATCAAATAGCCAACGATATCTCGCGAATTAAGTGAGTACTGCTGGTTTCCAAGTCCAGAATAGTAGCTGCTTTATCTTCCTTGTCGTCTCAACAAATTTTGTCGCTTTTTAACATTCTCCTATCGATAGGAACAAATGACATTGAAATGATTCAAACGTGCGATATCACAGCATTACAACAAGTTAAATGACAAATGAAGCTCTTTGTATTGCGCCTTCTTACCTTAAGTTACCGACATATCGCTCCTCGTTGCCTTACAAGGATTTATGAAAAATTACTACAATTTTCGAAAACAGCCAACATTCCCTGCCCTTCTTATAGTTTACTTTAAATGACAGTCGATTTTATCCCTCCAATCCTACAAATGATTGAAAGCCATCGAATAATACACAAGGATGTCATAAATCTTTTTGTTTTAAAGATTTTTTTCTCCTGCAACCCTCCCCTCTGAACGAAGCCAACAAAGGAAGTAAAAACAATGTGCCAGATGACCATTGTAACAACACTTGTTCTCATTACGATAGCATCGACATTGATTCGATCCCAATTTCTGGCTAGTTTTTTGATTAATAATTATTCTTTAATTAATTGCAGGCAATTTTAAAAATTTATATAAAATTTGTCAATACTGCTACCATTCAAGTTCTAAGATATTTTTCTTAGATTTCTATTAATATACAATTTCTTTAAAATTGAGTAGAAATTTTTAAAGTTGATTAGATTTAGGGGGAGGAGATATTGATTTCGTTCACAAACGTTGATAGAAAACGTGATCAGAATTTCTTGTGAGAATTTTCCTTATAGAAATTGTCACTATAAGTTGTGTGTATGTGCGGATGTGTATTAAAGTTGTGACTTTGTTAGCTGTTTGGTTACAAAATTTTGTGAAATGTCTATGTGTGTGGTTTTAATTAAAAGTTTTCTATGTAGCAGAGCCTAATAGTAAGACGGTTAAATTTGATATTTTACAAATATTTCTCTTATTGCACATTGTACCATAATATGAAAAACTTGCTTGTTGGTAACTTAACTTTATTCGCCAAATGATTCTAGGAAGAACATATTTAAATCTTAAAGTTGTTTAAGGTCACAATTAAAGATAGCGGCTAATATGAATGCTTTTAAATCTCTTTCTTCCATATGATTCCCATTGCTCCTCCTCTTAAACGATTCCCCTCCAGTTTGCTCGAGCCTATGAAACCTAATTTTCGCGAGAGAGTTGGTGTCTCTATACAATATTGCTCTATGTGTCTAACTAGAACGCAGAGAGAGTTGGAGTCCCATTAGTTTAAATGCCTTTTTGACGATCACGGACAGCTCAACGTTGACCAGGCAAAGGTTCTCAAGGAGACGACACTGTGCGTGGATTATACCATAAACTAAAGTGCCGATAAGGATTGTTATGTTGGCAATCACACTTATTACCAACATTCCAGGGAGAAAGGACCGTATAACTCCCTGACAGGAGGGATGGGAGTTGGGTACCTACAAACACTTCCTTCTCCAGGCGAGAAAAATGACTAGATGAGCTCTAGTGACCTAGAGCTACTTATATTGGTCCACATGTAGACCATCTCACGTTTAGACTAAAACATTGAGAAACCACAAAGATGAAAAGCGATTGGAAATATACACTCAACAACATTGGTATCGGCAACAACCTGTAAGCATGATAAGTAGATTTAGCTTCTCTGTGCGTATCGCCAGTGCCACCCCACGAATACTAAAGTTAACGAACTAGAAATGAACAAGGACTATGGAAATGATATAAATGTCGGTTTAAATTTCATAGTGTTGAAAACTCGCATATAGTGTGAATGAAAACGGTAGAAACTACCAGTTGAAACCTCAAATGTCTAAGGATTCCACCAATTAGGCCAACAAACCAGAAAGCATTGGGCTTGGGATGTAGAGGAAAAATCAGGTTTTGTTAGGTTTAATGGGAAACGCACATTTGAACTTGCTTCTGATGGGAAAGGTATTATCTTAAACTTAAAGAACTTAATTTCAATTTACAACCCATGATTGAGCTATGGGATAGGTTTTCGCGTTGTTGTAAATTAACGCGCTTTTTATTTTTAGATACACAACTAACGGCACCTAATTATTTATCGACGAATGCGAACGTCACTGTTTGAGAAGCTTTTACTATACATACCAATTGACTCGACGATATACGACGAAGTTACTGTCGACAACATCGAGGGGGCCGGCAATGAAAGAAAAATTTAGATGATTGGAGACGTAAATCAAACCACGGATCTCCCGAATGGTCGTCGCTTGTTGTAATCATCATGACACTGCCCAGGAAGTTATTATCATCGTTTGATAACTTGGTTCTTCAGGGAAAGAAAACGTGGCGACCCTACTAATAGCAACACTTCTTAACTCAGCGGCACCGAAGAAAACTACTGACCAGAAATTGAGCAAAGCCAATTGTGCACTCCTCTCGTTAGTATACTGAATGTCGGTCAAAAACTACTCCCACCTCCCATACAAACTATCCCTTTTTTGGGGTGTCCGCCTAACTGTCCCCGCGTTTACAGCCGTAGGTTAGGAAATATCGAGCTGAAATTTAATATGCTTGCTTCTATCCTTGCTTTTATTATAGGAGCTTCAGTTGTAAGATGAGCAAGATGGGACGAATACTTATCCCACCTTTCACACAAACTCTTGTAGCTTACGAGATTTTGGTCTGAAATTTGGTATGTAAGCGTCTGTTCTCTAAGCGAAACATTTCAGAAAAAAAATTATTGACAAAAAATGGATGTGTGAAGCTAAAAGTCCACCTCTCACCAACTCCCCTGTTTTGTTGTACAAAGTTGAATAATATATTGTTGTAGTGCAAATAACCAGTTTTATCACCATTTTCACAAATGGTGAAGGGTATCTGAGCTTATCACCTTACTAGTTATTCCTAGTTGTTAATTGATTCTGGGGGTTATTTCATTTCTTGGTTTGGGGTTTTTTTCATTGGGGATCATTTCATGGCGCCCTGCAAACTGTTTTCTAATAAAGCAAATGGGACATTACTACAAAATATACGGAGAAATCAAGAGGCAGTAATATTCTGTTGTCATCCGTGTATATGGCAAAAGAGAAAAAAGATCCAGCCTCTGAAAACCTGCGCCTACTATTAGATTGCGTTGCAGATAGGAAGACGAATCTAGCGTCCGATGCGTTCTCGTTTTAAAGCACAAGAAAATAGGGCTAAACGTACAAGTTCAACGGTTATAAAAAGGTGAGCAAAGCTAACATCATGAAAATATTCCTGTAAAATCACCCAGTTTTAGCTAAATACTCTGAACGGAACCAAAGATACTCGGTTTCGTATAATTTGGGACAATTTAGGTAATTGCTCTGAAATAAACCAAAGGTTCTCGGTTTCATATTGAAACCAAATAAGGTGGGGTCTGAATGAGGGAGGAGACATTGGAGTTCCTAATGAACATACGGCTTCCCGGACTATAAAATGAAATTAATCAGGCTGCAACGAAAATCCACTGTGATAAAACACCGAGTAAGTAAATCGTGATAGTCAATTCCTTCAAGTCCCGGTGGCGCCTGATGGACAGCATCCGCAAATGTCACAATGTATTCGAGCGTAATGTATTGATCATTACACCTCATTCGTTTCTCGATTACAGCGTAAGGGATAGCGATGCACTTCGGCTGGCTAGGACACGCTCTTCTTATTGCAATGTGGAAAGTAAATGCAGCATCGTGGTGATGCTGTCCACAAAATTATCATGTTACCATTTCTCTCAGCTTGCAAATAGAAATATACGTATGTACAGAAATTATGATTTGTTTACCGTCAAAGCCCCGATTTGTATGCCCTCAACCTTTGGGATAAGTAGAGATGTAAAATGAAACGTGTTAGACCCCACATACCTTAAGACAAAATTCGTTTCAGGACTTTTAAAAACTATTGAACTATCTGTCTGACATGCTGTTAATTATCTTGTAATAGTAGACAAATCCTCAGAAAACCGAAAGGTTTTCCACACCCCTTCTAGGACTTCTCATACAAATGATCGAATTCACCCTCATAGTTTTACATACTCATCTTTTTTGTAAATACACTGAATTTTGTCATAATTTGGGTAAGATGTAAAAAAACTAAACTTCCCTTTCCACCCCATGAATAAGGTATGGGATAGCTTCTCGCGTTGTTGCGAATTAATTATACTGCGAAGTTGCTATCGACAACAACGAGGGGCTGACAATCAAAGAAAGAAATATGTAGATGACTGGAGGCGGGAGTCGAACCACGGATCTCCCGCAAGGTAGTCGCGTGTTCTAACCACTATGCCACGGCCGGTAAGATTTACGCCTATAAAAATTTGACTCAGGAATTAGTATGGACTATGTCGACAGACCCCTCTGGTACCTATCATACAAAATTAACCATTTGTGGAAAATAAATATTTTGGAATAACTTCCGAACAGAAAACTGCAGGATATTCGAATTTGATCAGTTTAATGATCACGTATTATTAGGCAAACCTCATAAAACTGAAACATTTGATACACCCCATCTGGCACCTCCCATACAAATGAACGAAATCACACCCACAGTTCTAAAGGGTGGTTAAATTTTAAAGGCCGATGTTGATTTTGAAAAAAACACAAATTATTTAGGAAATTAATATCATTTCTTTTATTATGATTTAATTATGCATGGAACAAAATATGGGCCAAATGGCCGCCGCGACCTCGGCAGCAAACCGCCATCCGATGGTTCATATTTTCGACGACGCTGAGGCATAATTGAGGTTCTATGCCGTTAATGTGCCGAATTATCTCATCCTTTAGCTCTTGAATTATTGCTGGCTTATCGACGTACACCTTTTCTTTCAAATAATCCCAAAGAAAGAAGTCCAACGGTGTCAAATCACATAATCTTAGCGGCCAATTGACATCGCCACCATGTGCAGTAACATCCCGCAGATTTCGGCCAATGATATCCATATCATCGGCATAGGCTAGTGGCATGTGGCTCTTGTGAAATATGGTGCCAGACATGTTGACACCAGCCTTTCCCATCACCTTCTCCATAACTATATTAAAACGTGTACAGGACAGGCTATTGCCCTGCCTGAGACCTCTTTAAGTGTTCTTTAAGTTCTTTAAGTAATGGTTCAGACTGATCTTTACCAATCTTAACCGAGGATTTGGTGTTGTCCAAGGTACATCTGCCAAGTCGAATCAGCTTTGCGGTAATACCAAACTCAGACATGTCCCCATATAGCCTATTCCTTATCAGAGAGTCGAAGGCAGCTTTGTAGTAGACAAAGAGGTGGTAGAAGTCGCTTTTCATGAGTTTTTTTTTCAGGATTTGTCGTAAGGTGAATATTTGATCCATCTTAGATTTGCCAGGTTTAAAGCCGCACTGATATGGTCCAATTGGTTTTTCTACAATTGGCTTTAGACGTTCACACAATATGCTTGAAAAGACCTTGTACGCAATTGATAATAGGCTTATTTCACGGTAGTACTTACATTCATTACGATCTCCTTTCTTGTATATTGGACATAACAGGCTGAGACTAGAATCCCCGGGCATGCTCTCCTCTTGCCAGATGTTCTCCATTAGCGGGAGAGGCGGGAGATTGCCACACGTATCTCGCTCTGGCTCGGAGGTGGCCAATTAATACCATCGTCATGTATTGGAGCGGGGTCTTCTGATAAGTTTTTAAAATGATCTCTCCATATCATCAGAACGTTATCCGGGTCCGTCAATAGCTGACCATCGCTGTCCTTGCAGGAGGGCAACCCTGTTCCACGCATTCTTGCCTTAACTCTCTTGTAGAATTTCGGGCCTCCCCTCTACTTTGGAGCAACTTTGTGCACTCATCCTGCCTTTTCTTCAGCTATTTCTTTTTCAGTCTAAAAAGACGAGTTGTCTCTCGTCTCTTCTCCCTGTGCCGTTCACGAACAGCTCGTGTTGCCACTGGCTGCAGTTTCGCCCTATATGCAGCATCCGTCTTTCGTGGCATTGCGATATTCATTATCGTACCAGGCATCTTCTTGAGACGGCTTTGAGTACCCAAGTACGCTTCTCGCAGCCCGTTCTATGGAGTCGGCTATATATTGCCACTGTGAGGTAATATTATCAGGGGTTAGAGCATTCCGCAGCAGTTGAGTTAGGTGGTTGGAGTAGGCGTCCGCTACGTCTGTGGTCCGCAGTTTACCGATGTCCAGCTTTCGTTGTGCCTGGTTACTTACGTTTTTCGCCAAGCTTAGCCTTGTGCGTATCTTAACTGCGGTAAGAAAGTGATCGGAGTCAGTGTTCGCACCCTTGATCACTCGTACGTCCAGAAACCTCGATGCGTACCTTCCATCGACTTCCACGTGATCTATTTGATTCCTCGTCAATTGATCTGGAGATAACCATGTTGCATTACGATTATTTTTATGGTCAAATCTAGTGCTGCTAACTACCATATTTCTTTCCGCAGAGAAATCAGTCAGTCTGATGCCATTGTTCGACGTTTCGGTGTGCAGACTGAATTTTCCGATGGTAGGTTCAATTGCGGTCTCCCTGCCTATTTTAGCATTAAAATCGCTTAGTACAATTTTAATGTCATAGCTTGGGCTACGGTCATATACATTTTCTAGGATCTCGTAGAACTCGTCTTTGTCCTCATCGCTTTTCTCTTCTGTCGGAGCATGTGCACATATATGTAAGTGTAATGTGGAAAAACTTAGTTTTGACTCTTATGGTGGCTATACGTTCACACACCAGGTTGAACCTTGAGACTAGGTGTCGCAGTCTCTTGCCAACCACAAATCCACATCCAAACTCGTGCTTGTCCGCATGGCCACTATAGTAGATTTCGTACGACTTTTCTTACTTCTTTTCATTGCAATTGTTCAAACGTCGGTGTCGGGTTGCAAGCCCAGCGCACAACGTCGCAATTTTCTCCTCCTGCCAGGATTTTATTACAGCCGCCCATTCTGGGTCAGACGCTGACCAGGGTACCGCTTACTCTGAGCAGACGTGCCTGGGTTTTAGGTTTCGCCCCTCACAGTTAGCCGTGCTCTGACGGGTGTCAAAGGCACGTTTCCAGGCGTCATCACGTGGAGGTACTGCGTCCGCAGTAGTACTACGAATACGGAGCTCTGTGAGTAGACTTGAAATGCAATTGGCAAGGATCACTCTGGGTTTACCAAGTTAAACCGATCAGAAGCTTTACCTTGCACCACACTCCCTTGCATTAAACGTTGACTTACGAATACAAATAGGTCAGGATGAGCTGCCTCTAATTGTTCCTCTTAGACAAATTAGTAAATTTCGTGAAAATTAATATTTTTCCAATAATTTCTTTAAAAAAAAAACTCCGCAAAACATTGAAAATAACTTACTTTCAATAAGTTGTATTCATAGGTGAAACTTAGAAAACCGATAGGTTTACTCCACCCATTTAAAATGATGATAATATAATATGCGGAAAATAATGTGACACAAGTAATTTCAATTAAAAACCAGTACAGAAATTTCAGTCAGTTAAACTGACTGATAAATACCATCACCCAATATAAGATATTGTTTAAGACTTGTGTTATTGAAATTTACCGATTTGTAATTAAAACCAGTTAGAAAGTTTCAGTCGGGCAACCCGACTTACATTTACCCTTACCCTCAGTAAAATAAATAATTTTCTATTATATTGATATTATTACTCGATTTCGAAAGTGGGCGGAGTGGTACATTTGTATGGGAGGTACGAGAAGGGGTGTGGTTAGGCTTCCAGATTTATTCTCAATTACTTTATCCTGTTGTAGCTTTACTAATTACAGAATTTGAGCACAATTGCGTTGGGTGTACTGATATTATTACTACATCCCTAAAGTGGGCGGAAAGGTACATTTGTATGGGAGGTACCAGAAGGGGCGTGTCAAGACTTCCAGATTTTTTCTCCAAAACTTTATTCTGCTTAAACTTTACCAAATACAGAATTTGGGCACGATCGCGGTATGTCTTTTAATAATATTAATCGATTTCTAAAGTGGGCGGTACCAGATGTGTGTGGGAGGTACCAGATGGGGCGTGGATAGACTTCCAATTTTTTTCTCTAAAACTTTATCCTGTTACAGCTTCACTAAAAAGAGATCACGTTTAATTTATTGATATTATTTCACCATCTCTATAGTGGGCGGAAAGGTAGATTTGTATGGGAGGTACCAGAATGGGCCTGGCTAGGCTTTCAAAATTTTTTCCAAAACTTTATCCTGTTATAGCTTTACTAAATACAGAATTTGGGGACGATCCCGTAGGGTGTATTGATATTATTACTCGATTTCTAAAGTGGGCGGAATGATGTATTTGTATGGGAGGTACCAGAAGGGGCGGGGCCATGTAGCCCATTTTCAATACCGTAAGTAGTTTTGAGAAAATAATAACTCGTGCAAAATTTGAAAACATTTGGTTGCGTCTTTCGAAAGTTATCGTGCGAACCAGCCGGACAGCCACCAGACAGACAGACAGACATACAGACGGACATGGCTCAAACGACTTAAAAAGTCATGAATCGAATTTGGTTCAAAGAAACCTAGGGTCTAAAGTGACTCCTTCTATGTGTTACACTTTTGGGTCGTATCAAATGATATATACCCTCATCCCTAAGGGTGATGGTATAATTTATGAATTATAATGAACAATATCAGACATAGGGTGAGGTTATTTATAAGTCAAATTATCTGACAGAAATTTCGGTACTAGTTGAGTTAGTAACAGACAGTTGTCCATTTAAAAGGTTACATATTACCATGAAATTGTCGTATAGAAAAATCTTTGCTCTAATTGAAAATAACTTAACTCCAGTTCGCCAAAAAAAATCCCTCACCGGTGCAAATCCTTTACGATGACATTTCGAAGACTTCAAATGTTCCCTGTTCAATGCGTAACTAATTAAAAGAAAATTTACATTTAGCGTAATTTATAACAGACCAATTTTTAATTTATTTTTACATGAAAAAATTCCTCCCAAAAAAGCGGAACTAGAAAACATTGAAGGTACGAAATTGCATCAAAAGGTAAATAAAATTTACACAAAAGTCAAGGCGCAATAAAGAACAAAAGGAAAAAAAAGCAACCCAAAACAATAAAAATTAGACTGTTCCACAAGTAATGTAAATTTGTAACAAAGAAACACAACAAAAAAAAAAAAATAACGGAACAAAATCTTAAAAAGTCAAGCAAAAAACAAACGTTAAACATTAGGAACCATAAAAATAAGTTTCACACCTCGATTTTTAAAGGACATGCAGCGCAACCACCACTTGGTCCTCACGACAGGCCAGGGACTACCCCATATACAGCATCAGCACTCCACACCATCGCCACCTGTTTGGAAAATTGTGTTTTTTTTTCACTTGAAATTTGCGTATTTTCCTTACGGCATTTACGGCACACAAAAAAAAAATGTGTGTTTAAAATCATTTGTAAAACGGAAAATAGAGAGAAAATTTGTATTATTTCCATTTAAATTTGCATAAAAAGTAAATGAAATTAGTTGCGCACATTCCATTCTATAGCATTCAATAGAACAGGAAAAAAAATATAAAGAATTGTTTGCAGTCGTTGTTATTGCCTGAGCGCGAAAAAAGGGTGATGGCCGGGTGGAAAGGGGTTGGAAATTACGTTTATTGAACATTTTTCCTATTTTCACGAAGGTGGACATATTTTCACGATTGTGAAATGGATCGAGAACAAAAGAACCACCAAGACGATGTAGTACTTAAAATTGTTCAGCATTTGGTTGCAATACAACAACACCTGTGGGAGTAATAAGGAAGGGTTATAAACTCTACTAATTACGGTTGTCACCAACACTGAACGATGTTCATTTGCAAAGCAAAGCGTGGGCAAACAGTTGAGTAAAGGAGTTAAATCATCATATGTGAGTGATGTTTATTGTTTGATATAATAATCCAAGGTCAAAATGATCCACTACAGCTATAAAAATGCAATTGATAAATTATGACTTAAACCAGTACAGAAATTACAGTCAGGTAAACTGACTGATAAATACCATCACCCAATATAAGATATTGTTTAAGTCTTGAGTTATTGAAATTAATAGATTTTTAAAATAAAATAACTTATGTATTATTTTTTGCCTCATTGTAGAGCAAAAACATAAAAATTTTACCTATTTGTCTGATTTTTTTTTTCGTAATTCAACGTTCAATGATCGCTTACCTTGGCAAATAGTTAGGGTTGCTGAGGCTTTGCCTCCTAATACAAGATAAATTAACTGACCAAATTTTATTATCCCCTCAGTTGCCGGTTTAGAAGTTATTGGGAGAATTATTAATTTTCCAAACAAAGTCATTTTGCATGGGAGGTACCAGAAGGGGTGATCCGATATAGTCCATATTCATTCCTGAGTAAAATCTTCATAACCGTACACCTTACGCAAAATTTTACTGAATTCAGTGTACTTACAAAAAAGATGTGTATGTGAAACTATGGGGTGGGTTCAGTCATTTGTATGGGAGGTACCAACAGGGGTGTGTCAAATAGTTAGGTTTTCTGAGGTTTTGTCTCCAATCAGAAGATAAATTTACCGCTCAATTTTCATTACCCCCCAAGTGTCCGTTTGGAAGTTATGGGGGAAATATTAATTTTCCAATAATAGGCAATTTTGTATAGGAGGTACCAGAAGGCGTGAACCGATATAGTCCATGTTCATTACTAATTCAACTTTTCATAAGCGAACATCATACGCAAAATTTGAGTGAATTACAAAAAAGATATGTATGTGAGACTATGGGGGTGGGTTCGTTCATTTGTGTGGAAGGTACCAGAAGGGGTGTGTCAAATAGTTAGGCTCTCTGAGGTTTCGCCTCCTATCACAACATAAATTTATCGACCCCCCAAGTGTCCGTTTGGAAGTTAGGGGAGAAATATTAATTTTCCAAAAATAGCCAATTTTGTATAGGAGGTACCAGAAGGCGTGAACCGATATAGTCCATATTCATTTCTAATTCAACTTTTCATAAGCGAACATCATACGCAAAATTTGAGTGAATTCAGTTTACTTACAAAAAAGTTATGTATGTAAAACTATGAGGGTTAATTCGGTGATTTGTATGGGAGATACCAGAAGGGGTGTGGCAAGGGTTTCGGATTTGTCTAATTTTGCAAGAAAAATAATGTGACCAAATTTAAACATCCTTCAGTTGTCCGTGTGGAAGAAATGGAAGAAATATTAATTTTCCAAAAATAGGTAATAGGTTGTATGGGAGATACCAGAAGGGGTGCGGCTATTCAGACCATTTACAATCCCATAAGTTCGTTTTAAAAAATATTAATACTGGTCATACCGATCCGTTAAGGATTACTCGAGTTATCCTGCTGACCAGCCAGCCAGCCAGACAGACGGACATTGCTCAATCGTCTTAAAAAGTCCTGAAACGAATTTGATCTTAAGATACTTGGGGTCTAACTCGTCTCATTTAATGCGTTACACTTTTTTTCGTATCAAATGATATATACCCTCATCCCTAAGGGTGATGGTATAAAAATATATGACACACATAATGGGAAAAACTTCACGTGGGTTGAAATACAAGGTATACATTTATAGGCAACACAAATCTATCTTAAAATTTTATTTAAGAGAAAACTACAAAAAATTGCACAAGTTACAACAACTACAATATTTTTGGGAATATGAACATTTGCATAGAACAATATGACTCAATTTCACATAATAAGTTAGGCGCTTCAATGGACTAGGAGTGAAATTCTGTCGTAAAAAATACCCAAAAAATTTAAGTTCCGCCAGGGGTAAGTGCACCACCCCACCCATTCACCCACAGGGATTAAGTTATATATCATTTAAACCAATAAAATGTGTAACGCTTTAAAGGATGCGAGCTGGACACCAATTATCTAAATACGTTTCTGGATTTTTAAAAACTATTTTGCGATGTCTATATGTCTGGCTGGTTGGTTGGCACGATACTTCGTGCATACCTTTACTAATGCTTAGGTAAATTTATCCGTATTAATTTTTTCCAGAATGTAGTCATGTGATTTTCAAAAGTCAGAATGAACTTAAAAATAAATCCTTTTGTATAGAGGTACCAAAAGGGGTAGTTTTTAAGTTCATCCATAACTTCTCAACGAAAACTGCCTAAGGAATGACTATGGGTTTGTTTTTTACCGACCCCTTGTGGTATCTTAAGAGAGGGCTTCGTCGTATCAGCGGTTTGCGATTAATATCCGGCTCTTGATTTCCAGGCTGATATTATCATTTTTTTTAGGGCGGAGCCATCTACCACTTCAAAGTTTCAACGATCACGAATCGTCCTAAACGAGTAAATTCTTCGTTCGTTGAAACAGATAACTTGGTTTTGTCCTCATATATCACCAGACCCACTTCTACCTACTGCCTCTCAATGCCCAAAAAGGCCAGAGTAACATCCAGCATTTCACGGCCAATGATATCTATGGACCGGCCGTGGCATGATGGTTAAAACACGCGACTACCATGCGGGAGATCCCAGGTTCAACTCCTGGCTCCAGTCATCTTAAAAATAAAAAATAAATTTTTCTTTCATTGCCGGGCCCTTCCATGTTGTCGACAGCAACTTCGCAGTATTTGTGTCGAGTCAATCTAGTAAAAGCTTCTCAAACAGCGACGTTCGCATTCGTCGGTAAACAAGTAGGTGCCGTTAATTGTGAATCTATAATTATAATGCGTGTTAATTCACAACAACGCGAGAAGCTATCCCATACCTCATTCATGGGGTGTAAAGGGAAATTAAGTTTTAAGTTATTAAGATATCTATGTTCTCAGCATTCGCGAGCAGCATGTGACTTTTGTTAAATATGGTACCACTCGTATTTACTGCAGCCTTCCACATGATCATCTCCATTACGATGTTTAAGAGATCGCATGAGAGACTACCGCCTTTTGTAAAGCCTCGCAAGGATGAAAATGGCTTAGTCAGATTTTTGCATTTTTTCCTGAAGGCTTAGTGTAATACCAGAAGAGGAATTTTTCTGTGGGATTGTTAGTAGGCAGAATAGTCACAGCCTATTTACATTCCAATGGCTCCGCTAACAAAACTATTAATCATTCATTAGAATCGGTCCGTTAAGGTTCATTCGAGTTATCCTGCTCCCCAGCCATCCAGACAGACGGACAAAGCTAAATCGTCTTAAAAAGTCCTGAAACGAATTTTGTCTTAAGATATTTGTACTTTCGCGTATCATATGATATATACCCTTATACCTAAGTGTGTGGATATAAATGTATTTATCTTTATGCATCCACAACAAAAACAATGTTCTAAACAAACTATGTGTTTAGTATGGTAAAGTGTTTTATATTATCTTCGGCTATTTTTGTAGACTATGCCAAACATGTTTTATCAAATATTGAAATGGATTGTTATATAAAAAGTCTGTAAAATAAAAAACAGTACAAAAACAGTAAAAAGTTTGAAAAACAGTACTTTTGCGTACTGTTTAACGTGTTGTGCATAAAACAGTACATTAACAATAAAACAGTACATGTACTGCTAAAAACAGTACGTCTGGCTACCCTAGTGTGATATAATAATCCAATGTCCACTACAGCTATGAAAATGCAATTAATAAATTATGACTTAAAAAATATATGGCACAAATAATGGGAAAAACTTTACGTGGGTTGAAACAAAAGGTATACATTAATAGGTAACAAAAATCTATCTTAAAATTTTACTAAAGTGAAAACTATAAAAAATTGCACAACTTATAACAACTACAATATTTTTGGGAAACATTTGCATAGAACAACATGACTTAATTTTACATAATAAGTTAAGTGCTTCAATGGACTAGGTGTGAAATTCTGTCGTAAAAAATATCCAAAAAATTTAAGTTCCGCCAGGGTTAAGTGCACCACCCCACACATTCGCCCACAGTGATTAGGTTATTTATCATTTAAAACAATAAAATGTGTAACGCTTTAAAGGATGCGAGGTGGACCCCAATTATCTAAATACGTTTCTGGACTTTTAAAGACTATTTTGCGATGTCCATATGTCTGGCCAGTTGGTTGGCACGATAACTCGTACATACCTTCACTAATGCTTATGTAAATTTATCCGTATTAATTGTTTCCAGAATGTAGTCATGTAATTGTCAAAAGTCAGAAAAGCCCCATCCCTTTTGGTACCTCTTAACAAAAGTACCTATTTTTAAAAAATTAATTTTCATCCAAAACTTCTCAACGAAAACTGCCTCAGGAATGAATATGGGTTTGTTTTTGACCGACCCCTTGTGGTATCTCGAGAGAGGACTTCGTCGTAGCAGTGGTTTGCGATTAATATCCGGCTCTTGATTTCCAGACTGATATTATCATTTTTTTAGGGCGGAGCCATCTACCACTTCAAAGTTTTAACGATCACGAATCGTCCTAAATGAGTAAACTCTTCGTTCGTTGAAACAGATAACTTGGTTTTGTCCTCATATATCACCAGACCCACTCCTACCTGCTGCCTCTCAATGCCCGAAAAGGCCACAGTAACATCCAGCATATCACGGCCAATGATATATATGGACCGGCCGTGGCATGATGGTTAAAACACGCGACTACCATGCAGGAGATCCCAGGTTCAACTCCTGGCTCCAGTCATCTTAAAAATAAAAAATAAATTTTTCTTTCATCGCCGGGCCCTTCTATGTTGTCGACAGCAACTTCGCAGTATTTGTGTCGAGTCAATCTAGTAAAAGCTTCTCAAACAGCGACGTTCGCATTCGTCGGTAAACAAGTAGGTGCCGTTAATTGTGAATCTATAATTATAATGCGTGTTAATTCACAACAACGCGAGAAGCTATCCCATACCTCATTCATGGGGTGTAAAGGGAAATTAAGTTTTAAGTTATTAAGATATCTATGTTCTCAGCATTCGCGAGCAGCATGTGACTTTTGTTAAATATGGTACCACTCGTATTTACTGCAGCCTTCCACATGATCATCTCCATTACGATGTTTAAGAGATCGCATGAGAGACTACCGCCTTTTGTAAAGCCTCGCAAGGATGAAAATGGCTTAGTCAGATTTTTGCATTTTTTCCTGAAGGCTTAGTGGCGGTCGGTGTCATCCCGCAAAGTCGTATTAGCCACGCGGGGATACCGAACTCGGCTATAGCATCTAATAATTTTTCTCGAATCGGACAGTCGAATGCAGCTTTCTAATTGATAAACAGATGGTATGTGTCGATCGGTTTTACTTAATACAATCTCCAGGTTTTGTCGTTGTGTGAATAGCTGAATGGTCGTAGATTTACCAGGTCTAAGCTGATAACATCCAATCATGTTTGCCAGGATGGACAGAACCATGTAGGCGATGGATAATAGGTTGATCCCGCAATAGTTGGTACACACACTTTGATCGTCCTTCTTATGCACAGGAAATAGAGCTCTAAGAAACATCGGGCTTGCATTCCTTAAGCCAAATCGTATATAAGAGCTCTCTATATAAAAGCTCTGCAGGCTCCAGCAGCTTTATTGTTTTTATGCCATGCAATTGAAGTGCTGATCGCGTTTTGCCACGTTGGTTGTCACTTATGCCGCCTTCGGGAACAAGCAGGGAACGAAAGTGTTCTCTTCATATTTGCAGCACACTCTGCTATGTCCGTAACCAAATTCTCATCTATATCCTTACAGATGGGGATCCCTATCCCAAAACCTTTGCTTTTTATATTTGGTAGAACTTTGGGCTCCCTTTTCTTCCTGAAGAGGCGTTTCTTCTCCGCCCCTCTTCACATTATATCTATCCGCCACCGCACGCATTGCCTTTAGCTGCAGTTTTGCCTTGTATGAAGCATCCTTTTCCTCAGATACTACGCGACATTCCTCATCGTACCAGGACTTGTTTGAGCGTGATACGTGCCTTCCATCGATTACCGCGTGATCAATCTAGTTTCTTGTCTTCTGATCAGGGGATATATGGGTTGCCTTGTTGATATCTTAATGCGGGAGTATGGTTTCACTCACTATAAGGTTTCTTGCCGACGCGAAGCTAACCAGTTTGAATTGTTATCAGAGGTGTTGTTGTGTAGACTGAATTTTCCTAAGAGCATCTTCCCTTTCTATTTTAGCACTAAAAATTTCTCATCGTCTTTAAAATATTTCGACTTGATGCGTTGGTCATCACGGATTGTGGCTATTCAATCACAAACAGGATTGAGCCGCGAGGCAAAATGTCAGATTCTCTTGCCAATTACACAAATTTACACCTAAGTTCGTGCTTTTCCACGTGGCGTAGTAGATGTTGCACTTCTTACGTCGCGAAAATCCCAGTCCTGACCGTTTCAGCTCCTGGATGACGGCGATGTCAGCCTTGTATTTGTTGAGGACATCTGCCAGTCGGAAAGCGGTACCTTCTCTAAAGAGAGTTCTAACGCTCCAGGTTCATATCCTTAAATCATGGACCTTCTTACTTCAACATTTGGGGGTTCGGCCCATTACTTTCCTTCTTCGTGTTTTCACATCAGTATACGACTTGAAGGCCGCTGCTCGTAATACAAAATTTCTTGATACAACGTTGCCCAGGTGTCAGCACATGGAGCTTGTAACTCGGCTTGAGATGTCAGTTTTACGTGCCATCCCCAACTCATCCATAAACGTTTAGATATATATAAGTTATGCCAAACTTTCAGTAATAGTTACCTTACGAATACAAATCGATCAAGTTGTGCCGATCAATACTATTCCAATAATTTATAAAACGTTGACGTTAAAAATATGTTAATTTAAATAGTTCATATTTATAGGTAAAACAAAGTAATCGGATGGTTTACCCCATTCATTGGACTACCCAATAAAAATAAATCCCAAAGATTTAGTAAAGAATGTTTTCTTTTGGTTACTCCCATACAAAATGATGATACGCCCAGAGATATTGTATTGAACGTTTGACATTTTCTAGCGAATACACTTGCAGATCGGCTAATTCAAATAACTCAGCCCAACTAGCTTTATTGAAGTAAGGACTAGACTGAGGGTAGGTTGACCAGACTGAAATTTCTCTACTGGTTCTTAATGATCTGTCATCTCCGAACAGAAAATCGCTCTGGTTTGAACATCGACCCACCCTATTACATATTTAGGTTTTTTGCATATATAACGTACAAATTTCTTCCGCCCCAACGAATTCACTTATTTACATCTCTGTTTTTTCTGTTCCACTGGTAAGAGGGTCAACCCTTTTCACAGATCGTTTAACATGATGTTAAGCAACAAATTAACGTAACTTAAATGCTTTCAAAACAATACTGCGCTCTTTGACATTTGAAATGGCAACAGCCCTCAAGTCAAGGTGTTGTTGCTTCCTAATTCATTGTTGCTCTTAATAAGTTTTAATGTATTTTTATGTAAATTTCACAAAATAAACATAAACATAAATGCTCAGTTTTGAACTAATAAAGAAAGAAAAAAAACACAGAAGCCCCTCTCATTGATTCATTCATAAATTCATTCGTCTGATTTTAATGCTTCGTTTTCATTAATACACATCGACAGACACTTATGATTAATATGCTAATTTTATGATTGAACTCATGGTAGCGTCAATGCGGTCCCATTAAGAAACGTATGCGATGACAGCAGCTACATGTGTTGAATGTCGCTGTGTTGCCCTCGTGTTTAGTTTCTTTGACAGTTGACATGAATACCTTTCACTTCATGGTGTAATCAAGAGAAATTTCCTATCATACATTCGTAGATGTTGTAGAAGTAATATAAAGTCAATATATCATTATTATCATCAGCTACGTCTCTATCAGCCATTATTACATTTGTAGGAGTTGTCGTTGTTGTTGCCGTTGCTGTTAATGCTTTGGATTTCTGGAATTAATAAAGTTGAAGATGTGACTTTGGCATTCCATTTCTTGTTTCTGGCACGCGATTCCTCTTTATTACTTCAAACTTTGAAGGGGGTTGATGGGCTCCGGGGTTTTTTTCTTCTCTTATTGAGTGTTAAACTAAACGAAATTTCAAATTCCAATGTGGTGTAAATCATATTAATCCGACATTATTATCTTCAACATTCAGAAAGAATGTTTGGTACTATGCTCAAAGGGGAGGTTTACCAAAAATAGTTTAGAAAATTGTTTTGAAACGGATTGTTGGATTCTTTCTAGCTTAGCTAACATTGATGAGTAATAAGACTACTGTGAAAAATTTCAAATACTGTTTGAAAATAATGCATGTTTACCTGCGACATATTGTCAAAAATACATACAAATAAAAAATTTCTAATTACGTACTAACTTAGTTAAGTTTCCCATTACAACTTACGAACATGGTCTTCTGTGTGCGTTCTCTAGATAGTCATACCAGATGGTGGCACATCGTTAATCACTTGATCCTTCCAACGAAGACTGGGTCTCCCTGCTCCACGCCATCCTTCAGGTTCGCTTTTAAACATCTTTCTTGCTGGACCATTTACATCCATCCTGCCAACATGTCTCAGCCATCGTAGTCGTTGAATTCTGATTTTTTTAACTACGTCGATGTCATGGTAAATCTAATATTCATTCATCTGATAGCGATATTCGCCAGTACTTTCCCTTTGGAATACTCCCAGATTTTGTATGTTCGTACTCGTAAGCACCCACAATTAGGCAGCGTACACCAGTACGTGTCAAATAAACATATGTTATAATTATTTCCTAGTATTCTGAGATAAGGCGATCTTACTACAGTGCTGCCGCAGTCCGTAAAAATATCTATTGGCAAGCACTATTCTCCGCTTGATTTCTTTACCGACATTATTTTTCGGGAGTATGATGCAAGGTGCCGTTGGGGATGTAAAGTGAGTCTTGCATCTTAAACCGACTCACAACCTCCAAGTGGTGGCACCTGGCCAACGTGGTTTCGAGATATTTCTATCATGAATAACGGCAGATAGTTAGTGACGAACCCGGGCTAACCACCCGCCTTCAGGTCCTATAAACTTAAAAATCTTAATTTCCCTTTACAGGTCCCAGAGGTATGGGATAGCTTCTCGCGTTGTTGTAAATTAACACGCTTTAAATTTTAGATTTACAACTAACGGCACCTACTTGTTTATCGACGAATGCGAACGTCACTGTTTGAGAAGCTCTTACTAGACAGGCCGATTGACTCGACACTTATACTGCGAAGTTGCTGTCAACAACATTCGAGGGGAGCCGACAATGAAAGAAACTTTTTTTAAGATGACTGGAGCCAGGAGTTGAACCTGTGATCTCCCGCATGGTAGTCGCGTGTTCTAACCACTATGCCACAGCCGGTTCCACTTGCCAGGTCCTATACTGGCTATGAAAATACGAAAAAGAAAAAGTATCAAACTGAACCCCCAAATGTTTACGACCCCCGCAAGCGTAATAAGGACCATGATTTAAGAGTATGCACCTGGAATGTCCGGCCTCTATATAAAGAAGGTGCCACTATCCGATTGGCGGATATTCTCAACTTATACAAGGCTGACATCACCACCATCCAGGAGATGAGATGGACAGGACAAGGATGCTCGCGACGTAAAAATTGCGACAGCTATTACAGGTGCCATGCGGAAAAGTTTGAATTTGTAATTGGCCAGAGACTCAAACATCATGTCCCGCGGTTCAATCCAGATAGTGACAGACTAGCCACAATCCGCATCTAAGCGATATATTTGTACATCACGCTGATTGCTCATGCTCCGACAGAAGATGCATTCTACGAGCGCCTAAAGACCACTGTCCTGGCCACGACATGCAAATTGTCCTGGGAGATTTTAATGCAAAAATAAGAAGGGAAGATGTTCTTGGTCCATCGATCGGTAAATTCAGCCTACATACCGACACGTTAGACAACAAGTTTAGGCTGGTAAGCTTCGCAGCGGAAAGGAATATGGTAGTGAGTGGAACCATTATAAAGATATCCATAAGGCAACTGTACCCGAAACAAAACTCTAAAAATGGACGTGCTTGTGATCCGTTGTCCTCAGATTGGCTCGGATACTTTCCTGGTTACAACTAAGGTATGCACAAGATTAAGCAGAGCGAAAAACGCACTAAACAAAGAGACCTGGACGTCCGGAAGCTGCAAATCCCGGAGATAGCCACTGCCTACTCTAAACCAGCTCTTCCAACAACTACGACACAACTCCTCTACTTCTGACGTTCCAGATACACAGTGGCTGCTATATTGCGGATTCCATGGCGATGAATACCGATACGATGAAGAATGTCGCGTAGCGTCTGGGGAACAGGATGCTGCTTATAGGGCAATGCTAAAGCCAATTGTAACCCGGGCTGTTAGAACTGATAACGTGCATGTAACAGCTCCTACGCACGTTAAGGCTTATTGAGTATATGCCCAATTTTTGCAATCTAAGCGTATTATGTCCTGTGATGCAAGTGTGTGTTCCAAATACCGCGGGATCAGCCTTTTAAATATAGCATACAAGGTCATGTCGAGTGTGCTATGTGAAAGACTAAAGGGAATGTTTTGCGACATGATCGGGCCTTATCAGTGTGCCTTTAGATCTGGTAAATTGAAAACTGACCAGATATTCTCACTGCCACAAATCCTAGAAAAGACCAAAGAGGAACAGATCGACACGACCATCTTTTCGTCAACGTCAAAGCTGCCTCCGACAGCCCGATACGGCAGAAATTACTTGAAGCCATGGCTGAGTTTGGTATTCCAGTGAAGCTGATACGCCTTTTGCGGAATGACGCTGACTGACACCAAGTTTTCAGTTAAGACTGGCAAGGACCTTACTGATATATTTTATACCAGACAGGGCCTAAACTAAGGCGACGTGTGACCTCTTTAATACGATTATGTAGATGATAAAAGCTGCAGTAAATACAAGTGGCACGATATTCAACAAAAGCCACATCCTATTAGCGTACGCTGATGACGTTAACATCATCGGCCAAAAATTGCGGGATGTGACTGCAGCCTTCTCGGGTATGCAGAAGGCATCAGCAAAAATGGTTGCCATGGTAAACGAAGACGAAACAAAATTACTAGTTTCAGCGAACAAACAATATACTCGTGTGGGACGCTGCGTGATCTTTGACAGCTGTAATTTCGAAGTGGTAGATGATTATATCTACCTAGGCTCCGCCATCAATAAAACTCATAGCGTCAGTCTCGAAATACGGAGAAGAATCCTACTTCTTAATCGATACTATTACGGCCTGAGCAAGTGATTTAATGACAGAGCTCTTTCCCGACGAACAAGTGACCAGCAATACCAGATTTTGGTTCTACCTGTCATGATGTATGGTTCAGAATCCAGGGTTATGACACAAACGGAGTCGTCGAGAGGAAAATATTTACTAAAATATATGAACCCATCATCGTTAACGGAGAGTATCGACGTCGTATAAATCACGAGCTGTATGCCGACAGTCACTTTGCCAGGCGCATTAAGGTACAGCGGTTGCTTTGGCTAGGTCATGTTGAACTCATTGAACTCGAAGGACGGCGCGGAAAAGGGCGACCAAAACTCAGTAGAAAATGCCAGGTTACTGAGAATCTTGCAAAACTTGGTGGCACAACCTTCAGAAAAAGAGCAGAAGATCGAATCGCATATTCTATTACAGCCAAGTAAGTTAGTAAGTTAAAGTATACATCTGCTGTATTACTGTATTACTAGTGTATAAATCTTATATGTATATAACGATTTTCGAAATCAAGTAGAAATGTACAGTCTTTACAAAGTAAAACTACCAAATATTTTGTGACAAGCGGTCTACAAATAAAGCAATTTTCTCTAGCAATTAACCCTGACGGAAGCAAAAAAATTTAATTCATTCCATATATGAGATATGGCAAAGCTTGCCATATTTGAGTGAGTTTATATGCTTCTATTTTTTGGCTCACTAAAACAGGACCATGATCATAACGACGATAACGAACGTCAGCTTTTTGAAAAGCTATATCAGATTATATCAATTGCCACTCGAAGTGCAGTAAGACACAGCAAAGAGATCTTCCTATGGAAGAAATATAGATGGTTCCTGAAACGTCGAAAATTCTCATAATAAGTCCTGATAGAGTTACTATAAAATTCTAAAAGTACAATTGATAACTAAATTCCATCTCTAACTTTAACTTTAAAATATGCCGAGACATTAGCTCGATGATCATCTGCACGGTAGACGCTCGTACGAACAATAATGCCACCATCAGTGTTTTCATAATAGCTTTAATTTAAGAGGGACCTATAGAGTCTCTCGTTCGCATTCGAGTGAAATGACTGCCGACATCTACTAGTCTCATGTAAAAAGAAGTTTTAGTAAGAATTCTTGCACACTGAAAAATATCACATTGATACTAGCATTAAATCCAGGGCTTTCACCTACCGTGGCATGATTGTTCGAATACGCGAATATAATGCCGGAGACTAGGGATCGATCCATGTCTCAGTCATCTACATTACTTTCATCGTCGGCACCCTCGATGTCGTCGACAGTAAATTAGTAGTAAAAGTCTCTCAAGCAGCTGTGGAGCTTTGAATTCGTCTATAAAATGTAAGTTCCGTTGTAAGATCTCTATCTACCTCATCAATATCTCATTCATTGGATCTAAAGGGAAATCAAGTTTTTTTCACTCTTTTACTTGTACATTGTTAAAAAATTAAATGGATTTTTAGCGCTTATACGAGTCATTTAAGTACTGATATACATTAATAAGTCAACAATATATTTTATACACATGATCCCTTAAATAAAACACTTTTATTTTCATATTATCATTAAATCAACATTTGTGCGCTCTTCATTGGAAACTCAAAATTAAATCTATAATAATGCAATTATTTTATGGTCTTCGTTTGTGGTGTAATTAATTTAATTGCTGATATAACTCAATTTCTAAATTATTCCAAAAACTTTTTGCTACTAATTAAACTCTTCTCAATACGCATACTGTAAACAAAGATAGTCGATGGCATCACACACACAAATATACATTACTTATTCGAGACTATCACTTTGTATTCGTTTGCTTTTGAATCCTGTGGATATTAGGCTGTGTGTCTGATTGTGTTGTGTGTGTATAAATGAGTATCTAATTTGCATAGACAATTAGTTTATTATTTTGATTTGGAGTTTTTCATTATGGGTTTTGCAAAAATCCTCTTAAACAATTGGAAATACATTAAATATGCAAAAAGTGTTTTAATAACAATTAGATAAATTCTTCTTGGTTGAGTTTTGTTTGTTAATTTCATTTCGTTCATTTTAATTTGGTATTTACATTGATAAGGATATAAGTAAACAAAAAATTAAATTAAAGGATTACAACGATTGTAAGGTGATAACAAAATGGGAGCACTCCGTCATCTTATGAGTTTATTTGAGAAAAGCGTTGTTTATATTCGATATTTGGATATCTGAAGTTGGAATTATGTAACCAATTGTATCTAATATTTAAAAAGATTCAATACCTGTAATAATATTGTTGGATTGTTGCAAATATATCGGATTTCGAAGCTCAAAGAAAACAATTGTATCTTCAAATCGCGCTTGCGATTTAAATGTCAAAATGTTTCCCGCCTGCATGACCCAGCTAGAGCATTCGATCTTTTTGGACGCGCATGGTTACGTCAATGTCGTTGTACAGCACATGTTTCATACGAAGCCGGCAATTGCCGTAAACGACGATGGGTTCAAATATTTTTCAGATTTTTTTCCTCAAAGACTTACAGTACAGTTTGATCATCTTTTGTCACTATCCAGAATTCCGAGCTGTACGGCAAGAGGGGTAGAATCAGTGTCTGGTAAAGTTGCAACTTTTTTCGTTGAAAGAAGGCTTTGGCATTAAGACGCTTGCAAAGCCCATAGTAGCAGCGGTTTGTGATCAATACCAATGTAGACAAATTCATCTCCCACTTCAAAAATAATAGTCGTCAACGTTCACGCTGCGTCCTAAACAAGTGTACTCTATGTAACAAATAACTTGGTTTAGTCCTGGTTTAATTAGACCCACTTGTTTGATTACTTCTCAATGCTTGAAAAGGCTGCTGTAACATCCCGCAGTCCACGGCCAATGATACCATATCTACGCGAGAAGCAAGTGTCTATAATTGTGTTTACTGCAACTTTCGGCATGATAATCTCCATTAGGATGAGACCGCAGGACACACTATGGCCCTGTTTAAAGCCTCGCTTGGTAGAAAATTGTCCTGCCAGATTTTGACATATCATTACTGAAGATTCAGCTATGCCATCTAATATGTTTTAATTTTTTTCATTCATTCAGTCTCATTTCATATTAGACTGGCGATTGCAGCCTTGTCGATGATTTCGAACTGGGAACATTTCATCGGTCTTCTGCAGGATTCGTCGTAGTGTTAAAAACTGGTTTAAAGCCACATTGATAAGTTAAAAGTGAGCTTTAGTTTTTCATATAACAAACTCAACAGGACCTTGCATAGGATAGATAATGATCCTGCCGTATTTGGGGCACACACTTGGATCACCTTCCGCAAGGGATATAAAACACTTGTCTTGTCTTTTATTTGTGTTTTCATAATATTTTGTGTATTTTATGAGAGTGGCTTATTAGGCCAACTTGCCCGATTCTAGTGTCTAAGGCGTGCAACACCACTAAGAGGGCCGTTGTGTTAAGTTTTAGGTGGTCGGTGTTGAGCATCAGTGGTAGCATGACATGTAGGTTGCTCGCAATTGAGCCATCTCACATGTGGTACCACTGAACGAATGTTCAAGGGCTAAGCACGGAGAACACGTGATCTATCGGGCGTCGTGAGATATCTGGGGCCTCCCAAGAGAGATTCTGGTGAATAACGAGCAGAAGACTCTAATTAGAGAATCCCCTATACCGATGCGTCTTAGAGAGTAGGTTATTGAAGTATCGGAACTTCAAGATAAAAACTCTTCTAGTGGCCTTAAAGGTAGTGCATAGAACGCTAGTAACCAAATGCACAGGAATCTAGACATCACAAATCTACATACCACCGAGATAGCCAATGCCTACTTCAACCAATCCTCTCAATTCTATAAACCAAATCTCCTAATTTTGATGTTCCCGATACACAGTGAGTGACAGTACATTCCGAATGCTATGACCACTGCCGCAACGACTACACTGGGTTATAAAAACCATGATCAAACAAGCCCTAGTACCATGAGAAATGCGTGCAATATCTGAGTGAAATCAAAACTGCAGCAAAAGGCAACGCGTGCGGTGCAGAGCTCAGCGGTAAATGAAACGAAGTACCTATTTAGTAATCCATGACATTAGTATCACATTGTAAGCGAGCGATCTACCTACTTAGAATGTCACGCGTGTGTAATGTAAAAATGCCTCTTCAGGCGGAAAAACCCAGCGGTAAAAATACCCATTACGTAATCGCAGATGTCAGCTATATTTGGTAGCAATCAGTGATGATTCTCTCGCTTATGTTCCACCTTACATTTACATTTATGCGAGCTTGATTTCGAAGTAAGTGGCGATGTCAGTAGGTGTCATTTCAATAGCATTGTAATCTGAGTTATAATGAGTGGACGATGTTTTTTTACATTACGAACGCGTTACGTTCTAAGTAGATTACTAAATAGGTACTACTACTTTCATTTACCGCTAGGAAGTGTCTATGGAAGAAAAGAGAGAAAGACAGTACATCGAAAATTACTGGGATAGAGGTCCAAAATATCTACCAATAGGTAAAATGCAAAGATTTTGATACAGGGATCCCCACCTATAAGGGCAGTGATGGAAATCTAGTCACGGACAGTCAGAGTGTGCTGCAAATATGGAGGGAACACTTGTGTTCTCTGCTCCAAGTGTGTGTATACATACAAGGTCTGTCTAGTATGTTTTGCAAAAGACCAAAGTCTCTCCTAGCGAACCTGATTGGTCCCTAAGACCTGGTTAATTCACAACCGACCAGATATTCTCACTACGACAAATCCTGTACAAAACTCAAGAAATGCAGATCGACACCTACCACTTGTTTATCGATTACAAAGCTACATAGTCTGTCATAAGATCTCTTTAACATCATAATGGAGATGATCATGCGGAAGGCTGCAGTAAACACGACTGGTACCATCTTTAACAAAAATCACATGCTGCTCGCGTATTCCGATGATATAGATATCATATCATAGATATCACTGGCCGTGGACTATATAATGTTACTGCGACCTTTTCGAGCATTGAAAAGCAGTAAGCAGAATAAGGTCTGGTGATAAACGAGGACAAAACCAAGGTATTAGTTGAGAACTATAACATTAAAGTGGTAGATGAAATTGCCGACCTTGGCTTCGTCATAAACAACAATAATTATGTCAGCCTGGAAATCATAACAACCCGCTACTACTATGCTCTAAGCCATCGATTGAATGACAAGGCTCTCTCTAGACAAACTAAGATCCAACTCTACTAGACACTGATCCTACCTGTCTTGATGGTCAATGACACAAGCGGATCAATCTAATATTTTGGGAGTCTTCTTTGATCCCATTATCATTACCAGCAAGTGTCGTCATCGAATGAACCATGAGCCGGATAACGATATCGACGTAGTCAAGCGTTGGCTCGGACACGTTGTACGAATGGATGAAAATACTCCAGCTCGAAGAGTCTTCAGCAATAAACTGGCGACCAAAACTTCGTTGGATCGACGAGGTGAAGAGCTGTTATCTAAGCTTGGTGTGACGAACTAAATACGAAGCTCAAAAGACCGAAGCGCTTGGAAATCTTTTCTACGTGCTGCTGCTAATGGATGCATTTCTGTTGCTGTTGAAGAAGAAGTATGTAGAGCAGGTCTGTTCATGTTATATGTATTAAGCTTACAAGCCACATTAAAGCTGAACAAAAAATTGAACTTAATAATGTATAATTTACGATTGTTTTTAACAATTTATTTATCATTTTCTGCCGAAACTGGATTTAAAGTATAAATTATTATTAAATCATACTATAAATCCTTAGGCCATGTCCTTTTTTACTTTTCTGTTGGCTGCAAGACTACGATTTCCGTCGATTGGCACATTTACACACATGTTGAGCTTTAATCTAAATAGAAATTTATTACCTTTTAGGGTCACATACGAACACATACGGTCTGCGGCACGAGGACCAAAGAAAGGCAATTTAATTTAATTTGTTATGGCATCATTCTGCGGTCGGCTGAACGAGAACACAGAGACCACATCTTGTGTGTGGACTGTAAAACCATAATTCACACTTGTGACCAATCTACGCTAATACGGGTAAGTAATGTGCAGTCACATGAGCGGATATGGTCAATCTATGTTCCGCCTCAGGCTATGATTTTTATTATTTTATGTGAGTTATTAACTTTTTATAAGACTAGTATATTTTGTAAATAAAATCACAAGTCATAAAGTCTTTTAGGTCTTTCATTCTAATGTAAGTATTATGATTTTTAATCATAAAGCAAATATAGAAAAGATTCACAAAAACTCAAATAGAGAACCATATTTGTTGTTTAAGTCAAAACATCTGTAATTGTAAATATATTTAAAATGATTCTTGTTGTAAAAGCTGGCTGGTAATGTTTAACATCTCCAAATAGGGTATTTGCTAAAGAAAAAAAAATCATTCAAATAATAAAAAACCAAAAAAACATTGTTTCTCTTGTTTTAGTCTGTATACTTCGTGAAACAGTCATCAGTTACGCTTAATATATCTATCTATATATATAAAAATGAAATGGTCCACGTATGTCATAACATCACTTGAGAACGGCTGGAGCGATTTGGCTGATTTTTTTTTTATTCGATTCGAAATTTTCCGTAGATTGTTTGTATTAAAAAAAATCAAATCCAGGTGGCGCTAGGGTGGATTTATATCGACAATTTGAATGCATTTACCAATTCAACTGAAATTTAGAATGGATATTCGTTTGATCATGAGAAAACATTTTATGTACAAATAGACCCGGTAGGTGGCGCTGGAGTCGGTTTACAATCAAAATTTAGACAAATGGGCCAATTTAACTGAAATTCAGAATCTATGTTTGTTTGATCATTAGAAAAAATCGTATGTACAAATGGACCCGGTAGATGGCGCTAGGGTGGATTTATAACGAAAATTTGAATGCATGTACCAATTTAACTAAAATTTAGTATTTATGTTTGTGGAACATTGAGAAATTTTTTTTTTTATAAATTGACCCGGTAGCTGTCTCTATGGTGGAATTATAATGAAAATTTTAACGAATTAAACAATTTGACTGAAATTTAGAATGTATATTTGTTTTATTATGAGATTTTTTTTTTGTATATATGACCCGCAGTTGATTTGGCTGGGGTTGAATTATTTCGAAAATGTATATCGATTGTCCGATTTTACTTAAACTTAAAATATATGATTTTTTTGGCATGAGAAAATTTTGAATATCGATTGTCCGATTTTACTTAAACTTAAAATATATGATTTTTTTTGCATGAGAAAATTTTGAATGTATGTTTGGAACCAGTTGCCGGTGTTTAGCTTATGATACACTTAACATCATAGTTATTATATTATTTTAACATCATAGTTATTCAAAAGTCTATATATATAAAAAAGATGTACATTTTGATGTTACCAATAATTGTGGAAACGGTTGACCCCATATGTCCCAAAATTTCAGTGAAAGTTAAGGATTGGCTGTAGATGGTCACCCAGATCGCAAAAAGGCTTAAAGATGAATGACTAACTTTTATAATGGCGCACTTCCTACTGAATTAGAGAGCTTCACAAAGTGTTTTTTCCCATTTCAAAATTTTAGGGGACAATAACGAAAATAGGAATAACTGTTGATATCACCCAGACCATACGGTTAATGGGGTTGCTGAGCCCAATGAATGCATTTTTGGAAATTCGTACTCCTTAGGATAGAAAGGTACAGTCCTCCAGTACAGCAGCGCAGAAAGTTTTATGTCAGTCAATGGGCTTAAAAATGTGGTTTTAGAATATATGCCTATCAAGAAGTAAGTTTTCATCACATCATGGATGACACTGCTGATCCGTTTTAGCAATTCTTATAATAATATATAATAATCTTTAAGATATATGAATAACAAAATTTGTCCGGAAAAACCTCGCCCTTTAAATCGAAATATTTTAGAGGTCAAAAAAATAAACCAATCGTTTTTTGATTTCAACTACACTCAACATATTTTACAAAAATTTGGAGGCAGGACGAAGTCTGCCGGGCCAGCTAGTAATTAAATATAATACAAATAGTTTTGATTTATTTTGTGTTACATTTACTTCTTCTAATACTTCCAGGCCCTCCTCCACACAACAATTCACCACCTCTGCTCTAACACTGAGTAGATTAGGGGCTAATAATGTATACGATTTTATGCCATAATTTATGGCCACTAATTACGAAATGATGAATTTCTACCCAAATGTTTACACCTAGTGTAGTCCTGTCGATGTCCTTGTAGAAATGACAACAAAAGAAGCACAAATTTTATGAGATTTCTATAGGGATGTTCAGCGATACATCACTTGCCCGTTTCCGCCAGACTAAGGGGGTTGATTACTATAGAAGAGAATTTTTCGTTGATTTTTTCGATATTTATTGTGTGTGTTTAATTTAAAATATATTAAATGGTGTAAAAAATTTCTCAATATTTTATTGCATGTTAGGTATGGTATTGTTATGTTGTTGTGCTCATTTTTAAGTGTTAACATACATTTTGCTATAATTTCGTTATGGTGACTGCAAAAGAACAAAAAAGTCGTCAATAAACAACAACTGTCACCAAAAATAAAAGCTGCTGCTGCTGCCGCCGTCTAGAGATGGCATTGATGTGTGTTGTTACCGACTTGAATCATCATCGTGTCTGTGCGATGACTATACTCCATTTTAAAGTTTAGCAGTGGTTATGCACCCTATTGCTGGTAGTGTGTCACACTATAAACAAGGATGATGGACATTTAATAAATTTTGTTTTCTTGGCCAACAGGATTCTGTCTTTTTACTAAGTATTCCTTAAGAGGAGGATGAAACATAACAGACGACACCTTAGTCTTTATAATCTGACATCGCATTTAAAATTTCTTCACAAAGATGATGCAGAAGACCAACTTTAGACAGCTATAAAGCATGAACCGCGAAGAATTTCGACATATTGCCATTGTAACGGCAGCAGCAAGGAGAATATATATGGGTAAATCCTGCGTTGCGGTCGTTACATTCGTACGCATTTATGTTTTGTTATATTAATCCCGTTTGCGTTATGAGTGAGATATTTATATATAAACTTCAGCAACAGCAGTTATTTGAAAGTACTTTAAAATGACATTTAATTTTTTGCCTAACTACTTTTGACAAAAGAGATATTCGTGCCTAAAGTGCCGTTGCAGACGTTACAAAAAATGGAAGTAGTTTTGGATGTCAACCTGTATTTGCATCTATTTCAGCAAATATTGCATAGTAACTGAAAAAATTTAAATACATAAAGGAAAGAGGAATAATCAAGGATTCTAAAAACGCTTTTATGGCAGTTACAAATTTGTTGGTTCATCCAAAAATTAGAAAATCGTCTGTTGCGGACGTTACGTTGCGGACGTTATACTTTTTCCTATTATATTATTTATAAAAATAAAACAACAATATTCATTTGATTTAACATTCTTTGGTATATTTTATTTAATTAGGTATTTTTGAGACCCTGCTGTATGTGTCATTTTAATGGTGGGATTATTAGAATGGGCCGCAAAGTAATGATGTGATTTTACACCAGGAATATTTTTTACATTTCACCATTTTTGGGATATATCTTCTGTTGTGGTCTTTATATCATTACTAGAAGCATATATTAAGAATATACCACTTATATGCCCTTTTGCAAGAATGTATGTAAAAATCCTGAGCATTTTTTAAAATATGATTTTGAGATCGTACCAGTTGCCAAACTTTCCGCTTTACAACAGCTTTTTTTGTGCAACATCAGTTGATGTTCATTATTTCTTAAATTATTACGAAATCGTTTTGACCTTTCTGCAGTTTCAGTCATTTGTATATTTATGAAACAATATTAGTAATACCGAAGCACGTTCAAAATACACTGAGGTTTGGCAAATTTGACAAAGCTTCAGTTAGAATACATGTCAGTTGCATGACATGATACCCCAGGTAATGTCTACCTGAAGTTCTAGAACTCTTGCACATTGTACACTTCATATGAGTTCACAATTGCTTTATTTAATAAATATAATTTTCGAAAAAATGCATTCCGTTGCGGACGTTATACACTTTGTCATTCATATTTTTCTGTTAAATGGTGTAAAAAACATATTTTTTATATATATATTTTAAGTGCGCTATTGGCTCTCTTTACAAACGTACTTCGATTGAGAAAAAACTACATATTAAAGCAGTTAAATTTAAAAAATCTTGTTTTCCGTTGCGGACGTTATATGCCGAATGCCCATCTTTACTAAACATTATTTATATCATCTGAATGACCTACCGATGCGTTTTTTACATTTAATTGTGGACAATTGATTAGACTTTAAGATTATTATGAAACATAAAACAAATATGGTGGTTTTTACCATTTTTATGAACATCTAAAAAACATATATTTTAGAAAAACAAATAAAAACACGAGGTAGGTGTAAGTTTAAATCTGCCATTCATAAGTGGATTACCGAAAATGGTTATGCTGTATATATTTTGAGGGTTGAATATATAGCCCATTTATGGATTTACAAATATATGTGGTTTTAACAACTCTGAAATTCTTTCCTTGGTATACATTATTTCGGATTTACCCATATGTGAATTTTAAACAAAAGCGAAAGCGACCACATTTTAAATACATATATGGTTTTTGGATCGAATTGTTTTGAAATTACTCTACATATTATATTAAAAAAAAAATAAGAAGAACTTTGGATTTCTTGGATTAATCATTTAGATAAGGTATGTGTAATATTCTTTTAAAAAAAATAGTACTTTGTGAGACTAAACAAAATTTTATTAAAACAACACCTTCATATTTTGGGTATCGATCAGCTATTAGATATAACGAAAGTAAAGGAAGCTAGACTTCGCAACGCTGCATACCGCCGAGATAGCCAATGCCTACTCCAATCAACTCTCTCAAACAAACACCCCTAATTGTGATGTTCCCGACTCACAGTAGCAGCATATTGTGCATCCTAGGACAATTGAGGGGGTTAGAATCAAAGGGGTGCAAGTGACAAATTGACAAAAAATTTAATAAGTATACAGTTGTGTTCCTCGAAACTATCTCCGTCAACTACCATGAGATGAGATCAATTTCTATTACCAGTGCTGATATCTAGCCGAAAAACAGTTCAAGTAATGCCTATATTTGCACTAGAATTTGAAACGTTCATGGCGAATATCTCGAAATGAAATTTTTGTCACTTGCTTACCTTTGCTTCTAACCCCCTCAATTGTCTCTACGACAATCCTTGGGTGTGAAAACTCTTGCTCAGACAATCCCTGCTACCATAATGTCGTGTATTGTTTGCGAAAATGGATACTGCATACTAAGGAACCTGCAGGCAATGGTAACATGCACTGTGACGATTTAACGAGAAGAGATATGAAATGCCTCTTCAGGCGGAAAAAGCGTCTATAAAAGAAAAGATAGATACAGGATATCAACAAGTACAGGGATAGAGGTAAATTACGCTAACAAAGGGTTAAAGTCTCAAGTTTAGGAACTCGGATCCCCAACTGTAAGGATAGAGATTAAAATCTAGTCACGGACACGCGGAGTGCTGACAATATGGAGGGAAGATTTACATAATCTGCCCGTTTCCGAAGGCAGCACTAGTGACGAAATCACAGCAATCATCGACGATGCAGTGGATGGTCCAGCGCCGAGCCAAAACAAGATCAGTTGGCAATTACTCGGCTTATAAACAGTAAAGCCACGGATGCCGATGGACTGCCGGCAAAGCATTTTAAGGCATCTTATAAACCTGATTTGGCTAAAGAAATGCATGGCCGATGATTGGAATCTGAGAGCCTTTTATCCATCACATACAAGGTCTTGCCTTAGCCGATGATAGTAATCTGAGAGCCTTTTATCCATCACATACAAGGTCCTGCCTTGTGTGGTATGTGAAAGACTAAACCCATAATTTGTGAACCTTTTCACACTGCAACAAATCCTGAATAACACTTAAGAAATGTAGAAATGACACCTACTATCTATTGATCGATTACAAAGCTGCATTCGAATGTCCTATACGACAGAAATATTAATGTCATCGCTGAGTTTGGAATGCCTGCGAAGCTGATACGTCTTTGTGGGATGACGCTGACCGACACGAAGTCTTCAGTGAAAATATGCAAGAATTTGACAGAGCCGAGGCGGTAGTATGTCATTCGACTGTTACATTATATTGGAGATGATTATGCGGAAGGCTGCAGTAAAATCTTAACTAAAATTCACATGCTGCTCACTTACGCCGATGATGGCCGAGGACTGTTTGATGTTACTGCTGTATTTTCAAGCATTGACCAGCAGTCGGCAGCAGTTGGACTGGTGTTAAATGAGGGCAAAGCCAAGTTAGTTACACGTCCAGGACGCTTTGAGGTGGTAGATGATTTTTGGACCTTAGCTCCGTGGTTAACAAAATAATAATGTCAGCCTGGAACTAGCAAGCGATTTAATCACAAAGCCCTCGATCGACAAACATATATCTAACACTACCAGACACTGATCCTACCTATGCAGCGGAAAATCCTGGGTTATGACTCAAGCGAATCAACCTATTCTGAAAGACTTCGAGAGAAAAATACTTCGCAAAACATTTGGAAAAAAAGAAAGTTGGTCATCTGCTGCATTTTTGTGAAGATATGACAGTGTTCCTGTTAAAGTTCTTGCACATTGTCATCATACTGTTTCCATAAGTGTCGTTTAATGTGACCGCAGGCCTTGCCTCATGAGTCATGAGTGAACAGTCCTAAATGAGTCACACGTTTTCCCTATTGTTCAGATTTGTCGTGTGTACATTATTGGTACCGCTTGACAAAAGGTCCCTACATGTTGCTAGAGACATCTTCCAGTTCCGTTGGAACTTGTAATGTAGTCGCAAGTCATGAAGGAAGTATCGTACATAAGAGTTCTGCGACAATCTTGGGCGGATGTAGAACTCAACAATTTTAATACCAGATATTTTACAGCAGCCTGACTCTCAGAAGAAATCTGAGCATTGACTGGTATGTTCACCAATCAAGGTATGACATCCCTCCTTACTTCCTTTTGAGGTGCAATATCAAAAACGGTACATCCTGATCTATCTAAAGAAATATTGCACTACTTTGTTATTTTTACAATTTCTGTATGATGCCCGTATGTCGTTAACGACCAACTCCATCTCACCGTCAAGCATATTTGACTATCATGACGATACCGTCTACCTTATTATATACGGTTTGTCTGACAGCAACAACAACAACAACAACAATCGAAATTGCTGAATTCTTAAAAAAAAGTTTAAAATCACGAGTGTGAAAAATGACTTCAAATTTATCAAATGTTAAAAGTACTAGTGCTTTTTCACTCACATCCACTAACTAGAAAGTCCTTCGTCCTTTTTAGTCGTTTATTGCTTCAACATGATTGTGCCAATTTCACGCCTCTTTATTTATGTTTTGCAATATTTTATTGCAAAAAATTTCCACTTGTACAACACGAATACTTTCATTTCAAATGGCCAAAATTTAAATAAAATTGCAATTTTTAACATATTGTGTTTTTTTGTTGGTTCTCTGTCGCTCTGTTTCTAGCCCCAAGCAAAGGATACTAAATGGATCATTTGACTCTATGGGGGTGGATAATATGAAATGAACTGTGACAGGAGTTGATGACAATGAAAGGTGTTTTTGCCGATTACTTTTGCGAACAAATAATCATTTTGGTTGGTTGGGGGGGGGTAGAATGCGTGTGCTCGTTAAGCTCTTCATTAAGGTTTCATTATAATTTCCGAGTTTAACTATAATTTAGTTTTGCTATTACTTATCCGGAAAATCCTTAGCCGTAGCGTAGTATGGGTAATTATTTACAACCACTTCTTTCCCCTTTCAGTTGGCATGTTTTTTTGTTGTTGTGAGATTTCAATTGCTTTGCGAATAAATGGGATGTCATCATATTTGTTGCTGCCTATGGGTGTCTACAAGATCCAGCGAAGCAGTGGTCAATGAAAAACATTAGGAAAAACTGGTCATTGCAAAATTAAGCTATGACAGCAGTTCGTTATTGTATTGTTGCACATGGACAACTGTGCACAGTGTTTTGAGAACAACCAAGCGAGCGAGTTAAGGCAATAGGTCGTTATCCAGAAAATAATTTTCTCCGAATTCGGTCAGATGTTGGGCAAAGAGTCTGATTATATCACCTTGCCGATTACTGTCATCATTTTGTCCGAAATTTGTAAGGGTGGTGGACAAGAAGAAGTCTTGGAAATTTGGAAACTTGTGGGGTCTTTTTAGACAGAGAAAATTCGAAGGTATTTTTTATTATTCTGAAGGAACTATGATAAATAATACACAAATTATTAAACATATTGGACAAAATCCGGAAATTTTTTTCGACAACTTGTCTGAATCAAATTAAGAAAATCGACAAAGATTTCTGACAAATTTCTAATTATTTGTAAATTAAATTTAGATATTTCTTCTGTTTCTATTTCGTTTTTATGAATTATCCTTACATTTGAATTTAACTATTCTTTTACTATACTTTTCGACATTAATATTTTTATTTTGCGACACTGTGCGTATATGCGGAGATTAAAGGATTTGTTTGCTCTGTTGCTGTGCTGATGAAAACTTCGTTTAGTTCATACATTATTCATTA
This sequence comes from Muscina levida, assembly GCA_964034835.1. Lineage (NCBI taxonomy): Eukaryota > Metazoa > Arthropoda > Insecta > Diptera > Muscidae > Muscina > Muscina levida. The sequence continues at coordinate 68,366,243 of OZ035883.1, forward strand.
CATGCGTTTACGCATATCCCATTTCGAAGTTTTTTGTTAACCCGGGTGTCATAGTCCTGTATGTAAGTCTCTGAATCGAAAGTCTATCCATGGAAGAAACACAACGTTTAATTTTCGTTTTTATTTTGTTTCGCTTTCGAAATAATTTCATTGTTATTTCTTTTGCTGTCAGTTCATTAATAGATTTCGAATATCGATAACGAACATCCTGTTTAATAGTTATTTCCTTTTATCATCCTTTTACTTTGTTGGCTTGTTGTTTTTTATTTGAAATTTCTGTCTGCAGTTTTTTTTTTGGTTTGTAGGTTAAATTTGATTTGAGCTGCTTATTAGTTAACGTTTATATTTCGGAATTATAAAGTGGATTCCTATACATTTGGAAATTAATTTAGTTGTCTATTAAAGTTTGTGCTCAGGTAGGGAAAAAAGGAGCTTTTTATATACCAAGAAAAACGAAATGAGTTTTGTTTCGATATGACAACAAATAACAAGGTAACACAATAGAACATATATGGGACGTAAGTAGGGTGGATCAGTAAAAAAATTTGCTTTTCTGAAATTGTCATTGGATAATTTTTAATCGTAGGGGGTGTCCTTTAGGCATTTCCAGCTGGGCATGTTGCAAGAATGCCTCGCGAGAAAGTTACCAAATACTGCACCAGAAATGAAAAATAGGGAGTCCGAAACTCCGTGGGAACTCACGCTTATAGTTTTAAAATCACACAACGGGACCTATAGTTTAATGACGATTCCAAACGTCAGCTTTTTGCGAAGCTTCCAATACCAGTGCCGATTGACTCGACACTACTGCAAAGTTGCTGTCGACAACAACTCTGGTCAACCGAATGATAGTTGAGGGTTCTTATAATCATGCAAAAGTCGGCTTCGAGCTTAAGTAGTGCGTAAAATGCTCATTACCAAACGAAACCAGTAACAAAGTTCCAGTCAGACAACCCGACTTACATATACCATCACCCTCAGTAAAACATAATATTTTCTATTATATTAATATTATTACTCGATTTCTAAAGTGGGCGGAGTGGTATATTTGTATGGGAGGTACCAGAAGGGGCGTGTCTAGGCTTACAGATTTCCGAGTCGATTTAAAGGTGACCGTCTGGCCCCGCAATTACAGCCGTAGTTTAAAACATTTCGAGCAGATATTTGGAATTCAAGATTCAATCCTATAAGAAGTTAAGTTCTAAGATGAGCAAGATCAGCAAAATCTACTCTTATCTCCCATACAAACTCCCGATTTTTGGGGTTGTCCGTCTGTCTTCTGTCCCCGCTATTACAGCTGCAGCTTATAAGCTGTCCACCTTCAATGTCTGTCCCGGCGATTACAGCCGTAGGTAAGGAGCTAAAGAGCTGAAATTTGGTAAGCGAGCTTATATTCACTAAATGAATATTACGTTCTAAGATGAGCAAGATCGGACAAAAACTACATCCACCTCCCATACAAAAACCCCCTTTTTGGGAGTGTTGGTACCTGTCCCCACTATTACAGCCGTAGTTTAAGAGCTATCGAGCTGAAATTTGGTAAACAAACTTCTATCCTCTAAACGGAGTTTAAGTTCTTAGATGAGCAAAATCGGACAAAGAATACTCCCACCTCCCATACAAAACTCCACCTTTCGTGGGGTTAAACAATGCATAGCAATATTCTCAAGTCATATAAAATAATTCAAGCTCGGTATGTGATATTTCAATAAAAATTATTACCCCAACAGCAGGAAACCAACGCGTGTCCTCAGTATTCATAGTTGGGCATGTTACCTACTCGATTATCACATGATTTAGATGTTGTATGATAAATAGCACCTATGCGGTTTTCATAAACAACAACATCTGTTCTACCTTCCCTTACGACGCCTGTCAATAGGTCTAACTGGAGAAGTGACGAGTGGACGGCTATTGGGATCAATTCTGACTTCAACTAATAGGCCTGCCAACAGGCCTGTTTAATGCAGGAAAGTTTACATGCCCTTGTGCATGTCTATGGAATTTTTTTAAGGTACATAGAAGGGCTGCTTACATACCAGTTTTGAAAAAAAGCACCTACTCCATCACAAACCCTTGCAAGAGGCCTCATTGCAGGTCTCATTTTAAGAGAGGAAGGATACAGAAAAATGGAATAAAAAATAAAAGATAGGGAACAATTTGTAATCTGTTCGTAACCTAAGGCAGCACAAGTGACGAAATCACACCACTCACTCATGAATGAGTAGATTTTCCTTCAACAAAAACATGCTTAATAATTGGAATTTGAGTGTCTGAGAAAGGCGATCCAAGTGTGTTTTGCCCATCGCGTACAAAGTCCTGTCTAGTGTGCTGTATGAAAGACTAAAGACCGTCTTTACTGACCTGACTGAACATTTTCAGTATGACTTTAGAAATGGTAAATCCACGAATAACCAGATATTCGTACGAAAAATACTGGAAAAGAACCAAGAAATGCAGATTGACTTTGCCATATTTTTAATGACTACAAAGCTGTATCCTCAAAACATACAAGTCTTCACTACAGGTAGGCAAACATTGTACGCAGTCATTTTCTATTTAGCGAGGCTTCAGACAGGGCGACAGTATGTCATGCGATATCTGTAACAACCTAATGGAGATGGTCTTTCGGAAATCTGCAGTTAAAACTACAGGGACCATCTTTAATAAAAGTCACTTATATGTGTATGTGCTAAGCAATCGATGCTTATATGTGCTAAGCAATCGATTTATTGTCAAAGCCCACTCTCAACGAACAAAGATCTTACTTCAACCGCCACTCATACTACCTGTCGTGCAAAATCCTGGATGTTGACACCAGCGCAGATTGATCCGCTGACCAAATGGTCTGGCTTGGATATGTTGTTGTTTTTGGAAATAAACTTAAAAAATGGCACATGAGGCGGCTTCGTTGGATGGTCCAGGTTAAGAAACAGTTAGCGAGAAACGAAAGACTTATATGAAAGACTTACTAAGCCCATCTAATCGGAACTTATTGGACCTTAATAGTGTGGTTATCGGACTGTCAAATCAACGACTGACCATATATGCAAACTTCGACAAATTCTAGAGCAGACCCAATAAATGTTCATCGGAAAATCATATATTCGTCGATTATAAAAAAGCTTCCGGGCAGAATCTTCGGTAATGAAACCGTCGGATAAATCTATGCAGGGAGTTTTCGAGAGATCAGTTATCTCATACAGTACCGTAGTCGTATGAATCATAATTTGCATAACGACATCAACGAGGTCAAGCACATATAGCGTATTCACTGCTTGGGGCATGAGCGAATGGATGAGAACTCTCCGGTTCGAAAAGTCTTTAGCAATATCCCAGCAAAAAATTTTCTGCAATTTGGAAGCAGTAGATATATTGCTTCCATATCGGATGCACTACTTTTATGCGCTGCCTTTTAACGCAGAACATTGCGCATTTTTTCCTTAACTAAGTAAGGGAGATAAATGAATACTCACTTACCTGATAGCTGAAATGTACGCAGATATTTAAGGCAGTTATGAAAAGTTTTCTATCAACAATGAAACGATATTTGAATGCAGTAATAAGTGCTGATTTTGGTGCAATCACGTAAGCGAGCTTTGTTCTACTGCAATCCATCTCGCTTACTAAGTTGCAATGATGTATATCAGCATTGTTTTTGTTTTTTTTTAACGATCTTTACCGATATTACACGACTAGAAAGTATTAGTTACGACGAAGAGTTGCGTAATACAAAAACCCAATCAGTTTGTTCTTAGTCATAATAGTGAGCGGGTGTATCCACGCAAGTTTGTTATATTAAGAAATAACTGTTAATTAATTAACTGTTTATTAATTTATTAACTGTTCATTAATTTTTGTAAGTTAATTGCTAGATACTTAAGATTGCTTCCATGTTTTACTAACCTAATATCATGTAAGATTTCTTATTATTAGCATACTTTTTTTACAATATTCATTTAGGTATAATTGACGTGTGTGCTCCTTGCTGAATAAGCACTTTTTGCGCTGCAAATACGAAAGCACTTTTATAACAACATGATTTCATAACATTTCAGTTGCAATTATTTCACACCATTCAAGTTGCTATTATAGAAGCGCAGTTTTGGATACATAAATCATGCGCATTTAAGTGGGACATTTCTTTACAAAATCATTAATGAATACAGCGCTATGGTAAGCGCTAACCCCTTCGGCCATCCTTTACTTTATTGCAGAATAGTAAGCAGGTTTTTTGCTGGGATGTTCTATGGGCGGCACAGGACAAAGCTTTGTTTGAAGGTCTAGGCTAAAAAGTTATTATTGAAACTTGGTGTGACGAACTATCTACGGATCGCATAAGATCGTAGTGATTGTATTCTTTTCTGCGTTCGGCAATGATTATCCCAGCAAAAAACCTGCTGACTATTCTGCAATTAAGTAAAGGATGGCCGAAGGGGTTAGCGCTTACCATAGCGCTGTATTCATTAATGATTTTGTAAAGAAATGTCCCACTTAAATGCGCATGATTTATGTATCCAAAACTGCGCTTCTATAATAGCAACTTGAATGGTGTGAAATAATTGCAACTGAAATGTAATGAAATCATGTTGTTATAAAAGTGCTTTCGTATTTGCAGCGCAAAAAGTGCTTATTCAGCAAGGAGCACACACGTCAATTATACCTAAATGAATATTGTAAAAAAAGTCTGCTAATAATAAGAAAGCTTACATGATATTAGGTTAGTAAAACATGGAAGCAATCTTAAGTATCTACCAATTAACTTAAAAAAACCAGTACAGAAATTTCAGTCAGTTAAACTGACTGATAAATACCATCACCCAATATAATATATTGTTTAAGTCTTGAGTTATTGAAAATAATCGATTTGTAATTAAAACCAGTTAGAAAGTTTCAGTCAGGCAACCCGACTTACATTTACCCTTACCCTCAGTAAAACAAATAATTTTCTATTTTATTGATATTATTACTCGATTTCGAAATTGGGCGGAGTAGTGGTACATTTATATGGGAGGTACGTAAAGGGGTGTGTTTAGGCTCCAGATTTATTCTCCATAACTTTATCCTGTTATAGCTTTACTAAATACAGAATTTGCGCACGATTGCGTTGGGTGTACTGATATTATTACTACATCCCAAAAGTGGGCGGAAAGGTACATTTGTATGGGAGGTACCATAAGGGGCGTGTCTAGACTTCCAATTTTTTCTCCAAAACTTTGTCCTGTTATAATATAACAAAATACAGAATTTGGGCACGATCGTGTCGAGTGTATTGATATTATTACTCTATTTCTAAAGTGGGCGGAGTGGTACATTTGTATGGGAGGTACCAGAAGGGGCGTGTCTAGACTTCCATATTTTTTCTCTAAAACTTTATCCTGCTTAAACTTTACCAAATACAGAATTTGGGCACGATCGCGTTAGGTCTTTTAATAATATTAATCGATTTCTAAAGTGGGCGGAATGATGTATTTGTATGGGAGGTACCAGAAGGGGCGTGTCTAGACTTCCAATTTTTTCTCCAAAACTTTGTCCTGTTATAATATAACAAAATACAGAATTTGGGCACGATCGTGTCGAGTGTATTGATATTATTACTCTATTTCTAAAGTGGGCGGAGTGGTACATTTGTATGGGAGGTACCAGATGGGGCGTGAATAGACTTCCAATTTTTTTCTCTAAAACTTTATCTTGTTATAGCTTTACTCAAAATAGAATTTGGGTACGATCACGTTTAATTTATTGATATTATTTCTCCATCTCTATAGTGGGCGGAAAGGTAGATTTGTATGGGAGGTACCAGAAGGGGCGTGGCTAGGCTTTCAAAATTTTTTCCAAAACTTTTTCCTGTTATAGCTTTACTAAATACAGAATTTGGGGACGATTCCGTAGGGTGTATTGATATTATTACTCGATTTCTAAAGTGGGCGGAATGATGTATTTGTATGGGAGGTACCAGAAGGGGCGGGGCCATGTAGCCCATTTGCAATACCGTAAGTAGTTTTGAGAAAATAATAACTCGTGCAAAATTTCAAAACATTTGGTTGCGTCTTTCGAAAGTTTTCGTGCGAACCAGCCGGGCAGCCACCCGACAGACAGACAGACGGACATGGCTCAAACGACTTAAAAAGTCATGAATCGAATTTGGCTCAAAGAAACCTAGGGTCTAAAGTGACTCCTTCTATGTGTTACACTTTTGGGTCTTATCAAATGATATATACCTTCATCCCTACGGGTGATGGTATAATTAATGAACAGTTAATAAATTAATAAACAGTTAATAAATTAACAGTTATTTCTTAATATAACAAACTTGCGTGGATACACCCGCTCACTATTATGACTAAGAACAAACTGATTCGGTTTTTGTATTACGCAACTCTTCGTCGTAATTAATACTTTCTAGTCGTGTAATATCGGTAAAGATCGTTAAAAAAACAAAAACAATGCTGATATACATCATTGCAACTTAGTAAGCGAGATGGATTGCAGTAGAACAAAGCTCGCTTACGTGATTGCACCAAAATCAGCACTTATTACTGCATTCAAATATCGTTTCATTGTTGATAGAAAGCTTTTCATAACTGCCTTAAATATCTGCGTACATTTCAGCTATCAGGTAAGTGAGTATTCATTTATCTCCCTTACTTAGTTAAGGAAAAAATGCGCAATGTTCTGCGTTAAAAGGCAGCGCATAAAGTAGTGCATCCGGTATGGAAGCAATATATCTACTGCTTCCAAATTGCAGAAAATTTTTTGCTGGGATGTTAGTGTGGCAGTCTGAAAATCATACTCCATTAGACTATACATAAACTCTATTGTAATACCAAGCAAACTATTAAAGATCCCTAGTTTTCTCCTAGGTATGGTACGTAATGAGAAGCTAAACAATAACATAATTTTGTTTTTACAAATCTCCTTTATGGTTTAGTTATTAAAAACAACGTTCCTAATAGTTTTTATGAAATTTATTTGCAAGATAATGGAGTTGTTGGAAATTTGGAAAAATTATAGCCATGATATCCATATAAAACTTTGAATGGTGTTTTGAGACATCGGAAAATATTTTCCGCCTTGCTAAATAACTGTGCACTGTATCTTCAAATTTACAATCTCACTAACAGCTTAAATTCCATAATGTATTGGTCTGCTTTTACCTTCAATATATGTATTCTCATTCCCAGAAATGCATCCAAAATTGTTTGTGCTTAATAACATTATCATAACAACTTAGCAGCGCATTACCATTACAAAACTTTTTCTAGTGATGGCCACCACATCCCAGTTATCTATATCCATCTCTCTTTCTCTTACCCTCTCTCCCGCTATCTATGTATCTGCATTTCTATCAAATAAATGCAACAGTCGAAAATTGTCATTTCACTGATAATCGTTTTATTATGCATTCATGTGGAAGTATCCCATCCACCGTCATGAACCCAAATACAATACAATTGTATTTGCCATTGCCAACTATTTCCGATATCAACAATTCCAATGCATTATCATAATCCAAATAGTCCTCACATCCTTCGAATGGCAATATTGCTAGTCCAATTGCTAGAAAAGAGATGTCATTTTGATATGACAATGAAACCATTTCGATTCAGTTTATCAGATTTACAGAAATTCTTAACAATTGTATAACTAAACATTCACATACGGCAGTAAAGGGACATCAAAGGACATACGAAACAATTTTGAAGTGTTCAAGTGCAAAAGGCAATACTGGACAAAACAACAAAAGGAAGCATTCTTGCAAGAAAGCAAAGGGAAGGAAATAAAACGAAACTAACCTGTAATAAAAGTGGCAGTAACTGAATCCTTGCACAGAGGTATACCAAAGAGATAGTGTGTTAGTGTCCGTTTACTTGAGTGTGTGCCAAAGTACCTTTAAAGAATTCCAAGTGCTCGAAAGAACAAAAATGTGTTATTCATAAAAAAATGTCCTTATACTCGTAGAAGTGTGTTTTATAGCTTATTACGCTATAACAAACTAACACTAGTGGAACTGACATTAATGGTTCTCCTTGAAAGTCATAAGAAATGCAGCAAATGCATTAAGCCTTTTCCCCAACTGCACATTACAGTAAAGTTTTTAGTAAAAAGGAAATAATCTTCCTTAGTTAAAGCATAATTTTTGGGTTCCAAACTCACCAAAAAGAAACTTTGAAAATAATTCTTTTTAGAAAAGCAACAAACGAATAATGTAGATATGATAAGAAAGAAGTACGTACCACTTGTGTAATAAAATTTAAATTATCTTGTGAGGGTTGTAAACACATACCACCACAATGTATTCGAATTACCTAACATACGAGGGATGTATTGAGTGTAGGGAAACTTTTTTTTGGAGAGGACAAAATGTAGAAGGTATGAAATTGTATTAATATCAACACTCTTTGCTAAACAATTTAGCGAAATGTGTCTTATAGTCATTGGAGGTGTGACATATTGCTAAAGTGTTGGGAATTGAAAACTGTCTAACCAGTTTTTTTCTTCGAAGCCGTATGCCGGGTTTTACAAAATTGACATTTTTGAATACCCGATTTTAAATAGGTTGGGAACTCAACTTGAAATGGTTCGGAAGACGTCGATATTCGTATGGAAACTTTAAGTTTAATTGTCCGATCGCAAAATCGGCAGTTATCGCCTAAACTAAGGGTCCAATCGCAAAATGGAGCTTAATTCGTGATTACCATACAATAGTTGAGAAATCAACAAGTTCAGGTTAGAAACACAACTTCATATGAAAAACTTTAAATCCAATTGTAAAAAGGAGGTTAATTTGTGATCACAAAGATTCCTTAATTCTAAATTTTGTATAGTGCAAAATGTAATTTTTACACGAAACGCGATTTGTACAAACATGCCCCAGCCAGAGCATTCTGTCTTTTTGAACGCATGTCTAGGTCGATTTCATTGTATAGCTCATGATTCACTCTATTATCAGGATTCTGCGCAGCATAACAAAACAGTACGATCAGTGCCTGATAGAGTTCGATCTTATTTCGTCGAGAGAGTGTTTTGTATTTAAAACGATTGGATAGGATATTTAGAAGTTCGCATGACAGCTTATTGTGCTGTCTGAAGCCTCGCTTGGTAAAAAAATGATATGTATCGATCTTAATTTTATTGGTCTTCCCCAGGATTTGCAAAAGTGTAAATATCTGGTCAGTCGTAGATGTACCATGCCTACAGCCACACTAGTAGGGTCCAATAAGGATATTTAATATGGGCTTAAGTCTTTCACATAACACACTCGCCGGACATTGTATGCGATGTGTAAACGGCTGATCCTGCGACAGTTGATGCACACACTTGGAACACCTTTCTTAAGCACTGGACATTGAGCAACCAAATTCCAATCCAATCTTTTATCAAAATCTTGTTTATGAACTGGTGCATACACTTTACCAACTCATCCCCCCCGGCCGGTTTACGGTTACGGTTTATAAGCCGTATTATTGAGAAACTAACTCGTTTTGGCTTGGTGGTGGAAAATCCAAAATTCAATAAAAACTAGTAAAGTTATTATCTTCGGCTATGCTATATTTTGTTTCTGAAATGTTTCGCTTAGAGTACAGAAGCTTGCATACCAAATTTCAGGTCGATATCTCATAAACTACAAGGTCACACAGACGGACACCCCAAAATAGGGGAAGTTTGTATGAAAGGTGAGAGAAGTATTCGTCCGAACTTGCTCATCTTACAACGTAAACTCCTTTTATAGGAAAAAAGCTTGCATATCAAATTTCCACTCGATATTTCCTAATCTACGGCTGTAATCGCGGGAGCAGTTAGACGTACACCCCAAAAAAGGGGTAGATGGGAGTAGTTTAAATCCGATCTTTCTTATCTTAGAACTTAAACTCTGCTTCCGAACAGAAGCTTACATACCAAATTTCAGCCCGAAAGCTCATAAACTACAGTGACATACAGACGGACACCCCCAAAATGGGGAAGTTGGTATGAAAGGTGGGAAATTTATTCGTCCGATCTTGTCCACCTTACAACGTTCGCTCCTAATATAGAATGAAAGCTTGCATATAAAATTCAGCTCAATATTTCCTAACCTCATCAAAATGTCAGCTATATACCTCTTAAAATACGGCTGCAATTGCAGGGACAGACCACAGAAAGGAAGAGTTTGTATGGGAGGGAAAGTAGTTTTTGACCGATCGGTCTCATCTTAATACTACATCTCCGCTTAGAGTAGGGAAGCTTGCAAACAAAATTTCAGGTTAATTGCTCTTTAACTGCAGCTGTAATCGTAGGGACAGACCCCAAAAAGGGGGAGTTTGTATGGGAGGTGGAAGTAGTTTTTGACCGATCGGGCACAAAGGGCAGCAAGGCATGCATACAAGCTTGATTGCTCTTATATTACTGCAGTAATAGGGATTTTGCATCAGAGGTGGGAGTAGTTTTTGCCCGATCGGTCTCATCTTACTACTCAACCTCCGCTTAGGGTAGAGAAGCTTGCATACACAATTTCAGCTTGATTGATCTTATACTACGGCTGTAATTGCAGGGACAGACCCCAAAAAGGGGGAGTTTGTATGGAACTTAACATCCGCTTTGGGGATAGAAGCTTGCATTCCAAATTTAAAATCGATATCTTTTAAACTGCGGCTGTAATCGCGGTGACGGACAGACAGACAGACAGTCACCTTTAAATCGACTCAGGTTTGAATGCTGATCATTTGTATATACCTACCACGCCTCCTTATGGGCGTTACAAATGGAGGAACAAAATTAATATACCCTTCACACAGTTCATGCGGGTGGTGAAGGGTATAAAAATCGAAAATTACACACAAATGATTTGGCCGACGCAGCGATGATGTGCAACTATTGTTTTTGAATCATTTGTAAAATTTAGATAGTAATCTCCTATTCGCATTTTTTTTCTTCTAAATTTCATTAGCTTTCAATTTTTCACAATCAAAGTTACATACTTGCCTCGCACTAAACACACTACCCCACCGTTTGCCTTAATAAGGACCTTTTCATTAGAATGAGTTACAGAAAAGGATTTCATTAGCATAAGAAGAAAATATAATTTGGGCAAACACGTGTGTGTGTGTCATATACGGATGTATGCATGATTATCATTATTATTATTAGTAGTAGTGTCCCGTATGTGGTAAATGTACTCACATGAAGACAGACATACACACACACGCATCTCTATTTATTACACTGTCCTAATATAATGTTGGAAAATGAATCCTTGTTGTTCTTCTGGTAAACCGTGTCTAATGGTTTTATCGTAATTTTTGTTAAAATATGACATATTTTATTACTTTACACATTTAAGTTGGTATTTAGCAGCACCAAACGCATTGAGACAACAAAAAGGGGCTAGAGAGAAGACTCTATCGTGTGTGTGTATGTGTAGACGATGTTTATCTCATGTTTAAATTGCTATTTGTATAATTGTGTATAATTGTTTTTAAAAAGGGACAACAAGAAATGTATCCTTTAACCGGAGAACCTTACAAGGACGCGCATGGGTGTGCGTAAATTGCACATATACCCTTTAATAACATAGAATGTTTGGTTTGTTGCTATTGAACTTGTTGTATTCTTTTGGTAAAATTGTTGATTTCAGTTAAAGGATTAAATAAAATATGTAGAAGCGTTGCCTCATCTTTCTAATTTTCTTATTTTTTCTATTAGTGTAATTGGGGAATGGGACTTTGCCCAGAGGCTGAAAGTTACTGATTGTCACTCACTTGGGAGTGACCAGAATCGATTCCTTTGCGGCACTTTCCAAGCAGCTAACTACTTCCGGTCTTAGACCAAGTATTCCCTGGGCAATGACTTTAAAGCAACCGCTTAGCTGTTAGTTAGAGTTAGAAGGCGAAACGTTGAGTAACCTAATCGGCATGCTACCACCGATGCGTCTTAGGAAGTAGGTAACAGAAGTTACTGAAACTCAACACAGGCTCTCCTAGTGGCTTTGGCAGCCCCAAGAAACTAGGATCAGGAGCGGTGGCCTAATAAGCCACTCTCCTTAAACAAAATTTATTATGAAAACACGGAGAATAAATATAACAAGATCCCCCCATATGTTGACGACCCCCGCAAACGATATAATGACAATGATTTAAGGATATGCACCTAGAATGTCCGAACTCTTTACAGAGATGGTGCCTCTATCCAACTGGCGGATGTCCTCGACAAATACAAGGATGACATCACCGCCATACAGGAAATGAGATGGACGGGACAGGGATGCACACGACGAAAGAACTGTGACATCTTTTACAGCTGCCATGCAGAAAGACACGAATTTGGATGTGGTTTCATAGTCGGCAAGAGACTTCGACGCCTGGACTCGCGGTTTAACCACGTAAGTGACCGAATAGCCACCATTCGCATCCGGGCGAAATATTTTTACATTACGCTGATTTGTGTACACGCCCTGACGGAAGATAAAGACGATGAGATTAAAGATGCATTTTACGAGCGCCTAGAGGAAACATATGACCGCTGCCCTGGCCACGACATTAAAATTGTTCTGGGAGACTTTAAAGCAAAACTAAGAATGAAAGATGTTCTTGGTCCATCGATCGGTAAATTCAGCCTGCATACCGACACGTCAGACAACGTGTTTAGGCTGGTTAGCTTCGCAGCGGGAAGGAACATGGTAGTGAGTGGAACCAGATTCCAGCACAAAGATATCCACAAGGCAACTTGGCTATCCCCCGATCAAAACACCAAAAATCAAATAGGTCATGTGGTAATTGATGGCAGGCATGCATCTAGTGTCATGGACATGCGTGTGATCCGTGGTGCTAATATTGGCTCGGATCATTACCTGGTTGCAGCCAAGGTGCGCACAAGATTGAGCAGAGCGAATAACGCACGTAACCAAACACAAAGAAAGCTGGAAATCGCGAAGCTGCAAACCCCAGAGATAGCTACTGCCTACTCCAACCAGCTCTCCCAACTTTTACGACACAACGCCTCTACTTCTGACGTTCCCGATACACAGTGGCAACATATTGCGCATTCCATGGCAACCGCCGCAACAACCGTGCTAAGACATGAAAAGCAGCGCTCAGACGAATCCTGGTACGATGAATAATGTTGCATAGCGTCTGAGGAACAGGATGCTGGCTATAGAACAACGCTACAGCCAATTGTAACCCGTGCTGTTAGGGAACGGCACAAGAAGAAAGCAAAACATGCGAGACAGCTATTTAGTCGAAAAAAACGTCAGTTGAAGGAACGGGAGAACGAGGATATAGAGCGATACAGGGATAGAGGTGATGCCCGAAAATTATACCAGAAAGTAAGAGCAAACGGATACGGTAATGGCCTCTCCACCTGTAAGGGCAATGATGGAAATCTGGTCAAGGATACGCAGAGTGTGCTGCACATATGGAGAGAACACTTCCAGCAACTGCTGGTTCCAGAAGGCAGCACACGCGAAGTTATCACGCCAATTGTCGACGACGGCTTAGATTGCCCACCACCAAGTCAAGCCGAGGTAAGAAGAGCAAAATCGCGGCTGAAAAAACAACAAAGCAGCCGGCGCGACGGTCTGCCTGCAGAGCTCTTCAAGTCCGGTGGCGAGGAGCTGATAACGAGCATGCACCTGCGAACGGTTTGGCTTAAAGAGTGTATGCCTGACGATTGGAATGTATGCGTATTATGTCATGTGCTGAAAACAGGTGATCCAAGTGTGTGCTCCAGCTACCGCGGGATCAGCCTTTTACTCATCGCATGTAAGGTCCTGTCGAGTGTGCTATGTGAAAGACTAAAGCCAGTGTTATCCAACCTGGCTTTAGACCTGGAAAATCAACAACTGACCAGATTTTCGCACTTCGGCAAATCCTGGAAAAGACCCTAGAGAAACAGATCGACACGTACCATGTTTTCGTCGACTATAAAGCTGCCTTCGACAGCCCGATACGGCAGAAATTACTCGAAGCCATGGCTGAGTTTGGTATTCCAGCGAAGCTGATACGTCTTTGCGGAATAACGCTGACTGACACGAAGCCTTCAGTGAAGATTGGCAAGGACCTTACGGAGCCATTCTGTACCAGACGAGGCCTAAAACAAGGCGACGGCCTATCGTGTGATCTCTTCAACATATTGATGGAGATGATAATGATAAAAGCTGCAGTAAACACGAGTGGCACTATATTCAACAAAAGCCACATGCTAATCGCGACGCTACCGACGTCGACAACATCGGTCGAAAACTGCGGGATGTGACTGCAGTCTTCCCAGGCATACAGAAGGAATCAGCGAAAATGGGCCTAACGGCCTAACAAGGACAAAATGAAGTTATTAGTTTCAACGAACAAAGAATCTACTTGTTTGGGAAACTGCGTGAACGTTGACAACTATAATTTCGAGGTGGTAGATAATTTTGTCTACCTAGGCTCCGCCATCAACAAAGCAAATAATGTCAGCCTAGTAATCCGGAGAAGAATCCTGCTTGCTAATAAATTCTACTACGGACTAAGCAAGCGATTCAATGACAGAGCCCTCTCTCGACGAACAAAACTCCAGCTATACCAGATACTGGTTCCACCTGTCTTAATGTATGGTTCAGAATCCTGGGTTATGACACAAGTGGATGAATCAGTTCTGGCAGTATTCGAGAGAAAAATACTCTGTAAAATATATGGGCCCATCATCGTTAACGGAGAGTATCGGCATCGTATGAATCATGAGCTGTACGAGCTGTACACTGACATTGACGTGGTCAAACGCATTAAGGTTCAACGGTTGCGTTGGCTAGGTCATGTTGTACGCATGGACGAAAATGCTCCAGCTCGAAAAGTCTTCGACAATGAACTCGATGGACGGCGCAGAAGAGGGCGACCAAAACTCCGTTGGAAAGACCAGGTTACTGAGAACCTTACAGAACTCAGTGTGACTAACTGGAGAAGAAGCGCAGAAGATCGAGGCGCTTATAATATTTTTCTACGTGCGGTATATAATCCACTGGGATTGCATAGAATTACCAGCTAAGTAAAGTAAGTAAGTAAATCCGTAGAAAATAACCGCTTATTCCTAGTATTTAAGTTGGTATCAACTTCATCGCAAAAGTCAAATTTTTTAATCTTAATATTTTTTAATACATATATTTTATGATTCGCAAAAGATTCCTAAAAAATTTCTCATACAAAACAGTTCAATTTTGCCCTACACAAGGTATTATACTACTTCCTTCACTTAATGCCCCATAATGCAGTTTTCTAGCGTCAACACTTCAACCCCAACAAAACGTATTAAAACTTAATGAAAAATTCCTTGAAAATGTAAATCATAATTATGCTGCAATATCTGACATTAGGGGGATTATGTGAAGATTTCATTAAACACACACAACAGACGCATTTATTTGTGAAATCATAAAATGCCAGAGAAATATTGTGCAATGAATTGTTGGGGATAATTTCGAAGATTTTAATGTTTTCAACAATATTGTCGGCAATAAATTATGAAGAAAAGATTTTTGATGTGTCCATTAAAGAGGATAATCAAAATGAGTTTTAATGTTGGCAAGGGGTGCGATGTTAATAAATAGAATAGAGTGAGTCACTTATTTACACCAATAGAAATCAGTTATCCAAAGTGGAAATAATCACGAAATAAATTTGTGGACAAACAGGTATGGCAGAATATTCGAATACAGCATTGAGAACTGGATTGCGGTAGGATATTTTCAATATTTATCTAACATTTAAATACATTACATTTATGACTACTCCAAATATGCATCATTGTTTTCTATACTTATAGTACAAAGAGATGTTTGTGTGCTTGTAAGTTTGTATGTAGGGGGTATTCTTCTAAACTAGAATTTCCGTTATCACTGAGTTATATAGGCTATGTATTTCAAAAATCACTTAATAACTGATCACGTGTTATTAGCGGCGGAGCAACGTGAGCTGGTAAGCTAGTCTACAATAAAGTAATGGCATTTTAGAAACTATATTCTGTAATAATAAACTTAGTAAAACAACATTTAATTTAGTTACTATTCAACCGCATTCTGTAAGATTTAAACAAAGTTTGCCAAGAAGAGCGAGAAAAAAAACCTTCCTGAGCCATTTTATACCTGACGAGGCCTTAGACAAGGCGACAGCCTTAGTATATTGTGGTCTATTCAATATACTAATGAATATTATAATGAACAAAGCTGCAGTTAACACGACAGAAACGATTTTCAACAGAAGCCACATGCTACTTGGTTATTGGTTTTTAACCACCAAAAAGGGGCACTTTGTATGGGAGGTGGGAGTAGTTTTGCTCATCTAAGAACTCAGCTCGATAGCTCTTAAAATACTGCTACTGTTGCACCCTTAATTGATTTCAATTGGACAAAGGGGCGTTGCACCGCCCATACAACTTGAAAATAAAAAGGGCTATATCTCATAAACTATCAGAGGCATGAAGATGAGATTTGGTATATATGTTGTTGGAGCAGTATTAATTACAGCCAGGGTGGATGTGGGGGATGCCACACCCCCTTTTCAAAAATCGCTCTGCAGGCTTTTCCAATAGACCGATTGATACGAAAATTTTACCAAGTAGTACTGTTGACCTGTTGATAGTCCCTGGCTATAATATGTTGTGATTGGATAAAGGGGCGTGGCACCGCCCATACGACTTGAAAATCAAAGGGGCTATATCTCATGAACTATCAGAGGTATGAAGATGAGATTTGCTATATATGTTGTTGGAGCAGTATTAATTACAGCCAGGGTGGATGTGGGGGGTGCCACACCCCCTTTTCAAAAATCGCTCTGCAGGCATTTCCAATAGACAAATTGATACGAAAATTTTACCAAGTGGTACTGTTGACCTGTAGATAGTCCCTATATGTGGTTGTGATTGGATGAAGGGGCGTGACACCGCATATACAACTTGAAAATAAAAAGGGCTATATCTTATGAACTATCAGAGGCATGAAGATAAGATTTAGTATATATGTTGTTGGAGCAGTATTAATTACTGCCAGGAAGGAAGAAGGCGGTGCCTCGCCCCGTTTCAAAAATCGTTCTAACGGCTTTTCTAATAGACCGATTGATACGAAAATGTTACCAAGTGGTACTGTTGACCTGTTGATAGTCCCTGGCTATAATTGGTTGTGATTATATAAAGGGGGTGGCACTTCATGAACTCTCAGAGGTATGAAGATGAGATTTGGTGTATATGTTGTTGGAGCAGTATTATTTACTGCCAGGTAGGAAGAATGCGGTGCCACTCCCCCTTTTCAAAAATCGCTCTAACGGCTTTTCTAATAGACCGATTGATACGAAAATGTTACCAAGTGCTACTGTTGACCTGTTGATAGTCCCTGGCTATAATTGGTTGTGATTGGATAAAGGGGCGTGGCGCTTCATGAACTATCAAAGGTATGAAGATGAGATTTGGTGTATATGTTGTTGGAGCAGTATTAATTACTGCCAGGAAGGAAGAAGGCGGTGCTTTGCCCCTTTTTCAAAAATCTCTCTGACGGCTTTTATAATAGACTGATTTATAAGATAATTTTAGAAAGTGGTACTGATGACCTGTTGTTAGTCTCTGGCTGTACTTAGGTGTGATTGGATAAAGGAGCGTGGCACCGCCCATACAACTTGAAAATAAAAAAGGCTATATCTCATGAACTATCAGAGGTATGAAGATGTAATTTGTTACATATGTTATTGTTGCAGTATGAAATACTGTAAGGGTGGAAGTGGGCTGTGCTACACCCTTTTAAAATAAGTAGTTTTAACTGTCAAAATACCACAGTATATTGCAGCTCGCCCAGAGATATGAATAGTAAGGTGGGCCAATTTTTTTATTCGCAAAAGTCGTAACCAAAATCGGAATCTACGATGAATTGTTAGAAAATTTCACCAATAAAATTTGTGTCTAAAATCAATTCCTAGCTCGCGCTGGGAAGCAGGAAGATTTTAGATAAAGTTTTTTTTTGTTTTTAAATGAACACAAACCGAAAACTTCTGCGTAAAACTGACTTCCCAACAAACTAAATGAAGTATTACAGAAGCAAATCTATGTATTGGTTAAAAAGTTATGGCCTCTGAGTGTTGGCATACAGAAAACAATGTCAAAAATATACCATTCTCTTCGTCTTGGTCTCCAAGCATCGGAATAGTAGGTAAAAATTAGAGCCGGGGCCCATAGGTCTGAAGGTTTCAATAGTTGCTCAATGTTAAAAAATATGTCTACCTAAAATCTTCATGCTTCTCAGCGCGAACAAGGAATTGATTTTATACATATTGTTTCTTAGTGAAATTCTCTAAGTATTCATCGTAGATTCCGATATTGGTATACGATTACCACGTTTTTTTCGACGCGAAAAAATTGATCCGCCCTAATGAACAGGCTATTTGGAACTTAATAAGTAAAAAGTGCCGAGGCTCTGCCCACGCACTTCAATATTTAAATTTTTAACTGCATCAAATAATGGTCCGTACACCAAGCAATTTAGGACACACGGTAGCTGCGCAGACTTAAACAGTGATTTGTTTTTAATTTACTTTACAGATATTGATTTTTTAAATTACTTTTCAGGAGAACGAATCGGTAATAAATCCTATAGATAAAATGAGCCATCGATGCTGTAGACGTAAGTGTGACAGGGGACTCGAATTTATCGAACCGACGACGTTCTGAGCAACTCGGTCTCTGCAAATGCTGAGGAACGATCTTGGTCTACATTCATATAAAATCCAACTGGTAGAAGAACTAGAACAAGTGGACGATCAATTGATTTTTTCTATTTATCATGTCATTGCACATTATTTGAAGGAGAAATAGTCCCAACAGGACGGCGTAATATGCCATGCAGCGCGTGAGATCATCACTTTGTTAAGCCAAACGTTGGTGACCGAATGATCTCAAATAATGGTAATACGAGTTCAATATATAGAGATTATTCGGGTATATTCTTGGTCCGTATGAGAAGAAGACATGACAAAGGAGGTTTTTCTGGCTAAAGGCATGAAGCTTCAAACGAAATTTTCATTTGCGGTCAATAGGAGGAGAAGGCATAACAAAAGTGATGTTTGCGCCTAGACATAGTTAGTATACAGACGGTTCCCGCTACTACAGATAAATATAAAAATTGAACTTTGATCTTTAGAGGAATTTCTGTTTCCGATGTGTGAAAGAAGTGTTTTTTCTCCCTACATACAGACAAAACTTAATATACATGTCGAAACTATAAATATGACTTTGATGATGAACTTTTTACTATCGTCATAGAGCCTATCATATTTAGAATTTAAAACAATAAAACTTAATTAGTTAACTTCCATGTTAAGGAGTTACTTGAAATTAGTTACACTAGTTAATAAACTCTACATATTATTGTCGAGCTTAAGTAACGTTTTAGGGACCGGCCGTGGCATAGTGGTTAGAACACGCGACTACCATGCGGGAGATCGCAGGTTCAAACCTGGCTCCAGTCATCTTAAAAAGAAAAAAAATAAATAAAATTTTCTTTCATTGTCGGCTCCCCTCGAATTCTCAAACAGTGACGTTCGCATTCGTCGATAAACAAGTAGGTGCCGTTTGTTGTGAATCTAAAAATAGAAAGCGTGTTAATTCACAACAACGCGAGAAGCTATCCCATACCTCATTCATGGGGTGCAAAGGGAAATTAAGTTTAAGTAACGTTTTAAAGTACTTTGTAGACCTAAATGTAAAATATATTACAAGTTAATATGCAATTGCTCGCACCACTCTTACTATCCCAAAGATGCCCCTAGACGAATTAATTTTTCTCTTAAGGGGTGAAGATGGGAGGTAGGTATATTTGGGAAAAATTTTAGGAAGAAACAATGACTGGAGTTCGGTCACATATTTTACCCCTCTAGGAGGCAGAATTTGGGACCGGCTGTGGCATAGTGGTTAAAACACGAGACTACCATGCGGGAGATCCGTAATTCGATTTCCGGCTCCAGTCAACTAAATTTTTCTTTCATTGCCATCCTCTCGATTTTGTCGACAGTAAGAGAGATTCAGTCGGGCAACCCGACTTTCATATACCCTCAGTAAAACATACAATTGTCTATTATATAGATATTATTACACGATTTCTAAAGTGGGAGGAGTGGTACATTTGTATCGGAGGTACCAGAAGGGGCGCGGCTAAACTTCCAGTATTTTTCTACAATACTTTGTCCTGTTATAGCTTAACAAAATACAGAATTTGGCAGGATCGTGTCGAGTATATTGATATTACTTATTACTCCATCTCTAAAGTGGGCGGAAAGGTACATTTGTATGGGAGGTACCTGAAGGGGCGGGGCCATGTAGCCCAAATGTAATACCGTAAGTAGTTTTGGGGAAATAATAATTCGTGCAAAATTTCAAACCATTTGGTTGCGTCTTTCGAAAGCTTTCGTGCGTACCAGTCGGACAGACAGACGGACATGACGCAAACGACTTAAAAAGTCATTAATCAAATTTGTTTCAAATAAACCTAGGGTCTAAAGTGACTCGTTCTATGTGTTACACTTTTGGGTCGTATCACATGATATGTACCCTCCTACCCGTAGGGTGAGGGTATAAATGTTGAATATTCTCCTAATGAAGACTGTGTACCAATCCGAGATGATAACATCGAGTGTCCACCTCCGAGCCAAGCTGAGATAACAACTGTCATATTCCGCCTAAAGAACAACAAGGCCGCTGGGGCAGATGGTCTTCCAGCTGAGTTGTTTAAGGTGGGTGGAGAAGAGCTTGTTTTATGCATACAACAGCTCATAGAGAATATTTGGCTTCAGGAGAGCATGCCAGAGGATTGGAATCTCAGTGCGCTATGTCCAATCTACAAAAAAGTTGACCGTAGTGAGTATAAAAACTACCATGGAATTATCCTCTTACCGATTGCGTATAAGGTCCCGTCCAGCATACTGTGCGAACGTCTAAAGCCAACAATGGAAAACCTGATTAACATTATCAGTGCGGCTTTAAACCAGGCAAATCCACAAGATATTTACACTACGGCAGATTCTGGAGAAAACCCATGAAAAGCAAATCTACACTTACCACCTCTTTGTCGATTACAAAGCTGCCTTCGATAGTCCCATCAGGCATCGAATATACGTAGCCATTTCTGAGTTCGGTATTCCTGTGAAGATAATTCGTCTCTGCCGATGTACTCTTACGAATACCAAATCCTCTGTTCGCATTGGCAAGGATCTATCTGCGAAATTCGATACGACGAGAGGTCTTAGACTGGGTGATGGTTTGTCATACATAATATTCAACATAGTGATGGATAAGGTGTTAAGGAAAGCAGCGGTTAAAATGTTTATTAAGAGCCACATTCTGCTCGCATATGCCGATGATATCAATATTATCGGTCGGACGATGCGAGAGGTAACAGCTGTATTCTCTTCTGTTGAAAGGGAGTCAGCGAAAATTGGTTTTTGGAGTGAATGAGGACAAGACAAAGTTAATGGTATTATCGAACAAAGTGTCCACCGTTGAACGTTGAAAAGGAAACTCCAGCGCGAAAGGTATTCTACCAAGACCTCGAAGGACGGCGCAAAATAGGGAGAGGACCAGGTGGAAGGACCAGGTGGAGGAATCACTGATGCTGCTTGGTAGGACTGACTGGAGGCGGTGCGCACAAGATCGAAGCGAATGGGAATCTCTAATCATTTCGGCGTCTGACTTAGACACTAAGATATAAATATATATGTTGTCAAGTTGTTTTTAAGGCTAATAATAATAATAATAATAATAATAATAAAAGTTGAGTAGCGTTTATAAGAAAAATTTTAACTATTGAAAGTCAAAATTAACTTCTTAGGATTCTAGTAATACTGAGACGAAAGTTCGACCAACGTCCTTTACAAGTACAGCTATATAATTTCTTAATTATAAATCATTGTGAACAAACATATACAAATACAGGTGGACTACCAACAAAATTGAAGTTCCATTTCCCCACCAATCGTTCTGTGCAATCAACTAAAGCAATAAAACCAAAAAGATTTAAAATATTTATAAAGATATAGCAATAAATTTCTATTAAGCTTATCTAAATTATAGAAAAACAAAAAACACCATAAATTTATTATACAAATGCCCACACACTGATGTGGGATATGTCCCAGAAGAAACCATAAAATTACAATAACTTTTAGCCTTACACTCTAATGCTAATACTCCACCATGCCATGCCATTCGATTCTATACAAAAAGGGTCAAATCTAAAAATTCTAAAACCCGAAAAAAGTATTAAATAACTATAAAAACAATAAATCTTAAAAAGAGATAAGAGCCACCAAGGAGCCACTACACAGGACTACACAGGAGCAACGACAAAACACCATTAAATGTAGCAATACAAGAATATATTTAATAACCACAACATTGACTTGTAGTTAAGAAATCTGTAAATCTATGACAATTCCCCCGAAACGTTAATAAATTGCAATTTTTCTAAACAAATTCACATTAGGCAGAAAATAATTCAAAATGTGACCCAATGGAATCTTATCTAAATGACTTTACAATGAATTTAGTGGCAACCAGAGCAACAACAACAACAACAACCACATAGGATCTATTGAGTGTGGGCCAATTTGTTGTAGTTACAAATTGTTTTATTATGCCAAATAATTGTAGTACAAAAGACATTTGTTACTGAATAATTAATTTAAATGTTTACCATTGTGGCTAATACACAACAGCCGAAGATATGGCGGGAAAGAAGAGGGCTGGGAACAGTTAATCTATTGACAATGTCTTCGAGAGATTGGGGTTAGGGAAAGTCCAAAGCATGAGGGGTGTTTATCAATGGTCATAAATTTGAAATGTAAATTTATGTTGGTTTTTGTTCATTTTACTGGCCTTTGGCGGAAAATGAAATATAACACTTGTTCATATCGTACGAATGGAAATCCATTTATTATATGGAGAAGGATACGAGTTTCCCTGTGATTCCGTTGGACATTTAAGGGTTAACCCAACAGAAAATGTGAGTTTTGTTTAATGAACTTTTACTTGCAACTTTACATATCTTAAACATAATTTCCCTTTAAACCCCATGAATGAGGTATGGGATAGCTTCTCGCGTTGCTGTAAACTAACACGCTTTCGATTTTAGATTCACAACAAACGACACCTACTTGATTATCGACGAATACAAACGTCACTGTTTAAGAAGCTTTATCTAGACATGCCGATTGACTCTACACTATACTACGAAGTTGCTGACGGAAACATCGAGGGAGCCGGCAATGAAAGAAAAATGTAGATGACTGGAGCCAGGAATTAAACCACGGATCTCCCACATGGTAGTCGCGTGTTTTAACCACTATGCCACGGCCGGTCCGGTTTTGAATTTTCTGTGCCAAATATGGTGATTTTTTAAAATGTTTTGTATGAGAAACACCCCAGGGGGGTTCCAGGGTGTGTGCCACTGGCATGGGCGGGTCGGACGTCCAAAGTAAGTGGGGGTCGGTCATATATTTGAACTCGATTGGGGCACTCTAAATGAGTCAAAGTTGGATTTTCAAAATTTTACACTACGGGTCAAAAGTCGGGACATCAGAATTCGTATTAGAGGTATGGTTCCTCGGTTAAAGTTTCTTATTTTTATCCCTGGGATACGATTTTCTTTGTCACTAGGGCGATTTTTAAATCGACCCACCCTAATGTGCAGCCAACGAAGTTTTGGTCACCCCCTCGCGCGCCGCATATTGAGTTTATTGCTGATATATTTTCGAGCTGGAGCATTTTTATCCATTCGTAAAACGTGCGAATTCGGTTTATTTGAACGCGTTTGATTACGTCGATGTCGTTGTACAGCATATGTTTCATTCGACGACGGTACTCGCTGTTAATGATGATGGGTCCATGGGTCTTCAAGACTCCCAGAGTAAATTGATCCGCTTGTGCCATTACGCAGGATTCTAAGCTGCAGAGCAAGACTTAAAAAAAAATTAATTTCCCTTTACACCCCATGAATGAGGTATGGGATAGCTTCTCGCGTTGTTGTGAATTAACACGCTGTCTATTTTTAGATTCACAACTTGTTTATCGACGAATGCAAACGTCACTGTTCGAGAAGCTCTTACTAGACACGCCGAATGACTCGACACTAATACTGCGAAGTTGCTGTCGACAACATTCGAGGGGAGCCGACAATGAAAGAAAAATTAATTAATTTTTTTTCTTTTAAGATTACTGGAGCCAGGAGTTGAATCTGTGATATCCCGCATGGTAGTCGCGTGTTCTAACCACTATGCCACGGCCGGTCCCAGAGCAAGACAGTGTCTAGTATGAGTAGTATGAATGAGGGCTTTGTCATTAAATGGCTTGCTTAGCGCAGAGTAGCAGAGGTTTGCTATCAATTCACGTCTCTTGATTTTCAGACTGATATTAATATTATGCCACTCACCCTACGGGTAGAAGAATATATATACCATGATATGACCCAAAAGTGTAACATGTAGAAGGAGTCGCTTTAGATCCTAGGTTTGATCTTCGTTTGTCGGTCTGTCTGTCTGTTCGGCTGGTACGCACGATAACTTTCGAAAGACATAACCAATTGTTTTGAAACTAAGCATGGGTTAATATTTTCCCAAAACTACTTAAGGGATTGCATATGAGTTAAATGGGCTACTGGCCTTCAGGTATCTCCCATACAAATGTGCCATTGTGCCCACTTTAGAAATCGAGATAAAGTTTTGGAGAAAAAACTGGAAGTATAGACACGCCCCTTCTACTTCTTTAAACATTCCTCAAAGATAAGGGTCGATTTTTATTTTGCAACTTGAAAATCCCCGAAATTATTCGTCGAAAACTGAAAAATCCCGTTTGTAATTTTTTAAACATGTGCCACTATTTTGGAACATCTCGAAACACTCTGAAACCAATTTCGCCTTAAAGCTAGATCCTTTGGTTACACTTTGTCACTTCTTCTGGTTGCAACAAGTTCTTCCATTACTCATATTTTTTACATGTTTAGACCAATTATCGGAAGAAGCACTTGAGCACAAGAACAAAGATTTTAAGAATTTTCGGAAGAACTACGCGAGGCAGATGTCTAGAAAACAAAATTTGGAAGATATATGGCAGCGATTCCTCATCATTGTTTGAGAGCGACAGACAGGAAATCTACGAACCAAGATCTACCTGATGAGCTACAGAATTTAGTGAAACAGGCTACACATGAGGTTGGAGATAGGAATGAGGAAAAGATTAATATTGTTGAGGATGAATTCTGAGAATTTTTCTGAGAGAGATTTCTCTTACCTTCACCTTGGATGACTATACAGAAATTCCTTAAATGATTTAGAATTTCGCAACATAGTGTACATATGAGTTTCTTTCGCTTGAGGCGCTTTTCAAAACGATTGCGTTTTCCATTCCAGTAACATGGGGTTTACCTTCTTTGCAAATATGATGATATTCAATCAAAAAATAGGTGCCCGGACATAACCCCCACGGACATAATCCCCAACACGATTTTGGGCCTTATGTCCGCCACGCTCTGCGGACATAACCCCCAATTTGCATTTGGGATTATGTCCGCGGGAAATAACGGACATAAGCCCCAACAAATATAACGGACATAACACCCAAACTAATTTTGCGACTAAAAGTAATGAAAAAAGTTGATGATGTTGATGAAATGGGGGTGGGCGGA
Source organism: Muscina levida (assembly GCA_964034835.1). Taxonomy (NCBI): domain Eukaryota; kingdom Metazoa; phylum Arthropoda; class Insecta; order Diptera; family Muscidae; genus Muscina; species Muscina levida. Next base: position 68,391,900 of record OZ035883.1, read on the forward strand.
CGCCCCACCGCATTCGTCTCGTGCTGCAGAGAGACAGATTAAGTACGCAACGAGACTAACTACGGTAGATGCGGCGAGGGCGTGCCCCCCACCGCATTCGTCTCGCGCTGCAGTGCGACATATTAAGTATGCAACGAGACTAACTACGGCGGATGCGGCGGGGGGCGTGCCACCCACCGCATTCGTCCCTCGCCACAATAGCAATATTTAAAATCGTTCTCTTCATATGTTGAAATACTAAAAACAACAACAAATTCGGTCATAATCCCCATTGGGGCTTATGTCCGCAGATTAGTGTCGGACATAACCCCCAATTTCATTGGCCCCAAAATCGTTTTGGGGATTATGTCCGTGTGGGGTTATGTCACGGCACCCAAAAAATACCCTTACAAAAGTATTCAGGATCATGCCATAAATGAATTTTTATGGAATTTACCGTAACATTTTCTGATTGTTCAAATTGACCTTATTGAATTTGACGGCTTTTCAAAGATTTCCTCAAAAATTGAAAAAAACTGCTTCCCTAGATAATTTCGTCCCATTTTTATACTTTGAAATTTTAGCTCAAAGTTCGCCAAATACACGAAAAAGTGCATGAAAAAATTCTCCGACCCTTTAATCTGAATAGGCATTTTTGCAGTGGAATTGTCCATATATATTATTAGAAAACGCCTCCGTATTGGCGTCCATCCTTGGCCAAAGATCCTTCAAGGTTTTTCCATGGGTTTTGATAAGTCAAGATACCTCATGCGCGCCTTTTTGACCCATATCGACCACAGTGCGGCGGAGCCAATGTAGTCAAAAGCATCTACCACTACAAAGTTATAATTACCCTAATCAAGTAGACTTTTTATTCGTTAAAATAAATAACTATAAATTTGTCTACATTTATTATCAGGCCCACTTTAGCCGACTGCTTCGCTGTAATATCCCGCAGTCAATGATATCGATATCATCGGAGAACGCGATCTGCATTTGACTTTTTTCTTAAGTCTGCAGCTTTCTGCATGATCATCCCTATTAAGATGTTAAAGAGATCGCATAACAGACTATCGCCTTGTCTGAATAATCTATTTCGCCGTCAATGATTGGCGTGATTTTGACACTCGTGCTGCCTTCGGGAACGAGCAGAGTACGAAAGTGTTCACTCCATATTTTCAGCACACTCTGCGTGTCCGTGACCAGTTTTCAGTCTTACATGAGCTTGGGTTTTCCATAACCCAGTACGGTCATTGTGGCAGTAATTGAGAGAGTTGATTTATGAAGACATTGGCTACCTCGGTGGTATGCAGCTTTGTAATATATAGCTTCCGTTACGAGCGTTTTTAGCACTACTTAAGCGCGTACATACCTTGGCTGCAACTAGGAGTGATCCGAATCAATATTTGCATGGTGCATCACACGCACTTCCGTTTGGCTTGAGACGTGCTTTACATCGAATACCATGTGATCAATCTGCTTTCTTGGCTTTTGTTTAGGAGATATCCAGGCTGCTTTGTGGATATAATTGTGCGGAAATAAAATGCAACTTTAATGTCCTCGCCTTTGTCTTCAGTAAAAATATTACGCCTTGATGCAGTACTGGCTATTTGGTCACGTACAGGGTTAAACCGCGATGTCGTGATGTCGAAGACTCTTGCCGACTATGAATTCACGTCCAAATTTGTTTCTTTCTGCATGGCAGCTGTAAAAGATGTCACAGTCCTTTCGTCGTGTTGTCTCTGTACCGTCCGTCGCAAATCGTGTCTGGCGGTGATGTCAGCCATGTGTTTGTTAAGGACATCCGCCAAGCGGATACAGACACCATCTCGGTAAAGAGTTCGGACATTCCAGGTGCGTATCCCAAATCATGGGCCTTATAAAGCTTGCATGGGTCGTCAACATTTAGGGGGGTGTTCTTGTCTTTTTATTTTCTTTGTGTTTTCAATATATTTTTTGTATTTTTCCATAACGGTAGAGAAATGTAGAAGATAAGAACATGACTCTATTAGAAGTTTTCTGTTTTTCATTTTCATAGTTTCAACCCCATTCCAATTAGCATATTTCATTTTACAACTAAAAGTTATGCTGGGTCCAAGTGTGCTTGAATTGATGAATTTGTTAGCTATTGTTTAAGTCGAATACCCTGTGGTCATAAGACTGAAAAAAGTACAAATTGAATTTCACTTTCCGCAATTTATTTCAATTTGTTTCAGCACACGTCAATTTGTGTCAATTTGTAACCCGAATCTTTTGCGTCCTTCCTGAATGAACTCCCGAAAAGTTTCACATTCATACGACGACGGCTAATGATGTGTGATGTAAAGTTGACATTTCTATAACACCCCCCTTTGATGTGTGAGAGTAAAACTGGCAAAGTATTTACGTGCATTTATTACGTCTACACATGTGCTGAGATAAAGACAGACAGACTACCCTTTTCAAGAACATTTTAAAAGAACTATTGAATTTGTCATAAATATTCCCAAGGGGGTTGATGTATTGTAGATGTATTGTGCGCTAGGTGTCGCCAATCATTGCTAATTATGTATCAATGTATACTGGATATTTTTCGGTGAATCGATGAGCAAAGGCGACAAATTAGTGCCACAAATAAACATTCTTTAAAATGTACAAAGACCCTACTTAATGTTGCGTTTGCACTACCGCGACTATTTGGTCGCTTCTTCATCGCTTAGTATTTGAATGCATTAGCAATAAGATTTTATAAGTGAAATGCGTTTCAAATCGATACGCTGCCGGAACGACATTCGGGGCAGTGTGACTTTGGGGCAGTATTACCTGGCCTTTGTTTTATACATACTCCAAATATTCTTGATTGATTGGGGTCACTATATTTATTTCAAACCGATCCACAGATCGCCATTTGGCGACTGTTGAAAAAAACATTGTTACTTGTCATACATCACCTACAAAGACATAGATATTCAGAACACCTTATTAGAATTTGAGTAGGATTATTGATTTAACTATAAACTCTGTCGTAAATACGTAATATCATGCTATAATGTCATATTTATATTATATTCCACACTAACACACAACCAAAATGCAATCACATAATAACACATAGTATCCTGTATCAGGACAACATTTCCCATTCATTCCCATTATATGAAAATTAGGTAAGTGGTAGTGGTGGTGGTGGTGGTGTTACACCAATTAACCAAGACTGCCTTGTGAATGGGTTCATTGTAATTTCTGTTAAAATATGACATATTTTATGACACACACGAGCCCTCCACCGGCTTTTATCTAAGAACACATTAAGAAGTTACGCAGCAGCAACAGCAGCCAATTTGCATTTTGGCTCATGAATAATCACACATGAAAGGATTCCTTTCTTTATATCTTCGCATGTATAGGCGTGTGTGTGTGTGTGTTTGGGTTCATACTTGTATAATAAAATGAAATTAGTTTCATATGTAATTATTACGATTATCTCTGGGAATAAGAGTGAAAACTTCGAAATAAAACTTGTACGCTTACGTAGAATTTGTGTGGAATAATGAAATTAAATTTCTCCCCAAATGGATATAATGGGTGATTAGAATACTCGTAATCAAGGGCAATAAACGAAACTGAGATTGCAACAAAAGGCGCAAAGAAAATGCTAAAAGCGACATGGTGTGCCTGGGAGCGTAGTAATATAACAAGGTAGTGGAGCGAGCAATGGTGCTGAGCTATGTTTTTTGATTGAGCTATAAGGAAAAAAGCTGTGCTTAATTAGACAAAATAATAAAAAAAAACCATAACACAAGCTAAGTTTATCAAAAAAATATACATTATATCTTTAAAAAATATAGTTCCTCTAATACCCCGTGAATGAGGTCTAGGATAGCTACTCGAGCATCTACATATATTTAGACTTACACGTACGGACCACAGCGTGATGATTGGCACATGTAACTATTATAAGGGTGATTTAGGTTCAATCCCAATCACAGTCAATAGCGAGCTGTAGAGAACAATGACAACCAATAATAGGCTTCTCGGATCCGTGCCACCGTGAGTAACGCATAATCTAAAAAACTACTAAACCGATATGGGTATTTCCCCCGGAGTGTTAACCGTGGTGACAAATATAAAATTAATCAATATTTATTAGAGTATCTTATGATATACCAAAAATTTGCTAAACCATCAGAAAAAGTTGTTATTGTTGATATTAATGGCCAGTAAAGTGTCACGCACTAGGATGACGCGTTTCGTACTCCGTGACGAGTTCATCATCATACCCCTTTGTGACGAATTGGTCACTGTTGGTTCTTAAACATATGTTGCTGTTGGATGTTTTTGTAGAAAATACGTTCGATTTATTAATATTAATAAAAATGTTATTTTAGTGTCACTGTTTGTTTAATTACCTTATTCAGCGTATTGGAGAGTAAGGAGCTCTGAGAAAAACGCCAAGTTGTTGATTAGATATTGTCCCTCAGAGCTCAGATGAGTTTTTTTACAATCATTTTTTTTCATTTTCATTTTCGGAATTCATTCCCTTCTTATATGTAGCAAACGCCTGTTGACGGTCAATACATGTGGCGACTCTACAAGAGGAGAGTCTGAGAGGGTGTTTTGCTCAGCAGCAATTTTACCAAAAATTAAGAGATGCCTGTAATACTTGTGGTGAAGTGACGGGCTTCTGGCATTACCAAATAACTAGAAAATTAGCTGGAACCCTAAACCCTAAAGTACTGTCGACCAAAAACATTAGTAAGCAGGACAGATATGGACGTCAGGTTTACAATCGAAAATTCAACCATAATAGGTGACCTGGACCAATCATCCATCTCTACTTGATCTCCTTGATAACTGAAACCGAAAAGAAAATAAACCAAGTGAGAAAGTACCAGTCGGGTAAACCGACTTACATATAGCCTCACCCTCAGTAAAAACATCCGTTGGGTGTATTAATATCTAAAGTGGGCAGAATGGAACATTTGAATGGAAGGTACCAGAAGGGGCGTGGCTAGACTTCGAGTTTTTTTTCCAAAACTTTATCCTGCTGTAGATTTTCTGGGGGAATGGGACTTTGCTCAGAGGTGGAAAGTTACTGATTGTTACTCACTTGGGAGTGACCAGAATCGATTCCTTTGTGGCACTGTCCAAGCAGCTAACTACTTCCGGTCTTAGACCAAGTATTCCCTGGGCAATGACTTCAAAGCAACCGCTTAGAAGTTAGCTAAAGTTAGAAGGCATTACAACCATGTATCCTGAATGGTCAAAGAGACGTCTCAGGAAAGTAGGCTTGAACCGCTGAAGCATGGTTGCATCGTGGGATTGGACGTGCAGATAGCAGCCGTATTACCAATCTAGGAGACGAGGGTTAGCAACCCACATCTTCCGAAAACTAAATTGCGAAAATCCATAGCGTCTGTTCCATATTGGGCGGCTTCCTGGTCAGCGTCTGCCTCAGAATGAGCGGCTGAAATGTTTCCTGGCAGTAGGAATAAAATGCAGAACCTGGTGGGCTGGGCTTGCCACCCGCCACCAGTATAATGGCAGTGAATAAAATGAGAAATAAGAGAAAAAGAAACCCCCAAAATGTTGACGACCACCGCAAACGTTTTAAGGACCATGATTTGAGAATATGCACTTGGAATGTTAGAACTCTTTACCGACCAGGTGCCTCTATTCAACTGGCGGATGTCCTCGAAGAGTATAAGGCTGACATTACTGCTATACAGGAAATACGGTGGACTGGATATGGATGCTCGCGGATGAGGATATGTGACGTGTACTACAGCTGCCACGCGGAAAAGCATGAGTTTGGTTGTGGATTTGTGGTCGGCAAGAGACTACGACACCTGGTCTCTAGGTTTACTCCTGTCAGTGAACGAATCGCCACCATAAGACTAAAGGCAAAATTTTTCTACATCACGCTGATATGTGCTCATGCTCCGACGGAGGAGATAAGTGACGAGGTCAAAGACGAATTCTACGCCCAACTTGAAAAAACATATGACCGTAGCCCGGGCCATGATGTTAAAATCGTGCTGGGAGATTTTAATGCCAAAATAGGCCGGGAGAATGTCTTTAGCCCAACAGTCGGAAAATTTAGTCTGCATACTGACACATCGCCAAACGGAATCAGACTGATTGATTTCTCTGCAGCAAGGAACATGGTAATTAGCAGCACACGATTTGACCACAAAAACATTCACAAAGCAACGTGGATATCTCCCGATCAAGTAACGAGAAACCAAATTGATCACGTGGTAATCGATGGAAGGCACGCGTCAAGTGTCTTAGACGTACGAGTGATCAGAGGTGCGAACATCAACTCGGATCACCACCTCACTGCAGTGAAGGTGCGTACTAGGCTAAGCAGAGCGAAAACCCTGCGTAACCAGGCACAGAGAAAGCTGGACATCGCTAAACTGCAGACCGCGGAGATAGCCAACGCCTATTCTGACCAACTCACTCAACTACTTCTTGATGCTCCAACTCCCGAAAATACTAGCGCGCAATGGCAACATATTGCCCACTCGATGGAAAGGACTGCGCGGTCCGTACTAGGGTATGTGAAGCCCTTTAACGATAATGCCTGGTACGATGACCAATGCCGCGATGCCACCCGGGAACAAGATGCTGCATACAGGGCTAAACTGCAGCCAATGGCAACGCGAGCTGTTCATGAAAAGTATAGGGAGAAGAGGCGGGAGGCGACTCGACTCTTCAGGCGAAAAAAACGAGAGCTTAAGGAGCGGAATAATGTGTGTATTGAAGATTACAGGAACAGAGGTGAAGCCCGAAAATTCTATCAGAAGATAAAAGGAAAGGTACATGGAACAGGTCTTCCCTCCTGTAAAGACAAGGATGGTCATCTCGTTACTGACTCCGAGAGCGTACTGAGAATATATAAAGACCATTTCTGCAGCCTATTGATGTGTGAAAACTCGGCTGATGAAGACTGTGCACCAATCCTAGATGATAACATCGAGTGTCCACCTCCGAGCCAAGCGGAGATAACAACTGCCATATCCCGCCTAAAGAACAACAAGGCCGCTGGGGCTGATGGTCTTCCAGCTGAGTTGTTTAAGGCGGGTGGAGATGAGCTTGTTTTAAGCATGCAACAGCTCATAGAGAACATTTGGCTTCAGGAGAGCATGCCAAAGGATTGGAATCTCAGTGTGCTATGTCCAATCTACAAAAAAGGTGACCGTAGTGAGTGTAAAAACTATCGTGGAATTAGCCTCTTACCCATTGCGTATAAGGTCCTGTCTAGCATACTGTGTGAACGTCTAAAGCCAATTGTGGAAAACCTGATTGGACCTTATCAGTGCGGCTTTAGACCAGGCAAATCCACGACGGATCAGATATTTACACTACGGCAGATTCTTGAGAAAACCCATGAGAAGCAAATCGACACTTACCACCTCTTTGTCGATTACAAAGCTGCCTTCGATAGTCCCATCAGGCATCGACTATACGAAGCCATGTCTGAGTTCGGTATTCCTGCGAAGATAATTCGTCTCTGCCGGTGTACCCTTACGAATACCAAATCCTCTGTTTGGATTGGCAAAGATCTATCTGCACCATTCGATACGACGAGAGGTCTTAGACAGGGAGACGGTTTGTCATGTATGCTGTTCAACATAGTGATGGAGAAGGTGTTAAGGAAAGCAGCGGTTAACATGTCTGGCACCATATTTAATAAGAGCCACATGCTGCTCGCATATGCCGATGATATCGACATTATCGGTCGAACGATGCGAGAGGTAACAGCTGTTTTCACTTCAGTTGAAAGGGAGTCAGCAAAAATGGGTTTGGCAGTGAATGAGGACAAGACGAAGTTAATGGTACCATCGAACAAAGTGTCCACCCGTTGGGGACGCAGCGTGAACGTTGAAAACTATTGCATTGAGGTAGTGGATGAATTTATCTACCTTGGATCCGCCATGAACAAGAACAACAGTGTCAGCCTCGAAATAAAACGGAGAATAGTGCTTGCTAACAGGTGTTTCTTTGGACTACGCGAGCACTTTATAAACACCACCCTATCTCGAACTACCAAAGTCCAGCTGTACCAGGTACTAATTTTACCGGTCCTGTTGTACGCCTCCGAATCTTGGGTGCTTACACAGGCAGATGCAGCTCTTCTGGCGGTGTTTGAGAGAAAAATACTCCGCAAAATATATGGACCCATTTGCGTAAACGGCGAGTTTAGGATTCGGATGAACCATGAGCTGTACGAGTTATACCACGACATTGATGTCGTCAAGCGGATCAAAGTGCAACGATTACGCTGGCTAGGCCATGTCGTGAGAATGGGTGAGGAAACTCCAGCGCGAAAGGTATTCTATCAAGACCTCGAAGGACGGCGCAAAAGAGGGAGACCGCGATTACGTTGGAAGGACCAGGTGGAGGAATCACTGACGCTGCTTGGTAGGACTGACTGGAGACGGTGCGCACAAGATCGAAGCGAATGGAAATCTTTGATCATTTCGGCCTCTGACTTAGGCACTAAGATATAAATATATATATGTGTCAAGTTGTTTTAAAGGCTAATAATAATAATAATAATAATAATAGATTTTCTAAATACAGAATTTGGGCACGATCGCGTTAGGTGTGTTGATATTATTACTTGATTTCTAAAGTGGGCGGAGTAATACATTTGTATAAGAGGTACGAGAAGGCGCGTGTCCATAACTTTCGAAAGTTATCGTGAGTTCCAGCCGGACAGACGGACATGGCTCAAAAGTCTTAAAAAGTCATGAATCGAATTTGGTTCAAATCAACATATTGTCTAAAGTGACTCCTTCTATGAATATGTTTTGTAGTAAAGGAAATTGTTTAATAGCTTTTTCATAACTCTATGAACAAAATTACAATATGAAAATCCAGGAAATCTATATATATAAAAAAGAATTGCTGTGCAGTTGTCTCGCTAAAACTCAAAAACGGCTGGACCGATTTTCAAAATTTTTTTTTATTTTGTTCGCTATAGCTTCCGGATGGTTTAAAAGCTTTTTTTTAAAAAAGTGGGCGGCGCCACGCCCCTTTTTTCAAATATCGCTCTGACGTCTTTTCCAATAGTCCGATTGTTACAAAACCATGAGGTACTGTTGACCTGTAGATAGTTCCTGACTACATTTGGTTGTAATTGGATAAAGGGGCGTGGCACCGCCCATACAACTTGAAAATTAAAAACGCTATATTTCATGAACTATCAGAGGTATGAAGATGAGATTGGGTATGTATGTTGTTGGAGCAGTATTAATTACAGTTAGGTGGAAGTGGGCGGTGCCACGCCCTCTTTTCAAAAATAGCTCTAACGGCTTTTCTAATAGATCGATTGATACGAAAATTTTACCAAGTGGTACAGTTGACCTGTTGATGGTCCCAGGCTATATTTGGTTGTGATTGGATAAAAGGGCGTGGCACCGCCCATACAACTTGAAAATCGATAGGGCTATATCTTATGAACTAACAGAGGTATGAAGATGAGATTTGGTATATATGTTGTTGGAGCAGTATTAATTACATCCAGGGAGGAAGTGGGGGTGCCACGCCCCCTTCTCAAAAATCGCTCTGACGGCTTTTCCAAAGACAGATTGATACGAAAATATTACCAAGTGGTACTGTTGACCTGTAGATAGTCCCAGGCTAAATTTTAATTGTGATTGGATAAAGGGGCGTGGCACCACCCATACAACTTGAAATTTGAAAGGGCTATATCTTATGAACTATCAGAGGTATGAAGATGAGATTTGGTATATATGTTGTTGGAGTAGTATTAATTACAGCCAGGGAGGAAGTGGGGGTGCCAAGCCCCTTTTCATCGCTCTGACGGCTTTTCCAAAAACAGATTGATACGAAAATTTTACCAAGTGGTACTGTTGACCTGTTGATAGTCCTAGCTCGCGTTGGGAAGCATGAAGATTTCAGATAGAAATTTTTTTTTGTTTTTAAATGAGCACAAACCGAAAAATATTTTTTGAGATCTTCTGCGTAAAACTGACTTCCCAACACACTAAATGAGGTATTACAGAAGCAAATCTATGTATTGGTTAAAAAGTTATGGCCTCTGAGATTTGGCATACAGAAATTATGCTTTTTAAAATCATTACCAGAATATTGGGCAGTATCCCAAACAATGTCAAAAATATACTATTCTGTTGGTCTCCAAACATCGGAATGGTAGGTAAAAATTAGAGCCGGGGCCCATAGGTCTGAAGTAACTGAATAATTTCTCATTGCTAAAAAAATATCTCTACCTGAAATCTTTATGCTTCTCAGCGCGAACTAGGAATTGATTTTAGACATATAGTTCCTTAGTGAAATTTTCTAAGAACTCATCGTACATTTTGATACCGGTATACGATTACCACGTTATTTTTCGACAAATTGATCCGCCCTAATGAACAGGCTATTTGGAACTAAATAAGTAAAAAGTGCCGAGGCGCTGCCCACGCACTTCAATAGTTAACTTTTTAACTGTATCAAATAATGGTCCGTACACCAGGCAGTTGAGGACACATAGTAGCTGCGCAGACTAAAACAGTGATTTTTTTTAATTTACTTTACAGGTATGTATTTTTAAACGTACAGACACCGCACAACACCGGTAAATTACACCAATTAGTACTCGAATTGAGACCGGCAGTGCCATGATGCTTAGAACACGCGACTACCATGCGGAAGATCCAGAGTTCGATTCCTGTCTCCAGTAATCAACATTTTTTTGCCGGCCCCTTCGGTGTTGTCAACAGCAACTTCGCAGTATAGTGTCGAGTCAATCGGCATGCCTAGTAAAAGCTTCTCGATAAACAAGTAGGTGCCTTTAGCTGAGAATCTAAGAATAGAAAGCATGTTAATTCACAACAACGCGAGAAGCTATCCCATACATCATTCATGAGGTGTAAAGGAAATTTTTTTGTTTTTAGTACTCGAGCTCCAAATGTTCAACTTAGGTCTAAGTACTAGGCGTCGCTGAAGAACACAAACCGTACTTGTACAATACAGGATAAAGTGGGGCAACTAATAACATCCGAAAATGACCAACACCACTGGTGACATGAACTAATTTCAAAGATTGATAACCCTTCCCAACAGGTCCAACAATCCGGACCATGAAATCTCTAAGGCCGTAGAACAATTAAAGCGCAGCAGTCTTGGGAAATGACATCTCCGGCGAGGCTTTAACGGCTAACTCAAGAGTAACGGCTCTATACCTTCATCCCTTTTAGTAGGTATCTTCAAGGAAGAACAAATTATAGAAGACTGGTTGGACGGGACCCTGATCAAAGTACATACAAAGTGTGATATATCCCACTGTTAGAGCTACAGGCGCATACGGATACTAAGGTCTCGTTCCAAAATTCTAGCAAAACTCTTAATGTAATCAACTCTTCGTAGACAGCAATCTGGGTTCTGCACCAACCGCTTATGCACGAATCACATCGTCTTACTCCTTGTAATCCTCGAGCAAGTAAAAGAATGGCAATACAATCTTCATGTTACTTCCGTGGACTTCAGAGTATATGCAAAGAGTCCAAATGGAAATTCCTAAAGCCTTGAAATATACCAGGAAAATTTGTATATACATATAATCACAGCACATGGATTTTGATTACGAATCTTAAAATTCTGGGGTCAAACAGGGCTGCCTCATGTCACCACTGATCTTCCTAATTGTTACTTGATAGCGTGCTAAACGCAATGGGACCTGTCCGGTCACCTAGAATAATTTGCCTATGATTATGACATTGCCCTTTTCTCCGCCAAGACGTCTGACCTACAGACTAAAATGGATCTTCTCAGCCCAAACTCACAATCTTAAGGCCAGTATGTTAACACCAACAAGACGAAATTAATCCGATATAAGCCTAAATTTTTACGGTAAACTAATTAAGCGCAACTATTAACTATCTGTAATTAGCTCTAAAGGGGGGACAACACTGGATATCACTTTTTGCACCAATAAGAGAAGACAAGCATTCGCCATGCTGAATGAAGTCTGGTCCTCAAATGAGATTTTCCACAACACAAACTGTATATTCACGACTTCGAAGTCGAGTAAGCTCCAGGCCTTTGTCAGCAGCTGTCGACGGAAAATTTTGAGAATTTGGTGGCCCAACACATTATCTAACCAGGACCTACTGCATGCGAAAACGAAACTTCAGATGTTTGGGACAAACACTATGTAAAGACGACGAAGAAATCTTTCGCCGGGTTTTATGGTGGAACCCTCAGGGTACAAGAAGTGGGTTCAAACCAAGAACATCATGGCGCCACACTATGGATGTCGACATAGAGTCTGCCATTGTAACGAGCACAAATTTGAGAATCTTGGCCATAGATCGAACCAATTACAATACTTTTATTTCGGACCTACGTTCCAACCGAAGTTCAAGGAACTTATATATTCATACTACTTTCCGTCAGGAAAAAAAGTGAATTTCTTGCCATTTCTAGTTATCCATTCTATTGACAGTTTACTTTCAATGCTGTAACGAAAAATTATGTCATATATTTGATTTATTATATAACAATCGTCAATTTCAGTTGCGAATGCCACAGGCGATTTCCCACATAAGAAAGGGAAACAACACATCTAATTTTTTTTCTCACACGTACCAAAAAACTCACTCAAGTGGAAAATATTTCCTCCAAACAATCACACATGATTGTATTCGTATGTGAAAAATCACGTCGAGAAATTAGACATAATGCCAAAAAGAAAATCTGACAAAACCGAAATACAAACTTCATATGGCCAATCAATCGAGCAAATGCAACAATAGTTTTTTGCACAACAAATATCCTAATCAAACATTTCAAAAACAAAATTACAAAGAAACAAGAATTTTGTTACAATACAAACGCCGAAATTGTTACCAAAACTTCTGGAGAAAAAAAATCCAACTAAGGTAGAGGGGAGTTAAATCAATTGGAATATTCAGTCGTGTGTATAACAATCGCCTTCATTTAACTTTCACTGGCTTTGACTTGCACACCAGCTAGCCAGCTAGACAGGCAGTCAGTTGGTTGTCAAATGTCAATGCCACCACCATGATCCACAACTACCCTCCCACGCCAGTGTTGGCTGCTAGAAGCTCAAATGTCTGTCAGCGTTTCAATGAATTCTATGCGATTCAGTCATCACATATCTGTTGACAGGAGTTACACAGTTAATTGAGAGAGTCTGAGTTGGGCGGGTGGATACCATCATACCACTAACATGACCACAGAATGGTATAACCATCAATGGGTCGTGACCCTGTGTCATCGTAGGTATTTGTTTTCCGCATAAGAGTGAGTGTGTGTTTGATTAGTGGGAGTAGCCAGTCGTAATTGTGAAGCAAAAGTTTACGATTACATAAAAACAAAAGCGCATAACAACATCAGCTTGATATTGGTTTCTTGATATTTTGTGGCTTACGGTGGAAATTGAGATTTTCAAGGAAATTTAAAGTTGTACCAAAAGAAGTAACAACCAAGTGTTTTTTTGTTGTTTTAAGATATATCTGTTGATATTTTTGCCAAAGATTCATACCCAAAACGTTATTTTCTGGTATATGTTGTCAAACGATTGTATAGGAACTTTGCATTAGTATTTTCTTTACACTTGTTTCAGTTCAAAGCTTTAAACCATTTAAGTCTCTTGGCCCTGATATGTTATCACCAGAAGATCTTCAATCTGATGACTAAAATGGTCAAGATTTACATCGCGTGCTTAAGCTTCCGATACATGGAGGTCTTTATTTCGAACGAAAGTATCATACCAGTGATTCAGACTAATAAGCTCGTTGACATTTATGATGAAGACATTGGACGGAACGGCTTTTATGTAGGTACTTGCTTTCGTGTATCGACTCAGAACTTGTCTCGTGTATACATATTGCAAATGAAGGCATATGACAACAGCCTTACATGAACTTGTGGGCTTCGTAGAGAAATGACTGTTACGAAACATGGTACGCTCTTAGTCTGCCTTGACTTCTAATATCCTGGGGGTTCCATCATAGTACTCGGCTATAGATTTCTTCGTCGTCTTTCCGTAGTGTGTGTCCCAACCATCTGAAGCGATATTGTTTTATCGTTATGTCTAGAGGAGTTTCGTTTTTTGAGTGCAGTAGTCCCCGGTTAGATATAGTGTTGCTGCTGGGATGAATACCGTTTTGTTGGTGTTAATATTGTAACGAGACGTAGAAATATAATTTACTTAAACATTAACTCATATAAAGCTCATATGCAACTGTCTTCAAGGCTGACATCACCGCCATACAGGAAATGAGATGGACGGGACAGGGATGCACACGACGAAAGAACTGTGACATCTTCTACAGCTGCCATGCAGAAAGACACGAATTTGGATGTGGTTTCATAGTCGGCAAGAGACTTCGACACCTGGTCTCGCGGTTTAACCCTGTAAATGACCGTATAGCCACCATTCGCATCCGGGCGAAATATTTTAACATTACGCTGATTTGTGTACACGCCCCGACGGAAGACAAAGATGATGACATCAAAGATGCATTCTATGAGCGCCTGGAGGATATATATGACCGCTGCCCTGCACATGACATTAAAATTGTTCTGGGAGATTTTAATGCTAAAATAGGAAGGGAAGATGCTCTTGGTTCAGCAGTCGGAAAATTCAGTCTACACAACAACACCTCCGATAACGGATTCAGACTGGTAAGTTTCGCGTCGGCAAGAAACATGGTTGTGAGCGGAACCAGATTCCCGCATAAAGATATCCACAAGGCAACCTGGATATCTCCCGATCAAAATACAAGAAATCAGATTGATCACGTGGTAATTGATGGAAGGCATGTCTCAAGCGTTATGGACGTGCGTGTGATGCGCGGTGCAAATATCGACTCGGATCACCACCTAGTTGCAGCCAAGGTACGCACACGATTAAGTAGAGCTAAAAACACTCTTAATCAAACGCAAAGGAAGCTAGACATCACAAAGCTGCAGACCACTGAGATAGCCAATGCCTACTCCAACCAACTCTCTCAATTACTCCAAACAAATCCCCCTAGTTCTGATGTTCCCGACATGCAGTGGCAGCATATTGCGAATTCTATGACCACTGCCGCAACAACCGTACTGGGTTATGAAAAACCACGCTCAGACAAGCCCTGGTACGATGACGAATGTCGCGAAATGTCTGAGGAAATGGATGCTGCATACAAGGCAAAACTGCAGCCAATGGCGACGCGTGCGGTGACGGAGCGTTATAAAGAGAAAAGGAGGGAGATGAAACGTCTGTTCAGACGGAAAAAGCGTCTGTGGAAGAAAAGAGAGAGCCAGGATATCGAAAACTACAGGGGTAGAGGTGAGGCCCGAAAGTTCTACCAAAAGGTAAAAAGTAAAGGTTTTGGAACAGGGATCCCCACCTGTAAGGACAGAGACGGAAATCTGGTCACGGACACTCAGAGTGTGCTGCAAATATGGAGGGAACACTTTCAATCTCTTCTCGTTCCCGAAGGCAGCATAAGTGACGGAATCGCACCAATCATCGACGATGGAGTAGATTGTCCACCACCGAGCCAAAACGAGATCAGCACGGCAATTGCCCGGCTTAAAAATAATAAAGCTGCGGGAGCCGATGGACTGCCGGCAGAGCTTTTTAAAGCCGGCGGCGATGACCTGGTAACATGCATGCACCAGCTCATAAACACGATTTGGCTCAGGGATTCCCGATGATTGGAATCTGAGTGTCCTATGTCCCGTGCTTAAGAAAGGCGGTCCTAGTGTGTGTACCAACTATCGCGGGATTAGCCTTTTACCCATCGCATACAAGGTCCTGTCTAGTGTGTTATGTGAAAGACTAAAGCCCCTCCTGGCGAACCTGATTGGACCTTATCAGTGTGGCTTTAGACCTGGTAAATCCACCACCGACCAGATATTCACGCTACGACAAATCCTGGAGAAGACCCAAGAAATGCAGATCGATACCTACCATCTGTTCATCGATTACAAAGCTGCATTTGACAGTCCGATACGACAGAAATTGTTGGATGCTATGGCTGAGTTTGGTATCCCCGCAAAACTAATTCGACTCTGCGGGATGACACTGACTGACACGAAGTCTTCAGTGAAAATTGGCAAAAATCTGTCAGAGCCATTTTCTACCAAGCGAGGCTTTAGACAAGGCGATAGTCTGTCCTGCGATCTCTTTAACATCGTAATGGAGATGATCATGCGGAAAGCAGCAGTAAACAGGAATGGCACCATATTTAACAAAAGCCACATGTTGCTCGCGTATGCTGATATCGATATTATTGGACGTGGATTGCGAGATGTTACTGCGGCTTTTTCGAGCATTGAAAAGCAGTCGGCTGAAGTGGGTCTGGTGATAAACGAGGACAAAACCAAGTTATTTGTTTCAACGAACAAAGAGTCCACTCGTCTGGGACGCTGCGTGAACGTTGACAACTATAATTTTGAAGTGGTAGATGATTTTGTCTACCTTGGCTCCGCCATAAACAAAAATAATAATGTCAGCCTCGAAATCAAAAGACGAGTATTGATCGCAAACCGCTGCTACTATGCCCTAAGCAAGCGATTTAACGACAAAGCGCTCTCTCGAAAAACAAAGATCCAGCTCTACCAGACTCTGATCCTACCTGTCTTGCTCTACAGCGCAGAATCGTGGGTAATGACACAAGCGGATCAATCTATTCTGGGAGTCTTCGAGAGAAAAATACTCCGCAAAATATTTGGACCCATCATCGTGAACGGCGAGTACCGTCGTCGAATGAATCATGAGCTGTATGAGCTGTACAACGACATAGACGTGGTCAAGCGCGTTCAAATAGACCGAATGCGCTGGCTTGGACACGTTGTACGAATGGACGATAACGCTCCGGCTCGAAAAGTCTTCGGCAATAAACTCGATGGGCGGCGCAGGAGGGGGCGACCAAAACTCCGATGGATAGACCAGGTGACGGAAATGTTAAGTAAGCTTGGTATGACGAACTATCTACGGAGCGCAAAAGACCGAAGCGCTTGGAATGGTTTTCTACGTGCGGCTACTGATAGATGAATTTCTGTTGTTGCTGCCAGTAAAGAAGAAGAAGAAGAATATTTTGGTTGTCTATTCCCCCACAGCGGCTTCCGCTGTCTGTTTCCCCACAGCGACTTTGGTTGTCTGTTCCCCCACCGCGGCTTCGGTTATCTGTTTCCCCCACAGCGACTTAGGTTGTGTGTTCCCCCACCGCGGCTTCGGTTATCTGTTTCCCCCACAGCGACTTAGGTTGTGTGTTCCTCCACAGTGACTTCGGTTGTCTGTTCCCCCACAGCGGCTTCGGTTGTTTGTTCCTCACCGCTGCTTCGGCTGTCTGTTCCCCCACAGCGACTTCGGTTATCTGTTCGTAAGGTAATTTATAAGTATATTATAAGAACAAATGTATGTATAACAATAACTGGTAGACCGATGTCGAGCAAATGCAACAACTTGAATCCCGATCATGAAATCTGAGCCTGCTAGTCGTAGCCGAACCTTATGTTAGAATTCCATTAACCTTACCAGTACTGGGCTAAATAAATAGTTCTCGATTATCTACAAATCGATATCGTTAGCGACTCGCAAGTGTATTCAGTGCAGATATTTGGATTCAGCTCGAAAAGCAGTTGTTTGTTGCCGTAAACCAATAAGTTATTTGTCGTATTTCTAACTCAAGTGTATTATAAGAAAATAAAAGCATAATACACACCAATTACTAGCCCTTGTCAGGCAAATCACTTGTGTTCTTATTTCGTAAGGATGGTGGGTCCTTTTGCAGACCCTGGACGCGAATATACCCTAGCCAAAGAAAACCCCTCGTTACAATGTGCAGACCGGCAGATTATTGGTCTGTAGGTTAGACTCCTTGACAGAGAGAAGGGCGATGTCATTAGCATATGCTTGTTCGTTTAGGTGACTAGATAGGCCCAACGGCAAACCTATATTTTCTTCTGGAGTTGCGTTTAGCACATCATCTAGCACACCTAGAAAGAGCAATTCTGACGTAAAGCAAGCCTGTTTAAACCCAGAATTCGTTGGAGACAGCTGTTGAGAATCCTGATTTTGAATCCGTCGTAGTGTGTTTTGATTGTATTTACCAATTTTCCCGATACGACGTTTCTAGCCTATAGGATACTCTGTATATAATCTCTGCATATACTGTCGAAGGCAGTGCTGAAGTCCACGAAACAGACATGCCCCCTCTAAGGGCACGTTTGGGTCAGTTAGAGTGGTGGGAGCAAAATTTATACAAATTTGATTTTTGTATGGGAGATCCCTTAGGGAGTGGAGATGAGTGGTAGGTATGTTTGGAGAAAATGTTAGGAGGGAAAAATTACTGGGGGTCGGCCATACATTTTACCCCTTTAGAGGCAACTACAAATCTGTTGCGGGGCTTGATGTGGATTTTTCCCCTTTCTCACCAACTTTGACCGCGATGCGCTGTCATTCATTCGTATCGAATTCGAAAACTCGTGCACTATCGCATCCCTAATGATGGTTGGCTTGCCATTCTTTGAATTGCTCGAGGATGAAACGGAGTGAGACGATGTGATCCACGCAGGAGCGGTTGGTATTCTTCTGAAGACGATGGAAAAACGTGCTGCACAACCGTCGCATATGGCCGTGTTCGGGAAAATGTCAACCAGAGGGGAAAAAAATTTTTGTGACTTTTACAAAAAATTTTTGTGTGTATGAAATAAGAAGTGTCTAATAAATCTGGAAAAATCTGTTATTGGTCGAAAATTGCAAAACAGTGGCAACCCTGGCATGTTTTTTCTAGTAAGCTTTATACTGAGATGTAAAACAAAATGGATAGCTCACAGAAAAAGGTAAAAACAACCTATTTTGCTCAGAAAATTGCATTGTTTTCTTTTGCAATAAATAGATAAAGAATTGTTTTAGTGCTGAAACCAAAAAAAAAATTAAAAACAATTTTTAAATGCACATTTGATGGCAATGAAAACTGCGCAATTTCAGTGTAATGTGAAAGACTAAAATTGGAAAAGTTTAATAACGGTGGTTGCACGCTGCTGTTTTGTTATGAAAACATAACTATTTCTGAGCTGGAGTTCCTAATATCTGGAATGGGTGGTATTTTTAAAGATTAATGCTGGTTTCTCAGTTTAAATTGACATCAAATGTGTGTAATGTGAAAGACCACTTGAAAAAAAAAAACACTTACATTTTTTTTTTTGGTAGGATCCACTCACAAGTGGAAAAAAAAAATAAAAATTACATCGAAAAGCTAAAAAAGAATGGTAAATACGAAGAACACAAAAGATAGAGAGCAGAAGCTATGCGTAAATTGAGAGAAAACCGTAAACTGAAGGAAAGTGAAATGCTAAGAAAGGATCGTGAGTCTCTTGTAGAAAGACGTCGCAAAGACTACGTAAATGCATTCAACCTTACACCTTCAACCATTTCTGTCGAAGAAGTCACTGATGAAGACTTTTGTAAAATAAACAATAAATTAAATCTTGCCGATTTTTTTTTTAACACAAAAAATATTCGTGATATTGCGTCGGCCCATCAAATACAGCAAGAGTCCGGCAATATCCGCATTTTTTCAACTTCCAAAGAAGGATATAATCAATCTTAAAAAATAACTTAAAATCAAAAGAGAAACAGAATAAAAATAGAGTTTGCATAACTTTGTTTTTGCATTTTTTTTATAATTCCGCAAATATAACCGGTTTCCAAAGAATTTATTTTTATTTGGCATACGGAACAATGGTGACATAAAACTTTAAAGCTTACTAGAAAAAACATGCTAGGGCTGGAATTTTCGACCAAAAAACAGTGTTGCCAAATTTATTAGACACTTCTTATTTCATACACATCAAAAAATTTTCGCGAACACGGCCAGGTGTGGGCACGCCCTTAAATATTGTCATGCTGTTTTCGAATTTTTTGACACCTTTCTTTTTTTGCCATAAAAAGCTGAAAAAACATGGTTTTGTGCCACCTGTCACAAATTCCTCTCCCCCACCTCCCAAACCATGATATTTATTACGATCCCTTAGCCCCAAGACCTAATATTGGACTTTGGTTGTAAAAAAATTTCTTTAAGAAGCATTTATAAGCACTAAAAGTCGTTTTTAAATGCAAAAATTTGTACGATGTAATGTGAAAGACTTTCGTTGTAATGTGAAAGACTTGATATTTTTAGTCCTACTGGGGTTTCTAAGCAACATATTTAAACCGTTTAAATGCAATTTCCTTTCTTCATTATTCAACTTTTATCTCCAAAAGTACGGGGACAACCCGTTGTCTATAAGAGCAGAACTTTTAGAAAGTATCTGTCTACCTCAAAAGTGACTTCCAAATTTTGTAATGTGAAAGACCGTCTTTAACTGCTTATACCATGAAAACCATAGGACCTGGAAAAAAAATTTCTTTGAAGGAAATGTGCACACTGTTAAGCTTTATAATTTCCATGCAAAAAACATTAGCATTTAACTAGTTTCAGACCAATTTTTTCACATTTGTGTGTACAAATGTAATGTGAAAGACTGCGAACACGGCCATATGCAGATGACGTGGCACTAATAGTTACCGGCAAGGATCCGAAGTTACTCTCAGAGCTTATGGAATCTGCGCTGAAACTGTACTAAAATCATGCAATAACTGTGGACTGGGTGTAAATCCGAGTAAAACGGGACTGGTGTTATTGGCTTGGAGATACATAACTTTTTGATAGTGCTAAATACCTTGGACTCATATTGGACAGTAAACTGAATTGGAATCTGAACACTTAGGTCAGGACAAGCAAAGCGGTACCGGCTCTATACTACTGCTAAAGTGCAATCGGCCTCAACTAGGAAATTAGCCCCAAAAATTTAAACTGGTTATATGACTTTGTTATTAAACCCATCTGGTAGCCGGCGCTGGAGAGGGCGGGCCGAAGACTGAAAAAATGACTGGGGGTTTTCCATACATTTTACTCCCCTTTCTCCCCAACTTTGACCGCGATGCGCTGTCATTCATTTGTATCGAATTCGAAAACTCGTGCACTAAGTGCCCAGCACTATATAGGCCGCCTAAACGATTGAAGTCATCTGAGCTACGACAAAGTTTGATCTTTTTAAGAGCGATTTAAATGGTTCTCCGGTGAGGTGTGAGCTTAATTTTGTTAGCTACTCTCGTTCCTTTTCGTATATCTTTATATTCGATTCGGGCTGCAATCACTCTATTTTAAGCAGCAAAATGATTCTATGTTATGTTTCCAACTAAAATGTGTTAAATCGTATTTCGATTTTTACACAAATTTTCGTAAAATTCTTAAATTAAATTCCTGTCATTAATTGCTAATTTATATTGAGCACTCAATTCAAAGTTTTTGTTAATGTTAAACCAAAAACCTCACTTTTAAGTCGTTTCCCCTAGGTGGTCGTCCAGAGACTTCCACCAAAAACCGCTATTAATCTCTATTGCTCGTAAAGTTGTCTTTGTAGCTTTTGTTAACTTTGTTTGCTTTAAAGTCGCCCCCAAGTGCAATGGGGGATTTGCAACCATAAGAACCAGCATTAGACAGTCTGTCTCAGCTATGAAACAAATGACTTTTTTATGGTAATCGAATTAGTTTTTATTGCTTTTTTCTCACCTTAAATGTTTATTGGATTAACTTGATGATCTTTTGTGTAACGTTTTGTTGTTGTAGTACGTTTTTTTACTAAACTTCTGTGAACATTCGAACATGGCCTCAACTTCTCTTATGTATTTGCAAACAGATTATGGCTAATGAATCTTAAATTGACATTCGAAATTTGCTGTTGGTTTTTTTTCGACGTAAATATATTGAAGGTAATGTTTTATGGTGTTCTGGAGATGGATGAATGTAACTTAAGACAAATGTTTATTACTGTAGTCTGGCGGAAAATAACTGAATAATATGTAGTATTAGGAATGATAATAATTAAAATTAGTCAAACGAAATTTTGATAAATTGATAAATTCCTAAAATTTAAAATTTTTTTCTAAGTTGTCGGTTCGTTGTACTCTACAAGGAGAAGAACTTCCTTCACTACTATGGAATCTCAACATCAATACTCCTTTGAAGGCAATGGAAAAACGTGCTGCACAACCTTCTCATATGCAAATGACGTGGCACTAATAGTTACCGGCAACGATCCTAAGTTACTCTCAGAGCTTTTGGATACTGCCCTAAAATGGTGCTGAAATCGTGCCATAGGTGTGGACTGGATGTGAGCCCGAGTAAAACGGAACTGGTGTTACTGACACGGAGATACAAAACTCATATTAAATTGAGTCGCACTTGATAGTGCCGAATACCTTGAACTCATATTGAACAGTAAACTGATTTGGAATCTGAACACTTAGGTCAGGACTAGCAAAGCTGTAACGGCTTTACATTGCTACGAAAGGGCAATCGGCCTCAGCTGGGGAATTAGACCCAAAAATTTAAACCGTTTTATATGAATTGGTTATTGAAGCAATATTCTACGGATAGGCAGTCTGGTAGCCGGCGCTGGAGAAGGCAGACCAAAGACTGAAATTCGAGCGCATTATGAGTCTGGAAGCAATCATGATAACAGGGGTACATACAACTACTCCAACTAAAGCACTGTTTGCGATCGTGAACTGGATATCTACAGACATTGAGGCGAAAATGACAGCAGCGAACACCGCAATGGATTTAGAAGGTACGAAAGCATGGAGGCACAGGATAGAACCTACTATGATGATAATGATGCCCTACACTCTGATGATAATGATGCCTCCAACACTTTGGAGAGGATGTGATCCTAATTTTCACTTATTAATCGAAATTAAGAGAAAGAGCGGGCTGGGGAATCATTTCGGAGGGATTAAATTTTCAACTGACGATTAGAATAGCCGTGGAGAAAATTCATTATCATGGGATATTGTGCTGTAATATGCATCTACTAACTGATAGTAAAGCGGATATCATATCTCTGGAAAACTTGTACATCACTTCGAGAAATGTTTGAGAATGACGGTCTTATTTGGAGGAGATAGCGAGACATTCGACGGTTACCCTCACATGGGTTCCAAGACATGGTAACCAAAGAGCCAAAGCATTGGCAAGGGCCGAAATTTACGGTCACATTGGTGTTCCTCTCATAAGGGGGAAACAGATAAATGGAAGCAAACATTTCTTAGGAAAGATGGGTTGAAAATCTCACTTGCACAGCGACCAACGGATTAGGCCTACCATGGATATTACAGAGGATACGATTTGCGCTAAACCTGTCAAGAGTCCATCTAAGGAACATCAAAGCTGTCAAAACCGGTCACTAGCCGGTTGAAAAACATGCTAAGAGGTTAAAATTTCCCTACAACGATTTTTGTAGAACCTGCAATGATGAGGAAGACGTGGGGACCACGGAGCATCTTCTATGTCACTGTCCCGGTTTTGGTAACCTTAGATATAAAAAGTTTGGTCATCGGACACTTATGGACAATACCTATCAGTAGGCGATCTGCAAAACATCCATGCCGTCGGAATGGCTTGAGAACGACATTGCATAATATAACAGAGGTAATTGGTGCGAGAATTTAAAATGAGATTACTATAGCACCTACACTAGGACACAAGTGAGCTATGCTGAAGGGGACTGCCAAATTAACCTAACCTAACTTATTTGCACCCAGACGTACATCAAATTAGCTGAAGAAGCAGATAATTTAACATAAGCTTGTCACAGGAGGGTACTAATCTTTCATAATAAGTAGGAAAAGGAATCTAATGCACTTAAAAATCGAAATTATGTGCATACGATATAACACAAGCCCCATTAAAAGTGTGTGGGAGAGACGTCATGTGTTCAGAAGAGCTACCTACAGCACTTGTCCCTCTATGCCTAAATCTAACTTTTCTGTTACGCAATAATATTTACATCAACAGACGGTTGGCATTTTTTTTATAGTGCACCACAAGGTTATTCTATCTATATAAGCTTGTTCAGACATCATTTACGAAGAGTAACTGATTATACAGTGTGGCTAATGAAAGCCGGCAGACTTTGTAGACACTATTGCATAGGGATTTGAACTTGTTTCCATACAAAACTCAAATGGCTAATACAAATAAAGCAGCAGACTCGCTTTACAATGTGTTGTGCAGTTTCTTCACGCTGTATTGTCGGGTCAAACTTTGAAAAGAAAAAACGGACAAGGCTTTACTGTTAATGGAGACCGTTACTTGAGCATGCTAAAAGAATTTTTCTATCCGGAACTACGCCGAACTGTGTGCGGTTTCAACAAGATGGTGCACCTGGACACATAGACAGACTCATTTTCGTTGACCTCCCAGGTCGCCTGACCTAACTCCACCGAACTTTTTCTTGGCACCGGACTTTCAACGAAAAGGCATTTAAATTCAATTATCTTTAAGAATAATACAACTATTTTTAATACAATTCAATGGTTATTTTTGCAAATGACCGCCAATGTTAAATCTGTTTTGACATTTGTGGCCTAGACAAATGTAGAATACAAGTGAACAAGCCATGTAGCGATACACTCCATAAGAAAGCGGAATAATCGTGTCAATTTTATTGCGTAACAATTCGTCAGGGCGAATACCGCCGCCGATTTCCCGGCCGTTCGTCACCGACTTCGCAAGCACTGCCCCGTTTGACCACCTACCTTGAAGAGTATGGGACCACAAAAGACGTTGCCGGGAGTGGCCGGTAACGGAGCGTCCGTTCTGCCGAGAATATCGCCGCTGTTGCCGAGGCTGTCAAACTGTCGTCGGAAACATCGACCAGACGCCTCGCAAAAGGCTATCAGCCGGACGTCCTAAAGGGGAATTTTGGTCAAAGACCTGCGCATGTTCCCGTACAAAGTCCAGTCCGTGCATTAGCTGTTGCCTGTCGACCGCCAGACACGTGTTACCTACGCCCAAGCCATCCTCAATCTCGAGGACGAAGTGAACGATTTTTCGACCAAAACCATAGTGAGCGATGAAGATCATTTCCACCTCAGCGGGTGCGTGAACAAGCAAAACTATCGCTTCTGGGGCACCGAAAATCCACGACTGATGCACGAGGAGCCATTACAACCGCTCAAAGTGACTGCATGGTGCGCTGTTCACGTTATCATCGGTCCATTTTTTTCGAGAACGCCGCTGGTCAAACGACTACAGTGGACGGTGCGCACTATAGGACCATGTTAACCGAGTTTTTTCTGACGCAATTGGACGAATTAGGACTGGAGGACATGTGGTTCCAACAGAAGGGAGTAACGGCATACACTGCGCGAGCCACAACCGACATTCTAAAGGCGGCGTTTCCGGATCGCCTCATCTCTTGTTTCGGCGCTTTGCACTGGCTCCCAAGATTGTCCGATTTAACCGTTTCAGACCCTCAACGACAACATTAGACACGAGTGCGAAAATATGTCGCCCGAAGTTCTCGCCGAAATGATGAAAAATCCCATAAAACGAGCCCGTATGGCAATTAATTGTGACGGCGTCCATTTGGCAGATATCATCTTCTCGACTTAACCAATAAAATTCTAAAGATTCAAATAAACATAATCAAAAAACAGAATCGAAGTTTTTCATTTAGAAACAAAACATGAGAGCCAAACAACATCGGATGACTTCTTTTGGCCCAGCTTGTATATCTATTAGAGTATCCAATCGATTAATCGTTGTTCGATTAATCGACGAATTTTTTTCGAATAATTTTTCGATTAAGAAAAAATAGTAAATTTCGATTAACGCATAATCGATCAATTTAAACCGATTAATTCTTATTTCTTTATATAAATGTAATATAAATGTAACAGATGATGATATTGTGTTGAAAGAAGAAGAGGAAATAATTGATATCAATGAAAATAATCTTTTACTGGAATTGAACGATACTATAAAAAGTATTCAAAATTTAAAAAAATCGAATGTAAACTGTTATTGATGATTTTCTGTATCTAGATAAAACAAAAAAAAAGGTCAGAAAAACTAGAACAACTTTTCAATGCAATTCTTTCAGTTTTGCCAACATCTACTTTAAGTGAGAGGGTGTTTTCAAAGTCAAGCTTCATTAAAACGAAACAAAAAATAGACTAAAAGCCAAACATCTAATTTGCATATTATTTTTAAAAGATTATTTTAGAAGATGTGACTAAAAACTTTAAAAATAAAAAAGATCTCATTTAGTATGTACCTAATTAATTATTATTTTTATTAAACTTTTTTGAATTCACATGAATTATTATTTTAAGTTTGTTTTTATGTTTTAATATTATTTTTATGTTTTTTTATTAATAAAATTTAACGCCTACTTTAAATTTGTGTATTTCTCACGTAAGGTATGCAGATATACAGAAATTATTCGAGTTATTCGACTTATTCGATTAATCGAATTATCCGAGCAATTTAAAAACCTTAATCGATTAATCGAGCAAATTAAAAATCCCAAAATCGATTAATTTTTTAATCGAACAAAACCTTAACCCGATTAATTGGATACTCTAATATCTATTTAGCTTCTATTGAAATTAGTAAATTATTAACACGATGCGCGAACGTTAGATATCGTCCGATTTTATAATTTTGCGAAAGAATGCCATTATTATTATTTATTTTTTAATTTTGTATAATTTATACAAAACACTACTTTACCAGTTAACATAAAACCGCCCCTTTGTAGGCTTCAAAATAAAATTACCCAGCCAAAAGAAACAAACATGTAAACAACATTATTGCTGCAAATTAAATATTAAAGATCTACATGACGGACGATACATTTACTTTAGCTTTTATTTAATTTTTTCTTACAAAACAAAAAGTTTCCCTACTCCTTTAGTTGAATAACAAAACAAAAACAACAAGAAACTTTTAGTTTGTCATTTATTTCAAATTATATAAAGTCTGTCAAAATAATGAAGAATAAGAAAAATGGAAAATGAAATAAAACCAGAAAAACTATTATCGTAAAAATGCTTTATGTGCCAAACAGGATAATAAACAATATTCGCACAAATATACATTTAAGGATTCCCAAGATTTTCTGTTCTCTTAAAGGTAATGTAATAGACAGTGACAACTATATGTATCCATAGGATACTGTAAAATATTTTGTAGTTTTGTAGCTTTTCCAACATATATTCGTACTACAAAACCACAAAATGTAAAATCAACCCCCCATGTAATGTGTGCAAATCGCTTAGAAAGGGGCGGAGCTGCTGAGAATCCTATAGGACAATCGTCTCTCAGCAGCATTGCGCGAATGTGCAAAAGGATACACAACATAAATTATACACTTGCTATATATTCTATTTCTTCGATGACGATGTATTATGTCGAATTTTGTTGCAAGAGTTTATAGTCTTCCCGCTCAGCAGTTTGGTGTGTCCTTTAGTTGCCACACACTTACACATACACAAAAGAGAGAAGTGCAATAAGTCACATAACGCCCATTATCACTCACTTTTTTCATACTTTGTCTGTTGTACTTTTGCAAAGTTTAATGCTGATATATATTCGTTGTTTTTCCTCACCCAGTCTATTGAGAAGGTGGGGGTGGGCTAAAATGACCAACAAAACGTGAAACATAAATTATTGCCCATTTTACTTTGTTTGCTCCTGCCGAAAAAGAAAAAAGAAACAACAACCTTTGAGAGCAACATTGAACTGTTGCGGGGCCAAGTACTGAATGATGACAAAAGTTTGCTGAACGTTTCAGGTTTGACTGATTTGTATGCAGCTGGAATATTAAAAACCCAGCAGAGCTATAAGAAGAGTTTTTAATAATTTTGACCTTTTAAATAGGTTCATGTCTATTGTTTCTTTTTTATATTTTGTGTTGGTTGTTTTTGTGAGTGAATGGTTCTAATGTTCATTAGTTATTGATTATTTGTTATATTTTGGGAGAAAAAACATTCAATATATCCTTGACCTAGTACATAAAATATATGTATTTTATTTACTAAAAATTTATTTGTTTTTGATGATATTGCTTTTATTAGTTTAATAATTTAAAATGACGCAATGCCTTAGAAATTTATTGAAGTGAATGTGTTTGGGTAATATTGGGAGAATATTTGAAGTTTGCAGTATAAAATGTAATAACTCAAAACAAATCGACGGAAAATGTCAGATAATATTGGACTATAACACTTTGGTGGAGGTTTTTTGTTATTATACTGCAATATTGTAATAATGTTGCCAAAATTAAAAGTATAAGTTAATTTGAAATAGTTGGACCGTGAATTACCCTAGTATATTGTTCTAGCACACCAAGTTTGGAATACTCGTACTGTTTTTAGGCATCCACTACTGTTCGACTGTAAAATGATCCAAGGATGCAAAAATTAGATTGAATCAAAAAGAGCACAGATAATCTGATTTTTATTATATTCCCTCCACAATTTGTCGAAATGAAAATGTCATGTTTCTTTCGATTATAGTATTTATAGCAACAAATACAATAACCGTTTAATAACTACAAGGACACTTCCGGCAACCCAGTATAAGCGTATTTAAATTTTCCATGATTTTTTTTTTGCTTTGTTTGGGATGTTTATCATTTAAAATGTGTATGATGTCGTTCTTCGGCTTTAGGATTCTTCTAAATTCGGCAGGAGCAACAGAAATACATCCTTCAGTTGGCAAACGTAGGAAAGAATTCCAAGAGCTTCGGTATTTCGCGCAACAGCTCATTAACCTCGTCCAACCAACGTAGTTTTGGTCGCCTTCTCTTGCACCTTTTATTGAGTTTATTGCCTAAGAACTGATAGAGTTAGATCTTTGTTCGTCGAGACAGGACTTTTACATTTAATCGCTTGCTTAGCGCTTTGTAGCAGCAGTTGCGATCAATACTTGATTTCTTGATTGACATTATTATTTTTATACTTTATTTGTTCGTCCTCATTTATCACCATACCCAATTCTGCCAACTGCTTCTCAATGCCCGAAAAGGCCGCAGTAACATCCCGCAGTCTACGGCAAATGATTTCTATATCATCGGCATACACGAACAGCATGTGACTTTTTTTTTTGCATGATCATCTTAATTATAATGTTAAAGAGATCTCATGACAGACAATAGCCATGTCTAAAGCCTCGCTTGCCTATTTTCACTGAACTCTTCATGTCGATCAGTGTCCTGCTGCAAAGGGATGACACAGCCTCGCGGTTATACGAAACCCAGTTACAGCATCTAGTAGTTCCTGTCCTATCTGACTGTCGAATGCAGATTGTATGTATCTATCTACATTTCTTTAGGTGAAAGGATTTGTCGTAGTGTGATTATCTGGTCGGTCGTGAATTTGCCCCGTTTACATAGGTCCAATCAGGTTCGTTAGGATGGGCTATAGTCTTTCACATAACACACTCAACAGGACATTGTATGCAATGGATAAAAGGCTCATCTCGCGATAGTTGGTCACCCTTCGTAAGCACAGTACTTAAAAAACACAGATTCCAATCTTCGGGCATGCATTCCTTCACTCAATTCGTGTTTCTGAGCCAGTGTCCGTTGCCAGCTCATCGACGCCGGCCTTAAAAAGCTTTGCTGACAGTCCTTCGGCTTTATTGTTTTTAAGCCGTGCAATTGCCGTGCTGATGTCGTTTTGATGTACTTCGTCGTCGATGATTGTCGTGAATTCGTCACTTATGCTGCCTTCGGCAACGAGCAGATTATGAAACCCTTTCATCCATATTTGCAGCACACTCTGCGTTTCCGTGACCAGATTTCCATCTCTATCCTTACAGGTGGTTGTCCCTGTACGAAACTCGTTGCTTTTACCTTTTGGTAGAAATTTTGGGCTTTATTTCTATCCCTGTAATTTTCGATACTCTGGATTTCTTTTTTCTTCCATAGACGCTTTCTTCGGCTGACGTGGCGTTTCAACTCCCTTTTCATTACACGAAATTCGTACCAGAGCATGTCTTAGCGTGGTTTTTCTAACTCAGTAGCGTCGTTGCGATAGTGGTCATAGAATTCGCAATATGCTGCCTCTTACTGACGGGAACATCAGAATTAGGAGACTTTGATTGAAGTAATTAAGACAGTTGCTTGGAGTTGGCATAAGCTATCTCGGTGGTTTGCAGCTTTGTGATGTCTAACTTCCATTGCGTTTGGTAACGAGCGTTTTTAGTAATCAAATAATTGCGTGTGTACCTTGGGTGCAACTAGGTGGTGAACCGATTCAAAATTTACACCTCGCATCACACACACGTCCATAACGCTGGAGACATGCCTTCCATCGATTAACATGTGATCAATTTAGTTTCTTGTCTTTTGGTCAAGGAATACCAGTTTGGCATGTGCATATCTTTATCCGGGAATCTTGTTCGACTCACATGTTCCTTGCCGACGCAAAGCTAGGACATCCGCTAGTTGGATAAAGACATTATCTCTGTATAGAGTTCCGACATACCAGGTGCATATTCTTAAATCATGGTCCTTATAACGTTTGTGGGGGTCGTCAACATTTGGGGGTCCTTAGTTGTTCTTTTCTTCGTGTTTTCATAATAATTGTTTTGTTTAAGGAGAGTGGCTTATTAGGCCACCGCAGCCGATCCTAGTTTCTTGGGGCTGCCAAAGCCACTAAGAAATTCTCTGTGTTGAGCTTCAGTAACTTCTGTTACTTCGGTGGTAGCATGTCATTTAAGTTACTCAACATGGCGCCTTCTCACATTTGCTACCACTGCCACCATGATCTCTTGGACGTTGTGAGCTGCTTGGGAAATTCCAAAGAGAGCTTCCGGTTATTCACAAGGGAATAACAATCAGAAAGACTCAATCTAGAAAATTTCCCATTCCCCGACCAGATTTCCCTCTCTGTCCTTAAATTTGGGGATCCCTGTTCGAAAACCTTTGCTTTTTAACTTGTGGTAAAACTTTTGGGCTTCATCTCTATGTAGTTTTCGATAACATGGGTCTCTCTTTTCATTCACAGACTCTATTTCCGCCTTAAGAGGCGTTTCATCTCCCTCGCATGCGCTACCATTGGCTGCCTGAGACATTACGCAACATTCTTCATCATATCAAGGCTTGTGTTTGTCGGAAACTTCAGATTTAGGGAAGTTTGCTTGGAGTTATTGAGAAAGTTGGTTGGACTAGGTATTAGCTATATCGGTGTTATGTTGCTTTGTGATGTCTAGCTTTCTTTGCGTTTGGTTACGGTCGTTTTTATCTTTTGATCCGGTGATACAAAGTTGCCTTTTGGATATCTTTATGTGGGATTCTAGTTCTACTCACTGTCATGTTTTTTGCCGACGCGGAGCTAACCTCTCCAAATCCGATGTCGAAGGTGTTGTTATGCAGTCTGCATTTTCCGAAAGATACCAAACCACCTCTTCCACACCATCGTGTCCGAAGATTCTACCAGTGACTTCGGCTTTAACTTCACAGAATTAGTCGCCTTTTGGAAAAAGGGAACAGTTTGGGACTTTTACATATCCGCAAAAACCACGCTTTCACATCAATAACCAGAGCAGGTGGAACGATCAATACCCGGTGGGAGAAATGGCCAATTCCAAATGTCTTCCGGCAACCATGTATTTAAGGCTTGTATGAGCTTTCGCGAGATCTATAAGAAACTGATGAATAAGGCACAAACTCGAGGTTTAATAGTATTATTGGAAGGTGTTTTGAATGTGGCACTTCTATCACCTGTTAGTGTCCGCATCTTCGCAATTTAGTATCTATCGTTCCACCTGTTCAGCATATTGATGTGATAGCGCGGCTTTTGCGAGTATGTAAAAGTTTCAAACTGTTCTGTTTTTGCAAAAGGCGACTAGTCTAGTTTCCTTCAATAAGAAATAAGAAAGCAGAGCTGCAAATGGTCTCTTGGCTTCAGTTCCTGTATCAATTGGATTTTGTAGACGTGTAAAAATAGGTCTTTTGTTGGCGATAAAGGATGAATTATCCTTTATCGTAAGCTGTCACTTCAACTTACTATATCATTCACCTCACCATGTTGCCGTCAAATACTATTAACTAATCCATTGACTACCACTCAGCATTATGTGTTACATATTTAACTTTATAACACTAAAATATTTCTAAATCTATATATTTTTATGAAAGTAAAAATATCATCGCACCTGAGTCCAAAGTATTACAAATGTTTGTTTTATCCTTATGGTAATAAAACAATTTTATGACGCGCACAATTCGAATGATGTGAATATTCCCTTTCTTGCCACCCGACGGCTGACCACAATTTATGACTGACCATTTGACCGTTGGAGGGGTGGTTGGTGAATATCCGCAGCCTCATGGGAATTCGGTTTTACAGTTGGTTGCCCAAATTAAATTGAGCTTGTAATGGCAATGTCGTTTTTATTGGTCGACCAGAGGGGACAAGAATGTTCATGATTTAGGGCAAAGACAAAGAAAGTTTTAACATGCAATGTTAAGAAATGTATTTTGAATGAATGAGATGAATGAATTCATCTAGTACTATAATGAATAGAATTTCATAGCATTTGACATACGGTGTTAAATGTCACATTTGGGTTAATGTCAATTGGATTGAGTGTTATAAAAATAACACCATACACGCTTGTTTCTCAGTCAACACAAAAACAGATAGAAGTACAGACAGAAAAACAATGTTAAACCAGTACAAAAATTCTAGTCAGATAAACTGACTGATAAATACCATTACCTAATATAAGATATTGTAAAAGGTATTGATTTTTAACTAAAATAAAATTACCTATTTATTATTAATTGTCTGCTTGTGGAGCAAAACCGTAAAAAAATATGACTCATTTGTGAACACTTATTAGTGTCTGATTTTTTTTTCATAAAACAACGTTCAATGAACTCTTACCTTGGCAAAACTTGTCTGAATTCAGTGCACATACAAAAATGATATATATGTAAAAGGGAACATATCTCCTATTACAAGATAAATTAACTGACCAAATTTGATTATCCCCCAGGTGCCGGTGTAAAATTTATGGGAGAAATATTAATTTTCCAAACAAGGTAATTTTGTATGGGAAGTATAAAAATGGGTGATCCGCTATAATCCACATTCATAAATGA
Source organism: Muscina levida (assembly GCA_964034835.1). NCBI lineage: Eukaryota > Metazoa > Arthropoda > Insecta > Diptera > Muscidae > Muscina > Muscina levida. Next base: position 68,424,870 of record OZ035883.1, read on the forward strand.
TTTAAATTTGCATAACCATACAACTTACTCAAAATTTTACTGAATTCAGTGTACTTTCAAAAAAGATAAGTACGTAAGACTATGCGGGTGAGTTAGGTCATTTGTACGGGAGGTACCAGAAGTGGTGTGTCGAATAGTTTGGTTTCCTAAGATTTCGCCTCCTATCTCAATATAAATTAACCGACCAATTTTCATAACTCCCCAAGTATCCATTTGGAAGTTATGGAAGAATTATTAATTTTCCAAATATAGGTCATTTTGTGTAGGAGGTACCAGATGGTGTGAACCGATATAGTCCATATTCATACCTGAGTCCAATTTTTATAAGCGAACATCATTCGCAATATTTGATTTGAGAAATTTCAGTTTACTTACAAAAAAGATATGTATGTTAAAGTATGAGGGTCAATTCAGTGCAGTGTTGGAAAGGTTTCGGCTTTCTTAGGGTTAGGGTTTGTCGACTATTGCAAGATAAATAATCTGACCAAATTTAAATATGCTCCGGAAGTCTGTTTGGCAGTTACGAAAGAAATATTAATTATTCAAAAATAGGTATGGGAGGTACCAGAAGGGGTGGGGCTATTCTGCCCATTTACAATCCCATAAGTTCGTTTTGAAAAATATTAATACTGCTAAATTTTCATACCGATCCGTTAATGTTTACTCGAGTTACCCTGCTGACCAGCCATCGAGCCAGCCAGACAGACGGACATAGCTCAGTCGTCTTAAAAAGTTCTGAAACGAATTTGGTCTTAAGATACTTGGGGTCTAACTCGTCTCCTTTAATGCGTTACACTTTTTTCGTATCAAATGATATATACCCTCATCCCTAAGGGTGATGGTATAACAATTGTTGGAAGAGCATGAGAACACGACTGTTGATCTGTACAATTCGACAACCCAGACGCTTCTTGTGCGACCGCACACATGCACATTATATGTGTGGGTGCGTTCGGTTATGCCTACCACTGCTGTAGACCAAGAATCCGATATTTACACTACAGCAGATTCTGAAGAAAACCCACGTCGTCGATTCCAGAGCTGCTTTTGATAGGCCCATCAGGCAACACCTATATGAAGCCCTATGTGAGTTAGGTATTCCTGCGAAGATAATGCTTTAAGGCAAATTGAACCGTACGAACACCAAATCCTCTATTAGGGAGGGCCTATCTATGCCATTCGCTACGAAAAGGTGTTCTAAGGGTAATAGTTTGTCATGAACACTTTTGAATATAGAGATGGAGAATGTGATAAGGAAAGGTGCGTTGAACATGTCTGATGCCACATTAATATTGACAATAACGGTACGACGCACAGTGTAACGTCTTCATATATTCGTTGGCCAAAAATGATAGGAGTTATTGTAGAGCAACGAAATGTTATACAACCACTTCTTGTGATGAAATTAAGATATTTCTGAAGTTTTATAAAAATCGGCTGACAACCACGCCCCCTCCCATATATAGTAAAAAGTTTTTTGGAGATATTTATGTCAAATATTAACTTGTTTCAATTAAATTTGGTTGCTGAGCACAACTTACAGTTCTTAGTTATTATACCAAAAGTGGGCGTGGTCAGACTAAAACCACACCCACCTCCCATACAAACCACGCCCACCCATATATAGTAAAATGTTTTTGTTTTTAAATATTTAAGTCAAAAATTAAGTTATTTCAATGACATTTGGTTGCTGAGCACAACTTACAATTCTTAGTTATTACACCAAATGTGGGCGTGGTCAGACTAAAATCACGCCCACCTCCTATACAAATTAAACTGGTTTTTGCTCCTAACATGGGAAATTTTCATTAAAAATTAACAAAATTGAACTCGCACTTACATTCATTATACAAAAAAGCGTTCAAAAGTGTTTCTACCAAAAAACCCATTTTATTTTTAAAATATTGTTGGATTCTCTTCTTGTAGATATTTCAGAAAAAAAATTAGAAGTGTCCTAATGGAAAATTTTTGAGTATATCTCCATTTAAATTTGTTTTATTTATGACATCAACTTTTTTCTATTTTAGCCACGCACGTTACACTGTGCGACGTTGCACGAGGTAGCGAGGTATTTATCAAAAACACATTCTGAGTAAAACGATGTTAAAATTAGAAAGACATATATAGCAAAGGGATATAGAGCAAAGTGGACACGAAATATCTCTAAACTTCTAAAAGATCTAGCCAAAAGCAGATTGCCGATTTGAAAAATTTGCTATCAATAACACAAGATAGCATCAATAACTCAAAATTGACAAAATGCCGTATGGAGCATATGAATCCGCGACCCACGAACTATCTTCTCCTCAGTGGAGAGTGATTCAATCATAATGTGTTTGGATGTGAACGAGGGCAAGACGAAGTTAATGGTCTACGACAAACAAAATGTCCTCCAGTTGGGGACACAGAATCCCGTGTGTGACTTACATCTAGTAACACCTTGAAGATCTAACCAGATGGTAGGCTCTAACGTACTTGAACATGCTATATTGACGCTGCTATGACATGCATTCGTGTCCTCGCTTGAAATAATGTAAAGTTTATTAAGATACGTGCAGCACCACAAAACTATTGCCCCGTTAGCAGATACAAACGGCATTAAGAATTTGTATCCCGCCATAGAACAATAGCTCTCTTCCCCGTTATCGAGAGAGTGCTAATTCACAATGTTGCCATCTTCCTGCTATTAACAAAGTTCACCATCCGTTTGGCTTTATTAATTAACTTCTGCAACGTCATTAAACACTACTCCTTCGAACATTGCACTATTTAATATCATCTGCAGTTAATTACGGCCATAAACGTCATTGAACTCCACCACTCTGAACTATCGGCCATGAACCGAAGTTCCTCGTCAAGCTGGGAGTTATCATTATACGACGTCAGTATGATAGCTCTGCTGTCATCATTCAATATTGCCGTTAATCGTACTACAGGAGTAAGCACTCTTTGATTAGTTCTGCTTATACCAGTCGGTCGCTAGATACCCCCTGGTTAAAGGTTCGGAGCTATCTAATCTCCCTAATTTTTGTTTGCTGCACATGAGAATTGTGGAACTAATCGTATAAAGGGACACGGGTCACCATAATTCAAGCATCAACTTTTAATTTGCCAACGTCTTTTTGGGTTTAACCACGGCCAGTATGTAACTTTATCGATGTAGATCCTTACCTAAGCTGCCTACCTGGCAAGCTCCCTTTGGAAAACCTGGCCTTCAGTAGCATCAGTTGTACTACCTGTTCAAAGTTTGCAGGCCGGCCAAACGGTCCACCGGCGGTTCTCTCAGATTCTCGGGGGGCGATACTCCCCGGAGAGGACCCTTGTGGGGCTTTGGGAACACAATGTGAACGTGGAAAACTCTTAATTTGAGGTGGTGGATGAATTCATCTACCTCGTATACGCCATGAACAGAAATAACCGTATCAGCCTGAATATAAGGCGAATAATAGTTCTCACAAACAGGTGTTTCTTTGGGGTACGTGCTGAACTTCAGAAATATCATCTCATGTACAAAGTACCAGTATTACGTGTTCTGTTGTATGCCTCGGAGTCCAGCCTAAATGCACACTCTAAAAAATATATGGACCCATCTGCGGTAACAGCGAGTGCAGAATTCAGATAAACCACGAGCAGAATAATGTTGGTGTGATAAAGAGAATCAACATACAACTTTTACGCTGCCAGGATGGGTGCGGAAACCCCACTTCGAAAGGTAATCGAACATAACCTCGAAGTACGGCGCAAAAGAAGGAGATCCCAACTTTGTTAAAAGTACTAGGTGAAGGAATCACTGACGTTTCTCAGTAGGTCTGAGTAGATACAGCGCGCACAAGATCGAAGCGCATGTGAACAAGTAACCTTTTGTCTTCAACTTAGATATGAATATGTTGTCGAGTTGTTTTTAAGGACATTCATTCATTCATTATATTTACTTTAGACAACTCTCTATTAATTATGAAACATATTTCCTAAAATATCACCACAACTAAGCTTCTGACACACAGTTTCCTGATAGCCAAAGTTTCGATCCCTTTTCTAATCGATTGGAACAGAATGGTGAAATAAGTTCCAGCGGTTTTCTATACCTTAAAACAACTTCCGTTCAATCGTCATAATCAGCCATATCCCAAACCTTAGAATAATCCATATGTGCTTCATATTGATATGTGACAAATAGTATTCGCCAGTCTATGTATACGAACATTTTTACAAAACCAAACAACGAGTGCTAATAAATGCCGGTAGTAATCAACGGTTATTATTTGTCAACTCCCTTCCGCCCACCCCGCTCTAATACCAATTTCAGAAAAACACAATGAAACCACTAATTTGTTGCATTTGTGTAAATTAAATTACTGTTTACACTCTTCAACAATGTTGGCATTGTCCTCCAACGCCATACGGATGCAAGAATCCACACTCAACACCACTCCATTTAAGACGAGACGAGACGAGTGCGCCTGCAACCCCTATGTGCCAGCCCTTCTGTGAGCATTCGAATTTCGCACATATTGAAAAACCATTCGGAGCACACAGCTCATGGTGGTACGTGCCCAGACCCATCGAACCCATTGAAAAGTCGAAATGTTGTTGAAATTACACAATATTTAAAACCAGAGTAATGCCACCAGACATTGACAACAAAAGCAGCAATAGCAGCAGCCAGCAAATGACTAAAAAAAGGGGTTTGACTTTCTCTGTTGACATCAGGTCAAATTGCCTTTAATCGAATTAGGGCTACAGCAACAAAACAGGAATGCGCTGGGCTTTTGTTTTAATGCGATTTTAAAATTTTACAATAATTTCACAGTCACGGGTAGCGGAAGGCATTGACAATTCAAAAGGGTTGGTTGGTTGTTCAAGGCTAATATTTGTTGACATTGGCAATGAATGCTGAGTTGCAGGCAAAGTCCTCTAAATGAAGGACAAACAAACAAAAGGATGGGTACCGTAAGTTACTTTGTAGCGCTTGAATGAAATGTTAAACCCCAGGATCATGTGATTGTAAATAGAATTAGACAGATTTACATATGGTCCTTTGGTCAGTTTTTGCGTTGGAATGGGGCAGTAAGGGAATTAGCCTGGCCGCCTTTGGTTGTTTTAATTGGTTGGGACTGAAGCAATTTTTAAACTGTAGTTAAAGAATAAAAACATAGGATGTTTCAGATTGAAATTATAGAATTTGGAAAAAAAAAATTTTGTATTCATAATTTGATTATTTGCAATTTAAGTCAACGGCGTAAATACAACGCCGGTGGTAGCCATTATTTGAGCCCATCAATATGTCGTAATCATAAATTGGAGCTAATGTTAATGTAACGCTTAACATGAACCGGGAACAAGAACCAAAACGTCTTTAATGTTTTCAACAGAAATGTTCAGTGTTGAAATGTAGCGTTTTTTATGCCCTCACCCTACGGGTAGGAGGGTTTATAACAATTGATGCGACCCAAAAGTGTAACGCATAGAAGGAGTAATTTTAGACCCTAGGTTTTTTTGAACCAAATTCGATTCATGACTTTTTAAGTCGTTTGAGCCTTGTCCGTCTGTCTGTCTCGCTGTCCGGCTGGTTAACACGGTACCTCCCATATAAATTCATCATTCCGCCCACTTTAAAAATCGAGTAATAATATCAATACACCCAACGGGATTGTGCCCATATTCTGTATTTAGTAAAGGTTTTGGAGAAAAATTTGAAAGTTTAGACGCCCCTTCTGGTACCTCCCATACAAATGTACCTTTCCGTCCACTTAACAGATGGAGTATTAATATCAATAAAACCAACGCAATCGTACCCAAATTTTTTATTTAGTAAAGCTATATCAGGATAGAGTTTTGGAGAAAAAAAAACTGGAAGTCTAGCCACGCCCCATCTGGTACCTCCCATACTCATCTGGTACCGCACACTTTAGAAATCGATTAATATTATTAATAGACCTAACGAGATCGTGCCAAAATTATGTATTTAGTAAAGGTAAGACAGGATAAAGTTTTGGAGAAAAATTTGCAGTCTAAACACTCCACTTCTGGTTTCTTCCATATAAATGCACCTCTCCGCCAACTTTGGGGATGGAGTAATACTATCAATCCAATCGACACGATCGTGCTAAAATTTCGTATTTTGTTAAGCTATAACAGGACAAAGTTTTGTAGAAAAAAACTGGAAGTCTAGCCGCGTCCCTTCTGGTATCTCCCATACAAATATACCACTCTGTTCACAATATAAATCGTGTAATCTATATATATAAAAGGCTTGGGTGACTGACTGATCACTCCCCAGTCCAAACGGCTAAAGCTAGAACCGTGAAATTTAGAATGTAGGTTTCTTTTATGACGTAGGCGCGCACTAAGAAGGGATTTTTGGAAATTCGGACTGAAAGGGGGTAAAATGGGCGTGAAACCGCCCCATACAACTGTAATTTTAAAATGACTGTATCTTTTGAACCGTTATAGGTACCTATATCGGTCGTATAAGAAAAAATACTTTGTTTGTGGAAAGTGGGCGGTGCCACACCCCTTTTTGAAAAATAGTAATATTGGCCATATAAATGGACCGATTGCAAATTAATTTTCTATGTGTGATACTGTCCATAGGGCCTCTATCATAGGCTACATGAAAACATAATTAGACAACGGGGCGTGGCACCGCCCGCACAAACCGAAATTTCAATCGGTCTTATCTCAAGAGCTATTAGAGGTATGAAGATGAGATTTGCTACATATGTTAATGATATATAGAGGATTACGTCTCGCTGGAAAATGGGCGGTGCCACGCCCCTTTTGAAAAAAGCGTTATCTGGGTGAAATAAATGAGCCGATTGCAATGAAATTTTCACTGCGTAGTACTATCCGTAGGGTCTCTATCATAGGCTACATGTACTTAGACAAAGGGGCGTGTCACCGCCCACACAAACCAAAATTTCAATCGGTCATATTTCGGCCATATTAATAAACGATTTAATTAACATTATCATAATCTATATATGCAAAATTTTTTAATGGCTATAGATAAGATGATGAAATCTGGGGTGTTTGTTCGCACTTTTATGGATAAAAATTACCAGACAAATCGGCTAATGCTTTAATCGCAGAATTTGATATGGGCATGCTCACTATCAAATTGGAATTCTTTGAAATTCGATATTTCTGAGTAAAAAAAAAATCCAAAAAAGAGATCAAAATTTTACTATCGCCCAGACCAAACGGCTAATGATATAATCATAAAAATTTATATCGGCTCGCTCCCTATGGAATTATATCGGTACAGTCCCTCAAACCAATGGGATAAAGGTACAATCACATACTTGGGGTGTTCTTTCGTCTTATGAAGCGTTTGTAATTTACCTGTATTGCTTATATAATAATTTTTAATTTTTACTACGTAGATTTGGAAAATCTATATTGTGGACAAAATTCAGCAATAACTTCGCACTTAAAGTATTTCAAACAGCCGATATTCGGTTTAATCTATAAAATCTACGTACCGTTGTGTTACTCTAGAAGTAAGAGCGTGTTAATTTACAATAACGCGAATAGATGTACCTTACCTCATTCATGTTATGTAAAGGAAAATTAAGTTTTTTTTAAGAATTGGATAAAGTAAATGATGGCTATTATTACAATTCTCCTATTCTTCTTCTATAATGGCAGCAACAACAGAAATTTATCCATCTGTAGAAAAGTATTCCAAGCGCTTCGGTCTTTTGCGCTCCGTAGATAGTTCAGTTAACAGCTCTTTTATCCTGGTCCATCCATCGGAGTTTTGGTCGCCCCCTCCTGCGCCGCCCATCGAGTTAATTGCCGGAGACTTTTCAAGCGTTTTCGTCCATTCGTACAACGTGTCCAAGCCAGCGCATTCGGTCTATTAGACGGCGCTTGACTACGTCGATATCGTTGTACAGCTCATACAGCTCATGATTCATTCGACGACGGTACTCGCCGTTAACGATGATGGGTCCAAATATTTTGCGGAGTATTTTTCTCTCGAAGACTCCCAGAGTAGATTGATCCGCTTGTGTTAGTACCCAGGATTCTACGCTGTAGAGCAAGACAGGAAGGATCAGAGTCTGGTAGTGTTCGATCTTTGTTCTTCGAGAGAGCGCTTTGTCGTTAAATAACTTGGTTAGCGCATAGTAGCAGCGGTTTTCGATCAATACTCGTCTTTTGATTTCGAGGCTGACATTATTATTTTTGTTTATGGCGGAGCCAAGGTTGACAAAATCATCTACCAATTCAAAGTTATAGTTGTTAACGTCCACGCAGCGTCCCAGACTAGTGGACTCTTTGTTCGTTGAAACAAATAACTTGGTTTTGTTCTCGTTTATCACCAGACCCACTTCAGCCGACTGCTTTTCAATGCACGAAAAAGCCGCAACATCTCTAACATCCACATCTCTCAATCCACGTCCAATAATATCTATATCATCAGCATATGCGAGCAACATGTGACTTTTGTTGAAGATGGTACCATTTCTGTTTACTGCAGCCTTCCGCATGATCATCGCCTTGTCTAAAGCCTCGCTTGGTAGAAAATGGCTCTGACAGATTTTTGCCAATTTTCACTGAAGACTTCGTGTCAGTCAGTGTCATCCCGCAAAGTCGAATTAGCTTCGCGGGGATACCAAACTCAGCCATAGCATCCAACAATTTCTGTCGTATCGAACTGTCGAATGCAGCTTTGTAATCGATGAGCAGACGGTAGGTGTCGATCTGCATTTCTTGGGTCTTCTCGCCTTCTTTAAAATGCTCTGCAGGAAGTCCATCGGCTCCCGCAGCTTTATTATTTTTAAGCCGTGCAATTGCCGTGTTGATCTCGTTTTGGGTCGGTGGTGGACAGTCTACTCCATCGTCGATGATTGGTGCGATTTCGTCACTTATGCTGGCTTCAGGAACGAGTAGAGATTGAAAGTGTTCCCTCCATATTTGCAGCATAGTCAGAGTGTACGTGACCAGATTTTCCACCTTACAGGTGGGGATCCCTGTTCCAAAACCTTTACTTTTTACCTTTTGGAAGAAATTTCGGACCTCACCTCTATCCCTGTAGTTTTCGATATCCTGGCTCTCTTTTTTCTTCGACAGACGCTTTTTTCGTCTGAACAAGTGTTTCATCTCCTCATTCTCATTATAACGCTCCGTCACCGCACGCGTCACGATTGGCTGCAGTTTTGCCTTGTATGCAGCATCCATTTCCTCAGATATTTCGCGACAATCAACATTGTACCAGGGCTTGTCTTAACGTGGCTTTTCATAACCCAGTACGGTCGTTGCGGCAGTGGTCATAGAATTCGCAATATGCTGCCACTGTAAGTCGAGAACATCAGAACTAGGGGGGGTTTGTTCGGAGTAATTGAGAGAGTTGGTTGGAGTGGGCATTGGCTATCTCGGTGGTATGCAGCTTTGTGATGTCTAGCTTTATTTGCGTTTGATTACGAGTGTTTTTAGCACTACTTAATCGAGTGCGTACCTTGGCTGCAACTAGGTGGTGATCCGAGTCAATATTTGCACCGCGCATCACACGCACGTCCATAACGCTTGAGACATGCCTTCCATCAATTACCACGTGATCAATCTGATTTCTTGTGTTTTGATCCGAGTCAATATTTGCACCGCGCATCACATGCACGTCCATAACGCTTCAGACATGCCTTCTATCAATTACCACGTGATCAATCTTATTTCTTGTGTTTTGATCGGGAGATATCCAGGTTACCTTGTGGATATCTTTATGCGGGAATCTACTCATACCATGTTTTTTGCCGACGCGAAACTGACCAGTCTAAACACGTTGTCTGACGTGTCGGTATGCAGGCAGAATTTACCGATCGATGGACCAAGAACATCTTTTCTTCCTATTTTTGCATTAAAGTCTCCCAGAACAATTTTAATATCGTGGCCAGGGCAGCGGTCATATGTTTCCTCTAGGCGCTCGTAAAATGCATCTTTAATCTCATCGTCTTTATCTTCCGTCGGGTCGTGTACACAAATCAGCGTAACGTAAAAATATTTCGCCCGGATGCGAATGGTAGCTATTCGGTCACTTACAGGGTTACACCGCGAGACCAGGTGTCGAAGTCTCTTGCCGAATATGAAACCACATCCTAATTCGTGTCTTTCTGCATGGCAGCAGGTCTTTCGTCGTGTGCATCCCTGTCCCGTCCATCTCATTTCCTGTATGGCGGTGATGTCAGCCTGTTGGATATAGGCACCATCTCTGTATAGAGTTCGGACATTCCAGGTGCATATCCTTAAATCATGTCCTTGTTTTTTCTTTTCTTCGTGTTTTCATAATAATTGATTTTCAAGGAGAGTGGCTTATTAGGCCACCGCGCCCAATCCTATTATACTGTATGAAAATGTTCATTCTACAAATTGTATTGCATCGATACTCCTAGTACCTGACACAACCTTCCTGTGATAGAATTTATCAAGACATCAATTTTTTTTCTCTCGTATTCAAAGAAAAACGCTTAGTTCGCATCATTTTCGCTGTATTTCGTCGTCACATCAAAATCTTCATCCCCAGCCATTATTTCTTCTTTCACTGTTTTAAACAAAAATTATGCAAATTTGATTTTGGTGGCACTTTTGAGAGCCTTTAAAATTTGAACACAAACACCCCTCATAATAACAATGACACAAAGGACTTGTTGTTATAATGTTGTTATTATTATTTTAATTTGTTCTTCAGGCTCATGATTTCCCTTCCCTTCGGGTTGTTGACTATGCCTGGCTCGTGCCGTGCCATTGTATGGTTAACTGGTGTTGAAAAATTCTGAATGCAAATTTTGGACAGCCCCTTTAAATAGCTGTTATTTGATAAAATGAACTTATTGTTAGATTTTGTTCATTTGAAGTTTTTGAAAAATTATGATTTCATTATGGTTTATCAACTGCTCGAAGAATATTTAGTAGGGGAGGAGGAATGAGTAAGTGAATGGATGGCAGCCCTCAGGTGATTTGTTTGCCATTCAATAATATTGAGTGGCACATGTCAATGATTAGGCCTTGTGTTCTATGTTTTTTTTTCTCAATTAATATGACACTTGTGCTTCGAATTTGAAGCCCATCGATCGGATCAAAATCGAAGGCACCAACAATTTGATTATCTTATGATTAACATAAAATTGTAATTCAAGATGTTTGTTGAGAATTTTTAAAATTCTGAATGTTTTCAGTTTTGAAGGTGGATTGGTCGTGTCTATGCAAATCATTTGGAGGAGAAATGGTTCCAATAAGACGCAGCAATATGCCATACAGAGCATTGAACCATAACTTTGTTGAGCCAAAACTTAGTTGACCGAATTATTTCAAGAAATGGACCCCTAAATTGGATACCCCGTTTGTGTGATTTGACACCTTTAGAAAAGACTTTTTCTGATCTTATTTTGAAGTGTTACCGCGAGAAACTTAGTTTTTGGCTCATCAAGACAAAGGTTGGTCTCCACATATTACTTACTTAGCTGGCCCTTCTTTGCAATGCTATGGGATTATATGCCGCACATAGAAAAATATTATATGCGCTACGATCTTCTGCGCTTTTTCTCCAGTAAGTCACAACAAATTCTGCAAGGTTCTCAGTAACCTGGTCTTTACAACGGAATTTTGGTTGCCCTTTTCGGCGCCGTCCATCGAGTTCATTGCCGAAGACTTTCCAGTTGGAGAATTTTTGTCCATGCGTACAACATGACCCAGCCAATGCATCCAATGCACCTTAATGCGTCTGACCACGTCAATGTCAGTATACAGCTCATGATAAATACAACGTCAATACTCTCCATAATTGTTACGGAGTATTTTTTCTCTCGAATACTGCCAAAACCGATTCATTCGCTGGTGTCATAACTCAGGATTCTGAACCATACACCAAGGCAGGTAGAACCAGTATCTGGTGTAGCTGAATTTTTGTTCGTCGAGAGGTGTCTTTGTCATTAAATCACTTGCTTAGTCCGTAGCAGCATTATTAGCAAGCAGGACTATTCTCCGAAATTCCAGGCTGACATTAGTTGTTTTGTTGATGGCGGAGCCTAGGTAGATAAAATCATCTACCACCTCGCAGTTTCCCAAACGAGTAGATTCTTTGTTCGTTGAAACTAAAAACTTCGTTTAGTCCTCGTTCACCATTAGACCCATTATCGCTGATTCCTTCTGTATACCTGAGAAGGTTGCAGTTACACCCCGCAGTTTTCGACCGATGTTGTCTACATAAACAGCGAGTAGCATGTGGCTTTTGTTGAATATTGTTCCATTCGTGTTTACTACAGCTTTCTTCATTACCATCTCCATCACTATGTTGAAGAGGTCACACGAAAGGACGTCGGCATGTTATTGTTGCATAACATGTGTAAACAATTTGAAGAAGATGCGATAGGATGCACTTGCTAAACTTGATCAACGCTATTATAATTATAAGCCTTAAAAACAACTTTATATCTAAGAGTCTAAGTCACAGGCCGATATGATAAGAGATTTCCATTTTCTTCGATCTTGTACGCACCGACTCCAGGCAGTCCTACCACCTGGTGCTTCCAACGTAGTCGCCGTCTCCCTTTTTTAAGGGAGTCCTTTAAGGTTTTAATAGATAACCTTTCGCGGTGGAGTCTCCTCATTCATCCTCACATGTCCTACCCAGCGTAATCGTTGCACTTTGATTAGCTTGGCTACATCAATGTCGTGGTATAACTCGTACAACTCATGGTTCATCTGAATCCTGAACTTGCTGCATGTGTAAGCACCCAAGATTTAGAGGCAAACAACAGGACCGGTAAAATTAGTACCTGTTACAGTTGTACTTTGGTGGTTCGAGATAGGGTGGTGTTTATGAAGTGCTTGCGTAGTCCAAAGGAACACCTGTTGGCGAGCACTATTCTCCGTTTAATTTCTAGGCTGACTCTGTTGTTTTTGTCCATGGCGGATCCGAAGTAGATGAATTCATCCACTACCTCAAAGCAATAGTTCTCAACGTTCACGCTGCGTCCCCAACGGGTGGGCACTTTGTTCGATGATACCTTTAACTTCGTCTTGTCCTCATTCACTACCAAACTAATTTTCGCTGACTCCTTTTCCACAGATGAGAAGACATGCTGCATATGCGAGCAGCATGTTACTCTTGTTAATTATGGTACCAGACATGTTTACCGCTGCTTTCCTTAACACCTAACACCATTAGGAAATACCTGTGCCATGTACCCTACCATTTATCTTCTGGTATAATTTGCGGGATTCACCTCTGTTCCCGTATTCTTCAATGTACACATTTTTCCGCCCCTTCAGCTCTTGTTTTTTTTCGCCACCCGTCTAATCACCCTGTGCTTTTCATGAACAGCTCGCGGTGCCATTGTCTGCAGTTTGGCCCTGTATGGAGGATCTTGTTCCCGGGTGCGGCATTCGTCATCGCACCAGGCATTATCGTTTAAGGGCTTTCAATCGAGTAGGCAATATATTTCCATTGCGCGCTAGTATTTTCTGGAGTTTGAGCATCACGAAGTAGTTGAGTGAGTTGGCTGGAATAGGCTTTGGCTATCTCCTGTCTATCTGCAGTTTAGCGATGTCCAGCTTTATCTGTGCCTGGTTACGCAGGCTCTGCTTAGCCTAGTACACACTTTCACTGCAATGATGTGGTGATCCGAGTTGATGTTCGCACCCCTGTTCACTTGTACGTCTAACGCACTTGACGCGTGCCTTCCTTCGATTACCACGTGATCTACTTGATTTCTCGTAACTTGATCGGGAGATATCCAGGTTTCCTTGTGAATATTTTTGCTGTCAAATCGTGTGTTGCTTATTACCATGTTCCCTGCTGCAAAGAAATCAATCAGTCTGATTTCCAAGGGCGTAGCCAGGATCTAATGTAGGGGGGGGGGCAGTCGGTTTTACATTTCATGTTAATAGTTTGTTTACAAAAAAACAATTAAAACGAAGTACCTAACGAAAAATCAATACTCATTGTTTTGACAATATTGTATTAAACAAAGGTAGACCAGACTAAATTTTTTAAAAAAATTTTAGGTCGTCGAATTAAAAAAAAAAAATATTTTTATTCTTTTTTTTTTGGACATATAAAATTTTAGGCCGCAATTCTTGAGCAATTTAAAAATTTTTTTTCTTGTGTTATTTGAAACAAACTGTGCACAGCATAACCGTTTATTTATTCTCAATTCCTCATGGTTATTTTTTTTTAAATGTGCCAAAGTTGATGCAAATAAAAATAATTTTTGACTTTAATTTCAATTATTTTTTGGGGTTTATGGGCTCAAATCGATTTTCGCAGACCATAGTTGGATTTTCGGATATGCCGTCTTCGACAAAGTTGTTTTCAAAAAGTCTTGCTTATCAGAAATCCCAACTATAGCTTGGCGAAATTCTATTCAACCCCTTAAACACTATTCAAAGTAAAAAAACTTTAAATAAAATTCTATACGAAACCGTTATTGTAACTCAAAAATTTAATGATGCAGCACAATTCCGAATAAGGTTAAAACCGTCGAGTCCGGTCTAGTCTATTTTTTCGACAACCATAGTGTTCTTATTCACAGAATGTAATCTACAAATCCAAAGAACTAATTAATTTAGTCTCATGTCTTGTTAAAAGAATCGATTGCTTTTTTAAATATTTTTACTGTGTTCGTTCAATTGGCTCCATCGGCTCGCATCGAAGTACCTCATTCTGTCACTCCAATTTCCCAAGACCTTGTTAATGCCTTCGGGCTGTAGCTCACGGATTGCTTTGATGATATTGGCCTTAAGTGTTTGAATCGCTTCTGGATTTAAATAAACTATGATTTTAAAATTAACTTGTATTTGGTCCACCTTATATATCATTTGACACAAGAAAAAGTGTACAGTTAAAGGAAAAACGTTGGGCCTTAAGTATCTGAAAAGCGAATTCAATTCTGGAAAAGTGTATGCTGTCTGAGCGGCTGGCTGGTGTGGAGGATAACTCGAGTAAACTTTACTGACCCTTTTAAAGGTTTAACAGTTTTATTAATTTTCAAAATTTGGTTTTAACTTCCTAAATAAAAACATAACATCCTGATGAAAAACTGGAAGATATTTGAATTTGGTACATTTACATACATACCAAGTATCTTTCGTTAACTTACGAATAAAAAAGAGCCTCGCTCTGCGTACTAGTACTTCCAATACAAGGTAGTCTAAATTTTCACAATAATTTCAAGGAGGAGCTCTTAATATTTTGTGAATTCATTAACACTTTCTAAACTGTAACCATTTCTACAGCTTTGATACATGGCTGTAAACGTCTGGCCAACAGTTACCACTGCACAAGCAGAACAATAACAATACATAAGTACTTTTAGATAAAAATCAGTTAATTTCATTGGATCCGAGTTAAAAAATATCCACTACAATTTTTGAGAGTGAACATATGGTAAAATTTGTTATTAGTCAGTTCACCTTTTGTAAAATTTCTGTACTATTTTATTTTAATTTTCATATTTTCTAGGATTTTGACCAATTTTTCAAGCTGTAGGGGGGGGCAGCTGCCCCCCCCCCTGCTCCTACCTGGCTACGCCCTTGCTGATTCCATTTGGCGATGTGTTAGAATACAGACTAAACTTTCCGACTGTTGGGCTGAAGACATTTTCCCGACCTATTTTGGCATTAAAATCTCCCAGCACGATTTTAACATCATGGTCCGTGCTTCGGTCAATTGTTTTTTTCAAGATGGTCGTAGAATTCGACTATGACTTCGCCATTATACCATCACCCTTAGGGATGAGGGTATATATCATTTGATACGACCCAAAAGTGTAACACAAAGAAGGAGTCACTTTAGACCTTAGGTTTCTTTGAACCAATGATGACTTTTTAAGTCGTTTGAGCTATGTCCGTCTGTCTGTCTGTCCGTCTGTCTGTCCGGCTGGTTCGCACGATAACTTTCGAAAGACGTAACCAAATGTTTTGAAATTTTGCACGAGTTATTATTTCCTCAAAACTACTTACGGTATTGCAAATGGGCTACATGAACCCGCCCCTTCTGGTACCTCCCATACAAATACATCATTCCGCCCATTTTAGAAATCGAGTAATAATAACAATACACCCAACGGGATCGTACCCAAATTCTGTATTTGGTAAAGCTAGAACAGGATAAAGTTTTGGAAAAAAATGTTGAAAGCCTTACCACGCTCCTTCTGGTACCTCCCATACAAATGTACCTTTCCGCCCACTATATAGATCGAGGAATAATATCAATAAGTCAAACGTGATCGTACCCAAATTCTATTTTTAGTAAAGATATAACAGGATAAAGTTTTGAAGAAAAAAATTTTAAGTCTATCCACCCCTCATCTGGTACCTCCCATACACATCTGGTACCGCCCACTTTAGAAATCGATTAATATTATTAACAGACCTAATGCGATCGTGTCCAAATTCTGTATTTGGTAAAGTTCAAGCAGGAAAAAGTTTTGGAGAAAAAATCTGGAAGTCTAGACACTCCCCTTCTGGTACCTCCCATACAAATGTACCACTCAGCCCACTTTAGAAATAGCGCAATAATATCAATACACTAGACACGATCGTGCCCAAATTCTGAATTTTGTTAAGTTATAATAGGACAAAGTTTTGGAGAAAAATTTGGAAGTCTAGACACGCCCCTATGGTACCTCCCATACAATTGTACCTTTCCGCCCACTTTAGGGATGTAGTAATAATATCAATACACCCAACGCAATCGTGCCCAAATTCTGTATTTAGTAAAGCTATAACAGGATAAAGTTATGGAGAATAACTATGGAAGCCTAGACACACCCCTTCTTGTATCTCCCATACAATTTTACAACTCCGCCCACTTCAGAATTCGAGTAATAATATCAATA
Source organism: Muscina levida (assembly GCA_964034835.1). Classification (NCBI taxonomy): domain Eukaryota; kingdom Metazoa; phylum Arthropoda; class Insecta; order Diptera; family Muscidae; genus Muscina; species Muscina levida. The sequence goes on from OZ035883.1 coordinate 68,441,708, forward strand.
TAATAGAAAATTATTTGTTTTACTGAGGGTTAGGGTATATGTAAGTCGGGTTGCCCGACTGAAACTTTCTAACTGGTTTTAATTACAAATCGGTTAATTTCAATAACTCAAGACTTAAACAATATCTTATAGTGGGTGATGGTAGTTATCAGTCAGTTTATGTGACTGAAATTTCTGTACTGGTTTTTCTCCTCCGTCGGAGCATATGAACCTGAATTGTCAACATACCCTAATACTTTTCTTTCTTCTTATACGAAACTGAATAGCAGACTAGCCTGGAACATCAATACAACCCCGAATTGATGAACCTAAATTACTGACAAACTCAAATCAGAACTACGATACCGTGTTGCTGATAAGTACCTGAATCGCCAACACACCTTAATCATTAATTCGTTCGAGATACGATCCTCAATTGCCGCCAATACCGAACATTCAATACATTGTCATCACCTGAGCGTAGTTTCCTATTATTTAAATTGCACCGAGACTCGAAACCTGCCATCGGCATCATAGATCACATCACTACATTACGAATACGTGATGCTAAAATCAAAAAGTGCGATTTGGTAGGACGCTAAACTGTAGGTCTTGTTGCGCGAGTCAAAATAGATGCGCGTTAACTCACTCAAATGCGAGAAACTGTCTCATATTTTTTAATTTATTTATTCGCGATTTTAAAAACCTTTATGATAACCTGTTCTGTATGTTCAGAATATTTTATCAATCTTTATCTTCTTCCAAGTGTAGAAAACAGCTCTTTTATAATACAAATATTTTGTCAATGTCGGATATTTATACTGAGGTTCTTTTGCACCCGTATTTTTAAATACTAAAAAGTTTCGAACAAACTGACTTTAGACTTTTCACAATCATATCTTTAAATTACATTTTGAAAACAATTTTCGTTTATTAATTTACACACATATATCATCGTCATACCCAATGCATGTTAGCAGTCACAAAAAATCCTCTAATACCCCACACAAAATCCTTGAATTTCGTTCCCAAAGTCAATTTTCCAATCGATTATGGGCGAAGCAATCATACAAATCGACAATTTATGTCGATGCCAGATGCCAATAAATCTTAATCCAACTACCAAGGCAATGGCAAAACATATTACCAACAGCTAAAATAACTTTCTCAATACAAAACAAAACAAATCGCAAAACGCAAGGACGTTACAACCTAACCTCCTTCACATCCACCTTCACCTCCATCACCATCTCCCATTCTAATGTCAATGGTATGAAACTGCACTCAGTTGGAAAGATTTATAACTTGAACCTGTTGTTTGGCATGTGGAGTGGTTATGTTGTACTCGCATGTAGCGGCGTAAATGATTGTTGTTGTCCGTTATTGACAATTTGCCCTAAACATGTGGGTTTGCAACATATGTACGAGTACAAACGGTGGCTACATGTTTAAAGGCAACTCCTCCAAATGATTTATATGAAAATCTAAATCGATGTATTTGATTTCAAGCATTCGCATTGAAAAAACGACCTACACAAAGGGTTAACATTTGCCACGCTAGCAGAAAACAAAACCAAACTAAGCGTTCAAAAAAAGGTTGTAAGGTGGTGGATGTTGGTGGCGCGCTTAAAATGTAAGCAGGGAGGGTGTATCAAAAAAGTGTTCCAATTTAAATTAAAGGATTAGTTCATGCTCACAGCAAGTGTGAAGAATATACGAATATTTGTGATTTATTTTTCTCATTTATCTTAGAGATTGCTGTTCGATTTGCTATTTAGTCGAATGCTACGAAATAAATATTGATGATAATGATGGCTACTTCAAATACCAACTGTTGTTGTTGCTGTGTACTCCGGTAACCTTTTTCCCCTACACTTGTATCCTGTTGTTAATCCTATAATAGTAAATTTACACTTTTTAGAAGCAAAGACTTTGGTAGTTTTACGCCCTTTCTGTCTTTTTGGGTTCAATTCCCTAGATGCTGTGCCAAGTTGTCCATCAAAGTTATTTCTCTTCATTATTTGCATAAAATATTCTTTATTTAGATTTGCTCTCGCTGTACATTTCTAGCTATGACCTTTCAAATGTTTTCAAATAGACTTCAGACAATTGTCCAGGAAATTTACACCATTTTTTTTTCTTTTAACACTTTTCATACAACGACAATGCGTCGTCTAGTTTTTTAAGGTACAGTGGGTTGAAAGGGAACTTGAGGGCAAAGAATTTGTTAAGCGAGGGAGAATAGACTTTTGTTAAAAATAAATAAATTCAGTCATTACTTACTTAATTAGTTGGCATTTCATTTCGATATGCGTACAACATGATTTCGCTGTACATTAATCCGCTTGACCATATCAACGTCGGTATACAGCTCGGACAGTTCATGATTAATACGACGACGATACTCTCTATTAACGATGATGGGTCCATATATTTTGCAGAATAGTTTCCTCTCGAATACTGCCGGAACTGATCCAGCCGCTTGTGTCATTAGCCAGGATTATGTGTCATACATCAAGAATTACCTGATATTTGATCATCAAGAGTGGAGTTTGTTATTAAATCGTTTACTTAGTCTCTTAGCGAGCAGTATTCTTTTCCGGATTTGGAGGCTGATGTTTTTTGTTATATTGATGGCGGAACAATAGGAGATAAAATTATCTACCACTTCGAAATTGTTCCAAACGAGTAGTTGTCAACGTTCATTCAGCGTCCCAAACGAACAGATTCTTAGTTCGTTAAGACTAATAACTTTGTTTGTCCTCATACCCCATAAGGCACATTTAAGCTGACTCCTTCTTTATACCTGAGAAGGCTGCATTTACATCCCGGAAATTTTGGCCAGTGATGTCTATATCATCCGCTTGCGCAAGAAATCAGATTTTGTTGATCGTGTAAACTGTAGCTATCCTCATTATCATCTCCATCAGTATAGGCTGTCGCCTTAGGCCTCGCCTAGTAAAAAATGACTCAGTTAGGTACTTGCCAATCTCCACTAAAGGCTTCGTGTCAGTCAGGCAAAGGCGGCGTATTAGCTTCGCAGGAATACCAAACTATGTCATGGCTTCGAGTTATTCCTGACGTATCGGGCTGTAGAAGGTAGCTTTATATTTGGATTGGCCGCAGTGTGAATATATGGCCAGTTGTTTACTTACCGGGTCTAAAGCCCCATTGATCAAGACTGATCAGGTTGGATAACACTGGCTATAGTCTTTCACATATCACACTTGACAGGACCTTATATGCGATGGTAAAAGGCTGATCTCACCAAGTGTGTGCTGCAACACACTTGGATCACCTTTTTTCGATTTGGCTTGGTGGCGGACAATCAAAACCGTTGTCGACAATTGGTACCTTCACGTTAGCTGCCTTCTAGAACCAGCAACAGCGTATCTGTCACAAGATTTCCATTCTTGTCCATGCAGGATGGAACCCTTTCCGTAACCTTCTACTTTTATTTTCTGCTAGAATTTTCGGGCTTAGTCTCTATCCATGTACCTTTCTATAACCTCGCTATTTCGTTGCTTCATCTGAGTTTTTTTTTTCCTTAAATAGCTGGTTCGTCGGCGGTGACTTGATGGTTAGAACACAAGAGTATCCGGTTCGATTCCTGTCTCACTCATCTACAATTTCTTTCATCGGTCATAGTTGTTGTCGACAGCAACTTCGCAGCATGTATAGTTTCGAGTCAATCGGCATGTCTAGTACAAGCTTCTCAAACAGCTGACGTTGGCATTCGTCTAAAACAAGTACGGTTTTTGCGGCGGTAGCCATGGAAACCGCAAAATACTGCCACTGTGCATCGGGAACTTCTGAAGTAGAGGCGTTGTATCGTAGTAGTTGGGAGAGATAGTTGAATTAGGCAGAAGCTACCTCTGGGGTTTGCAGCTTTGTGATGTCCAGCTTTCTTTGTGATTGGTTATGTGCGTCGTCGTTCGATGTCTTGATAGAATACCTTTTGCGCTGGAGTTTCCTCATCCATCATCACGACATGTCCTAGCCAGCGTAATCGTTGCACTTTGATTCGCTTGAACACATCAATGTTGTGGTATAACTCGTACAGTTCATGGTTCATCCGAATCCTAAATTCGCCGATTACGCAATTCAGTCTATATATTTTGCGGAGTATTTTTCTCTCAAACACCACATCGTCCGACCGATAATGTCGATATCATCGGCATATGCGAGCAGAATGTGTCTCTTAACCGCTGATTTCCTTAACACCTTCTCCATCACTATGTTGAACAGCATGCATGACAAACCAAACACCCTGTGTAAGACCTCTCATCGTATCGAATGGCGCAAATTGATTTTTGCCAATCTGAACAGAGGGTTTGGTATTCGTAAGGGTACACCGGCAGAGACGAATTATCTTCGCAGGGATACCGAACTCAGCCATAGCTTCGTATAGCCGATGCCTGATGGGACTATCGAAGGCAGCTTTGTAATTGACAAAGAGGTGGTAAGTGTCGATTTGCTTCTCATGGCTTTTCTCCAGAATCTGCCGTAGTGTAAATATCTGATCCGTCGTGGATTTGCCTGGTCCAAAGCAGTACTGATAGATCCAATCAGGTTTTCCACAATTAACTTTAGATGTTCACACAGTATGCTAGACAGGACCTTATATACAATCGGTAAGAGGCAAATTCCACGGTAGTTTTTACACTCACTTCGGTCACCTTTTTTGACATAGCACACTGAGATTCCAATCCTCTGGCATGCCCTCCTGAAGCCAAATATTCTCTATGAGCTGTTGCATGCTTAAAACAAGCTCATATCCACCCACCTTAAACAACTCAGCTGGAAGACCATCAGCCCCAGCGGCTTTGTTGTTCTTTAGGTGGGATATGGCAGTTGTTATCTCAGCTTGGCTCGGAGGGGGACACTCGATGTTATCGTTTCGGGTTGGTACACAATCATCAGCAGCCGAATTTTCAGACATCAATAGGCTGCAGAAGTGATCTTTCCATACTCTCAGTACGCTCTCGGAATCAGTTACGAGAAGACCATCCTTTTCTTTACAGGACGGAAGACCTGTTCCATAAACCCTACCATTTATCTTCTGGTAGAATTTTCGGGCTTCACCTCTGTTCCTGTATTCTTCAATGCACACATTATGCCGCTCCTTCAACTCTCGTTTTTTTCGCCCATAACGGACCGCGCAATCCTTTCCATCGAGTGGGCAATATGTTTCCATAGCCTATTACGCACCTTCACTGCAGTGAGGTGGTGATCCGAGTTGATGTGCGTACCCCTGATCACTCGTACGTTTAAGGCACTTGACGCGTGCCTTCCATCGATTACCAGGTGATCAATTTGGTTTCTCGTTATTTGATCGGGAGATATCCACGTTGCCTTGTGAATGTTTTTGTGCTGCTAATTACAATGTTCCTTGCTGCAGAGAAATCAGTCAGTCTGATTCGGTTTGCCGATGTGTCAGTATGCAGACTAAATTTTCCGACTGTTGGGCTAAAGACATTCTCCCGGCCTATTTTGGCAATAAAATCTCCCAGCGCGATTTTAACATCATGGCCCGGGCTACTGTCCTATGTTTCTCCAAGTTGGGCGTTAAATTTGTTTTTGATCTCGTCAATTTTCTCCTCCGTCTGAGCATGAGCACATATCAGCGTGATGTAGAAAAATGTTGCCTTCACTCTTATGGTGTCGTAGTCTCTTAATGACCACAAAACCACAACCAAACTCATGCTTATCCGCGTGACAGCTGTAGTACACGTCACACATCCGCGAGCATCCATATCCACTCCAAAGGATTTCCTGTATAGCAGTGATGTCAGCCTTATACTGTTCGAGGACCTTCGGCAATTGAATAGAGGCACCTGGACGGTATAGAGTTCTAACATTCCAAGTGCATATTCTCAAATCATGGCCCTTAAAACGTTTGCGGTGGTCGTCAACAATTTAGGGGTTCTTTTTCTCTTACTTCTCATTTTATTCACTGCGATTATACTGGTGGCGGGTGGCAAGCCCAGCCCACCAGGTTCCGGATTTTATTCCTGTCAGAATACATTTCAGCCGCTCGTTCAGACGCTGACCAGGTAGCCGCCCAATATGGAACAGACGATATGGATTTTTGTTTTGACTAGGGGGACCACTGAGACATCACCCTCCTATTTGTACCTCTGTAGAGGACACCTCATGTGGTGTAGTGCTTATTTAATGGCGGCCCTGATTCGCCATGTCATAGATTCGTCATCAGGCACATGTACCCTTTTATAGGAATGATTGAAACGCGCTACAAAATGTCTAAGTCTCTGGCCAATTACAAATCCACATCCAAATTAATTCTTTTCTGCATGGCAACTGATATAACTGTCACAAGTTTACGCCGCGAGCATCCCTGTCCTGTCTATCACATCTCCTGTATGGCGGTGATTTCAGCCTTGTATTTTTTGAAGGTGTGTCAAAAAAGTCAAATCTATAAGAGGTGACATTAACCGGCCACCTCGAAGTCCAGACATACGAGCAATTTACTATTATCTTATACTTCAATTCCAATCCACTGTCCCGCATTGTACCCAGAAATTGTTACCGTATAAGAGGAATTTGCAGCAATTCCTATTTTTTTTCGTACAATAGCAATGATAAATTGTTCACATCTCCCAAAACGCTTTCTTTCATTTTACACAAATGACTTACAAGCACACATTCGTATGCTGTCCATGAAGTGACAGCATTTCTTTTCATCATTTGTCCAAGTTATAAAGGAAAGGTCATATTACACTTGCCGCCCTGTATTCCACCGGATACAAAGACATTTTGGCAACTCATGATGTGCAAATTTGTGTTCCGTCGTTTCACCAACTCTCCCCTGGGAGACATGTGAGACTATTAGGTTCGAAGAATGTTGAGTTGTTACGGTCAAGTGCATTTTCACTTGTTTGGGATTGGAGGAATAACAGCAAAGAGAACGACGCAAAATTTCTTTTCCTTTAAATTTGCATAATTTAAATAAGATTAAGATGATTTTTCAAATGTTTTATTTTCTTCTGCGTAGAATTTATACAGTGTAATTTATCTTGTGTCTAACGGAAAGTTTAAAAGCATTCGTATCGTTTGCCATGTAAGCGATAACATCGTACATCGAACCTGCATATGTTGTATAAGAAATTTAATGAACTTGAGTAATATATGAAAATTGCTTCGTGTATTGCATTTATCACATCAATTTTGGTAAGTTTAGATCGTGATTGTTTTAGTTTTAGAAGTTTTTCTCTTTGAGTGGCTTTCATATGACTTGAAATGTAGGGACCCGTTCTGGCTATATAGCATTGAAATATTGGATATTACACGTCCTTATAATGACAATATCAAATCGTATTTGGTAGATTTGTTTACGTTGCCGCCCAAAGGAATAACGTTAAGAAACTACCATGTGTTAACGAACCCATAGTTTGTAATCACATCTCCGAAGGGTCCCCCCGTACCCTGAGAACCACTCGTTAATTACATTGCAACAGTAAAAAGCGGTAGCAAGGGTGAACTCCTTTGCGACTTCCAACCAAGGACTCAAAGATGGTTCTACGGGCAGCCAGGAAACCCAGTATAGATTCCTACCTACACACATTCTACAGTTGTCTTCCTGTGTTGTCTCCCAGTTCGATGTAAAGGCCCTAACATCGCAGTGTCCGGTAATTATGCCTATTAGTCGCCTGACAGCCTTCCTAACCTAACCACCTTCAATCCTTCTTCTTCTTTAATTTATCGATCAGTAGCCGCACGTAGAAAAGTATTCGAAGCGCTTCGGTCTTTTGCGCTCCGTAGATAGTTCGTCACGCCAAGCTTAGTTAACAGCTCTGTTACCTGGTCCATCCATCAGAGTTTTGGTCGCCCCCTCCCGCGCCGCCCATCGAGTTTATTGCCGGAGACTTTTCGCGCCGGAGCGTTTTCGTCCATTCGTACAACGTGTCCAAGCCAGCGCATTCGGTCTATTTGAACGCGCTTGTCTACGTCGATATCGTTGTACAGCTCATATGATGATGACGGTTAACAATGATGGGTCCAAATATTTTGCGTAGTACTTTTCTCTCGAACACTCCCAGAATTGATTGATCCGCTTGTGTCATTACCCAGGATTCTGCGCTGTAGAGCAAGACAGGTAGGATCAGGGTCTGGTAGAGCTGGATCTTTGTTCTTCGAGAGAGCGCTTTGTCGGTAAATCGCTTGCTTAGCGCATTGTAGCAGCGGTTTGCGATCAATACTCGTCTTTTGATTTCAGGCTGACATTATTATTTTTGTTTATGGCGGAGCCAAGGAAGACAAAATCATCTACCACTTTAAAGTTATAGCTGTCAACGTTCACGCAACTTCCCAGTCGAGTGGACTCTGTGTTCGTTGAAACAAATAACTTAGTTTTGTCACCAGACCCACTTCAGCCGACTGCTTTTCAATGCTCGAAAAAGACGCAGTAACATTTTGCAATCCACGCCCAATGATATCTATATCATCAGCATAAGCGAATAACATGTGACTTTTACTGCAGCCGTCCGCATGATCATCTCCATTACGATGTTAAAGAGATCGCAGGACAGACTAACGCCTTGTCTAAAGCCTCGCTTGGTAGAAAATGGCTCTGACAGATCTTTTGTCAACTTTCATGAAGACTTCGTGTCAGTCAGTGTTATCCAGCAAAGTCAAATTAGCTTAGCAGTGATACCAAACTCAGCCATAGCATCCAACAATTTCTGTCGTATCGGACTGTGGAATGCAGCTTTGTAATCGATGAACAGATGGTAGGTGTCGATCTGCATTTCTTGGGTCTTCTCCAGGGTTTGTCGTAGTGTGAATATCTGGTCGGCCGTGGATTTACCACGTCTAAAGTCACACTGATAAGGTCCAATCAGGTTCGCCAGAATGGGCTTTAGTTTGTCACATAACACACTAGACAGGGCCATGTATGCGATGGGTAAAAGGCTAATCCCGCGATAGTTGGTACACACACTTGGATCGCCTTTCTTAAGCACGGGACATAGGACACTCAGATTCCAATCATCGGGCATGCACTCCCTGAACCAAATCGTGTTTATAAGTTGGTGCATGCATGATACCAGCTTATCGCCTCAAGCAGCTTTATTATTTTTAAGCCGTGCAATTGCCGTGCTGATCTCGTTTTGGCTCGGTGGTGGACAGTCTGCTCCATCGTCGATGATTGGTGTGATTTCGTAACTTATACTGCCTTCGGGAACGAGTATAGATTAAAAGTGTTGCCTCCATATTTGCAGCACACTCTGAGTGACCAGATTTCCGTCTCTGTCCTTACAGGTGGGGATCCCTGTTCCAAAACCTTTACTTTTTACCTTTTGGTAGAACTTTCGGGCCTTACCTCATCCCTGTAGTTTTCGATATCCTGGCTCTCTCTTCTCTTCCACAGACGCTTTTTCCGCCTGAATCAGCGTTTCATCTCCCTCCTTATCTCTTTATAACGCTCCGTCACCGCACGCGTCGCCATTGGCTGCAGTTTTGCCTTGTATGCAGCATCCATCTCCTCAGACATTTCGCGACATTCATCATCGTACCAGGGCTTGTCTGAGCGTGGTTTTTCATTACCCAGTACGGTCGTTGCGGCAGTGGTCATAGAATTCGCAATATGCTGCCCCTGGGTGTTGGGAACATTAGAACTATGGGGGGTTTGTTTGGAGAAATTGAGAGAGTTGGTTAGATTTGGCATTGGCTATATCGGTGGTATGCAGCTTTGTGATGACTAGCTTTCTTTGCGTTTGATTACGAGTGTTTTAAGCACTACTTAATCGTGTGCGTACCTTGGCTGTTACTAGGTGGTGATCCGAGTCAATATTTGCACCGCGCATCACACGCACGTCCATAACGCTTGAGACATGCCTTCCATCATAAACCATGTGATCAATCTGATTTCTTGCATTTTGATCGGGAGATATCCAGGTTTTCTTGTGGATATCTTTATGCGGGAATCTGGTTTCCCTCACAACCATGTTTCTTGCCGACGCGAAACTAACCAGTCTGAATCCGTTATCGGAGGTGTTGTTGTGTAGACTCAATTTTCCGACTGCTGAACCAAGAGCATCTACCCTTCCTATTGTAGCATTAAAATCTCCCAGAACAATTTTAATGTCATGTGCAGGGCAGCGGTCATATATCTCCTACAGGCGCTCATAGAATGCATCTTTAATGTCATCGTCTTTGTCTCCTGTCAGGGCGTTTACACAAATCAGCGTAATGTAAAAATATTTTGCCCGGATGCGAACAGTGGTTATTCGGTCACTTACAGGGTTAACCGCGAGAACAGGTGTGGAAGTCTCTTGCCGACTATGAAACCACATCCAAATTCATGTTTTTCTACATGGCAGCTGTAAAAGATGTCACAGTTCTTTCGTCCCTGTCCCGTCCATCTCATTTCCTGTATGGCAGTGATGTCAGCCTTGTATTTGTCGAGGACATCCGCCAATTGGATAGAGGCACCATCCCTGTATAGAGTTCGGACATTCCAGGAGCATATTCTTAAATCATGGTCCTTATATCGTTTGCTGGGGTCGTCAACTTTTAGGAGGTTCTTGTTTTATCTGTTCTTCGTGTTTACATAATAATTGTTTTGTTTAAGGAGAGTGGCTTATAAGGCCACTGCGCCCGATCCTAGTTTCTTGGGGCTGCCAAATCCACTAAGAGAGCCTGTGCTGAGCTTCAGTAACTTCTGTTACCTACTTCCTAAGACGCATCGGTGGTAGCATGCCGATTAGGTTACTCAACATTTCGCCTTTTCACATTTGCTATCTCTAAACGGATGTTCAGTGGCATTGCCCGGGGAATACGTGATCTCTCGGACGTTGTGAGCTGCTTGGGAACCTTCAAAGAGAGCTTCTGTTTATTTCCAAATGAATAACAATTAGAAAGACTCAAATTATAAAATACCCCATTCCTCCTTCTATCCGGTGTTACTAAGCAGGTGCAATGTTCCCACGGTACGTTTGCCAACCGTTCGATGTAGCGGTTCAAAATGCCGTATATGTTACATATTGGTGGTAGCACTAATTTATCGAATTGGTCGGGTCCCAGGTATGAGCCCTTCTTTACCCATTCATCCTTACTTACTTACTTAAGTGGCCCATTACAACTTACGAACGTGGTTCATTAGTTTGAGGCCTGAAGTACTAAAGAATTCCATCCGCTTCGGTCTTGTGCGTGTGTTCTCCAGTTAGTCCTACCAGATGGTGGCACGTCGCCTACCACTTGGTCCTTCCAACGGAGTTTGGGTCTCCCTGCTCTGCGCCGTCCTTCAGGTTCGCCTTCAAACACCTTTCTCGCTGGAGCATTTACATCCATCCTGGCAACATGACCCAGCCATCGTAGTCGTTGCATTCTGACTCTTTTATCTACGTCGATGTCGTGGTAAAGCTCATACAGCTCATGGTTCATCCGATGGCGAAACTCGCCATCGGCACAGATAGGTCCATAAATTTTTCGGAGTACTTTTCTCTCGAATACTCCCAGTTTTGTATGTCGGTTGTCGTAAGCACCCATGATTCGGCAGCATACAAAAGAACGGGTAAGATTAGCACCTGGTAAAGCTGTTTCTTAGTATTCCGAGATAAGGTGGTATTACTAAAATGCTGCCGAAGTCCGTAAAAACATCTATTGGCTAGCACTATTCTCCGCTTAATTTCTTGGCTGACATTATTTTTCTTATTGACGAAAGATCCGATGTTGGTCATCCGCCATCTCTAAAAGGTTATACTAAGCAATACCAAATATATTAACACCGTTAGCCAAATGTAAGGTTTTAATACGATACGTACACTCACTCGGTACATACACTACACTCGGCGAGTGCAACAATCGTTGCTAGGGTTGCCAGGCGCCGAATTCGAAAAGTCGGGAAAATCGAAACTAAAAAGCGGGATTTGTCAGGACAAATGAAAAGATCATATTATATTGGTTTTGACATCTTTATACCATCACCCTTAGGGATGAGGGTTTATATCATTTGATACGAAAAAAGGTGTAACGCATTAAAGGAGGCGAGTTAGACCCAAATTATCTTACGACAAAATTCGTTTCAGGACATTTTAAGACGATTGAGCTATGTCCGTCTGGTTGGCTGGCTGGTCAGCAGGATAACTCGAGTAAACCTTAACGGATCGGTATAAAAGTTTACCAGTATTAATATTTTTCGAAACGAATTAATGGGATTGTAAATGGGCAAAATAGCCCAACCCTTTCTGGTACCTACCATACAAAATTACCCAGTTTTGGATAATTAATATTTCTTTCATAACTTCCAAACAGACGACCGGAGGATATTTTAATTTGGTCAGTTTATTTATTTTGCAAAAATAGACAAACCATAAGCAAACCGAAATCTTTGCCACACCGCTTCTGGTACCTCCCATACAAATGCGCGAATTGCCCCTCATAGTTTTACATACACATCTTTTTTGTAAGTACACTAAATTCACTCAAATGTGTAAGATGTTCGCTAATGAAAATTGGTCTCAGGAATGAATATTGACTATCACCCCTTCTGATACCTCCCATACAAAATGAACTATTTTTGGAAATTAATATTTCTTCCATAACTGCAAAACGGACACTTGAAGGGTAATGAAAATTGGTCGGTTAATTTAATTTGTGATAGGAGGCAAAACCTCAGAAAACTTAATTATTTGGCACACCCCTCCTGTTACCTCCCATACAAATGACCGAATTTACCCTCATTGTCTTACATACATATATATTTTTTAAGTGTACTGAATGCAGTCAAATTTTGCGTAAGTTGAACGGTTATGAAAATTTGAATCAGGAATGAATATGGAATATATCGGTACCTTCCATACAAAATAACCTACATATTTCTCCCATAACTATCAAGTGGACACTTGGGGGGTAATCAAATTTGGTCAGTTAATTTACCTTATAATAGGAGGCTACCATAAAACTTATTATCCATTCTACTTCTGGGCTATTCAGTAATTTATTCATTATGCCATGTACTTCGGCAATAGTATACGAGTCAGATTCTAAAGCTAATATGGACGTTTAAAATTCTCGCAACATTCGTCGCGGCCGCTGTTCAATTCCGAATCTGCACACAACTAGTTCACAAGAGAAAAGTATTTTTTTTACCTTCTTTAATATGTTGTTGCTTTAATTATTCTAAGTATAGATAGAAAATATTAAAAAGTCGGGATTTTCCCCTGAATTACTTCAGTACTCGGGACTCGGGATTTTCGCGAGAAGTCAGGAAAATCCCGACCATCTGGCAAGCCTAATCGTTGCTATTATAACATGTTTCGTTTAGTTAAACTCTGTTAAATTATTTATTAAATACACAAACCATCCAAAAATAAATTCATGTCTATTGTGAATAAGTAGATTTACGGCAAATTGGGAAAAATTTAGCAACAGTAAATTAAAGGGCGGTTAAATTTTAAGGGCCGATGTTGATTTTAAATAAAACACAAATTATTTAGGAAATTATTGTCAATTCTTTTTATTATGATAATATTGGTATGGTTCAATTATGATTGGAACAAAATATCGGCCAAATGGCCGCCGGAACCTGGGTGGCACACATCAATCCGATGGTCCAAATTTTCGATGACGCTGAGGCATAATTGAGGTTATATGCCGGAATTATCTCCTCTTTCAGCTCTGGAATTGTTGCTGGCTTATCGACGAACACCTTTTCTTCCAATAACCCCAAAGAAATGAAACCAACGGTGTCAAATCACATGATCTTGGCGGCCAATTGACATCGCCACTACGTGAGATGTTGAAATCACATATCGTTCCCATCCATATCTTCCAATTCGGGCCATAAAAAGTTCGTTATCATCTCACGATAGCGAACACCATTCACAGTAACTGCCTGACTGACCTCATTTTGGAAAAAATACGGCCCGATGATGCCGCCAGCACATAAACCGCACCAACCAGTCACTCTTTGTGGGTGCAATGGTTTTTCGACAATCACTCTTGGATTACACAAGGGAACAAAATTGAACTTTTTGAGTGTTGTTTGGAATTCGATAGCTGTTTTTTACTAATTTGGGGTCGCTGATTTCAAATCTAATCTCCATTTTTCTCCATCAGCTCGAATTTTTAAGTTACAGGTACTAATCGTATTTTCGACTTTTTTCCAAAAAATTATAGTTCAAAAAATCATAATTTTTTTTTCATAAGCCGGATTTTAAAATTTTATTTTTTTATTAAAGATATCGTTGTTACCTTTGAAAAAAATCAAATTTTTTAATATTACAAAAAAAAATGACTGAGTAACGGCTGTTTTATTCAAAAAAAAAAAAAAAGAATTACACAAAAAATTACACATTTTAATTTTCTTCACGCTGAAAGTTAATCGGTTGGGGGCAAATTGTTATTTTTATTAGCTTTATTGAATATCATATTAAGATAGCTTTCTAAAACATGTATGTACATAATAATCGATTGAAAATTGAATGAGTTATGCTAAATTCGGTGATAACAGATTTTTCGCAATTTTTTGTTTTTACCCAAAAAAAATTAAAATTTTGTATTTTTAAAAATCATGATAAATTTGCAAATTTATTTATAGTTTAATTTTTAGTTTTGCCTCCTATTACAATATTAATTAACAGACCAAATTTAATTAATCGGCAGGTTTCAATTCGGAAGTTAAGGAAGAAATATTAATTTTCCAAAAATAGGTAATTTTGTATGGGAGGTACCAGAAGGGGTGATCCGATATAGTGCAAATTCATTCCCGATTTATATTTTCATAACCGTAAAACTTCCGCATAGTTTGACTGAATTCAGTGTACTTACAAAAAAGATATGTATGTAAGACTATTGGGGTGAGTTCGGTCATTTGTATGGGAGGTACCAGAAGGGGTATGGCAACGCTTTCGGTTTTTCTAGGGTTTGTCTACTTTTGCAAGATAAATAAACTGACCAATTTTCCATATCCTCCGGTAGTCTGTTTGGCAGCTATCGAAGATATATTAATTATCCAAAAATAGGTAATTTTGTATGGGAGGTACCAGAAGGGGTGGGGCTATTCCGCCCATTTACAATCCCATAAGTTCGTTTCGAAAAATATTAATACTGATAAATTTTCATAACGATCCGTTAAGGTTTGCTCGAGTTACACTTTCACAAACATATTAATAAATGTTATTTTTGTATGGAAATCGTGATTTTTGTAAATTTAGTTATCTCAGTAAATTGTTGACAAAATCAAAAGTTGTGCAGATATTTTAATAAAATAAAGCTCATTTGATTCACACTATATTAAACTAAATGTTTTAAGACAAACACTGTGATTTTTGTTGCAATAATTTTTTTTATGAATTTTTAAAAAACAAAATTTTTTTTTTTTTTGTAAATTTTTTGTTTTATTTTTTAAAACTACAACGATATCTCTGAAACTACTAAGCCAAATTAAAAACAATGTAGGCACGGATTAAAGATAATTTTGTTGACGAGTTTAAGTTTTTTTTTTTAATTGAATATGGTGAACCGTTTTCAAGTTATTTAAATATTTGTAGTGGAAGTGCCTTAGTTATGGACATAACGGTATATCGCGAAAAGTCGAGCTGATACAAAAAAACCAAGTGCAGATTTGGATTCAGCGTCCCAAATTACCTTTAAAACAATATTCAGTTCTTAAACAACAAATACCTTGTTCCCTTGTGTTATCATTCGCCCAAATGCGGCAATTCTGCTTATTGACGAATCCACTGAGGTTAAAATGTGCCTCATTACTGAAGATGATTTTCTTCGAAAATTGATCATCCATTTTGCCATACCTTGCCACCATTCTGACCATTGATGACATTTGGAATGGTCAAAAGGCTTTAGTTTTGAGTCAATTGCACCTTGTAAGCGTGTAAATGCAAGTCTTAATGCATTAAGTTCATCAACGACGAGCGTGGGTGGTACAATTGTTGGGCACGACAGACGGCTCTTCAGCCACACTATCGCGAACAGCAGCAATATTTTCTGCAGTACGAGCTGTATGCTTAAATTTTTGAACGATTTGTTCGTTTGTACACACATTTGGACAATTAAATTGACCGAAAAAGTCACGAAGTGCATGATGCAATTCGTGATTTGAACGCCCATTTTCATAATAAGCCCGAATAACTTTAACGGGTTGCTCGATTGTGTATCTTTCCGTTTCGTTGTGAAATGTCAAATGAAATGCATAAAAGTTCATATCCAACATCGGCCCTTACAATTTACCCTTTATTTAACAAAAGTAACACCACTGTTACCTGTTACCATATTTAATTTATTTGTGGCATTAATTTGGTCACTAACATTTGATCCAAAAGAAAATGTAAAGCACTAAATGAAACGGTTATTCTTAGAGACGGTTACCTGAAGTATCTTAACAACAACTTCGTTTCAGGATTTTTTTGACGATTGGGTGACGTATCAGAATCGCACCACCCCTTCTGGTACCTCACATACAAAACGACATATTTTTCAAAAACTAATATTTCTTACGTAACTTCCAAACGGACAAATGGATGATATTTTAATTTTTGATTTTAATTATCCAGTTCTAGTAGGCAAATCTTCCGAAAGATGTACGATTATGAATGTTTGACTCTGGAAGGAATATAATCAGGCGCCTCCTAGTACCTCTTATACAAAATTACCTATTCGTAGAAAATTAAAATTTATCTCATAATATCGTGTCCAAATTCTATATTTAGCAAAGCTATAGCTGGATAAAGTTGTGGAGAAAAAAACTGCAAGTCTAGCCACGTTAACGGCGAGTTCCGCCATCGAATGAATAAAGAGCTGTACAACGGCATCTACGTAGTCAAACGTGTTCAAATAGACCAACACCTCTGAAAATGTTCCAGTCTACGGCAATAAACTCGATAGGCGGAGCAGGAGAGGTGATCAAAACTTCGTTAGACGGACCCAATGAAAAGCTTAGTGTGGCGAACTATATTTTTCTACGTGTGGCTACTGATAGGTATTGTTTAAGTCTTGAGTTATTGAAATTAACCAATTTTTAGTTATAATCAGTCGGGAAAACTGACTTACACCCTCAGTAAAACATAATATTTCTAGTATATTGATGTTATTACTCGATTTCTAAAGTGGGCTTAGTGGTACATTTGAATGGGAGGTAGCAGAAGGGCTGTGGCTAGACTTACAGTTCTTCCTCAAAATTGTATCCTGATTTATTTTCACTAAACAGAATTTGGGCACGATCTTGATGTGTGTGTTGATTTTACAACTCCATCTCTAAAGTGGGCGGAATTGTACATTTGACTGGGAGGTATCAGATGGAGCGTGACTAGACTTTCAGTTTTTTCTCCAAAACTTTATCCTGTTATAGTTTTTCTAAAGATAGAATTTTAAACGATCGCGTTGGATATTTTGATATTATTACTCGATTTCTAAAGTGGGCGGAATGGTAAATTTGACGTTTTGTCTCCTATCACATGGTAAATAATTTGACCAAATTTCATTATCCCCAAGTTACCCATTTGGAAGTTATGGGAGAAATATTAATTTTCCAAAAATTGGTCCTTTTGTATGGGATGTACCAGAAGGGATCAACCGATATAGTTCATACTCATTCAAGAGCCATATTTTCATAAGCGTACATCTAACGCAAAATTTGACTGAATTCAGTGTACTTACAATAAAGATACGAATGAAAAACTATGAAGGTCAATTCGGTCATTTGTATGGGAAGTACCAGAAGGGTTGTGGCAAAGGTTTCGGTTTTCTTAAGGTTTGTCTTCTATCACTAGATAATTAAACTGACCAAAATCAAATATCTTCCAGTTGTCCGTTTGGAAGTTATGAAAGAAATATTAATTTCCACAAATAGGTAAAAGGTAAATGTAAATAGGTAATAGGTAAATTCTGAACAGTTTAAGCATATTTCGAAAAAAAAAAATGCAAAATTCTAATATATACTTCACAAACGTTATAAACGTTACATGGTAACACTAGCATTGATTTGTGTAACAGTTTTTCCAATTTGCCCTAACTGTTGCCATTCACGATGGATGAAGATTACTTTGATGGTTCGTGTATATGCTAGTTCAGCTGCTAATTTTCTCCAACAACACCAAAATTGTGAAAATTTAACAAATTCTACAAAAGCAATTCTTTTACAATTGTTTACCTACGATGATACTGGCATTTGATTAGAAGCCAAACGTTTTACAGCAGCAATTTATAGTGCACTATGAAAACTTTGTAAGGTAAGAAATTTAGAACTTCTAAATAAAAAACTAATAACACAATGCAACACATTTTTGATCTTTATGTAAAATTTCATTCTGAATTTAAATCTGCTCAGAAATAGTATGTGGGAAGTAGAACGCTTTTTCAGTTATCGCCAAATTTTAATTTTTCATGTTTTGAAAAAAGGTAGGTCTAATAATATGAAATTTTCTCTGGGTTTAGTTACCCAATTTTTGTAAAATGGGACGAAAATAAAGGATAATAAAATTATTTCTTAAAAACAACAGTTGTTTAAAATCCAAACATAAATGACGAAGTTATGACACTCCTAAGTTGGATTTGTATAAAAATTTTGATTTTTTTTCGTCTCCGTAAAAATTGCTCCGGTTTCAGGAAATTAAATGATAGAATAATGTCTTACAAAAATTGTTTACCCTTGGTCATCATCGCTGAAATGTGTTCTCTAATATACCACTATGTTTATCGACTTATGTACAGAACCAGAGATAGAGAGATAGGCTGCTTATGCAGCTAGACTAGGACGCGCAAAACAAACATACTAGTTACATTTTATTAAAAAAATTGTCAAAGGTGAAATAATGCCATAATGGCTTCATTTCAAACATTCTGTGGTAAAAATGCAATATGGCTTTATTTCCCAATCGAATGGGAAATAAGGCCATATGGCTTGATTACCTAAGGCACGTCACCCGTAAAATGTTTTTGTACATTGAGAATGATCTTTCAACATCCACAGATGTAACTAGAGCGAATTTAAGGAACAGTGTTTCCTTAACATCGTACTTTGATGTTAATGTTGGTGAAGATCCACACAATTCTTAACAAAACCTTTTCAATACTTTGTTGTTGTATTTTGATTCTTTTTTTGCTATTAACTTAATATCGGTATACAGTTACACTTTTCTACAAAAAAAAGAAAAATTCACACCTACTGTGGTAATAAAGCCATATGACCTTATTTCCCAAACGAATGGAATATAAGGACATATGGCTTTATTACCCATGACTTTATTGCACGTCACCAGACTTCCTTGTTTTTACCAACGAAAAATTAATGTTAAAAACATAAAATATGTTTAAAAAGGAATATATTTCAAAAAATATGTCCTAAAAAACATGAAATATGCTTAAAAACAGATTTTTTAAATATGCTCTTAAAACCAAAATATGCCGAAATATGACTTTATGGGTAAAATATGCACACTTATGCTCTAACAAATAGGTCTCAAAATACTTGTAGGACCATGAAATATACCTTACCTTACCTTGCCAGTTTGTTAATATCTCGTTCTAAAAAAACAGGCATTTGCATATTTCCGGTTGCCCTGTCAATTACAAATATATTTATTAACATATTTTTATTTTGCTCACCCTCACTCAATAAAGTTTATTTAACATTAATTAAATCATACAAATATAACTGTTTCGAATCAAAAATTCAATAAAAAATTTATGTTTTCTATATACATAACTAGCTGTCCCGGCAAACGTTGTTCTGCCATACAACTTTGGACCCGGCAAACTTCGTCTCACTCCTAAGGTAACGCCTTTATATAATAGTAAAACACAGATAGTTCAAGTTTTAATCTGATTTACTTGAATTTAATCGAAATATGTGAAGAGCAATCTGATATACAATGTTTTTCGATTTGTTTCCGGCGTAAAAAGAAACAATGAAGACTGTTTGCCAACACGCAAACAGAAGACGCACAGCTGACAGTGTGAAAATCAGGGAATTTCGAGGTTGATTCCACGAATTTCCAATGATTGGCCTTACGATTTATTGATTGTTATCGCAAAAGCCAATCGAACGGGGAGTTGAATTGGAAGGGAAGATCGGTTGGAATAATAAGGTTCGAGGGATAAGGACTTCCTCTCCTTTGCATATTCCATTCATAATCGTCGCTTTAATTACAATTAAGGATGATTCAGATTCCGCAAAATGATCATGATCGATCCCACCTTCAGTAGCAAATTATGCACAACTGGCACATCTAGAGAGTTCACAAATGCTGTCGAATAGTTGGTCGCCTCATTCTCGTTAAATGACCTCGAAAATTATTCATCGTTCGGTCATCTGACCCCAATGCTCGTTTATACGCCATCGTGAATTCATTCCAAATAATGATTTAGCATTCTCGCAACAATTTCGCTACACGTTGTCTTGTCAACCGTGAGAAGAAAGCGGAATGTGCAGTTCGACCGCCTTTCATCAATGTGGCAGCAATACCAGAGGATGCAACAGCTAACTCAATTGCGATCTTGACCAAATTGTTGCCAGAATCAAAGAAATTACGAATGTCTTGCCTGTCCCACCGGGATCATCGAGAAAGTAAATGCTTCCGTTCCATCATTGAATCGTACATGTTCGTTTGCTTGGCAGTTAAGGGCGCCACATTTGTTCGGACTCTTTCAGTCAGCTCAACTCGATCAAAGTTTTGTTCTTGTTGCAGTAAACTGGTACTCACAATTTCGAGAGTAGACTACCACACATTAGCACGCACATGTCTTTGATCAGAAGATAATTTCAAGATCGAAATTGGATGTTGTCGTGCGAACTCTGTGCAAATTTCGTAAGCCATCTCGTTCAACTTGTCCACCATCCCGAAGCTTGAGAACAATATTGCTTGATTCCACATTCTCCGCAACAATCACCACTGCCTGTCTTACATGGCATCCAGAGGGTCTCTTGTCTGCTCTGATAATGATTTTGTGGACGTCATAATGCATTGTATTCAATGCGGTTTTTAACAATCGGACCAATGCATTATGCTAATGCAGAAGATTTTAAAATTTGTCGTCCATTTTGCATTTAATGTTTTAACATAATAAATTTCACAATATTCCGTAATTTTTCAAGCATCATAGCGAATTTTTCATCTTTTCGTCGTCTAAAATCATCAAATCAAGCGACACAATGAAAAATTTCGTCGAAAAAATCCAAAATTTTCGAGTTTTTTCCGGAATTTTCCGAGTTTTCCACCAAGAATTTTTCTATTTTTTCATTCGAAGTCATTTCGGAATAATTATAATTATTTCGTCGAAAAAAAATTTAAATTTTTGGAATTTTTCTATAATTTTCCAACCAACATTTTCTATTTTTCCAACCGAAAATCCACAACGGAACAATTACACACAAAATGTAATACAAAAATTCAATTGGCGGTGCAAAATGTTCCCAAAAAAATTCAAATTTTTCGAGTTTTTCCTGAATTTTCCGAGTTTTCCACCGAGAATTTTTCTATTTTCCCATTCGGAAAGTCATTTCGGAATAATTTTTCGAAATTTTTTCACTGTTACATCGTCCAAAACTATATGCAAAATTTCGTAAAAAAAGTGTAAAATTTTTCCAGAATTTTCCGCATTTTTCAACAAAAATTTTCCATTTTTCTATTCGAAAAGCCTTTCTGTAACAATTGCACACAAAATTCCATACAAAAAGGTAATTTTCGATTTTTCCAATTTTCCGACTTTTCCGGAAGATTTTCCCAAAATTTTCTTTCACATAAACCTTCTCCTGGCAATAACGAACAACTGAAAAAAATGTTGAGCAAAATCTGCCGAGCCGTTCTCAATTGATGAATTACTATACATTTTTGCCACCATTTTTATATATATAGATTTATAGATTCGTGTTTTCTATATCTATATATATAAAAAATTGTTGCAAGTGTGTTGTGACTTCATAACTCACGAACGGCTGGACCGATTTGCATAAATTTTTTTGTATGCGTTTGGGTGGCGCCCCGGGTGGTTTATATTTACAATTCGGTCCAATTGGACAAAGGGGCGTGGCACCGCCCATACAACTTGAAAATCAAAAGGGCTGTATCTCATGAACTATCAGAGGTATGAAGATGAGATTTGTTACATATGTTGTTGTTGCAGTATAAATTACAGTAAGAGTGGAAGTAGGCTGTACCACACCCCTTTTAAAATAAACAGTTATAACTGTCAAAATTCCACAGTATATTGCAGTTCGCCTAGAGATATGATCAGTAAGGTGGGCCAGTTTTTTTATTCGCAAAAATTGTAACCAAATCTACGATGAATTGTTAGAAAATGTCACCAATAAACTTTGTGTGTAATATCAATTCCTAGGTCGCGCTGGGAAAGCTTAATTTAGTGCAGAAAACTTAAATTTTGATAGAAGTGTCTTAAATCTGAAGTCTGTACGCTTTCAATAATCATGGGGCAACGAACGTCACTTCCAAAAGAACCGCAAAACGGAGTAAATAAACGAAAAATCCTTTTATCTTTAAAAAAGTATCAGCTAGGATTTTGATTCATGTGGATTTTTAATGTACAATTGACACTCAACCAAACCCCATTTACCGTTTTTGTTGCCATTTTATTTCAACCAATTCGTCATTCAGGCGAGGTGTGCGAAGTGTGATAGACATTCATTGAGACTTTCTTTGAAAAATCACCATGTAAAGACTACACAAGAACAACGTTTACAAATCTTGCAAATTTATTTTCAAAATGCGCGTTCTGTTTGCCCTTTGTGAAGTTTATGGTGCATATACTCATCCATCTGAGCAGCTAATAGAAGCCAACGACGCTGTAGACGTAAGTGTGACAGGGGACTCGAATTTATCGAACCGACGCCGTTCTCAGCAACTCGGTCTATGCAAATGCTGAGGAATGATCTTGACCTATATTCATATATCCAACTGGTAGAAGAACTAAAACCAGTGGACGATCAATTGATTTTTTTTATTTATCATGTCATTGCACATTATTTGAAGGAGAAATGGTTCCAACACGACGGCGTAAAATGCCATACAGCGCGTGAGATCATGACTTTGTAAAGCCAAACGTTGGTGACCGAATTATCTCATAGAATGGTAATATGACTTCAATACAAAGATAGTATTCGGAAATATTCTTGATCCATGTGAGAAGAAGACATGGCGAAAGGCATAAAGCTTCAAACGAAATTTCCATTTTCGGTCAATAGGCGCAGAAGGCATGTCAAAAGTGTTTTTTACGCCCAAAGAGATAGTTAGTATACAGACGGTTACCGCTACTACATTGAATTGTGATCTTAAACGGAATGTCTGTTTCCGATTTGTAAAAGATATGACTTTGCTGATGAACTTTTTACTATCGTCATAGAGCCTATGATATTTAGAATTTAAAACAACACGCTTAATTTGTTAACTTTCATGTTAAGGAGTTGCTTGAAATTAGTTACATAAGTTAATAAACTCAACATATCATTATCGAGCTTAAGTACCGTTTCAAAGCACTTTGTAGACCTAAATGCGAAATATATTACAAGTTAAAATGCAATAGCGAAGCATTGCCGGGCCCACTAGTAATTTATATAACATAGATTCGTTGTCCTAGTGATGTGACGAGATCTGTCCCTTTTCGTCTTTTATAACTCTTTGGTGCAGTATTAACAACGGAAATACCTTCTTACTGCGCGCTTACTATGTAGGCATACACCACTCAATTTTAGACTATGATTGCATGTCCATAGAACTTTTTTTTGCATTTGAGCTTAATACAAAAATTAAACAAAACACAAGCCTTAATGCACCGTAAAGTATCGCTAACTTTGTTAAATGGTATTCGAAAATATTGTTCCATTATTTGGTAGTTAATTTGATCGAGTTTGCAAAAAACAAATTTACCAATATCCAAAAAAGGTTACGATAATGGGTCCCAATTAATTAATGACTCAAACGTTAATAAATGTAAACAACAAAGCATTAAATAGCAATTAAAAACGGCAATATAATTAAACAATAACTACTTCATAATAAAAATACGAACACAGATCAGTTTAATGTCAGATGGAATGTAAAATCAGTGGTTACCGCCTCAGAAAATTGCCAAAACAAAATAACATGATGTTTCTGCAATATTACTTTGTAATTTCTATACTAAGTGCTGACTTTTATCCAACACAAGCAAAGGTATTATGGTAAATTTTACAATTTCATAAGAAAAAACGCCTGATATTTCTAATTGCTACCATAGCGTCCCTCATTTGAATTCCTTGATGTTTACGCTAACATCTCCTTGGGCGGCTTTGTGAATAAGACAGCCCATAGTATTTGGGAAAACAATAAACTGAATTGTGCATTTATCTTAAATAAAAATGCTTCGGATTGGACGGCACAAATCAGTTTTCACATGTTAACCGAGAATAATCGTCGCATACAATTGTTCAAAACCGACGTGGATTTTTGCCAATACAAACTGTTGTCGAAACGAAATAAATTCTTTGCCATCATGTTGAAAGAATTGATTCGGACATCGAATTTTCCCAAGCGATGTTTTCTAGAAGCGGTAAAGTCATGCTGTCACATCTTATTATAAGTTGGGGCATTTCCTAACATCACTTGATCTATATTATTACATTTGTTTTTCTATTTTTCTAGAATAAGGAATATGGTTTTAGAAATTATACTTTGCGCAGCTCTGATTACCCGGAATCTGCACCGGAACTTAACTGGGTACTGGTAATGGATGTTTATTTTAATAGGACACCCGGTTTACAGTTGACTATAATTGGACGAGTTAAACGATATTAGTTCAATTATGTGTTTTGGTATTAATCGTTTACAAATTTGTTAATTATATAATAAAATTTTGTGTACATTTTGTGTTAATACAATAACAAATTTTAACAAGATTTGCGTTTCATAAACATCATAAACAAATTAAAAAGTGGTAAAGCAGTCAACATCTTTGTACGGGATCAATAAGGCAATTAGGTGAAGTTCTAATACAACTCATAAATAATCTGAAAATGAAATGAAAAACCCCTAAATTATTGCAAAGTTTCAAAAATATAAAAATCTAAAGCGGATCAAATATTCACCTTACGACAAATCCTGGAAAAAACCCATGAAAAGCAGATCGACACCTACCACCTCTTTGTCGACTACAAGGCTGCCTTCGACTCTCCGATAAGGAATAGGCTTTATGAGGCCATGTCTGAGTTTGGTATTCCTGCAAAGCTGATTCGACTTTGCAAATGTACCTTAGACAACACCAAATCCTCGGTTAAGATTGGTAAGGATCAGTCTGAACCATTCAACACGGAAAGAGGTCTCAGGCAGGGCGATAGCCTGTCCTGTACACTATTTAACATAGTTATGGAGAAGGTGATGAGAAAGGCTGGTATCAACATGTCTGGCACCATATTCCACAAAAGCCACATGCCACTAGCCTACGCCGATGATATAGATATCATTGGCCGAAATCTGCGGGATGTTACTGCAGTTTTCTCATCGCTAAAAAAGGAGTCAGCAAAAATGGGTTTAGCGGTCAACGAGGACAAAACAAAAATAATGATTTCGACGAACAAAGAGTCCTCTCGATGGGGACGCACTGTGAACGTTGACAATTATTGTTTTGAGGTAGTCGACGAATTTACCTACCTCGGATCTTCCGTCAACAAGATGAATAATGTCAGCCAAGAAATTAAACGGAGAATAGTGCTAGCCAATAGATGTTTCTACGGACTTCGGCAGCACTTTAGTAACACCACCTTCTCTCGGAATACTAAGAAACAGCTATACCAGGTGCTTATCTTACCTGTTCTGTTGTATGGTGCCGAAGCATGGGTGCTTACTACAACGGACATACAAAACCTGGGAGTATTCGAGAGAAAAGTACTCCGAAAAATATATGGACCTATCTGTGTCGAAGGCCAGTTTCGCCATCGGATGAACCATGAGCTGTATGAGCTTTACCACGACATCGACGTAGCTAAAAGAGTCAGAATCCAACGACTTCGATGGCTGGGACATGTTGCCGGGATGGATGTGAATGCTCCAGCGAGAAAGGTGTTTGAAGGCGAACCTGAAGGACGGCGCAGAGCAGGGAGACCCAAACTCCGTTGGAAGGACCAAGTGGTAGGCGATGTGCCATCATCTGGTAGGACTAACTGGAGAACACACGCAGAAGACCGAAGCGTGTGGAATTCTTTATTACTTCAGGCCTCAAATTTATGAACTACGTTTCGTAAATTGTAATTGGCCACTTAAGTAAGTAAAGCACTTTAGTCATAATGTACGATCTGTTATGGATAGAACAGGTATTTTCTTAGATTATCGGTGGAGAAAGTTTATGTGCAATTAAATAAGAAACCAGTAAAAAAGTTTCAGTCGGGCCACCCGACTTTCATATAACCTTACCATCAGTAAAACATAAATTTTTCTATTGTATAGATATTATTACTCGATTTCTAAACTATTCGGAGTTGTACATTTGTATGGGAGGTACCATAAGGGGCGTGGCTAGACTTCCAGTTTTTTTTCTCCAAAACTTTGTCCTGTTATAGCTTAACAAAATACAGAATTTGGGCACGATCAATTCGAGTGTATTGATATTATATCTCCATCTCCAAAGTGGGCGCAGTGGTACATTTGTATGGGAGGTACCAGACGGGGCGTGTCTAGACTTTCAGATTTGTTCCCCAAAACTTTATCCTGTTATAGATCTACTAAATACAGAAGTTGGGCAAAATCGCGTTGGGTATATTGATATTATTAATCCATCTCTAAAGTGGGCGGTACTTTTGTATGGGAGGTACCATAACGGGCGTCGCTATACTTCCACTTTTTTCTCCAAAACTTATCCAGTTATAGCTTAATAAAATACAGAAAGTGGGCACGATCGTGTAGAGTGTATTGATATTATTATTCCATCTTTAAAGTGGGCGGAGTGGTACATTTGTATGGGAGGTACCAGAAGGGGCGTGGCTAGACTTCCAAATTTTTCTCCAATACTTTATCCTGCTTGAGCTTTACTAAGTACAAAATTTGGACACGATCGCGTTAGGTCTATTAATAAAATTAATCGATTTCTAAAGTGGGCGGTACTAGAAGGGGCGTGGCTAGACTTCCAATTTGTCTCCAAAACTTTATCCTGTTATAGCTTTACTAAGTACAGAATTTGGGTACGATCCCGATGGTTGTATTGATTTTATTACTCGATATCTAAAGTGGGCGGAATGATGTATTTGTATGGGAGGTACCTGAAGGGGCGGGGCCATGTAGCCCATTTGCAATACCGTAAGTAGTTTTGGGAAATATTAACTCGTGCAAAATTTCAAAACATTTGGTTGCGTCTTTAGAAAGTTATCGTGCGAACCAGCCGGACAGCCACCAGACAGACAGACAGACAGACGGACATGGCTCAAACGACTTAAAAAGTCATGAATGGAATTTGGTTCAAAGAAACCTAGGGTTGAAAGTAACTCCTTCTATGTGTTACACTTTTGGGTCGTATCAAATGATATATACCCTCATCGCTAAGGGTGATGGTATTTATAAAAACTAAAATCTAAGCACTTTGGTCATAATTTCCGATCTATTATGGATAGAACAGGTCTTTCGGTGGAGAAAGTTTATATGCAATTAAGTAAGAAACCAATAAGAAAGTTTCAGTCGGGCCACCCGACTTACATATACCCTTACCCTCAGTAAAACATAAAATTTTTTAAAGTATTCATATTATAACTCGTTTTCTAAACTGGGCAGAGTGGTACATTTGTATGGGAGGTACCATAAGTGGCGTAGCTAGACTCCCAGTTTTTTTTCTCCAAACTTTGTCCTATTATAGCTTAACAAAATACAGAATTTGGGTACGATCAATTTGAGTGTATTGATATCTCCAAAGTGGGCGGAGTGGTAGATTTGTATGGGAGGTACCAGACGGGGCGTGTTTAGACTTTCAGATTTGTTCCCCAAAACTTTATTCTGCTTAAGCTTTAGTAAATAAAGAATTTGGGCACGATCGCGTTAGGTCTATTTATAATCTCCAAAGTGGGCGGAATGGTAAATTTGTGTGGGAGGTATAAGACGGGGCGTGTCTAGACTTTCAGATTTGTTCTTCAGAACTTTATCATTTTAAAGCTTTACTAAATACAGAATTTGGGCACGATCGCGTTGAGTGTATTGCTTTATTATTATTTCATTTATAAAGGGGGCGGGGAATTTGGGCACGATCGCTTTGTTTGTATTGGTATTATTACTTCATCTCTAAAGTGGGCGGAATGGTACAATCGAATTTGGTTCAAAAAAACCTAGGGTCTAAAGTGACTCATTCTATGTGTTACACTTTTGGGTCGTATCAAATGATATATATCCTCCTAACCGTAGGGTGAGTCCGACTATCAGATGTTAAAGTGCAAGGCTGACATCACCGCCACCCAGGAGATGATATGGACAGGACAGGGATGCTCGCGACATAAAAATTGCGCCATCTTTTACAGCTGCCATGCGGAAAAGCACAAATTTAGATGTTGATATGTAAATGGCCAGAGACTCAGACAACTTGTCGCGCGGTTCAATCCTGTTAATGGTCGAATAGGCACAATCAGCATCAAGTTAAAATATTTCTTCTCCACGCTGATTTGTCCACATGCCTCTACGGAAGATAAAGACGATGAGATTTATGATATATTATATGAGTGAGCGTCTAGAGGAAACATACGACCGATGCCCTAGCCACGAATTTAAAATTGTTCTGGGAGATTTAAATGTAAAAATAGGAAGGAAAGATGATCCTGGTTCATTGATCGGTAAGTGTGCATACCGACACGTCAGACAACGGGATTAGGCTGGTTAGCTTTGCAGCGGCAATGAACATGGTAGTGGGAGGAACTATATTTCAACATAAAAAAATGAACAATGAACAAATTGGCTATCCCTCCACCTGACACCAAAAATCAAATTGTTCTTGTGGTAATAGATGGAAAGCAATTGCGCTGATCCGTGGTGTATTGGACTGTATTGGCTCGGATCATTATCTAGTTGTAGCTAAGGTACGCACAATATTGAATAGAGCGAATACACACATAACCAGTCACAAAGGAAGCTCGACGTCGTAAAGATAACCACCTACTTCTGACGTTTCCGATACCCAGTGGGGCAGCACTGGAATGTTCAAACCCGATACCATAAACCGTCTAAACGGTTTTTTTTTCTCCAAACCCGTATCCTGGTTTTTCCATAATTGTAATTTTCGAATACCCGTTTTAACCGAGTTTCTGATGTTGGTTAACCGGTTTTTCAACAAGTGGGTAAAGTCACAAATTTTAAGGTTGAGTTACTTGATATGTATTAACACAGAAATCGGCATATAGAAGGTTGTTTATGCTTATATGTTATTCTTCTGGAAAATCTCAAAGGATACTTTCAGAAAAATTTCCATAAGTTATTAAAACGACTGTCGGGTTTTATATGATAAACTATATTTGCCGTTATATCTTTAACTAAGCATCCAATCGCAAAAAAGTGCTTTTCTTGGGATCAACATACAATAGTTGTGTAATCCCTAAGATAAGTTTCCAAAATTTGTGAACAAAATATATTCCATTTTTATGCTAAGTTCAAATTTCCTTACAACTTCTGTTTGGATTGACTGAACAACCTGAGATTTAAATGGGATATAAATTTAAGCAAAACTGAATTCAAGAACTCTATTTAAGTAAAAATATGCTAAGTCGACTTAACATATTTTAGAATTAAGGTATCGATATACATATGTTAGTTTTATTTTATAATTTCCGAAAAATCGGACAAAATCGCTTAAACCTGTTTTTTACTAAATCAAAAATTCAAAAACCGAATTTTTATAAAAAGGTATTTTTCGAATAAGACCAAAAACACTATAGGCAGCACATAGCGCATTACATAACAACAACATGAAAAATGGATATGAAAAACGACTTTCATACAAACCCTGGTACGATAAAGAATGTCGCATAAAGTAAAAAAAATTAGATGCTGCTACAGCCAATTGTAATCCATGCTGTAAGGGAAAGGCACAAGTAGATAGCTATTAAAGCGAAAAAAACGTCAGATGAAGGAACGGGAGAACGCATATATATAGAGCGATAGAGGTGAAGCCCGAAAATTTTACAAGAAAGTAAAAGCAAAAGGCAACGGTTAAGGGCTTCTCACCTTTAAGGGCAAAGATGGAAATCTAGTAACAGAAATGCAGAGTGTGCTGTATATATGGACAGAACACTTCCAGCAATTGCTGATTCACGAAGGCAGTGCACGTGAAACCGAGGTAAGAAGAGCGATATCGCAGCTGCAAATAATAAAGCAGCCAGTGACGACGGACTTCCGATGGAGCTTTTTCAGCCCGGCGGTGATGAGCTGATAACCAGCACCAGCTATTACGCACGGTTTGGCTAAACGAGTGCGTGCCCGGTAAGTGGAGTCCAAGCGTATTGTGTCCTGTGGTGAAAAAAGGTGATCCACGTATGTCCTTCAATTACCGCTGGATTATTATTTTACCCATCGCATATAAGGTTCTGCCGAGTGTGCTATATGAAAGACGAAAGCCAGTGATATCCAACCTGATCGGTCTTTATCAGTGTGGTTTTTGACCTGGTAAATTAACAACTGATAAGATATTTACACTGCGGCAAATCCTGGAAAAGACCCAAGAGAAACAGATCGACACGTACCATCTTTCGTTGGCTATAGCCCGATACGACAGAAACTACTCGAAGCCATGGCTGAGTTTGGTATTCCAGCAAAGCTGATACGCCTTTGTGGAATGACGCTGACGGTCACGAAGTCTTCAGTAAAGATTAGCAAGCCCATACGACCCATTTTATACCAGGCGAGGCCTAAAACAAGACCTCTTTAACATAGAAATCCTTTTGCTATTAGGGACTGTTACGGACATACCAAACAATTCAATGACTGAGCTCTTTTTGGACAAACAAAAATCAAGCCTACCAGGTACTGGTTCAATCTGTCTTAATGTATGGCGCAGAATCTTGGGTAATGACTGAAGCGTATGAATTGATTCTGTCAGAATTCGAGGGAAAATACTTCGTAAAATATATGGACTCATTATCGATTATGGCTGTACCAGCTATAAACCGACATTAGCGTGACCAAACGCATAAAGGTACAGCGGTTGCGCACGGATGATGTCGCATGTTTGAAAAGTATTCGACAATAAACTCGATGGCTACCTATGAACCTGAGAAGAAGAGCGGGATATAGAATTTAAAAAAAAAACTTAATATCCCTTTATACCCCATGAATGAGGTATGGGATAGGTTCTCGCGTTGTCGTGAATTAACACGCATTCTAATTTTAGATTCACAACTAACGACACCTACTTGTTTATTGACGAATGCGAAAGTCACTGTTTAAGAACGAAGTTGCTGTCGACAATATCAAGGGGGCCGGCAATGAAAGAACAATTCAGGTGACTGGAGACAGAAATCGATCCATAGATCTCCTGCATGGTAATCACGTGTTCTTACCATCAGGTCCTTCGCAGTGTATTCAATTTTGGGAAAAAGTGATTTTTCTGTTAAATTCACTAATCGAATAAGGACTTTACAAGTGATTTTTCAAGCTCCTATAAAAGAGACACTAACTAAATAAAAGTTAGTAATGCTTAATACTATAAACTGTCTATTGCTCAAGGCATACGATCTTTACGTCCAGAATACGAAAAGTGTCAAAAAAACATCTTAAATGTTTGACTGCCAATAGAACTTTACTGGTTTACTGTAAGCGAGTTTTCTATCTTAGCGGTTTGTGGCATTATGTGTCATCTGTTTCATTCTCGAAGACCACTTTTCCCTACGACGAACCACACGTATGCAAAGGAAAGAAACCCATAAAAAAATAGAAATCTTTAAGTACTTCTTTTATATTTTTTAACTATGAGTGGCTGAAAATATGACAAGTAATAAAAAAAATATACATAATAATATTATTTCAGATACTATCACTTATGAAATATTGAAAAGTCTAGGTCGACATCTTGAGTTTTAAAAAATTTTGACTTTGGCAAATATATATAAATATTGCCAAACTGTTGCCACTGATGGAATGAAAACCACTAACACAACAACACATAACCATTAAAAAATAATAATATTTTATCAAACTTTTCGCCAATTTAATGTTTATTTTAATTACTGATTAAATCCCCACTCAAAACTTATCAATACTTCACAATATTAATCATCACCCAATTTTGTTGTTATTATTCTTTGGCTTAATTTTAACATTCTATCTTTAATAGTCTTTAACGGTTTATGCGACCATTTAAAGCTAATGTGAAAAAGTGATCTTTGTTTCCTATCATATCCAATCTAAGCCAGTACTCCATTTGTGGGGCATGAGGAGGGTAATCCTCCGCATCGACAGTGTAATTTCTCACATAGTATCTCTTACCCTAAAAGATTTAGTTTTCGCAACAGAAATATTAATTTTTTTTTATTAATTTCAACAGGACTTACGGCATAAACGGGGCATTTCGTGGGAAAGTTTCCTGAACGCATTAACTCACGCACAAGAGTTTTAAAAAACATATTTCTCTTCATGTCCTTAAGGCCCTCACAGCCATTAATGTCCAATTTGGCCAGGGTCAAGCGTTTATTGTTCTTTTTCACCACATCAAAGTTCAACTTCATTAAAAGTTCAGTTAAGTTCTTTAGCAAAGTTAACTCAACGGTCAACATTTTTCCATCATCGATTTTATAATTAAGTCCCTCGGCATAATTGGCGTTGGTAACGTTGACATTTAATTTAAATAAATCAATAGTAAAATCCCTCTGGAAAAAATACAAATACAAATTACAAATACAATTTTGCAAATTTGAATTTATATAAAAAGATGTTTGTTTGATTACCTTAGAATTTACGGGGTTTACTGATAAATCGACACACAACCATATCACTAGTAAAACTGGTAAGCACCTCATGCTGTTAACTCGTTTAATGCCTTATTGTCATCGATTTGTTTAGATTGAAGGGGTTTTTATTTTTAAACAATGTTTTCATTGTCATCAATTAAACACGAATTAGTATTAATATGTCTGCCATTTTGTCTACGTCTGCTATGGGAGGAAATCGAGATAGTGGCGATTACATTGTCTACTGGTTTACACAATGCAACAGTGAGTATAGTTTTTTAGCCCTTTTTTCTGAGCAAAGGTGTCACTTTTGTCTTTTTCTATCCATTGGAGTAATAACTCGCACAAACCACCTGTACTTACATTACAAACCCTAATTTCGTTTTTATATTAAATGTCCGCAAATAGGGTCAATATCGTTTTCCGTGAACTATTGAAATGGGTCCCTATTAAAAGAGTACTTGCATAGGGGGGATGGTGATATGAGTACCCAGAATACCTTAATTTCAATTTACACTCCATGAATTAGCTAAGGGTTAGCTTCTCAGATTATTTTAAATTAACACGCTCTCTACATTTTTTTGACTGGATACAGGAATCAAACCATGGATTTCCCGTATAATATTCGCGTGTTTTAACCGTCATGCCACTGTCGGCCGTACCCAGAAGTAAAATTGCTTTACGCTACGTTTACGCTTTCTGTCGCTTTAGTGCGCACATATTTATATCATCACCCTTAGGGATGAGGGTATATATCATTTGATACGACCCAAAAGTGTAACACATAGAAGGAGTCACTTTAGACCCTCGGTGTCTTTGAACCAAATTCGATTGATGACTTTTCAAATCGTTTGAGCCACGTCCGTCTGTCTGTCTGGCTGTCCGGCTGGTGCGCACGATAACTTTCGAAAGACGCAACCAAATGTTTTGAAATTTTGCCCCGCCCCTGCTGGTACCTCCCATACAAATTCATCATTCCGCCCACTTTAGAAATCGAGTAATAATATCAATACGCCCAATGGGATCGTGCCCAAATTCTGTACTTAGTAAAGCTATAATAGGATAAAGTTATTGAAAAAAAAACTGGAAGTCTATCCACGCCCCTTCTGGTACCTCCCATACAAATGTACCTTTCCGCCCACTTTAGAGATGGAGTAATAATATCAATAAATCCAACGCGATCGTACCCAAATTTTTTATTAAGTAAAGCTAAAGCAGGATACAGTTTTTGGGAAAAAAACTGGAAGTCTAGCCACGCCCCATCTGCTACCTCCCATACACATCTGGTACCGCCCACTTTAGAAATCGATTAATATTATTAATAGACCAATTCTGTATTTAGTAAAGCTATAACAGGATTAAGTTTTGGAGAAAAAATCTGGAAGTCTAAACACGCCCCTTCTGGTACCTCCCATACAAATGTACCACTCCGCCCACTTTAGAAATAGAGTAATAATATCAATACACTCGACAAGATCGTGCCCAAATTCTGTATTTTGCTATGTTTAAATAGGATAAAGTTTTGGAGAAAAAATTAGAAGTCTAGCGACGTCCCTTATGGTACCTCCCACACAAATGTACCTTCCGCCCAATTTAGAGATTTAGTAATAATATCAGCGATCGTGCCCAAATTCTGTATTTAGTAAAGCTATAACAGGATAAAGTTTTGGAGAAAAATCTTTAAGTCTAGACACGTCTCTTCTGGTACCTCCCATACAAATGTACCACTCCGCCCACTTTAGAAATCGAGTAATAATATCAATATAATAGAAAATTTTTTGTTTTACTAAGGGTGAGGGTATATGTAAGACGGGTTGCCTGAACTTTCTTACTGGTTTTTTACTCGGTGGTTCGGCGTTAGCTTACCCTAGGGTGATTCAAGTAAGTATCCATGTAGTGAGTTAAGGGGTAGGTAGTTCAAGTATGGCCAATCGACACCTCCAATTCTGCAGGGCGCCTAATTGCAAAAAGGAACTTAATTTGTGATAACTATACAAGAGTTGGAAAATCACTAGGGTACGGTTAAGGTCTCACCTCTTATATAGGAAAAACTATAAACGCGTGTATCTCCTAAACTAAGCGCCTAATCGCAAAAAGGATTTTAATTTGTGATCAATATGCGAGAGCTGGGAACTCACTTTGCTAATATTGGAATCTTATAGTGAAATGGTTTAAGAAAGAGGTCATGTTCTACAAAAACATAATGTTGTTTTAGTGGTGAAGGACCAAACGTAATTGCCCTGAAACATTATAAACTATTGGTCTGTAAATTACACAGCCTGCGCTAGAATCTATACTATCTATTATATTATCCTTGACCAAGCGGTTATTAAATTCGTAATCTACGATGAATTCAAAGAAAATTTAACCAAGAAACCATGGGTCTAAAACTAAAATCGAACCCGGCTTTTAACGAAAAGTTTTTCGTATTTCATATTATGTGCGCTATAGTGTTGTATGGATATCCATAGCACACCCCCTAATTATATGTGGTTGGGAATAAAAATTCTTAAGCCAAAAATTGGGGAGATGTTGTGGAGACAAATTGCTGGGCATCGTGGACAAAAGTGGTGGAGGGAGGGGAAAAATTCACAACAAATGTGTTAAAATGTGTGACCGACCCCAGTTAATTTTCAATCCCAATATTTTCCCCAAACATACCCCCATCACCACTTCTACTGGGACTCCCATACAAAATTTTGTTTTGTTTTAATATTTGCTACCACCGCACAGTGGGGAAAAAAAAGTTTTTTTGGACATTTGAAATTTTATGCCGCAATTTTTGACCGATTTTCAAAATTCTTTTTTTGTATTATTGAAAACAAAATTGTGCACAGAATGTACGTTTTTTTTATTTTGAATTCCTTACCGTTATTTTTTTTTAAAATTTGTCAAAGTCGAAGAAAAAATAATTTTTGACTTTAATGTCAAATATTTTTTGGAATACATGTCCTAAAAATTTCGAACTTACCTTAATTAATGTAAACATAAGTTACGAATTAAAATCATTGAAAAAATAAGACTAAAAAATTTTTTTGGCTCAACTGCAAGCAAATATATGGAGGCACTATTTTCACACTTTAACTCAGTGTCTTGCTCATAATTATTATCCGATGAGAACAAAACTTAATTTACAACCTGGAAAAGTTTTAAGAAAGTCGTCTGTAAAAAATAAGCCAAATCGGTAAAGGTCATCATGCAATTTTTTTGCATATGTACCAAAATAATGCATTTTTAAAATGAAAATAAAATAAAATTTTGTGTTTACAAGTAGCCTAAGTGGTGTGCTATCCATTTAAAAAACCAATACCATTATACATTACATCATCTGTCAAAAAGAGAAAATTTATTAAACACATATACAAAATTCAAATATATTTGCAATATATGGGGCTTAAAATCGCAATATAAACATTTCATATGTATTAGTAGGCTTAATTATGTTTGCCTTGTGATATTTTGATACATAAATGAAAATAGGAGAGTGTAACCAAAATTTTTCCAATTTCTTCAGGAAATTTATCGATTTTTGGGTTAACTTTAGTATTGAAATTTATAAAGTTTTTAAGCCTTTCAAAAATTTTCTTATTTTGACAGATGATGTAACATATTAAGGTGTTCGTCTTTTTAAATAAAAAGCACACCACTTAGCCCTTCTTGTAAACACAAAACAGTACTTTATCAAAGTTTAAAACTGCAATATTTTGGTACATATGCAAAAAATTTGCATGGTGACTTTTACCGATTTGGATTAGTTTTTACAGACGACTTTCTTAAAACTTTTCCAGGTTGTAAATTAAGTTTTGTTCTCATCGGATTATAATTATGAGCAAGACACCGAGTTAAAGTGTGAAAATAGTGCCTCCATATATTTGCTTGCAGTTGAGCCAAAAAAAATGTTTAGTCTTATATTTTCACTGATTTTAATTCGTAACATATGTTCACATTAATTAAGGTCAGTTCGAAATTTTTAGGACATGTATTCCAAAAAATATTTGACATTAAAGTCAAAAATTATTTTTTCTTCGACTTTGACAAATTTTTAAAAAATAACGGTAAGGAATTCAGAACAAAAAAAAACGTACATTCTGTGCACAATTTTGTTTCCAATAATACAAAAAAAGAATTTTGAAAATCGGTCAAAAATTGCGGCCTAAAATTTCAAATGTCCAAAAAAACTTTTTTTTCCCCACTGTGCACCGCCCAAACTGCCCCTAGAGGAGTCAAGTGTATGACCGACCCCCAATATTTTTGCAACCCTTACAGTTTCTCAGATCATTTCGACATTTTATCTTCAACCCTTAAGTTGGTCACCATAAAATTTTTTTACTTTTATAATTTTGTATGAAATCAGCTTCCACCGCTCTATCTGCCCTAAAGCTGCCCCTAGAGGAGTCAGATGTATGACCGAGCCCCAATCTACCGTCTATCTTCAACCCTTAATTTGGTCACTATCAAAGTTTTTTACTTTTATAATTTTTTTTATAAAAGCAGGTCCTGCCGCTCCCTTGTATTACCCTCCTAACATTTTTTGCATTTAAATTTTTGATATATCAAGTGGGCGTAGTCCCGCCCATCGGAACCTACTTTTTAAAACGCGATATATGTAGAACATTTTCACCAAATGCCTTGAAAATTTGTGTTGATGCATTTGACAGTAAAATTCGTGACCGAACAAAAAATGGACGATATCGGTTCAGTGGGCGTGGCATACAACTTGAAACTTTAAGCGGCTGTATCTCATGATCTATCAAAGGTATAAAGAAGATATTTGGTATATACTTATGTTGTTCGTACAGTTCGAATTACAGCCAGGGTGGAAGTGGACGTCGTCACGTCCCCTTTTAAAAATAGTTCTGACGGCTATTCTAATAGACCGTTTGTTATGAAAACTTCACAATGTGGTACTGTTGGCCTACTTATAGGCTTTACTTGGTTGTGAAAGGGGTTATCATTGCCCATACAACTTGAAATTTAAGATGGCTATATCTCATAACATATTGGGTGCCGTTGGGGATGTAAAGTGAATCTTGTATCACAAGCAGACTCACAACCTCCTTCGTAGTGGCACCTGGGCAACGTTGTGCGTGATATTTTTATCAGGTCCTTTACTGGCTATGAAAGCACGAGAAAGAAATAGTAAAAAACGGAATCCCCCAAATGTTGACGATCCTCCAAACGAAATAAGGACCAAGATTTTACGATATGCACCTGGAACGTCCGGACTTTCTATATAGAAGGTGCCACTATTCGACTGCCGAATGTGCTTAAAAAATATAAGGCTGACATCACCGCTAGAGTTTCTCTCCCGGGATTCCCGGTCGTTTTTGATTCCCGGTTTCCCGGGAAATCTTCCGGGATTCCCGGGAAATTGAAACACCTTTAGCAGATCAAATTTTAGAAGCTTTACAGAAGCGAATTGAAGAAAGAAGGGGCAAGCGACTTTATACTTTAGTGGAGTATCTTAAAGATCCAACAGTATTTGATAAGAATGTTAATAACTTATTTCAAACCGCTTCAAAACAAAATGTGATCGCGTACGCTGAGCAAATTTATACTCGTCTTTTTAAAGAAGACGTTATCGTCCTATTGTCCTATTTGTGACATTAGTACCGAAAGACCATTTGAGGATATTTTAACCGATGCCATAACAAATGCGATGTTGCATCATGTAATAGACTACTTATTTACTCGATAAAAAGGATTTACAATTTTTCGAAGCAAGTGGAAAAGCAACGGAAAATGTCACTATTTTATCGAATGCTCTTCTGGCAATAAGTCCAACATTAGTTGAAAGGGAAAGAATGTTTTCAACAACAGGGAAATTTGTAAATAGAATTAGAAGCAGACTGTCTGGTGATACTATTAACGCTCATTTTGTTTTCAAAACATATTTTCAAAATGACATTAACTTTTATTGTTTAACTCATATTTTTATATACATACACATTAAAATTAATGTTTTTCGTTTGTTATGGTTTTGTTTGTAATGTTTTTATTTTTTTTACTTGCAGCTTGTACTATATAATCTCATACTGCAAAAATGAAAAAAATTAACATAGTTTGTCTTGTTTTTCTACTGCGCGAAAATTCCCGGGAAATCCCGGGATCCCGGGAAAGGCAAAAATTATTCCCGGTTTCCCGGGAAATGAAAAGTCCGGGAAAAAGAGAAACTCTAATCACCGCCATCCAGGAGATGAAATGGACAGGACAATAATGTTCGCGACGTTAAAATTGCGTCATCTATTACAGCTGCCATGCCGAAAATAACGAATTTGGATGTGGATTTGCAGTTGGCGAGAGACTCAGACATCTTGTCTCGCGTTTGAATACTGTTAGTGATCGGATAGCCG
This sequence comes from Muscina levida, assembly GCA_964034835.1. Taxonomy (NCBI): domain Eukaryota; kingdom Metazoa; phylum Arthropoda; class Insecta; order Diptera; family Muscidae; genus Muscina; species Muscina levida. Next base: position 68,480,903 of record OZ035883.1, read on the forward strand.
CAATCCGCATCAAGGCGAAATATTTCTACATCACGCTGATTTGTGCTTATGACCCGACGGAAGATAAAGACGATGAAAGCTGGACATCGCGAAGTGCAAACCCCAGAGATAGCCACTGCCTGCTCTCCCAACTACTTCGACACAACGCCTCTACTTCTGACGTTCCCGATACACAGTGGCAGCATTTTGCGCATTCCATGGCAACGCCGCAACAACCGTGCTAGGATATGAAAAACGGCGCTCAGACGAACCCTGGTACAATAAAAAATGTCGCAAAGCGTCTGAGGAACAGGATACTGCTTAAAGGCAACGCTACAGCCAATTATAACCCGTGCTGCTAGGGAACGACACAAGGACACAATAAAACAAGTATGAATCATGAGCTGTACACTGACATTGACGTGGTCAGACGCATTAAGGTGCAACGGTTGCGTTGGCTTGGTCATATTGTATGCATGGACGAAATGTTCCAGTTCGAAAAGTCTTCGACAATGAACTCGATGGACGGCGCAGAAGAGGGCGATCAAAAATCCGTTGGAAAGAGCAGGTTACTGAGAACCTTACAGAACTTGGTGTGACTAACTGGAGAAGAAGCGCAATATTTTTCTACGTACGGTATATCATCCAATTGGATTGCAAAGAAGTGCCAGCTAAATAAGTAAGAATATCTCATAACATATCAGAGGTATGAAGATGAGATGGGATCTACAACGAAATGTATAACGTGGCGTTGGTACTACTTAAAGGCAAATGCTTCCAAATATGTAATAACAGGTTAGTATGATAAGTCCTGCAAGGCCATAGAACGATGCTTATGACAGAGATCTCCAGAATGAGAGGTATTGCAATCGCTCCTGGAATTAAATTTGCCTCCAAGACAAAGTTTATCATCAGGTCAAGAAATGTTATCCGATCCACTTGATCCGTTGGGATTGTTCGAAGACAAGCATCTTTGTAAATCGGACACTAAGTCTGTACATCGAACATTTAGCCTGTCCAGAACTTGTACGAGCCTCTGCAATCGGGCCAAAGCCTGCACAATAGGACCTTGAGTCTGTTCAACAGACAAAAGTATGCACAACGAGTCCCAGAACTTATACAACCGAGCTACGAGCATGTAGAATCGGGCTATATGCCTGTTCAAACGGACCTTGAGTCTTTGCAACGAGTCCTCGTATTTGTAAGGTCAGGGTCTGTTTAGAGTTGTTCTTATTTTTTTCTGTTCCAAGACCTTAAAAATTTCGCCAGAAGATCCTAACGAATGTATCTGCAAGTCCTTGACGTACAACGCCACCCGTATTACAGCCACGTCAAGCCTGTCCTGTTTTCCGTCACCGAATTATCGTCGCTTGAGAAATCACAGAAAAGGGTGCTGATGAGGTAGTTTTGCAACTACCAAAATAGCTATCCGCACTGTCAGCTGCCCCATAATCCATTTCACACAACTCTTATAAAACAAACTCTATTAGCAATAATAGAGTAGATCTTAAACCGAAAGATGAAAAAATCAACATTCAGCCCAATCGACAAACAAAACAAGAGTAGAGTAAGTTCGGGTTTTGTGGAATATGAGGGTAATGTAGAACCTTCCTTTGTTTCGGAAACTAAACAATATTTGGCTACTCTTCTTGTATGTGTACATTATCTAATAGATAATATTGAAATATGCAAAAAAAAAGGTTCGATTCGCAAATGGGATCCAATGGACATGAATTCCACATTACCATTCAATTTGTATACCCTCAACCTGCGGGTACGACCCAAAAGTGTAACACATAGAAGGAGTCACATTAGACCCTAAGTTTCTTTGAACCAAATTCGATTCATGACTTTTTAAGTCGTTTGAGCCATGTCCGTCTGTCTGTCCGGATGGTGCGCACGATAACTTTCAAAAGACGAAACCAAAGGTTTTGATACTTTGCACGAGTTAATATTTCACCAAAACTACTTACGTTATTGAAAATGGGCTACATGGCCATGCCCCTTCTGGTGCCTCCCATACAAATGTACCATTCTGTTAGTGACAATAAAAGTGAGTCCGTTACCCCTGTTAACTACTGTAAGTTTGTTCTCAATAATAAAGTTGAAAAGCCAATCAAACATTAACCTAAGGGGTGAGATGTTTGATTGGCATGCGCATATATGACTATCTTACGGTGGGTCAGTTGTATCATCTTCATGGTCGTGTGCCATGTATCAACTCATAATCCAATTTACCTGCTGCAGTACATCTGTCGTTATCGCTGAAATCACTTAGAATAAAAGCTTTAAGGGTGTTCTTGACCATAATACATGCTCTGGTCTTACCTGATCCGGCGCCGTACAGAGAACATTAGCCTTCTTTGTTGAGTCCGCAGAGACGGTCTTTATTTATCCACGGGTTTTGGATGCATATAATATCCTCCGTAGCTGATGTTATTCGAAAGAGTAAAGCGGCTAACGCTGCTTTTCAATGGTGAAGGTTAATTTGTGTGACCTTCACTACAATTGATCGCTGTGGATGACAGTTATGTTAGCGTCCTCTGGGACGTCGTCAGATTCCAAGAGGTCGTTCTCATCTATTGCTACGTTCATCTTGCCAAGGAATTCGCTCGCCAGGTTTGATACCGAGTTAGTTTCTTCATTGACAGATGGACACGCCGTTTTGTCGTCTTCGATGTTGGAGCTCCCTTGAGCTGTAGACTTCTTTTTGTCGTCGCTTTTGTAGACACGCAGGAAGATGGAGTCAAATCAAGTGGCAGAAGTGTGTCACTATTAAGTGTTATGGTGGCCTTTCTGGAGTCTTCCAACGCTTCAGTTACTTTAACTACTTTCCAGGCCTGTGTGTGTAGTTGAGGATTACTGTATTAAGGAATTGCCAGGATTTTCATAGGGTCGGAGTCGGTTCAGCGGCAATAGATCGTGGCCTCTGTAAAACATCGGCAAGATGTATTGCTTCGAGTCTCGCCCCAGGAAAAACCACCCCGAGCTAGTTGTGCTAAGCGTTCAACTGCACAAGCAACGAGTTAGATGTATCCCTGATACCAACCAACATCATGACATTGCAGTGGTGGTCCGGGTCGCTCCCGAACGAATTTTAGGAACGCTACAGTAAGGGAAAAGACAACTGATTTTCAATTTCTTGAGAAAATAGTGCCGTTGTTGTTTTTATGGTCTATGATCGCCAAGATAAGGTGGTATTTAGCGACATCCTTATACGATCTTTGTTATGTCCGTGCAGGATTTAATTCGGATTTTTTGGATCCCGGAAGGGCAGTGTCCTCAGACCGCTGCCGTTTAGGCAGATGACTTCCGTTTAGTATTGTCATTTTCCGCAGGAGGTACGCTATCTTTTAACTCCTCGATGTAGGATTGTGCCCATTGGAGAGAACTCTTTCCCTGCTCCGTGAACTCGTCGACCGGTTTGTCACCGAACCGACTAATTACACTATTAGGGGAACGCCTGGTAAGGAGGCCTTACAGGAAGGTATTTTGTGCCTAGTTACTATAAATTGAAAATTTTAAACGCGTTTATCTCGGACTCGAGTTTTTTCAGTTATGCCGGTCTTGCACAAAGTGAGCGTTATGTAAAGAATACAATGATGCAGTTAAAATAGTTATTTAAATTAATTAACCAATGTATAAGTTGTTCCAAAAATAGCAACAATTATTTTTCAAATTTATTTCTCATACAGAACCGAATGAGGTTGTCCTAAAAATAGTTTATTATTATTATTGACTATTTATCATATAACCTAAATACTTGACGGGTAAGATATAATACCTGGTACACTGTTACGCTTGACGTTGTTTATTTGAATTTGTTACAAACATCCATTAGTGCTACAATTTGACATAGGCAGACAAAAATTATAAATAACACATATTCTAAATTTTACAAGTGTTTTGTAACTGCACAAATATTGGAAAATTAGATCGATTATTTAACATCCGCCACTAATTTCGTAGTTTAACGCCATATTGAAAGTAATTCACATTTAATAAATGTTAATTAAGCAATGACAATGATGATCACCGGTAAAAACTATCAGTTGAAATACGCACAACCTGACGATGGTTAAGAATTTTATACAAATTTGTGTTATAGTTCTGATGTTGTATCAAGTGGAAGCTAAGGCACTTTCTCGCTATTATGCCATCCTGAAAATTTAGGAGTAATCTTTTTTCTCTCTGTTTTTTTTTATTTAGCGCGACTTTACTATAGAAGTAACTGACTTCAAGATGAAAATCATCAACGCCTCCCTTTTAAAGTCTGTGCATAGTAATGTCGTTGGGCATAAAATGCTGCATGCAGATTTCGTGTTGCTACAAAACATGACTGCTTTTAATATGACCATCAATATTGGTATTATCAAAAAAGACAATAGGTTTGTCAGCCTATCGAAATTTGTTTTGGACGGTTGTGCCAGTCTGCATGCTGCCCATCATACTAATTTTTTCCGTGTGATGTTTCGTGAGATCCTTCGTACCAGTAATATCGGCGAATGCCCATTTATTGCGGTGAGTGTTATTTAAAATATTGTCAGTTAATGGAATTGAATGTTTTAATTTGTTAAATTTTAGGGGAAATTGTATGCAATCAGAAATTATACAATAAAGGATGATGATTATCCGCCATTTACGCCACCCATGTCCTGGCAAGTCATGTCCGAGATTGTAGTGGAACAAAAAGCAGCAACTTCTGTCATTGTTAACGGACGTATACGAAAATATTAAGGCAATATTTTTCTATACCAGGAGTAGTACTTATAACCTGTGACACATTTACAAGCTTGCCTGACTAGATGGCGAATTATTGTTCTTTAATACAAAGATATTGTAAATTGTTAGAAAAAAAATATAAATATAATAATCGGGATTAATGTTCAATTTCTTAAAAGTAAAAAAATTATTTGCTATATAGGGTAAAGTAACCATATATTAGCATGACGTTATGTTACTGAAATACAAAATTTACCAATCTTCTTCTTCTTTACTGGCAGCAACAACAGAAATTAATCTATCAGTAGCCGCACGTAGAAAAGCTTTCCAAGCGCTTCGGTGTTTTGCGCTCCGTAGATAGTTCGTCATACCAAGCTTACTTAACAGTTCCGTCACCTGGTCTATCCATCGGAGTTTTGGTCGCTCCCTCCTGCGCCGCCCATCGAGTTTATTGCCGAAGACTTTTCGAGCCGGAGCGTTTTCGTCCATTCGTACAACGTGTCCAAGCCAGCGCTTGACCACGTCAATGTCGTAGTACAGCTCATGATTCATTCGACGACAGTACTTGCCGTTCACGATGATGGGTCCAAATATTTTGCGGAGTATTTTTCTCTCGAAGACTCCCAGAATAGATTGATCCGCTTGTGTCATTACGCAGGATTCTGCGCTGTAGAGCAAGACAGGTATGATCAGAGTCTGGTAGAGCTGGATCTTTGTTCTTCGAGAGAGCGCTTTGCCGTTAAATCACTTGCTTAGCGCATAGTAGCAGCAGTTTGCGATCAATACTCGTCGTTTGATTTCGAGGCTGATATTATTATTTTTGTTTATGGCGGAGCCAAGGTAGACAAAATCATCTACCACTTCAAAGTTATAGTTGGCGGAGCCAAGGTAGACAAAATCATCTACCACTTCAAAGTTATAGTTGTCACGTTCACGCAGCGTCCCAGACGCGTGGACTCTTTGTTCGTTGAAACAAATAACTTGGTTTTGTCCTTGTTCATCACCAGACCCACTTCAGCCGACTGCTTTTCAATGCTCGAAAAAGCCGCAGTAACATCTCGCAATCCACGTCCAATAATATCTATATCAACAGCATACGCGAGCAACATGTGGCTTTTGTTAAATATGGTGCCTTTCCTGTTTACTGCTGCTTTCCGCATGATCATCTCCATTACGATGTTAAAGAGATCGCAGGACAGACTATCGCCTTGTCTAAAGCCTCGCTTGGTAGAAAATGGCTCTGACAGATTTTTGACAATTTTCACTGAAGACTTCATGTCACTCAGTGTCATCCCGCAGAGTCGAATTAGCTTTGCGGGGATACCAAACTCAGCCATAGCATCCAACAATTTCTGTCGTATCGGACTGTCAAATGCAGCTTTGTAATCGATGAACAGATGGTAGGTATCGATCTGCATTTCTTGGGTCTTCTCCAGGATTTGTCGTAGCGTGAATATCTGATCGGTGGTGGATTTACCAGGTCACATAAAACATAACACACTAGACAGGACCTTGTTTGCGATGGGTAAAAGGCTTATCCCGCGATAGTTGGTACACACACTAGGATCGCCTTTCTTAAGCACGGGACATAGGACACTCAGATTCCAATCATCGGGCATGCACTCCCTGGGCCAAATCGTGTTTATGAGCTGGTGCATGCATGTTACGCCGCAGTCGGGCAACCCGACTTACATATACCCTCAGTAAAACATTACATTTTCTATTATATTTATATTATTACTCGATATCTTAAGTGGGCGGAGTGGAACATTTGCATGGCAGATACCAGAAGGGGTGCGGCTAGACTTCCAGATTTTCTCTCCAAAACGTTATCCTGTTATAGCTTTACTGAATACAGAATTTGGGCACGATAGCGTTGGGTGTATTGACATTATTACTCCATCTCTCAAGTGGGCGGAATGGTACATTTGTATGGAAGGTACTCTAAGGGGAGTCGCTAGACTTCAAATTTTCTCAAAAACTTTTTCCATCTTGAGCTTTACTAAATACAAAATTTAGGCACGATCGCGTTAGGTCTATTAATAATATTAATCGATCTCTAAAGTGGGCGGTACCAGATGGATATGGGAGGTACCAGATGTGTCGTGGCTAGACTTCCAGTTTATTCTCCAAAACTGTATCCTGCTATAGCTTTACTAAATAAGGAATTTGGGTACGATCGCGTTGGATTTATTGATATTATTACTCCATCTCTAAAGCGGGCGGAGTGGTACATTTGTATGGGAGGTACCAGAAGGGGCGTGTCTAGAATTTTTTCTCAAAAACTTTATCCATCTTGAGCTTTACTAAATAGAAAATTTGGGCACGATCGCGATATGTCTATTAATAATAATAATCGATTTCTAAAGTTTGCGGTACCAGATGGATATGGGAGGTACCAGAACGGGGATATGGGGTCTCCAAAACGTTATCCTGTTATAGCTTTACTTAATACAGAATTTGGGAACGATCCCGTTGGTTGTATTAATATTATTACTCGATTTCTAAAGTGGGCGGAATGGTACATTTGTATTGGAGGTACCAGAAGGGGCGGGGCCATTTAGCCCATTTGCAATACCGTAAGTAGTTTTGGGGAGATATTAGATTGTGCAAAATTCCAAACCATTTGGTTGTGTCTTTCGAAAGTTATCGTGCGTACCAGCAGGATAGACAGACAGACGGGCATGGCCTAAACGACTAATAGTATTTGGTTATAAGAAACCTAAGGTCTAAAGTGACTTCTTCTATGTCTTACACTTTTGGGTTGTATCAAATGGTATATACCCACAAATTCTGACGATCCCGATTGAAGAATATGATATAAGAATATGTAACCGAAATGTCTAAACTCTCTTCAGAACTCTCTTCTAACACAAGACAAACATCACTGCCATACAGGACACGACACGTCAAAAAAAACTCTGTCATCTTTTACAGCTGCCATGCAGTAAGACACGAATTTGGATGTGAGTTCATAGTTGGCAAGAGACTTCGACATCTGGTCTCGCGGTTTAACCCTGTAAGGAACTCTCAAAATGGTCACAATCCCCAACAAGGCGAGAAATTGTTTCGTCAAACCGATTTCTGTACACGCCCCAACGCACGGTGGGGTAAATTCACGATCTGGGCGGCCAAAATTCGATTTCTCAAAAACCAATGTTTTTAATAATTTCCGATTGTAGGGTAAAGAGAACAAAATGCTTCACTAGATTCCGTTATTTTTTCATTCCATTTTGCTTACATTCGTTTTCTACACGCTGTTAAAGTTACTTGTTGCTAATTGTGCATTTTCTATTTGTGCCCAGGTAAAGCAACAATTTTGGCAGGCTGTGGGAAGGCGGGTGTTTAGTTTAAACATTTAAGTAAAATGGAAAATAATAAAGCAGGTTAATATTATTTAATACACTTCGCTAAATAAAATTATAATTCAAATTCATACTAGTAAAGCAGCATTGAAAAATATGGTATTTTTGTCAATTTCAATGGGTAACAAAATCGATCTATGGACAAAAAGTTATGCATCACCCCTTTTCACCCCTTCAATCTGTGATTATATATAATCTTTAACATCGTATTGTTCATATGGAAAAAAAATTTTGCGGTTTTGTGTTTTATAGCCATTTACCTACTGCGGAAGAATGAACTATATTTTCTGCGGTTTTACTTAACCACTTTAGTTAACATACAGGATGTCCTATATCTCTATGCATTTATAGTTAGAGGGTATCCAGACGAATAAAAAGTTATAGGGAGGTAGGCCTCTAAAATGCAACCTTGTGGAGATATATGGGAAATACTTGGAATCTTAAAATTTTTATAAAAACCATTTTTTGTATAAAAACGGTCACAACCTCTACCCTCCGAATGTTCACATATTATTATTTTTTACGCCTCACCAAGTAATATTTAACCATTCTGTTTTATAAATTTGCTTCAAATAATTTTGGCCGCCCAGATCGTGACTTTACCCCACTGTGCGACGGAAGACGAGGACATTAAAGATGCATTCTATGAGAGTCTGGAGGAAATATGTAACCGATGCATCTCATTTAAAATCATCTGGGAGATTTTAATGATAAAGTTAAAAGCAAAGATGCTCCTGGTTCTGCAGTCAGAAATTTAGTTGACGTAGCAAAACCTTCAGTAGCGGATTACGACTGAGATAGCCAATGCCTTCTCCAACCAACTCACTTCTCCAACCCTCATCCCGATGTCCCCGATTCACAGTGGTAATATGTTGCACATTCTATAACCACCGTTGCAACGACCATACTGTTACGATGAAGAATGTCCGAGAGTAAACTCTTAAAGTCTTCGAAAGCGAAAATCATGGTTGACGGCGTATGAATCATGTGCTGCAAAACGACATCGACGTTGTCAAGGGTGCCCAAGGAGACCGAATGCGGATATGTTGTACGAATGAATGAAAATGCCTCAGCTCGATAAGTTTCCGACAATACAATCGATTGGCGTCGCAGGAGTTGGCGACCAAAACATCGTTGGCTAGACCACGTTAATGTGTTGATATCGCTTATTTACCTACTGAAATAACCTGCCTGCGAGTTAAAAAGATCTTAAGGGGTTTCAACATCTCTTGGGCATTTGACATACACGCATTCAGGTCATCAATATAAAATCTACTCTTATAAAAAAAGTTAGAAGTAAAATTGGTGGTAACAAACGGAATGGAAGTTTTTATATAAGTTTTTAATTTTCATGCTTTTGAAGTCCATCCATGTGCTACTCTCTGTCCGTTTCGGTAATATGATATTATGTAGAACTGATTTGTTTAATGGTCTAAAAAATAAACTAATTTTTGAGAAGAACTTATGTTAGGTAAATATTTATTTTGGACTTTAATTTTCATTTTTAAACATTTTAATGATTATTTTTTTTAATATTTACTTAACTTTACTTTAAGTGTTTCTTTAGGCCAAATTGTTTTCCAAGCACAAGAGTGATTTTCGTGAGCTATCATATCATCACATTAGTTTCCACGAATTCGACCTTGAAATATAACCGTCGCGGAGTGTTTGCGATATATTATAAAATCCAAACTCATAAAGAATGCCATCTTTGGCGTCAAAGGAGGAAAATCCTCTGCTCTTACTGTAAAGTTGTTCACATAGTACAGCTTGTTCTAAAAATGTATATATTAAAAGCGTTATAAACATTCTGTTTAGGTCTACACAATATGCTTACACCCAGTACAGGACATTTTTTTGGTATATTACTAATGCGAAACACTTCACTCATGAGCAATTTCACGAAATTATTTTTTAGCAAGTTTCGCAAAAGTTCGCATCCTTTCAAGTCAATTCTCAAGAGTGTAATAAACCGATTGTCCTTTTTCTGCATTTTAACTGTGAGGATTATGTTAAAATCCGTAACGCTTTTCTGTAACATAAAATCGAAGTACAACACGTTAAGACCGTAAACCTTAGAAGTCGCACGAGTGACAAAGACGGGATCAGTAACATTGACGCCTACATGTTCCACGTCAACTGCAAAATCACGCTAAAAATAAAAATATAAGAGTTCTGAATTAGTTTTATGTTTATGTGTACGATTTTTTGTCTTTCTAAGATGGGCTTCCTAAACACAAATCACGACTCCTTTGTTGGTGAAAAAATATGTTTGACGTGTCTTCTTGGGGCCTGCCGTGGCATGATGGTTATGACACGTGTGAGATCCATGGTTAAATTCCTGTCTCAGTTATCTACATTTTCTTTTATCACAGCCCCCTAGACGACAACTTTGCAGTATAGTGTTACGTCAATCGGCATGTCTTGCAAAAGCTTATCACGTTCTTGTAAAAGCTTCTGACGTTCGCATTCGTCTATAAACATGTAGGTGCCGTATCTTGTGAGTCTTAAAATTAAAAGACTTTTCCATACCTCCCAGGAAAATTTTTCAGAACTTGTTGCGAATGGTATTGAAACTAGAATCGTTTCTTTTTTAATCGAAATTCTATTCTGTATCTGGTTCCATATAACCGATTATGTACAACATGTTGCACCACAGATTCCGTAGAACAGAAAATGAATATTCGTATTCGAAATAAGTATTTTTTAGAGGGTATTTATTAAGAAAAACTCAAAAATCTCAGTTAAAATATATTTCGAACTAGCACCCAATTGAAAACCAATTAAATTTCAAAAAAATAGCACTTGTAATTCAGTTGTGTAGCAATTCATTTCATAACAGGTTCCAGGAGAACATGTTGGTTTTGGGACAATTTCAAACAAAAATAATGTATTGTGCAACCGAAAGTGGAACTTGTTACTTATCAGTAAAAGCTGTTCTGTAATTGTTTCTTAGCAACAAAATATTTTGCTGGGCTCATTCATGCGATGTAGAGAGAAATTAAGTTGTTTTTTGTATTCTATCATTGTTGTTGTAAATGATATATAGATTATTATTCTAACATCACATAACGGCACCTCATCTCTATAGACAAATGCGAACGTCTGCTATTTGAGAAGTTGCTGTCGATGAAAGAAATACAGATGACTGAAACAGGAATCGATGCCTGGATCTCCGACATGATAGTCGCGTGTTCTAACCATCATGCTACGACTAACCCCTTTCCATTTTTAAATAAAGAAAAAAATCTAATCTACATCTCGTACTATCAAAGTTTTCACACTTTTTACTTTCCGTACCCAGTATAAATCAGCTACAATATTTTATTCTTAACTTATGTATTATGTGTGCATTTATTTTTATACACCAGTACTTACAGCAAATTCTCCTGGGTGAAATATCGCACACGTAATTCCAAAAATTAGGACCGTTTTCCAAAATGAATCCGAATCCATATTTAGTCTCTTCTTGGATACAGTGTGAAGTGGGAAGTTATTATTGTGTCTATAGACCTTCAGACGATTATGAATTTTCATTATAAATGTAGTAACAATTATAAACATATTATGTTGGCTAAATTTAGTTTATTGCGAATTAATAGCAATATTAAGTAATTTCATGGTATTTCATGTTAAAATACGACAAAAACCATTTCAAATGGCAGATGCTTGTTTTGTTTTTTGTCAAGTCATTATTCATTAACACTTTGAAATGTTATTGCACGATATATACATATTATTTTTGAAAGTTATGGAAAGTGAGTTTCTTGTTATCGTTAATGTTCACCTTTTGACATCAGTAGTATATTAAGAGTTTTGGGGCCAACAGTTCATTTGGAGGTACTATTTTAGGTTTGCGAAAGAGATTTAGCGATACATCATATTTGTGGTAACATTCTTATAAACTGGTATCTCAGAAAAGCGATCTATTTGCAACATCCCTTGTGATACTTCCTATATAAGTGACTGGAAGTCATATCTCCAACCGTTGACGCTTCACAAAAACAGGCAAATAATAATACATAAGTAATTCCAGTTATAAACCGGTTAATTGCAATAACTCAAGACTTAAACAATATATATATATTATTTTATTTTTAAAATTAAGTTGTTTCTATTTTTTAGTTACGCTTTAAAATAAGCTAACCTAAACTAAATTGCGTGACCTCATGTCATCGGTCACAGTTTTGACCTGAATGCAGCATCCTTTTCGTCAGACATTTCGTGACATTCATCACCATTGTCTGAGCGTGGAAGCTATCCCATACCTCTTTCATGGGGTGTAAAGAGAAATGAAGTAAGTAAGTGTTTGAAATAATTGAGGTAGTTGGTTGGAGTAGACAATGGCCGGAGGTATGCAGCTTTGTGATGTCTAGCTTCCTTTGCGTATGGTTACGAGCGTTTTTAGCTTATTGTAACCCATACCATAACAGCAACATACAATGGAAGCCCCCTAACGTGTTGAAGATTTGGGGTAGGTATGTTCGAGAAAAATATTAGGAGAGAAATACTAGCGGGGGTCGTTCATACATTTATCCCTCTAGGACGCACAATGGGAGCGGTAGGAGCTGATTTTAAAAAAATATATTAAATTTAAGTAATTGTATGGAGAACACCTTAAGGGTGGCACATAGCGGGTAGATATGTTTTGGGAAACTGTTGACGTTGTAAAAATATTGGCGGTCGGTCATACATTTGACACCTCTAGCTGCTGTATGGAAGCTTCCTTAGTAGGTGAAGATGGGGGAGGGGTAGGTATATATAGGAAAATTGTTTGGAGGGAAAAATGACTGTAGTTCGGTGATACATTTCAACCCTCTAGGAGTCACCATGAGAACGGCAGGAGATGATATATAAAAGAAACAGTAAGAAAATTTCATTAGGTTAAAACGACTTGCATATACCCTAAGTAAAACATAAAATCTTCTAGTATATTGATAGTATTATTCGATTTCAAATCGGACGGAGTGGTACATTTATACGGGATGCATTTATATTATAATGGTACATTTGTATGGGAGGTACCAGAAGGGTCGTGGCTATAGTGTTCAAATACTTGAAATTTTCAGGAAACCGGTTTCCGGTTTATTCGAAAAATAACTTTTCCCAACAATTCGGTTTTCAAATACCTAATTTAGTAAAAAACCGAGTTAACCCATTTTACGGGTAAATACCCGGTAAATACCAGGTAAATACCTTTTTTGGGTATTTATAAAAATTATTTGAAATTCAGCAGTCGGCAATTAATAATTTCAATTAGCTGAAACGTCATTTTAAATTACTCTTAATTCTGATGATTTCCACATAAATATTAAAAAAGTTTCATTAGACTGGATACAACTGGATTAGAGTTTCTGGTTTTCCCGGACTTTTCATTTCCCGGGAAACCGGGAAAAAATTTTGCCTTTCCCGGGATCCCGGGAATTCCCGGGAATTTTCGCGCAGTAGAAAAACAAGACAAACTATGTTAATTTTTTTAAATTTTGTAGTATGAGATTATATAGTACAAGCTGTAAGTAAAACAAAAACATAACAAACGAAAAACATTAAGTTTAAAGTATATACTAAAATATTATTTTATCAATAAAAGTTAATTTGTCATTTTGAAAATACGTTTGTAAAACGGAAAGAGCGTTAATGGTTTCATCAGACAGTCTGTTTCTAATTCTATTTACTAATTGCCCTGTTGTTTAAAACATTCTCTCGCTTTCAACTGATGTTGGCCTTATTGTCAGAAAAGCATTCAATAAAATGGTGACATTTTCCGTTGTTTTTCCACTTGCTTCGTAAAATTGTAAATCCTTTTTTATCGAGTAATTAAGTAGTCTATTACTTGATGCAACATTGCAATTGTTATGGCATCGGTTAAAATATCCTCAAATGGTCTTTCGGTACTAATGTCACAAATAGGAATTTCGTCCGATTCCAGAACTTCGTCGATAACGTTTTCTTTAAAAAGTCCAGTATAAATTTGTTCAGCGTTTGCGATAACATTTTGTTTTGAAGCAGTTTGAAATAAGTTATTAGCATTCTTATCGAATACTGTTGGATCTTTAAGATACTTCACTAAAGTATAAAGTCGCTTGCCCCTTCTTTCTTCAATTCGCTTCTTTAAAGCTTTTAAAATTTGATCTGCCAAAGGTGTTTTAATTTCCCGGGAATCCCGGACGAATTTCCCAGGAAACCGGGAATTCCCGCCCGGGAAATCCCGGGAGAGAAACTCTAAACTGGATTAAAATAGTAATAAGGTATGTATTTTTTAGTGTAGCTAATACTAGTGAAATACAACAATAAACTTTAAACATTTAAGGTTCAATGGGAAGACCCAAAAACGAAAACATATGGATGTATATGTGCAAATATGGAAAATATGTGCAAACAACACAAAATCAGTTATTTGCAGATATTGTGACACGCCTTTTAAATGGGCAAATGTTAATAAAATGGCAAAACATTTAATACATTATCCTAAATGTCCAATTTTGGTGAAAAGAGAAATTAGTGAAAAGAATGCAGATGAAGTGACAAAAATTTCAACCGAAAATTCGACTCAGTTCAGTGATGTGTTAAGCTCATCGAATTCTCCCTAAGTACCAAACTCATGCCAAATAATGTCTGATGAGTGTAAAGCGAACCTTCATGAGAAACTCAGGCTATTCTTGTATCTGGTGGAATATCCGCTCTGGGTACAGTTTTTTGAAGAATTACAACCTTCATATAAATTGCCAAACAGAAAGGCAATTTCCAGCAAATATTTAAACAAACTATACAATGAAATGGATTACAATGTGTTTGCTCACTAAATTTTCTACAAGACAGTTTATACCCATACTTTTGGTAAATACCCGGATATTTACCCATTTTTACCCAATTTTCCCATTTTACTCGGGTATTTACCAATTGGGTATTTACCCTTTTCCCATCTCTACCAATATGATTTTAAACATGAACCCAGTAGGAAGTATCGTCATACACGACTTTGTCGTCAATGCTGTTCTCAAGACAAAATGTGAAAAATTGATGTACTTGTCGTCAAAACACTCGGTTGACGACAAGCTGAAAGCAAAAAATTTAATGTAACGGGACAATAACGACATGAAATTGAAGAGAGGAAAAAGAACGTAAAAAATGTTCAGATTATTAAAAACAGCAGTGTGCGACGGTTCATATATCGGACGTTTTCAATAAAACTACTTCAATTTGTGATTTTAATTGTTTACGTCAATTTGACTGACATTGTCGGCCAACAGTCGTGCATGATTGTGTATGCAACATGTCGCTTATATAGGCATCAACGACAATTTGAGCGACATTGTCGCTCATCAGGTCGTGCATGACAAATCGGACTTTTGTATGAAAATTTCGTATGGATGGTCTCCTATGTGTCATCAACGATTTATTATGGTCATGCATCTTTCCTTGAGGATGTCTTGCAGACACTTCCAACTGGGAATTTATATGAAAACATAAAATATCGGTACCTTGATTCTAAAGTATGCTAAGTCAACATAACATGTTTTCAATTAATAAGAGCTTTTGAATTCTGTTTTAATTTATATCACATTTAAATCAGGATGATTGGTTTATCAAAACAGAAGTTATTAGGAAATTTAATCTAAACACATAAGTGGAATCTAAATTACTCACAAAGTTTGAAAGAGTTTCCTGTAAATCTTATGATAAACACTTAGCATGGTTTATAATTGAGGTTTGATTTAGTAAATTAAACTCCTTTTTACAATTGAATTGTAGGCACTTAAATTTTTTCATATGAATCTCGACGGATTCTCGCCCATTTCAATATGAGATGCCAATCTATTTCAAAATTAGAACCTAACTGTATCTGGGTGATTTCCTAACTATTGTATTGTGATCTTAAAATAAGCACCTTCTTTCGGTCGGGGCACTTACTGCCTGTCCCACGATGTTTAGTTTAGTAAAGTTTTTCATATGAATATTGAAGGATTATCAGTCACTGCAAGATTAAATCCCAACTATATATTACTGATTTCACAAATATTGTAAGGTGATCCCAAATTGAAATTGGATGTTTAGTTTAGAAGATATCGACAATTATCACCCATTTCAAGATGATAGGAAACAGTCCTCTAGCAGCATTTTCCAAACAAATTTTAGTATTGCATAAGGCAATTTAAAAGAAACCATGCCTTGAGATTGCCCAAAGAATATCATGTCAGCATAAAATACCTTCTGCGCCAATTTGCATAGAAGTAACCTGCCAATGTTTTGTGGAAATGCTCGTTTTTGAAAAACCGGTTAACCGACATCCAAAAACCGGTTAAACCGGGCATTCAAATTGGCATTTTAGAAGAAACCGGCATACGGTTTCGGAGAAAAAAACCGGTTAGACGGTTTTCGGTTTCGGTTTTGAACACTCTAGTCGTGGCCATGTAGCACATTTGCAAAACCGTAAGTAGTTTTGGAGAAATTTTTATCTAAGCTAAGTATCAAACCAATTGGTTGCGTCTTTCGAAAGTTATCGTGTGTACCAGCAGGACAGACAGACGGACATGGCTCAAAAGACTTAAAATGTCATGAATCGAATTTGGTTCAAAGAAACTTAAGGTCTAAAGTGACTCCTTCTTTGTGTTACACTTTTAGGTTGTATCAAATGATATATTTCCTCCTACCCATAGGGTGAGGGTATAAATATAAAAAAAATTATGGGAACCACCTTAAAGGTTGAAGATAGATGGTAGATATGTTTTGAGAGACTGTTGGGGTTGCAAAAATATTGGGGGTCGGCCATGAATTTGACTCTTCTAGAGGTACCTTTAGGGCAGTTAGGATCAAGTTTTATAAAAATTTGATTTTTAATGGGAGCCTCCTTAGGGGTTGAAAATGGGGGGAAGGTATGTTTGGGAAAAACGTAAGGAGGAAAAAATAACTAGGGTTCGGTCATACATATGCACATATTTTATAACAATAAAAAATTTTTTGTATGGTAGCCGTCTTAGGGGGTGAAGATGGGGAGTAGGTATATTTGGGGAAAAATTTAGGAGGCAAAACTCCTGAAAGAGAGATTCCGAGGCAGTTGCGGGGCTTGTTGTGAATTTTTTCCTCAATACGAAAAGTTTCTCGTTAAAAACCGCGGGCTCAATTTTGATTTTAGACCCATGGTTTCTCATTTTCATTTTATTCGTTTCAGTCTATGGAAATACATTTTCCTTACAGACTATGACTTAAAAAAAAAAAAAAATTACATAAATACTTATATTAAAATGTGTATATTAAATTTCAAGTTACTTAAGATAAGCTCTAAGAAATAACTTAAAGCAATCTTTTGAAATGCAAAATTCAATACATTGTTGAAACTCTTTTTGTTGACTTAAGTTGATTTTATTTAATAGACAAAAAGCACGGGTTAAGGGACTGTTGAGGGCGTAATTCGTATGATGGTTTGGAATATTAAAAATATTAATAAATCTTAAATTTCTCGGAGGAACATAAAATGGAATCAATGAAAGCAATTCAGGACAATCAATACCATTATTTATTAAATCAAAAATTAACAGAGTAGATTGAAAATTTCTCCGATACTCCAAACTTTGCAAACCTAGCAACAAACATTTTGACATGTAAGGCGTAGGCTCAACAAAGCTAAACGATCTTAGAGCAAATTTAACAAACTTTTTTTGAACTCGTTCAATACGAGAGATATGAGTGCTACAATGTGGACTCCAAACTACTGACGCATATTCTAATTTAGATCTTACAAACGCTGTGTATTAGGGTGAGTCTTAAAAAATGTTTTTGGAATTTTTCATGGGCCAAGTTAAAATTTTATTAAGACGTACAAAAAAACTCTATGTGAATTTTTTTAATTTTTTTCTTTAAGGTTTAGGGGTCGCTACCGGGGTTTGAAATTCAAAATTTTACCGTCATCCTGAGGGATAAGCAGAATAACTCGAGTAAAACTTAACTGATCCTTATGAAAATTTTTCAGTACTAATATTTTCCATAACGAAGTTATGGAATTGTAAATGGGCAGAATTGCCCCACCCCTTCTGGTACCTCCCATACAAAATTACCTATTTTTTGATAATTATTATTTCTCCCATAACTTTCAAACGGGCAGCTGGATGGCATTTAAACTTGGTCAGTTTAATAACCTTGCAATAACAGATAAACCCCTAGAAAATCAAAACCTTTGTCACACCCCTTCTGGTACCTCCCATACAAATGACCGAATTAACCCCCACATTTTTACCACATATCTTTTTAGTAAAAACACTGAATTTAATAAAATTTTGTGTGAGATGAACACGTGCAAAAACTTGACTCGTGAGTGAATATGGACTATATCGGCCAATCCCTTCTGGTACCTCCCATACAAAATTACCTATTTTAAGACAAATAATTTTTTACCAATAATTTCCAAACGGACATCTTGATGGCATTTAAACTTTGTCAGTCTAATAACCTTGTAATAACAGATAAAACCCCAGAAAATCAAAACCTTTGTCACACCCCTTCTGGTACCTCCCATACAAATGACCGAATTCACCCCCACATTTTTACCTACATATCTTTTTAGCAAAAATACTGAATTAAATAAAATTTTGTGAGAGATGAACACGTGCAAAAATTTGACTCGTGAGTGAATATGGATTATATTGGGCAACCCCTTCTGGTACCTCCCATACAAATGACCGAATTCACCCTCATAGTTTTACATATTTATGCTACTTATTTGACAGAAAATTTTCATTTTTTTCATAGGTTAACTTAAAATTTTGTTAAGACGTACAAAAGAATGCGCAGTTTTAAACGTAGAAGTCATATAATATGACTTATGCATTGTATTTCGGGAATATCAACCGGTCCTGAAATCGGATGATCTCATATTAAGACAAGTAAAGAATTCTGCGAATGCTATTTGTTTTGCCGAAAATCAGCTTAAAGAGTTTCAGCCACGAGAGGACTACAAAGAGCTTCTTAAGCTGACAATAATATTCTGCGGGATGTTCCAAAAACACAAATATTCTTCAGAGCACCAGCAGGTCTTCACCGTGCTAGATGGAAGGCTAAGGCAATATATTCCTTAAAAATATATTTATTTAGAGAGCAGTTCAAGTTTAACGAAAGCGAATTATGTGGAATACAGGATGTTTGCATTTTTATAATAAATATTTACCTTAAATATTGGTTTGAATCCACTTCTGGACCTTCTGCTTTAAGAAATGACCTCCAGTTATTAAAAGACTTGAAGTCTTATGCAACAATTAATAAAGAGACAGCGGCAATAGCCTTAAAAAAAATTCTAGGTCATCTCTGGTATTTTTAGGAAGAGCTAGTTGGATTTGCATTTTTGATGACAAAGTTTCTCATGTAATTAAGAAGAAGACGGTATATGCTTTAAACATAGAAGGAGTAGATCATCCAGAAAAACGAGTTACAGTGGATGGAAACCTACTACATTTCAAAAGTCTTGAGCATTTTGTATCCAACAATACTCTTAGATTTTTCAGCATAACGGGTATTAAATCGGGTTTCCTAAAAAAATGTTGAAGATTGGGAGCAAGATGCAGACTTTAAATTAAGTAAAGAATTAGTTCGGTCTAGGTTGAAGGTTGTTAATGATATTGCTGAACACGGAGTGGCCTTGATGCTGGAATACAATAAATTGCATACACATTATGGAGAACAGAAGTAGTTCCTATTATTATTGGTGAAAGAATTTAGAAAAAAAATATTCAGATCCAAAAAAATCTACCATGTGTAAATAATATTTTACAATATTTTCAAATTTAAAGAAAATTGTAAGCAGTAATACAGTTGTTTATAATTATATTTTTTAATGTTAAGTTTTTCATGCAATGAATTCATGTTTAATATTAATTTATTAAATTTTTATTTTAATATTATTTTTTAACTGTTTAATTTAATTATTATTTTCGGAATGTACCTTTTTAAATAATAATACAACAAAATCTTATGAACAAATTTGAAATAAATCATTTCTTATTAACTGTACTGTAAAAATTCCTAAGTTGGACTGCAAATTAGTGGAGGGGGGCAAGACAATAGCGTTGCATTATCTATGCTGAATATCTAATCACATTCATTAAACTAGATTTATATTTAAGTTAAGCATAAGTAAAATTACAATAAGCGTATATCTTTAGCAAAATATAAACGAATTCAGCATACTTACAAAAAAAATTATGTAAAAATATGGGGTATAATTCGGCCATTTGTATGGGAGGTACCAGAAGGAGTGTGACAAAGGTTTTGATTTTCTGGGGGTTTATCTGTTAGTACAAGGTTATTAAACTGACCAAGTTTAAATGCCATCCAGCTGTCCATTTGGAAATTATTGGTAAAAAATAATTTGTCTAAAAATAGGTAATTTTGTATGGGAGGTACCAGAAGGGGTTGGTCGATATAGTCCATATTCACTCACGGGTCAAATTTTTGCATGTGTTCATCTCACACAAAATTTTATTGAATTCAGTATTTTTACTAAAAAGATATGTAGGTAAAAATATGGGGGTGAATTCGGACATTTGTATGGGAGGTACCAGAAGGGGTGTGACAAAGGTTTTGATTTTCTGGGGGTTTATCTGCTATAACAAGGTAATTAAACTAGCCAAGCTTAAATGCCATCAAGCTGTCCGTTTGGAAATTATTGGTAAAAAATAATTTGTCTAAAAATAGGTAATTTTGTATGGGAGGTACCAGAAGGGGTTGGTCGATATAGTCCATATTCACTCACGAGTCAAATTTTGGCATGTGTTCATCTCACACAAAATTTTATTGAATTCAGTGTTTTTGCTAAAAAGATATGTAGGTAAAAATATGGGGGTTAATTCGGTCATTTGTATGGGAGGTACCAGAAGGGGTGTGACAAAGGTTTTGATTTTCTGGGAGTTTATCTGCTATTAAAAGGTAATTAAACTGACCAAGATTAAATGCCATCCAGCTGCCCTTTTGAAAGTTATGGGAGAAATATTAATTATCAAAAAATAGGTAATTTTGTATGGGAGGTACCAGAAGGGGTGGGGCAATTCTGCCCATTTATAATTCCATTACTTCGTTATGGAAAATATTAATACTGAAAAATTTTCATAAGGATCAGTAAAGGTTTACTCGAGTTATTCAGCTTATCCCTCAGGATGACGGTAAAATTTTGAATTTCAAACCCCGGTAGCGACCCCTAAACCTTTAAGAAAAAAATTAAAAAAATTCACATAGAGTTTTTTTGTACGTCTTAATAAAATTTTAACTTGGCCCATGAAAAATACCAAAAACATTTTTTTTTTGCCAAATAAGAATCAACCTACTGTGTATACTAACTTTAGAGTACAAGGGTCCGAAAATTCGGAACAATTTTGTCTCAGAAATGCAAGCATTTTGTAAGCTTTTGGAATTATGTAATTAATATGTGGAATAAAAGACATATAAGAGTCAAACATTACACCAAGATCAAGTGTGGATTGAATTTTTTCCAAACTATGATTGCCAATTTTAAAATGGCACTGAATTGGATTTAGGAATCTAAAAAACGAAATTTTCTTGGGAAAATTATCTTAGAATTCATTGTAGATTTCGATTACGATAACTGCTTGGTGCATTTTTTGTACTCCATACAAATCGACTTATACTTACATATCAGAGTTTTATTTAAGCCATGTTAGATAGAAAAAATGAACTAAAAAACTTAGTACTTTATTAGATATTCAATTGCATGCAGTAATTCTTTACTTAATGTTCGCATCCAAAATTTAATGAGGGACTGCTCCAAATTACCTGGTCTAAAAACTAAACAAATTCATAAAAAGAACATAAAACGGTAAAAAGTTACTTTTGACACCGCCCTTATTTACTTTTTCTCAGATGAAATTATTTTTTCCAAATTTTTTTTACTTTACTATAAGTGTTCTTCAAGGCCGCACTGGTTTCTAAACACAACAACAATTGCTGCAAGCATTCATAACATCTTATGAGTTTTACGAATACGACCTTTAAAGACTATCGTGGCCGAGTGCTTTCGATAGAGTATAAAATCCAAACTCATGTAAAAAGACACCTTAGGTATCAATTCGGGAAAATCTTCTACTCTCACAGTATAGTTTTTAACATAGTACAACTTTTCCTACAAATGTAATTAGTATTATGTATAGTATGTAGCACTTATGACAATATGCTTACACCCAGTACAGGACA
The DNA here is from genome assembly GCA_964034835.1 of Muscina levida. Lineage (NCBI taxonomy): Eukaryota > Metazoa > Arthropoda > Insecta > Diptera > Muscidae > Muscina > Muscina levida. The sequence goes on from OZ035883.1 coordinate 68,503,159, forward strand.
CATCTTTGGTAGATTACTAATACGAAGCACTTGGCGCATGACCAATTTCACGAAATTGTTTTTGTGCATGCTGTGCAACAGATCGCATCCTTTCAGATCAATCCTCAAAAGAGGTATAAACCGATTGTCCTTTTTCTGTATTTTAATCGTGAGGATTATGTTAAAATCCGTAAGCGATTTCTGTAACATGAAATCGAAGTACAACACGTTGAGACCATAAAGCTTAGTGATCGCCCGTGTGATAAAGATGGGATCAGTAACATTAACGCTTGCATGTTCCACGTCTACAGCGAAATCGCGCTGAAAATACAACAACAGGAATTGTGAATTAATTTATAAGTAGTTTTAGATCGTACACTAAATATTTTTTTCCTTATCTTTTTTGCTGATATACCATCACCCTTAGGGATAAGAGTATATATAATTTGATACGAAAAAAAGTGTAACGCATTAAAGGAGACGAGTTAGACCCCAAGTATTTTAAGGCCAAATTCGTTTCAGGACTTTTTAAGACGATTGAGCTATGTCCGTCTGTCTGGATGGCTGGCTGGATGGCTGGTCAGCAGGATAACTCGAGTAAACCTTAACGGATCGGTTCGAAAATTTACGAGTATTAATATTTTTCACAACGAACTTATGGGATTGTAAATGGGCAAAATAGCCCCACCCCTTCTGGTACCTCCCATACAAAATTACCTATTTTTGGATACTTTATATTTCTTTCATAACTTCCAAACGGACGATCGTAGGATATTTAAATTTGGTCAATTTATTTATCTTGCAAAAGTAGAAAAACCCTAAGAAAATCGAAACCTTTGCCATACCCCGTCTGGTACCTCCCATACAAATGACCTAATTGACCATTATAGTTTTACATACATATCTTTTTTGTAAGTAAACTTAATTTACTCAAATTTTGAGTATGATGTTCGCTTATGAAAATAGGACTCAGGAATGAATATGGACTATATCGGTTTACGCCTTATGTTACCTCCCATACAAAATTACCTATTTTTGGAAAAGTAATATTTCTCCTATAACTTTCAAACGGACTCTTGGGGGGTAATGATAATTGGTCGATTAATTTATGTTACTATAGGAGGCAAAACCCCAGAAAACCTAACTATTTGACACACCCCTTCTGGTACCTCCCATACAAATGACCGAACGCACGCCCATATTCTTACATACATATCTTTTTTTGTAAGTACACTGAATTTAGTCAAATTGTGAGTAATTTGTACGCTTATGAAAATATGTATCAGGAGTGAATATGGACTATATCGGGTCTCCCCTTCTGGTACCTCCCATACAAAATGACCTATTTTTGGAAAATTAATAATTCTTCCATTACTTCCAAACGGACATTCGAGGGGCAATGAAAATTAGTCGGTTGATCTTTATTGTGATAGGAGGCGAAACCTCAGAAAACTTAACTGTTTGACACACTCCTTCTGGTACCTCCCATACAAATGACCGAACTCACCCCCATAGTCTTACATACATATCTTTTTTTGTAAGTGCACTGAATTCAGTCAAATTATTCGTAAGTTGTTTTATGAACATTTGAGTCAGGAATGAACAAGAACTGTATCGGTTCACCCCTTTTGGTACCCCCTATCAAAATTAAATTTTTTTGAAAAATTAATATTTCTCACATAAATTTCAAACCGGCACCTTTACCCCCTACACAAATAAGTAAAGTTTTGGACGATTTTGCACCACAAGCAGGGGAAAAATTATACATAAGTAATTTTATTTTAATTAAAAATCTATTCATATCAATAACTCAAGACTTCAATAATATCTTATATTGGGTGATGGTATTTATCAGTCAGTTTACCTGACTGAAATTTCTGTACTGGTTTTATTTATAAATCACTAATTGCATTTGATAGACTCCTTTACGAATCCAAGAAAAAGAAACATGTTACGTTACTGAATTGGGAGATGCTCTCAGTCGTGGAATACAAAGGGAAAATGGTTTTTGAAACACTATAATAAGTTACTCTGATACTAAAGGGGATATGTTTGAATGGAGGGACAATGTGAATCCTTTTTTTTTCGTTTTTTGTATTGCGTTTTTTACAATAACTTTTAATAGTTTTTTTTGGAAAAATTTTCATGAAAAGAAGATATGTCACTTCTCACATTCCACTCTGATCATCGAACATGTTAGAATTCGCTGTAGCCTATTCATCAAACTGACCTCTATTACCAGTCCAGGAAGAGTTGGAGACCCATTGATATAAAATTAAAATGTACTGATTTGAGGTAGGGTTTTAGGGGATAAGGATATCGTGTAAATCAGCTGTATTACTTCAATAGGCTAATATGTGTCCACTTAGTAATATCTTCAATATACTGCACTTATATTATATATCTATTTTGGTACACTTACTGCGGTTTCTCCTGGGTGATATATCTCACATATTACTCCAAAAATTAGGACCAATTTCCAAAATGAATCCGATTTCATATTTCATCTCTTTCTGGATACTATGTGAAGTGATAAATCATTATAGTGTCGAACGACCTCCTGACGATTATAAATTGTCATACTAAAAGTAATTACAATTAAAAACATATTATTTTGTATACAGCTTATTGCGAATTAATAGCAATATTAAGTAATTTCAATATATATTCTGCGAGAATCATTGCAAATGGCACATACGTGTGTCTGTTTTTGCCAAATTATTCATCAATGACTCCTTTAAATATACTAGAAATAACTAATTAGTTATACAGCTAATGCATTTATTAGTTAGTAATGTTATCGGAAGGGTCTTTCCCATTCAGTGCATTTATTTATTATATAAGGTACTCCTCTTCTCTTAATATCCAGGCTGCCAATATTATTTTTGTTTATGGCAGAGACAAGGTTAATAAAATCATCTGCCAATGTCCCCATCATTTGAGACAAATTCCGTTATAAAGTCCATGTTTGTAGGCAGACCCATTTCTGCCGACTGTTTCAGAGTGCTTAAAAAGGCAACAGTAACATTCCGTAGTCCTCTATACAATCGGCATACGCGAGCAACATATGACTTTAGGATGGTACCAGTCGCGTTACCTGCAGCTATCTGTAGCATCATCTCCAAGAGAAGGTCATTCCGCAAGCTTGTATGAAGATTGTACTGGTTATGATACGATCACATTACATTCTTCGGCTATGCAGTCTTTCAGCCAAATCATGTTTATGAGCTGATGCATGCACGCTGTAAGCAGTCCATGCACACGCTGCTTTATTGCTTTTCAGCAGTAAAATTGTCATGTTGACATCAAACTTTTATATCTTTAAATATTGACGAGATATTCTTACTTACGATGCTTTTAAATATGAGCATTACGCAGTTATGTTTCAAACCATTTTTTGGAGTAATTTTTGATCTTACAGGTGATAATTTATGTTTCGTAATGTCTATTTTTTATTTTTCGGTAGTATTTTCGTGATTCACTTGAATATTTTAGCCCTTTCTCGTCTTACCTTCTACTTCTAAGATGTGATTTACCTTCCACGTCTTTCTCTTATATCAGTGCAGTGTTTCCTTATATGCTGCATATTTTTGCACTGACAGTAGCTTCGTTTTTCATACCCCACTAAAGTCGTGTAGCAAAAATGGTGTATAAACTCGAGGTTAACATTTACAGGATTTTTATTATGTTACTTATTTAGCTGGCACTTCTATGGGACCGGCAGTGGCATAGTGGTTAGAACACGCGACTCGATGTTGTTGACAGCAACGTCGCAGTATAAGTGTCGAGTCAATCGGCATGTCTAGTAAAAGCTTCTTAAACAGTGACGTTTGCATTCGTCGATAAAAAGTAGGTGCCGTAGTTGTGAATCTAAAATAGAAAGCGTGTTAATTCACAACAACGCAACACGAGAAGCTATCCCATACCTCGTTCATGGGGTGTAAAAGGAATTTTTTTTTTCTTTGCAAACCTATAGGATTGTATACCGCACGTAGAATTATATTATATGCGCTTCTTCTCCAGTTAATCAAACCAAGTTCTGCAAAGTTCTTTGCTGGTCTTTCCAACGGAGTTTTGGGCGCCCTCTTCTGCGCCGTCCATCGAGTTCGTTGTCGAAGACTTTTCAAGCTTAAGCATTTTTGTCCGTTCCTACAATATGACTTAGCCAACGATGCCGCTGCACATGAATGCGTCCGACCACGTCAATGTCAGTGTGCAGGCCGTACAGCTCATGATTCATACGACTTTGATACTCTCCGTTAACCGATATATTTTACGGAGTATTTATCTCTCGAATACAACCAGAACCGATAATAACTTCGTTTTGTCCTCATTCACCATTAGACCCATTATTGCTAATTTATTATACCCTCACCCTACAGGTAGGAGGGTATATATCATTTGATACGACCCAAAAGTGTAACACATAGAAGGAGTCACTTTAGACCCTAGGTTTCTTTGAACCAAATTCGATTCATGACTTTTTTAGTCGTTTGAGCCATGTCCGTCTGTCTGTCTGTCCGGCTGGTGCGCACGAAAACTTTCGAAAGACGCAACCAAATGTTTTGACATTTGGCAGGAGTTAATATTTTCCAAAAACTACTTACGGTATTGCAAATGGGCTAGATGGCCCCGCCCCTTCTGGTACCTCCCATACAAATACATCATTCCGCCTACTTAAGAAATCGAGTAATAATATGAATACAACCAACGGGATCATACCCAAATTCTGTATTTAGTAAAGCTATAGCAGGATAAAGTTTTGGAAAAAAAAATTGAAAGTCTAGCCACTCCCCTTTTGGTACCTCCCATACAAATGTACCTTTCCGCACACTAAAGAGATGGAGTAATAATATCAATAAGTCCAAAATGATCGTACCCAAATTCTTTATTTAGTAAAGCTATAACAGGATAATGTTTTGGAGAAAAAATCTGGAAGTCTAAACACGCCCCTTCTGGTACCCCCCATACAAATGTACCACTCCGCCCACTTTGGAGATGGAGTAATAATATCAATTTACTCGACATGATCGTACCCAAATTCTTTATTATGTGAAGCTATAACAGGACAAAGATTTTGGAGAAAAAAAACTGGAAGTCTAGCCGACCTCCTTCATGTACCTCCCATATAAATGTATCACTCCGCCCACTTTAGAAATCGAGTAATAATATTAACATAATAGACAATTTTATGTTTAACTGAGGGTGAGGGTATATGTAAGTCGAGTTACCCGACTGAAACTTTCTTACTGGTTTTGTATATCTGATAAGGCTGCAGGCACATCCCGCAGTTTTTCGAACGATCTTCTTCATCAGCGTACGCAAGTAGCATGTGGCTTTTGTTGAATAACGTGCCACTCGTGTTTACTGCAGATTTCCTCATAATCATCTTCATCACTATGTTGAAGAAGTCACATAAAAGGCCATCGCCTTATTTTAAGCTTCGCCTATTATATAATGGTTCCGTAAGGTCTTTGCATCATTCCGCAAAGGCGTACTAGCTTCGCTGGAATACCATACTCAGCCATGGCTTCGAGTAATTTCGGCCTGTCGGAGGCAGCTTTATAGTCGACGAAATAATGGTACGTGTAGATCTGTTTCTCTTGGGCCTTTTCAAGGATTTGTCGAATATTTTGTGTGAATATTTGGTCAGTTGTTGATTTACCAGGTCTAAAGTCAAACGGATAAGGGCCGATCAGGTTGGATAACACTGGCTTTAGTCCTTCACATAGCACACTCTACCGGACCTTATATGCGATGGGTAAAAGGCTGATCCCGCGATATTGCTCTTTGTATCTCGGTTTGACTTGGTGGTGGGCAATCATCGAACCAGCAGTTGCTGAATATGTACTCTCCTTATATGCATCACACTCTGCGTATCTGTAAATAAATTGCCATCCTTGTCCTTACAGAATGGGAAATTACTACCGTAGCCTTTTGATTTTACTCATTAGTAAAATTTTCGGGCTTCACTTCCATCCCTGTATCGCTCTATATCATCGATCTCTCATTCCTTTATCTGACCTCGCCTTTTTTACTTTCTCCTTCTGCCGTTCTCTTACAGCCCAGTAACAATTGGCTGTAGCGTTTCAATATAAGCAGACGCGATGTGTCATAATTTATCCCCATTATGTCCGATACTAATCTGCGGACATAATCCCCAATGAATTTTTTGGGGTTTATGTCCGTGGGGGTTATGCCACGGCACCGCCGATTGCATCGACTGCTCAGAAGTTGTATTCAACAAAATCTAAGGGGTCTCCGATTAAAAATGAAGATTGTTCTTATAAGGTTTAAATACAGGTCACCCGCATGATAGTTTCGGTTTTTAGACAATATGCCAAGATGGGGCGTGTACACAACTCAGCGTTATGTAATGCCTTGATGCGAATAGTGACTATTTAGTCACTTAGAATGTTAAACCCCTTGATGATATTTAAGTCTTCTACCATCTATGAATCCATAACCGAAGTACAGTATAACACGTTTAACTACCCCAAGTTTAATTACCTTTCATGATTATTTATCTTGATTTGTAAATGCAAAATTTTTTGAAAATTTTTTCTAAGAAAAAGAAACATGGTTAAATAAATTTCGCTTAATTAACCAATTCGGCTCATAAGGTCGAATATTTTATCCCGACAATAAAATGACCCCTAAATTGTCGTCGTTTAATAACCCAAATTACTTATTGATATTTGTTACTTACTGAAGATTTTCTTAATTAGGATAATCTTTTGATTTGTTGAGTTGCATTTATATACTTGTTTAACTATGTGATATGAATTATTTTAACAAAATGTTTAAGTTATTTTAATTACGAATAGTTTTCTTCGGCATGATAGCTGTAAAAGACATCACAGTACGTTCGTCGTATGCATCTCTGTGTAGCGGTAACATCAGTCTAATATTTGTCGGTGGCATTCGCCAATTGGACAGAGGCACCTTGCAGTTGCATATCCTTAACTGCAGTTGCATATCCTTAACTCATAATCCTTAGGCGTCAACATTTGGAAGTATTCTTGGATTTTCATTATATTTCCATATACAGTATAAGTTTGATTTGCGCAACTGAGATTAGGGAGATTACCGAACCCCAAAAATTTTAAATTGGGTAATAGTTTTAAATTGGGTAATACTTCGAGAAAGACGTTAACGATTATTTAGGTTGTTTATCGTGTGATAGGTTTCGTTTTTCCCATAATACATTTACTTAACTTCAATAGTGACATAAAGAAATACAGGACCCCGGCTGCTTTATAATTTCAAGGCATATTTATCTTTAGTTTTCCCAATAATTTCTGATATGTCTATAGTTGTAGTCATTATTTATTTACAAACAATATCTATATATCAATTAATCAAGAAAATCTTTAATAATTTACTATCAAATGCATTCTATTCGTCCCGTATTATATAGCCGCCATAAAAATGTAAACATTTGCGCCTCTATTAATCGCGGTAGACCGAAGGTTCTAAGTATTATTATACCACTGATTTTTTTGTACACGTAAAAGTTTGCTGATGTTGTCACAAATAGGAATATTTAACGGTTATGCGATCTGTTTAGCCGATTTTAATATATGGGACAAATATGACGCACCTATTGGTCTATTTAATTCTACGCACTCGACCATTTCCCGTCAATTTCACAGTTGGTTGTCCGTTCGCATAGAAATCAAGATCTAGTTGAAACTTCACCATTGGTGTCCAATCTGGATAGTCCTCAGCCCTTATTGTATAATTTTTAAAACAGTAAACTTTATCCTAAAAACAAAGAGATGATTTTCATAAGGTGAGCAAGTTCTTTTTTTGTTTGTGAGTATGTATATAAAATACTTACCGCAAGCACTGGACATTTACGTGGTATATTACTGGAACGAAATAATTCGCGCATCGTCACTTTGGCTAGATTACTTTTGTAAAAACGCATCAACAAATCGCAACCTTTGAAATTAAAATCCATAAGAGTCAGGCGTTGATTATCGTCCTTGACTGTTTGCACCTTAACTTTAACTGAAAAATCCGTAATATTTTCGACTAAACTAAACTCAACAAAAATCAGTTTACGATCGTAGATTTTAATAGCCAAGTTATTGAGACGTTTTGGATTTGCAGCATTTGCATTAAGACGAAATAATTCTATAGTGAAATCACGCTGAAAGAAATATAGGTGATGTGAAAATTACTGTTACTGAAAGTAATAATTGGAGGATGTTGTGAAATTGATCTTATTGCATTACAGATAGACTATTTGGCAGGAATTAGAATTACCCAGGGTAAAAAAATGATTACTTTACTATTACACCTCATTGAATGAGCTTAAAAGCCTACCCAGCAAGCAATATGTGCGTTTTCTGACACTTTTTTTATAAGCATTAACCTCATAACGTGCCCAAAAAAGAGTCCGGAATGAGCGTTTTTTTCTATGAAAACGGTCGCACTTAATGTGGACGATTTCTGAGTCTAATCTGACTCTTTTCTGACGCAGACATAACTGCTTTCACCCTCCCAATGAAGGATTAAAAACCTCAGAAAAGACACATAAAAGTTACTTTTCCAGGCACTTGAATAGCCTCCTGAAAGGTTCTTTTCAGACGTTATTTTCGATTACCTGCCTACTTCCAAACCGAAAATACTCAGACAGAAGTGCTTTTTATGAGCCCATGGTTAGAAAGCACTGAATGTGCTCCGAAAACCCTCAAATTTATGTGTTTACTCCAAAAACGCTCTTAAACTCGGCTCTTTTCGGACACATAATTTCGAGCCCTCCGAACTTGGCTTGCTGGGTATAAACCAACTCACACACACATTAGCAAACTGATTCGCAATATTCTAATGAAGAGAACTATCACCTCCATGATGAAAAATCACACTCTTACTATAAGGTTAACAAGAGGTACCCAACAAGGAAGTGTATTACACAGTGCAACATTTTTAAGGTCATCGTCCGAAACTAAAAAAATCCCCAAAGGACTTGGCCCCATTACATCGAAACAGTTTTTTATGGATACTCCAATATTTTCACCCCAACACGATTTTTTGAAAAAAGGACAATTTTTACGGAGTCCATATTTCATAAACCGTTCGGAATTTTTTCTTTTTGTTTTCGGCAAAGTTGTAGATCTAAACCAGAGCAAAAAAAAGCCTCAAATAGACCGACCCAAAAAAATTGCATCCAGTGCATGAAAATTGCAAAAATATCGGAAAAAGGCTATTATTCATGATGTTTTCACCATAAAATTACACAGAACATAAATTTTTTGTAAACAAGATTTCAAAACACTTTTTCCTTAGATTTCGACCTACTTAACATGAAAATGATTTTTTGAAAAATTTTCTTAGGTGTCGTTTTTTTTATAAAAATTTTTTAAATTTTTTTTTTTTTTAATTTTTTTAAAATTCATTGTAGATCACGATTACAAATACCGCTTGGTCGAGGTAAAAAAGTTAACCCACTGTAATGAACAAATTCAAAATATAGGAAGCCTGAAAAAATTTGAAAACATTATCAGCAAGTGCGTTCGGCAAACAAGATATCGTATTCCCAATTTTTTTTGTACATTTTTTTTACTTCGTGCAAACAAACATCCTTCGATACAACCCTATCGATCGAATGCTTAAAAGAGATTTAATAAAATTGCTTGTTTTCGTTCATTGTTCTCTCGCCCATAGGCTATGTTATGCCGACCTACGCTTTACGGAAAGAATGTTTGCAATCCAGCCTACCAAGTTGTTCAAAGTAATCTTGCACTGAATTTAATATCAAAATCTTAGCATGCCAACACTTAAGGGAGGTCAACTCAGACTTCCCTGATCTCTATAGATATCTCGTGATCGATGATAAGTACTGGCGGTTGATAATGCAATGCTTATGGTGGAAAGCACCTTCAGAGATAAATGGGCGGGGGTCACAATTGCTAGGAACGTTAACAGAGTGACACCTCAGGGAGGAGTTCTGCCTACACTTCTGTGATTAGTTGATCATCATCTGTACAAGTAGAAACCTTAATATACTTTGATTTAGTTAATAAAGTATCAAACTGGACCACCAAAAGCAGACTATCGCTAGACCCACTTAAAACCGAGCTTATCATTGACACCCTTAGATTAGGCCAAATGAACTCCACTCTACTCTCTGTAGATGCTGCATGGAGAAAAAAGAAGAAACAACGAAACATCTTTTATGGATGGCCCTGCATTAGCTGGACTAAGAACAAGGGTATTTGGAAACCATATGGTGAGCTCCGAAGCCCTGCAGGAAATATCTGTTGATCAGCAAATTGATAGAAAAGGCGAATTGGCAAGATAGCTAGTCAGTATTTGCTATAGACAAATTTGCAGTCATATCACAATAGGCTTCAAACAGTATGATGTCTTGCAGCATTTTTACCGCAACCTCATCTAATTGGTTGTTGTACCGTGTTTTTACGCTTATCGAAAATCTAAGAAATTTGGACATACCTCGGTTGTTACTAAGTTCGGCAAAGCAAAAAATATTGTGAAGAGAGTTACTGGATATCCAATTAATTTGTTCATATTTGGGACTCCTTTAAATACGAACTGATGCAATTTCTGTCAAAGACACAAAAACTATGAAATAGTTTCATAATTTTTAAGCTATTAAAAAGTTATTAGATTAATTTACTTTTGTTACATCTTTTCTGCGACAGCAACAGCAATAGCATTATTATAAATCGATTACAATTTACCTCAATATAATGGCAAATAATACATTACGTATATTTATATACTAAGTTAATATAATGGAACAATCGCAAATCAATGTACCAAGAGGCAGACGAAATAAATTTGCTTTTCATACAGTGTTGTTCAAGAGAGTTTGTCGATCGTAATGATTATTTATCAATTTGTGTTAGTGTATCATTCGATACTTTGGCTAAACGATCAGAAAAGATTTTTTTATTGTTGATATTAATGGTCAATTCATTGTCACGCGCTGGGATGACGCGTTACGAACTCCATGATGAGTTCATCTTCAGACCCCTTTGTGATGAATTGATGCAATGTGGCACATCATCAGCTGTATATATTTAATGTTTTTAATGATAAAAACACATCATTTTACTTGTATCTATGACAGCTTTTGATAATTTTATCTCTAGCTGCTGTTGCTACAAACTAAAGATGAAAAATATTACATGTTAAGAAGGACAAATTGCTATAGTCTCATACATTATATGACAAAGTTAATTTCCATTATATATTTGATCTAAAATATCAGATTTTGCGTACTTGACCCTTTATTATCTGTATTGCCAATAGTTCATTATTAGTGAAAAAATTATATGTAAATTGGAATTTCACCAGCGGCGTAGCCACAGGAAAGTCTTCTTCTCTTACCGTATAATTTTTCAAAGAGTAACTCTTATTCTAAAAATATAAATAATTGCATAATTACAATAAACTATAAACACATGTGTAAACAAATACTTACCGCCAATAAGGGACACTTTCTTGGCAGATTTGCCGCACGAAAGAATTCGCGCATAATCAATTTCATTAAGTTATTATTGTAGGATCTTTTTAACAAATCACAGGCATCAACATCAATGTTCATAAGACTCAGAAGCCGATTGTCTTTTTTAGCTATTTGAAAATTTAGTTTAAGCCTGGCTTCTGCGATATTTCTCAGCAAAATGAACTCTACGAAAATAGCCTTCTGCTCGTACAACTTAAAGACTATCGATTTGAAATATTTTTCGTTAACAGTTACATTTAGAGTTGATAGTTTAATCGAAAAATCACGCTGAAAGAGACAGAGACAAGTGTATTAGGCAAGTAAATTTTATTTATTTATTTTATTTAATTTTAGTAAAAAAAAAGATAGGTGACCAGGGAGAAACGACTGTCGAAAAACGACTGTAAAAACTATTAAAAAACGTATAGAATCAAAGGTTGTAGTACGAACTCACGGTCTGATTACCTTAATGTATAGAATCAAAGGTTATAGTACGAATCCACGGTCTGATTACCTTAACCCCAAATTGGTATTAATTATGCGAAAATAATGAGATCTATGATTTGCGTTGGCCAACTTGTATGTATTACTGCCTATACTAAAAAATTTACTTATTTCATTTAATATCTACCTTTGCTTCTGCTGGATACGTTGTAAACAAAATGTTTGTAATCACTAAGAGCGAATACGCAAATAACTGGCTCATATTTCTTTTACTCTTATTTAATAAGTGACACTTAAAAGTTATTTGTTGTTATTTAATAACATCTAGTATACCTAAAATAGATTTGTAAACACTAGCGGTCATTAGAAATCTATTATTACGCAAATTGGGGTTTTAGCGGTGCATTTATAATTATGTTATTATTAAACAAACAATTCAAAGAGTAATTACACAGTGCAACACACTTTTTCGGGGGTGATCCAAACCAATATCAAACGAAAGCATTTGACCTCAGTAACAAAACCTTATGATAAACTACTATTTGCAACACTACGTCAGAAATTTTTTTACAGTGATTTGAAGTTTAATTTTTTCGGTTAAAAGTCGAATTAAAGAATATGAAAAATCATCTGTAAAAATACATTTGGGGTATTTTATGTCTTCGGAGACCTATATTAAAACAATCAGGGGAATATTTTCTCGGAACATTTTAACCCTCTAGCTCTCACCCGTATGGGACATTTTTGGCCCAATTTGGAAAAACTGTTTGAAAGTCAATTTTAGACGCAGGTCAGGACTTAGAATCTTCGATAGAAATATTCTCCGGAAATCTCACTAAGAGTCACCGAATACAAATAACGTCTATGTGTCAAAGGTTCTAAAATAAAATCAAAATGAAATGTTAAAAAGTCTATTTTTGAGCAAACAGTGCAACACACTTTTTCGGGAGTGAACCAAACCAATATCAAACGATAGGATTTCACCTCCGTAATAAAACCCTACACTCCATTTTGCTCCACTACGTCACAATTGTTTACAGTTGTTTAAAGTTAGATTTTTTTGGTCAAAAGTCAAATAAAAGAAAATGAAAAATCATGTGTAATTGTTATTTGTCTTCGGTAACTCTTAGTAAAATTTTCCGGAGAATATTTCTATCGAAGTTTCTAAGCCTTGACCTTCCTTCAAAGTTAACATTTAAACAATTGGGCCAAAAATGTCCCATACGTGTGGGAGCTAGAGGGTTTAAATGTTGCGAGAAAATATTCCCCTGAATGTTTTGATATAGGTCTCCGAAGACATGAAATACCCCAAATGTATTTTTATAAATGATTTTTCATATTCTTTGAATCGACTTTTAACCAAAAAAATCAAACTCCAAACCTCTGTAAAAAAAATTTGTGACGTAGTGGAGCAAAATGGAGTTTAAGGTTTTGTTACTGAGGTCAAATGCTGTCGTTTGATATTGGTTTGGTAATTGTAGCAGGATAAAGTTTCTTTGAACAAATTTGAAGTCTAGCCACGCCCCTACTGCTACATCCTAATCAAATGTACCATTCCGCCCACTTTAGTAACTAAGTAATTATATCAATACACCCAACGCGATAGTGTCCAAATTCTGTATATTGTTAAGCAAATTTAATGTTTTTACTGAGGGTGATGGTATATGTAAGTCAGTTTACCCGATTTAAACTTTTTCACTTATTTTTATTAAATTTTTAGTTTTGGGGCCGACCGTGGCATGATGGTTACATTATACGGTAGACTGTACGGTTCAATTCCTGTCTCAGTCACCTACATTTTATTTCATCGGCGGCCTTCTCGAAGTTGTTGACAGTAACTTCGTCATGTCCTTTCTGTAATCTAAAAATAAAACGTGTTAATTCGCAATTCGGGGCCGTCCGTGGCATAGTGGTTAGAACACGCAACTACCATGCGGGAGATCACAGGTTCAACTCCTGGCTCCAGTCATTTAAAAAAAAAAAATTATTTCATTGTCGGCTCCCATCGATTGTTAATATCAAGTCAATCGGCATGTCTAGTAAGAGCTTCTCAAACAGTGACGTTCGAATTCGTCGGTAAACAAGTAGGTGCCGTTAGTTGCGAATCTAAAAATAGAAAGCTTGTTAATTCACAACAACGCTAGAAGCTATCCCACACCTCATTCATGGGGTGTAAAGGGAAATTAAGTTTTAAGTTTAATTCGCAATAAGGCGAGAAGCTATCCAATACCTCAATCATGTGGTGTAAAGGCAAACACACGTAACCAAATACAAAGAAAGCTGGACATCGCAAAGCTGCAATCCTCAGAGATAGCCACTACCTATATAAGCTCTCCCAACTACAACGACACAGCGCCTCTACTTCTGACGTTCCCGATACACAGTGGCAGCATATTGCGCTTTTCATGGCAATCGCAGCAACAAATGTGCTTGGATGTAAAAAAGACGCTCCGACGGAATCTAAGCATATTTTTTCCTTTGCTGAAATAATATTAATCCAGGTGTGTGTTCCAACTACTGCTGAATAAGCCTTCTACCCATCTCATATAAGGTCCTGCGCATTCTAGGTCATGCCATTATATACCAGGCGAGGCCTAAAACAAGGCGACGGCCTATCGTGTCACCTCTTCACAATAGTGATGGAGATGATAATGAGGAATCCTACAGTAAACACTACTGGCACGATATTCGGTACCGGCCTAATACTGCGGGATGTGACTGCAGCCTTCTTAGAAGGAATCAATAAAAATGGGTGTAACGGTGAACGAGGTCAAAACGAAGTTATTACTTTCAACGAACAAACGGTGAATCGGTTTTGGTAGTATTCGAGAGAAAAGTACTCCGTAAAATATATGGACCCATCATCGTTAACGATGATTATCGACGTTGTATGAATCATGAGCGTTACGAGCTGTATACTGACAATGGCGTGGTCAAAAAGACCGGCCGTTGGAAAGACCAGGTTACTGAGAACCTTGAAGAACTTGGTGTTGCGAAATATAGAAGAAAGATGTAGAAGATCAATTCGCATACAATACTGACTGTTGAATGTTGTTTGCCCTTAAACGGAATTTATGTTAAATTTATAATGAACTAGTGGACCCGGCAATGCTTCGCTATTGCGTAATGGACTAATATTACAAAATTAACTTAATAAAATACTCAGATATCAATTTAAATTAGCTCCCATTTATAAAAGCTGTGCATATGCCACTTTTAAACATACTTTGGCAACGTTTCCTTAACTCGATAATAATATGTTTGGCTTGCTTTCATAATGGAATAATTTTGAGCGTTGATCTTAGTCCTCGGTAAACAATTCGCTACCCCAAGTAACTCCCAAACCAGTCCAATCAACAACCTTTTATTGTGTCGAATGTTACATCTCACTATGACCATCCGCCCGCTGATCGAGTACTATCTGTACACCAAATTTCATGTCTCTAGGATAAAAATATCAAAATTGTCGTCTGCAATTTCAAATTCTATTTTTCTAAGACTAAGGTTCGATTTAAGCATGCCCCTCCGCCCACTGATAGAATATAACTTAGTAATTGTTGGGCATAGAATTTATAGTTGTAGTGCCAAGTTATATGTATTTTTACGCCCACTAAGCCCATTGGTTCAAAAATTAGAATGTCGTCTGCATATTTATATTCGTGTTGTCGAGTACTATCTGGGTATCAAATTTTATCTCTCTAGCTCTAAAAAATGTTTTGTCACGCCCATTCCGCCCATTGGGTCCAAAATTTAAATTTCGTCTGCATATTCATATTCGTGTTCTCGAGTTCTATACGGGTATCGAATTTTATCTCTCTAGCTCTAAAAAAAGTTTGTCCACGCTTACTGTGCCCATTGGGTGAAACATTTAAATTTCGTCTGTATATTCATATTCGTGTTGTCGAGTACTATCTGGGTATCAAATTTTATCTCTCTAGCCCACTGTGCCCATTGTATCCAAAAATAAAATTTCGTCTGCATATTCATATTCGCGTTTTCCAGTACTGTCTGGGTATCAAATTGTATCTCTCTAGCTCTAAAAATATGTTTTGCCACGCCCACTCCGCCCACTGGTCCAAAATAACAATTTCGTCAGCATATTCATATTCGTGTTGTCGAGTACTATCTGGGTATCAAATTTTATCTCTCTAGCTCTAAAAAAAAGTTTTGCCACGCCCACTCCGCCCATTGGGTAAAAAAATTACAAAATATATAGCCTGTAGTAATTTCCATATAGTACACTAACTGTCTTCCAAATTTCATTGAAATCGGTTCAGCCGATTAGGCGTGATTGAGCAACAAACAAACAAACAAACAAACAGACAGACATTCACATTTATAATATTAATAGGATAGGATAGGATTGTTACATGATTGATTTTTGTGTTATTGAATTGTTAAAACATAATGTATTATATTATTTTTCTCTGTGTACCATGAATGCACAGTCATGCTTGAAGAAAAAACCACTAATTTAAGTAATAAAGTGGCAACTCGGGATAAAGCAGAAGGCGGTCGGTTTCGGTCTCTTTTACATCGAGCCACCAGCAGCATTGCGTCACAGCAATCATCTCCCGAGTTCCCACCCGGTTACATCATTACCAATATTGTAAATAAATATGTAAGTTTGAATTCCAAATCCCCATTTTCTTGGTCTTTTGATCTTTCCCATATTTAACGGGATTTCTAGAATCTAAGTTATACGGAAAACGAACCTGAGTTCCAGTAAATCACCGATTGGTTTATAAACATTTTAACACGGATTACAACTTAGCTTTTCCAATAAATCATCTTGGAAGATCTAAAAGTTGACGTTCGCTTCAGAGGCACATTGATTCGATATCACGGTGGCTTTTAAACTTGAGGTTCGATATTTAAGTATGCTTGTGTTATATAGATGCATGATGGTTAGCACACGGAACTTCTATGCGGATGATCTGCGTTCATTTCTTTGTTTGCCGGCCACCAAGACGTTATTGATAACAATCTTCGATTAGACAGTCATCTCCGGCGTGTCTCGAGACAGCTTTTCAAAGAAGTTGACGTTCGGAATTGTCATAAACCGTAGGTCGAATTGAGTGAGTCTAAAAATAGATTAGTGTTTACCTAGTTAGAATCTTTAACTACACATGCCGAACATTTGACTACTGTGAATTGCAATCAACAACATCAAGTGGATACGCCAATCAAAAAAATGTAGAACTCTTCAACATGGTCTTACATATGACTGTCAAGTGTTTTGAGCATTTTTGGCCCACAATTTATACTATAACAACGTTTATTTTTTATATACATACATATATACATACATATATCAACATTTCAAATTTTACGCACTCGACCCTTTATGATTTGTATGGCCAATATTTCATTATTGGTGAAAAATTTGTAATTTAATTGGAACTCCATGAGGGGCGTTTGCATGGGATAGTCCTCTTCTCTTGCCGTATAATTTTTTAAATAGTAGAGTGTGTTCTAAAAATATAAATAACATTACAATTATAATCAAGTACAAACGTATATACATATATATATCCTTACCGCCAATAAAGGACATTTCTGTGGTATATTTGTTGAGCGAAAAAATTCGCGCATGACCAGTTTCATTAAATTATTATTGTGTGTTCTTCTAAGCAAATCACAAGCATTGACATCAATGTTCATAAGGCTGATAAGTCGATTGTCTTTTTTAGCAACTTGAAAGTTAAGTTTGAGCTTTGCTTCCACAATATTTTTCAGCAGAGTGAACTCTAAGAATATAGCCTTCTTTTCGTACACCCTAAAGATAATCGATTTAATATACTTTTCGTTGATAGCAGTTATATTAAGACTTAATATTTCAATGTAAAAGTCACGCTGAAAGAGAAAAGAAAAAAATAAGTTATATAATTTAGTTAAACGAATCTAATCTAAGATTGAAGGAGGTTCTGTGAGCATCGTGATGCACCTCGCTCGAATATGTAAGGAAGATGAGAAAGTAATGTAATGTTGTAAACTTCATTAAAAGTAAACAAGAGGGGTAAGAGCGGCTTCAACCGTAAATTCTAACAACAAAAATATTCAGAAAATTATTAAGATAGGGCTTGAGGTCATCCTTTGATAAGCTAAGTATTGGAAAACACATTGGTTCTGAACATTAAAAATTGTGAACATGTTTGCTTTGACAAATAGGCATACCAAATATATATTAATCACTCAAGAAATAATAATAGGTTCACATACACTTTAAATATATATTCTTATGTTTAATTATCGTGTCAAGACCCTCAAAAAATACATTATTGTAATGCGTCTATTGCAGTTTATTCATATCGCAGTACCTACCTTTGCTTTCGGTGAATACGTTGTTGCCATAACAATTGTCATCAAGAAGAGCGAAGTCCCAAATAGCCTGTTCATTTTGCTCCAACTCTTAAACAGTGAGTAATACTACCAAGTAAACATACAATCGATTCATGTGACTATTAAAAACCTATTACGAAAAATTTGATACAATAATGTGATTTAAAGTTATATTAATTGATGCTAATGCACTTATTAATGTGTTATTACTAGTGATGGACACTTGAATAGATTTTGGCTCACGCTCACGAAAGTGAAATTAATGGAAACATATGAAATGTTTCTTAGTTCCGCAAAAACAAACAAACTATTGAGTTTTTTTATAGGAAATCTAAAAATTTATTACGATAAATTTTTTTACAAAAACGTATATATGTTAGTCCGTTGTTAGCGGAAAGAGGGTGCGAGGATTTCATTTTTATGTTATGCTTTTTTTTCAATACCCTATAACGGATCCTTTCGATCTACTGCACTGTGTTTTTTGAAAAGTTTAGCGTTTTAATCTATCTATATAAAAATGAAATGGTCCACGTATGTAATACCATCACTTGAGTACGGCTGGAGCGATTTGGCTGATTTTTTTTTTATTCGATTCGAAATTTTCCGTAGATTGTTTGTGTTGAAAAAAATCAAATCCAGGTGGCGCTAGGGTGGATTTAAATCGAAAATTTGAATGCATGTACCAATTCAACTGAAATTTAGAATGGATATTCGTTTGATCATGAGAAAACATTTTATGTACAAATGGACCCGGTAGGTGGCGCTGGGGTCGGTTTACAATCAAATTTTTAACGAATGGGCCAATTTAACTGAAATTCAGAATCTATGTTTGTTTGATCATTAGAAAATATCGTATGTACAAATGGACCCGGTAGATGGCGCTAGGGTGGATTTATATCGAAAATTTGAATGCATGTATCAATTTAACTGAAATTTAGTATTTGTGTTTGTGGAACCTTGAGAAAATTTTTTTTGTATAAATTGACCCGGTAGGGTTCGCTATGGTGGATTTATAAAGAAAATTTTAACGAATTAAACAATTTGACTGAAATTTAGAATGTATATTTGTTTTAATAATGAGAATTTTTTTGTATATATGGACCCGCAGTTGATTTGGCTGGGGTTGAATTATTTCGAAAATTTATATCGATTGTCCGATTTTACTCAAACTTAAAATATATGATTTTTTTGGCATGAGAAAATTGTTAATGTATGTTTGGAACCAGTTGCGGTGTTTAGCTTATGATACACTTAATTTTTGGAATGCCATTTAGTCACTTTTTTTAACATCATAGTTATTCAGAAGTCTATATATATAAAAAAAAGATGTAAATTTTGATGTCACCACTAATTGTGAAAACGGTTGACCTCATTTGTCCCAAAATTTCAGTGAAATTTGGGGATTGGCTGTAGATGGTCACCCAGACCTCAAAAAGGCTTAAAGAAGAATGACTAATTTTCATAATGGCGCACTTCCTACAGAATTAGAGAGTTTCACAAAGTGGTTTTTCCGATTTCGAAATTTTAGGGGACAATAACGAAAATAGGAATAACTGTTGATATCACCCAGACCATACGGTTAATGGGGTTGCTGAGCCTAATGAAGGCATTTTTGGAAATTCGTACTCCTTAGGATAAAAAGGTACAATCACCCAGTACACCAACGCAGAAAGTTATATGTCAGTCAATCGACTTAAAAATGTGGTTTTAGAATATATGCCTATCAATAAGTAAGTTTTCATCACATCATGGACGACACTGCTGATCCATTTTAGCAATTCTTACAATAATATAAAATAATCTTTTAGATATATGAAGTACAAAATTTGTCCGGAAAAACCTCGCCTTTTATATTGAAATATTTCAGAGGTCAAAGTAATAAACCAATCGCTATTAGATTTCAATAGCAATCACTATCTTTTACAATAATTTGAAGGCAGGACGAAGTCTGCCGGGCCAGCTAGTATTTAATATTATTCAATTTTAACCTCTAGTAATGAATAGTTAAACTATATTATTATATATATCATGGACATAAACCACAAGAGCTCGAATACTAATTGTTGACCATAGATGTCACTCTCAAAATTTCTTTAATCTATTCCAAAAGCAGCATTCGTTTTGGGTAACTAATAATCGTGATATGTCGCCCCAACTTGAATTTTTTATAAGGATGCTATGTAAATATGTGTGAAGAATGCTGTTAAAAGATACTCGGGCACATTTAAGATACTAGACCACTTATTACTAAAGAATATAGTTTGTTCATGACGCTCCCTTGTTCTAGATAGGCCGGCTATTCTATTCATTGTTGATCCTGTTTCCCAATTTGAATCGATGGATCTTAATTGTAATGCCGTGTATTGTAATAAACGTAAAATTGTCGTTTTGACATAGTCGAAGTGTCGTTGTTTCGGTAGTACTTGCTCATACAGAACATGCGTTGTGCGTACTACTGATTGTCGCCATTGCAAAGAATTCATATGGACTGCTCTTGCTTTTCATAGCCCATCTGCACCACTTCGCTGTGACTGGTCGACGCAGCTACAGATTTAAATTTAAACGGATACTTGTGAAAAAGAAGATTGAGGAGAGAAAAGGAACAAATGCTACACCTTAACGGCTTATTCAATCTGTATCTGCTTCCTTCTCTTGTCGTCATCAATAGAGATGAGCGATCAATAGATAATTTGCGAAATACACGTACAATCATATCTAAGCAGTACATGACATTTAAAACAAAAGAACATTTTTATTAAAAAATCCAAATTTTGGCAAAGGTTGACGTTTACACTTTTTTACAATAATATTTTTCTCCGAATTTCGCCGCAGAGGCTTTTTTGTTAGATAGTGCTTCAAAAATGTAAAATCAGGTTTATTTTATTTTTAAGACCTATTTTAACCATTCAAATACAAAATACGTTTCGAATTTTTATAATTTGATTTAAACACCCATCGATAGACCTTAAAATTATTAGTTTTCAGTTGGTATATGTTTGCCTTTAATATAAATAGTTATTATCAACCTTTCTTATACTGATAAGCAGGAGTGTAGATGTTAGTATTTGTTGTCTGTTCTATCACACGATGCAACGAAGAAAATTTCTCTACATCATCGCATATTGAAGCACTTTCTTAAACACTTTTGCTGCGGCGAATTAAAAGAAAAATATTTTTGTGTAAAAAAATTTATATTTTGTGCAAAAAAATGTATATAAATTTAATGGTATAAATTTAATAAAGCGAAATTCGACCAGTTTTCATTGACTTTTGAACGTTTTTATTTTGCTGATTTCTTCACAAAAACGAAATATGAACTACTTTATAATAATCGCATGATCATATTTTAACAGTCAATGCCATTTAAAACAAAAGAAAATTTTTATGAAAAAATTCAAATTTTGGCAAGGAGTTAACCTATACTTTTTTTGCACAAAAATTTTTATTCTCGAAATTCGATGCAGCAGTTTTGTTTTTAGATAGTGCTTCAAAAATTTAAAAATTTGTTATCTTGGGACCACCAGTTTTGGTATAAATTTAATAAAGCAAAAATTCGACTAGTTTTCATTGGCTTTTAAACGTCTTTATCATGTTGATTTCTTCACAAAAACAAAAAATGAACCACTTTATAATGATCAAGCGATCATATTTTAGCAGTTTAAGCCATTTAAAACTAAAAAGCCATTTATAAAAAAATTCACATTTTGGCAAGAGGTTAACATATATATTTTTTAGCATAAAAATATTTTTCTGCAAATTTCGCCACAGCGAAAGTGTTTTAAGATAGTGCTTCAAAAATGTAATAATTTGATATGAGTTTAAGGTTCATTGCTATTTAGGATAAGAATAAAATCAGGTTTATTTAATATTTTAGACCTATTTTAACCGGTTAATTACAAAATAAATTTCGCCTCTTTAACATTTGATTTAAACATTTATCGAGAGACCTTTAAACTAGCTTTCAGTTGGCATATGTTTCTTTTAAATATCTCAAACAGTTTTAATATAATTTGGAAAAAGTGAAATTTCGACCAGTTATTATCAAACTTTCTAATATTGTTAAGTAGAAGTGTATACGAAGCTAGTATTAGTTGTCTGTTCTATCACACGAAGCAATGAAGCAAATTCCTCTACATCATCGCATATAAGCTTATTCTCTCTATAAATAAATACCGCAAAACATGACAAAGAAATTCGACCAATTTGCTAAATCCATTCTATACATTTTTTTTCCACAAAAATATTTTT
This sequence comes from Muscina levida, assembly GCA_964034835.1. Classification (NCBI taxonomy): domain Eukaryota; kingdom Metazoa; phylum Arthropoda; class Insecta; order Diptera; family Muscidae; genus Muscina; species Muscina levida. The sequence continues at coordinate 68,525,654 of OZ035883.1, forward strand.
CTCCCAATTTCGCTGCAGCGAAAAATGTATTAATTAAATATGACTTTTGCCTACCGTGGGCCCACCTGTTATGACATAAATTGAATAAAGCGAAAATTCGACTAGTTTCCTTTGACTTTTTAACAACTTTTTTATGCTTATTTCTTCACAAAAACGATAAATGAACTACTTTATAATGCTCAGGCGATCATATTTAAGCAGTTCAAGCCATTTACAACAAAAAAATAATTATAAAAAAATCAAAATTTTGGCAAGGGGTTAACCTATATATTTTTTGCACAAAAATATTTTTCTCTGAATTTCGCCGCAGCGAAAGTGTTTTAAGAAAATGCTTCAAAAATGTAATAATTTAAGGTTTAAGGTTCGTTGCTACATAGGATCAGAATAAAATGAGGTTTATTTAATTTTTTTTGACCAATTTTAACCGTTTAAATACAAAATAAATTTCGACTGTTTAATATTTGATTTATACTCCTAACGAGAGACCTTTAAATTAGCTTTCAGTTGGCAAAATTTTGCTCATCGTACGTAGTGATGTAAAAAAACATCGATGCATCGAGCATCGATGATTTTTGGGCGATGTTTTTCGATGTTTTCCGATGTTTTGTGCCATACCGATGTTTATCGATGCATCGATGTTTAACAAAACATCGATGTTTAACAAAAAAGAAAAAACTAAGAAAGCATTTATTTTTGTAGTCTTAGTTCCATTTTATTTAATTTATCAAATAATCTCAATAACAAATTTAAAAGGCTTCTAAGAATTGATTTAACAAATAATAACGGAATGGGTTGAAAACATCGAAGTTTCTAGCCGATGTTTCACATAACATCGATTTATCATTTTGCAAACATCGATGAACATCGACATCGAAGTTTCGACCCAAATTTACATCACTAATCGTACGGCCACCTGTTTTTAATATAAATTGGATAAAGCGCAAATTCGACCAGTTTTCATTGACTTTTAAATGCCTTTATAATGCTGATTTCTTGACAGGATCGATAAACTAATTACTTTATAACACTCAAACAACTAAATATTAGCATTCTATACCATTTAAAACTAAAAAAAAATTTTTATCAAAAATTTCAAATCTAGGCGATTTTTATCCACAAAAATATTTTTCACCCAATTTCGCTGCAGCGGCTTTGTTTTAAGATAGTGCTTCAAAAATGTATTAATTAAATATGACTTTTGCCTACCGTGGGCCCACCCGTTATGACATAAATTGAATAAAGCGAAAATTCGACTAGTTTTCTTTGACTTTTTAACAACTTTTTTATGCTGATTTCTTCACAAAAACGATAAATGAACTTAGCATTATAAAGTGCTCAAGCGATCATATTTAAGCAGTTTAAGCCATTTACAACAAAAAAAAAAAAATTATAAAAAAATCAAAATTTTGGCAAGGGGTTAACCTATATATTTTTTTGCACAAAAATATTTTTCTTTGAATTTTGATGCAGCAGTTTTGTGGTTAGATAGTGCTTCCAAAATGTAATAATTTGATATGAGTTTAAGGTTCACTGCCATTTAGGATAAGAATAAAATCCGATTTATTTAATTTGTTAGACCCATTTTAACCGTTTAAATACAAAATAAATTTCGACTCTTTAACATTTGATTTAAACTCCTATCGAGAGACCTTTAAAGTAGCTGTCGATTGGTATATGTTTCTTTTTAAATATCTCAACCAGTTTTAATATAATTTGGGAAAAGCAAAAATTCGACCAGTTATTAAACAACCTTTCTTATATTGTTAAGTAGGAGTGTATACGAAGCTAGTATTAGTTGTCTGTTCTATCACACGATGCAACGAAGGAAATTCCTCTACATTTTATTCTATCTACAACAAAACAAAAAAAAAAATACCGCAAACAATGACAAATAAATTCGACCAGTTTGCTAAATCCCTTCTATAACGTAGTTGAAACGATACTGTTTTTTTATCTAAATATAAAATAGTCGTTGTGTGCTCTAAAACTTGTTTGGTAACACAAAAGATTATCTTAAATGTAGAATTTGTCTGAATATCTAAATGCACACAAAGTTGTCAGTAATTGTATAAGAATTGTCATTAGTTTTGTATGTTCAGTAATAAGGTCCACACGTAACTTTCATAAAACGTTCAATATGACATAATAGTTCCATAAACTATATGGGAAACTTGGAAACAGCGAATTTTCGACCAGTTTTCATTGACTGTTGAACGTCTTTATTATGTTGATTTCTTGACAAAAAAGATAAATTTATTAAATATAAAAAAATCAAAATTTTACCAAGGGGTTTGTTTAGCTTTATATTTTTTTCCAGAAAAATATTTTTCTGCGAATTTCGATGCAGCAGCTTTGTTTTTATATAGTACTTCAAAAATTTAAAAATCTGGTATGACTTTTGCCTATCTTGGGACCACCAGTTTTGGTATAAGTTTAATAAAGCAAAAATTCGACTAGTTTTCATTGGCTTTTAAACGTCTTTATCATGCTGATTTCTTCACAAAAACAAAAAATTAACCACTTTATAATGATCAAGCGATCATATTTAAGCAGTTTAAGCCATTTACAACAAAAAAAAAATATAAAAAAAATCAAAATTTTGGCAAGGGGTTAATTTTGATGCAGCAGTTTTGTGGTTAGATAGTGCTTCAAAAATGTAATAATTTGATATGAGTTTAAGGTTCATTGCTATTTAGGATAAGAATAAAATCAGGTTTATTTAATATTTTAGACCTATTTTAACCGGTTAATTACTAAATGAATTTGGACTCTTTGCCATTTGATTCAAACTCCTATCGAGAGACCTTTAAACTAGCTTTCAGTTGGTTTATGTTTCTTTAAAATATTTCCACCAGTTTTAACATAATTTGGGAAAAGCGAAATTTCGACCAGTTAGTATCAAACTTTCTAATATTGTTAAGTAGAAGTGTATACGAAGCTAGTATTAGTTGTCTCGTCTATCACACGAAGCTAATTCCTCTACATCATCGCATATAAGCTTATTCTCTCTATAAATAAATACCGCAAAACATGACAAAGAAATTCGACCAGTTTGCTAAATTCCTTCTGTACATTTTTTTCCACAAGGATATTTTTCTTCCAATTTCGCTGCAGCGGCTTTGTTTTAAGATAGTGCTTTAAAAATGTATTAATTTTATATGACTTTTGTCTACCGTGGGCCCACCTGTTATGGCATTAATTGAATAAAGCGAAAATTCGACTAGTTTTCTTTGACTTTTTAACAACTTTTTTATGCTGATTTCTTCACAAAAGCGATAAATGAACTACTTTATAATGCTCAAGCGATCATATTTAAGCATATTTAACAAAAAAAAAATTATAAAAAAAAAATCAAAATTTTGGCAAGGGGTTAACCTATATATTTTTTTGCACAAAAATATTTTTCTTTGAATTTTGATGCAGCAGTTTTGTTGTTAGATAGTGCTTCAAAAATGTAATAATTTGATATGAGTTTAAGGTTCACTGCCATTTAGGATAAGAATAAAATCCGATTTATTTAATTTGTTAGACCCATTTTAACCGTTTAAATACAAAATTAATTTCGACTCTTTAACATTTGATTTAAACTCCTATCGAGAGACCTTTAAAGTAGCTGTCGATTGGTATATGTTTCTTTAAAATATCTCAAACAGTTTTAATATAATTTGGGAAAAGCGAAATTTCGACCAGTTATTATCAAACTTTCTAATATTGTTAAGTAGAAGTGTATACGAAGCTAGTATTAGTTGTCTGTTCTATCACACGAAGCAAATTCCTCTACATCATCGCATATAAGCTTATTCTCTCTATAAATAAATACCGCAAAACATGACAAAGAAATTCGACCAGTTTGCTAAATCCATTCTATACATTTTTTTTCCACAAAAATATTTTTCTCTCAATTTCGCTGCAGCGCCTTTGTTTTAAGATAGTGCTTCAAAAATGTATTAATTAAATATGACTTTTGCCTACCGTGGGCCCACCTGTTATGACATAAATTGAATAAAGCGAAAATTCGACTAGTTCTCTTTGACTTTTTAACAACTTTTTTATGCTGATTTCTTCACAAAAACGATAAATGAACTACTTTATAATGCTCAAGCGATCATATTTAAGCAGTTTAAGCCATTTACAACAAAAAAAAAATTATAAAAAAAATCAAAATTTTGGCAAGGGGTTAACCTATATATTTTTTTGCACAAAAATATTTTTCTTTGAATTTTGACGCAGCAGTTTTGTGGTTAGATAGTGCTTCAAAAATGTAATAATTTGATATGAGTTTAAGGTTCACTGCCATTTAGGATAAGAATAAAATCCGATTTATTTAATTTGTTAGACCCATTTTAACCGTTTAAATACAAAATAAATTTCGACTCTTTAACATTTGATTTAAACTCCTATCGAGAGACCTTTAAAGTAGCTGTCGATTGGTATATGTTTCTTTTTAAATATCTCAACCAGTTTTAATATAATTTGGGAAAAGCAAAAATTCGACCAGTTATTAAACAATCTTTCTTATATTGTTAAGTAGGAGTGTATACGAAGCTAGTATTAGTTGTCTGAATTGTCAATAGTTCTGTATGTTCACTATTAAAAATCTCAACCAGTTTTAATATAATTTGGAAAATGCGAATATTCGACCAGTTATTATTAACCTTTCTAATACTGTTAAGTAGGGGTTTATACAAAGCTTAAATTAATTGGTTGTTGTAGCATACGATGCTCCGAATAAAAAAATCATAAAAAATGAATATAAAATTCGACCAGTTTGTTGTGGTCGATTTGACTTTGTTGTTATCTTAAGGCCATATAGTTACATTTTCTTTCTGTATACGTTGATGTTTGTATGTTCCGGAACTTTCTATATGCCGACTTACCTAGGACAATCCTCTTAATGTAACAATCCTCTTCAAGTAACTTATTCTATGAAAATAGTGTTTTTACAATCTTGATGAAAACCCGATTTACTGACACCAAAAACCAGTTTAAAGCGGGTATGTATTCGAAAATAGAATTTTTGGATAAACCGGCATACGGCTTTGAAAAAATAACCTGTTAGACAGTTTTAGGTTTTGAAATTGTTAAAGCGTATGAAAAATCTGTCTCCGAAATTAATAGGGACTATATCGGCTGACCCTTTCTAATACCTTCAATACAAAATTACCTTTTTTTAAATTACACTAGTTTACAGCCATTTTGGTCTTTGGATACCACTATTTTTTTATGATAGAGGACGGGTTTCTGATTAAGAAAAAAAATTTAAAAAAATTTTTTATGGAGTGGATTTTTTTTAAAAATTTTTTTTGTAAAATTTTTTTCTTTGTTGACGGTGCCTTTGGATTTTACCCTATATTTCAAGTTCTAGACGGGCGATCAGGACAAAAGAGGTACCAAATTTATTAGAATCAAATGGCCAACAAGAATTATGCCACTTTAAGTCAACAAATTGCTTTATTTTGTCCTACTGGCTGAATTTATTTGAAAAATTGAGCTTTTTTCATGAAAATTAGCGTCTCCTTTTTTAGTTTTTAAATAATGAAAAATCGAAAACTCGAGATAAATTTTTTTTGAAACCTTCTGCGTATAGTGAACACCTTAGCAAACAAATGTTGTATTGCAGAAGAGAATCTATGGACTAGTTAAAAAGTAATGGCCTCTGAAAGTTGGCATACAGAAATTAAGTTTTTATAAATATTTGAATTTTTGCATTTGTCGGAAATGCAGAATATGGTCCGAAAGCCCAAACAACAACAAAAATATACCATTCACTTCGTCTTGGTCCCATAGCATCGAAATAGCAGGTCAAAATGGGAGCCGAGGCCCATGATGCACTTGGAGGGGTCAAGAAAGGGGCTCCTAGGATTCTATGATGACCGCCTATGTGCGGGTACTCAAATAAAAGATATTTTCGAGACGAATCCAATGGTGTAATTTTTAAGACTTATTGGGGACCCAGGGAGTCAAAAAAGGGTCTCCTTCGGTCCTCTATGTGCGGGTATTCAAATGAAATTTTTTTTTGAGACCAATCCAGTGGTGTCAATTTCAAGACTCCACGGGTCCTACCGTTGTATTCGTCTCGAAAATATCTTTCATTTGAGTACCCGCGCATGGGCGGTCATCATAGAATCCAAGGAGCCCTTTCTTGACCCCTCCAAGTGCATCATGGGCCTCGGCTACCATTTTGACCTACTATTTCGATGCTATGGGACCAAGACGAAGTGAATGGTATATTTTTATTGTTGTTTGGGCTTTCGGACGATATTCTGCATTTCCGACAAATGCAAAAATTCAAATATTTATAAAAACTTAATTTCTGTATGCCAACTTTCAGAGGCCATTACTTTTTAACTAGTCCATAGATTCTCTTCTGCAATACAACATTTGTTTGCTAAGGTGTTCACTATACGCAGAAGGTTTCAAAAAAATTTTATCTCGAGTTTTCGATTTTTCATTATTTAAAAACTAAAAAAGGAGACGCTAATTTTCATGAAAAAAGCTCAATTTTTCAAATAAATTCAGCCAGTAGGGCAAAATAAAGCAATTTGTTGACTTAAAGTGGCATAATTCTTGTTGGCCATTTGATTCTAATAAATTTGGTACCTCTTTTGTCCTGATCGCCCGTCTAGAACTTGAAATATAGGGTAAAATCCAAAGGCACCGTCAACAAAGAAAAAAATTTTACAAAAAAAATTTTTAAAAAAAATCCACTCCATAAAAATTTTTTTTATATTATTTTCATTAATCAGAAACCCGTCCTCTATCATAAAAAAATAGTGGTGTTCAAAGACCAGAGAAAAAATAATTATTTGTAAAGTAGTGTTATTATTTGTCTCATAACTGCCAAATAGACAAATGGAGGATATTTTAATTTGGTCAGTTAATTTACCTTGTAATAGTAGTCAAATCCTCACAAAATCGAAACATTTCCACTCACATTCTAGTACCACCCATACAAATGACCGAATCCATCCGCATAGTTTTACATACATACCTTTTTTGTAAGTACACGGAATTCAGTAAGAATTGAATTTTGAGTCAGGAATGGATATGGACTATAGCGACCAACTTCTGGTAGCTCCCATTTAAAATTCCCATGTGTGGAAACTTAATATTTGTCTGTAAACCTGCGGTCTTATGACCAAAAGTCGTATCTGCAACCATTGACGCTCTACAAGCAAGAAATAATGAGACATTAGAAAAAAAATTAATTTCGCCCAAAAAATTGCATTGTATTGCTTCAACGATCGATCCGTCGTTCATTCGAAAGCTCGTTTAAAGTCAATGAAGACTAGAAAGAGACTTGACCCTAATCCAACGGATTGTTTGTTAAGTCATACATTCAGACAAAACTTGATATGTAGAACAGCATGATGCGAATTTCTGCGAATAACAAATCTGTTCGCCTAATACTTGTGATAAGATTTGAAATGCAAACAGCACGAAGAAATTTCCTGTATAATAGTTCTGAGCGCCTAGTACTTGTGATAGGTAACAACTATGCCAGTTTAGTTTTACAACAGAGACACGACGAATTATTAATAATAGCAAATATTGGCTATTACTTGGATGTACTTGTGATGGGTTACAAATTTTAGTTTTGTTTTACAAAAGAAATACAAAAAATTATTAACGCCAGATACTTTCAGACAAGGCAAGGCATATGTAGAACAACAGGGAGCTAATTTCTGCACACAACATTTCTAGGCGCCTGTTACTTATGATGGTTTAAAACATAGACACGACGAATTACTAATGCCATTTACATTCGATCAGAATTTGAAAAGTAAAACATTCTTGCGCTCTGTTTACAACAGACACAAGGAAATGGCCAAAACTAGTAACGCAAAATGTAGTTCTTGAGCGCCTCTTACTTGTGATAGACATACAGCGCCATCTACATTCGATCAAAACTCCAAAAGTAATACAACATGAAGGTAACTTCTCCTCACAACAGTTCTGGGCCCCTTATATTTTAGCTGGTTAAAAAATTTATAGTTATATTTCACAAATCACAGATAAAGATACGCAACACTTTTATATATAAAAAGTTTTTAAAATTACAAATACAATTTTTGAAATAAAACACATTTTATTTTCCTCCTTACCTTACCTCGTTAATTAATAAAGTTTTCAATAAAATAAAATACACGTTTCGTTGTTAGTTTGTTTGTTTTGTTTTTTATTTAAAAAATATATATTTGTATCTGATTTAAATAGTTTAGAATTTGTTTGTTTCTTTTGTTTTTGTTTCTCTAAAGTAATAATAACAATACATAAGTAAGAATTTTATTTTAGAAATTAAATGTTAAGAACAAACTCTTAAATGGAAATGTACAAATGATAGTTAAATACAATATTATTATGTTTGCTTGTTTGTTTTGTAATGCAACGAAAGGGCAAACAAAATTTATAGACGAAAATATATAGAATTTAGATAAACATAAACCTTTTGAAATAATTTAGCGTAAACGTACAAAGTAAGTAATATTCAAAATTACAGTAAAAACCAATATGTTGATAATATACATAGTTATAGTTAGCAAAGAAAATAAAAAAAAACAAATGGGGGAAAATACATAAAAATAGTATGAATTAGTATTATCCATTAATTATCCGAAATCTAAAAGTAAATTTTAAATGGTATTAGAATACAAAATTACAAATAATGTTTTGAGTGATATCATCAGTATGTGGTAATGGTGGTGGTGCTGATGATACCTCTTAGTTTTATGGAAATCGTAAAGATTTAAGCGAGAAGACGGATATTATCCGACTTGTGAAGATGTCATTTGTAGGCATCTAAAAAATTGTTGAAACTGCAGTGAATTTCAAGGCATGAATCTTGCAATGGGTGTCTTCCCAAATAAGAACTTTTCGAAAGCTATCTAATGAAAAGTTTTGCTTATCATGCTGGCTACAAATTCAAACTGCATACAGTGCGCGTAAACAATGACAAAGCGCTTGGTGAGAATGTTTCAGTTAACTGAACTTCTTATTCATTAAGTGTTGATCTTCTTTCTCATTTCAATGTTTCTATTTTTGGTATGTCAGCTTAAGCGCAAAAGCTTTGAGCTTTTACCAACATTAAGCTGTATGTTAAGAACTTTAAGCTCTTTCAATTTCTGCATTCAATTTCAACGTTACAACATTTGGTAAACTCGCTTGTAAATAGTCGCTCGCTGACGTACTTTTTCTTTTGTAAATAAGCTTTGCGGTAGCTTGTATGATCTGTGTAGTAAATTTTCTATAACCTCAAAACAATGTTTAAATTCTCATATATTAAAAACTGCTTAAAACTCCTTACAAACTGCTTCTTACAAACTGCTACTGCTGCTGCTGCTGCTGCATAACTTCCTATAGCTGGAGCGCTTTTCCCCTGTAACTCTATCATAACCTTACAAATACTTAGGCTTAAGTCTGTATAAGTGGGATGTCGGAAAGCGCTCTCTCTCTCTGTCTCCCCCTGTCTACCACTCTATGGTGTATATTCTGAATGTCCCTTAAGTGATTAGATGAATCCGTAGGATTTCTTAAACAAGGGTCCCTAATCATACATAATCATAGTGGTCCCTCTACTAAAAAGGACCTTATTACACGCAAATCAATGATATTTTAAAAGGCGCTCATGCATTATCGCCTTTGGGTCGCGGCAAATCCCTCAAATGGGTGGAGGGCCTCGTATATAACGCAACTGAGGTGTGAAGCTCATGGACAAGTTATTAATGTTGTCACAGCAGTTCGGTTGCATTAGGCAGGCGGCACAAAAGACGGTGAACAGGGCCAATTGCATGGGCACCGCGACGCGGGCTATACGCCAAGCCCAGCCACGTTTGGAATTGGGTGTGTGTTCATCATCGGACGAGTCCAGGTCGTAAGCCAGTGAGGGATCATCCGAGGGGTCGTCACCACCATCGCCTGAAGTAGTATTCAACTGCAGAGCACTACTTTCCGACATATCGGTGGAGATTAAGGCATTTGCTGCACCATTAACCGAGTTACGGCGGGGTTTGCGCTTATTGCGTCTGCCGCCAGATGATGATGTAGAGTAGCCCTTATGAGTCGCTTGTTGGCCATGTTCTCCCGCCAGTTTAGCTTTGCCATTGACCAACTGTTGATGCTTCAGACAGCCATTTGAATGTTGCAACTGCAATGATTTGAGGTTGCCATTCGATTCGGACAAGGGATTGGATGCTTGATCCAGCTGTTGTTGTTTCTTGCTTTGATGTGAAGCCGCTGTTCGCACAATCAGGTCACGACATGTGTTCTGTAGACACTTCAACTCAGCCTCAGCTGATTCCATGCGGGCTGCAATTGATTTCATGGCTTCACTGCCGGGAGCCAAAGCGGATTCTAATTGTTTGGCCAAACGACGTAAGACACCCAATCTGCGTTCGCGCTCCGACAGGCCACCGTCAGAGGTGGTGCCACCATCTGAGATGCCAGAATCGGAGAGGGAACCATTGGAGGCTGTAAACTTGGCAATGTGGAGAATGTGATTGGGATCCAAGTAGTCCTGGACGGCGGTTAACTGGAAGGTGAAGAAAAACAAAGAAAGAAAGTGAGTTATTTTTGTTATAATTGTAAATTATGTTTTAAAAAATACTGATCCAAAGGCAAAGTTATTAATGGTAAAAATTGTTTCCAGATATTTTAGCAAAATAACGAGCGTGAAGCGCTTATCAAGGAAGACGAGTGTATCAAATATCAAATATTGGTTAAAGCATTGAAATTAAAGTCACTAAGATTTTTAAATTGTTATTATTTTCAATTTTTTCTAGACTTTTCCATAGCGAAATAAACAGCTAACTAGTTGACTCCTATATATCTCTTAAACTTAATTTCCCTTTACATACAATGTATGAGGTTGTTGTGAATTAACACGCTTTATATTCCAGATACAACAAGCGGCACCTACTGTTTATCGACGAATGCGAACGTCACTGTTTGAGAAGCTTTTACTAGACATGCCGATTGACTCGACACTTATACTGCAATGTTGCTGTCGACAACATCAAGGGGGCTGGCAATGAAATACAAATTTAGATGACTGGAGGCGGGAATCGAATCCGGGATCTCCCGCGTGTTCTAACCAATATGCCACGGCCGGTTCCACCGGTTATTTATCTCATTTTTTATTATAAGGTATATTACGCAGCAAAATTTTCTCTATTCTTGGTGGAAGCTAAGTGAGAAAGATAACTAGTAAAGTGACACCACATGGGGGGACTATCTAAAGGTGTAGGTTCCGATGACATCACTATGCTAATTCTGAATCATCAGTTCAACAGCTGGTAATCCACGATATTTTGCTGGACAAACCAGCTGCAAAAGGAGATCCCTTCTGTCCCATGTAGCACAGGTTTTAAAAGCGCTACCATTACCACCCCTGAAGGAACACTTTAAGCTTGCAACTCACCACCATGTCTTTAAGGAATCCTTTAGAACGACATTGTTTTAAAATTTGATAGCTAGTCAGATCGCTAATGGCCTCAATCAGCAATGACCATGTCAACGCACTGTTGTGGTGGCTCTGGACCTATCCAAATCATTTGACACGGTTGACCACCCCATGCTGATCAATGACATCTCAAACTTTACTCTTCCCAATGACATCAAACGCTGGGTCACAAATTATCTCAGTGGCAAACAAGTCTTTTCAGGGGGCAAAAATTAAGATACCGCAAGATAAAGATGGGCGTTGTCTTTCACTCATACTCTTCAACATTTATCTTGCATAGCTTTCTGTTCCTTCTGAAGGTGTCTCCATGGTACCATATGCAGATGATTGCACCATCTTTTCATATGGTGTAAATGTTAATTACTAAGTTTCTGACCACCACCGCGAACTTTTTTAAGAGACGCAAGCTCAAGCTGTAAACTCCTAAGTTTACAGTGTTCCTTTTCACTTCTTGGTCTAAAGAGGAATAAGGCTGGAATTGAACATCTCAGTCAAAAGTGGCGTATTCCCCATGTCCAAAGCCCAAATATCCTAACATGTTATCTTCGACAGCCTCCTTTAATTCTCTTCGTACAATAACCAAAAAGAGAAAAAAGGGAGTTAGTTCCTTAAATTTCTCTTGGGCACCTCCTGGGGGTATGGACAAGATTACCATAGTAGCGACTTTTAAGGAAATCGATCGCTCTATTCTCAACTCTTTTCTCAGCAACGTATCGCTACCGAATGTTTCATGATGTCTAGCGTGGATCTTCCACACAAGGAGACAAAGAAATGTGTTGATACCTAGACAACATCTAATGGCGTCCCATGTGCCAAATCTCCCAACCGTCAGTTACTGATGTTGCATTTTCCACCTTAACACATCCGAAAGACTTTCGCAACGACATCCAGGACGTCATTCCAACTGACATTGACCGATTGTTCATAGTGAATGCGCAGAAATAATTACACCGGCAGGTAGTAACCGAAGCTCTCAGCAGCTACCGATGCAACAACAAAATCCTCACTGAAAACTATCCAGGGATTTCGGAAAATGAAGGAATTTTTCCCAGTCGGACAAAAACAGTTCTTGTGCAACTAAGATCCGGCCGGTGCAGTTTTAAAAATGCTATCGCTAGAGCATAGACCCTGGCATGATAAACCGATGCCATCAAGGCCTCATGACACTGTGCATCGCTTCAATTGCCCAAACAGGACCACTGACTTGCAACCAGTGGACTTATGGTTGAGACCTACTGAAATGACCCCCAATAGCACAAAATGACACGAACAGATAGTAACCGAAGTAGCAGCTACCGATGCAACAACAAAGTTCTCAATGAAAACCCTCCAGCGATTTTGAGGCTTTTGCCCACGCAGACAGGGACAACTCTTGTGCAACTAAGATCCGGCTGGTGCAGTTTTAACAACTGCTACCGCGGTACGATACATCGATGCCTTAAATGGCTGCAGGGCCTCATGACACTGTGCATCGCTTCAATTACCCAAACAGGACCACTGACTTGCAACCAGTAGACCAATGATTGAGACATACTGAAATGGCCCGTATTCTCCGGCTCGCAATACCACAAATTGTCACGAACTCTGCTAATTCATAGTCTCTTACTGACTATAATTCATAATCCAAGAGACTATCAAGTTATGGGATACAGGCGATTGGCAACAGTCCGAACATAGTAATAGAAAATATTCTCCAGCTTTTGGGTAGAGACGTCTCTTTTCGACTGCAGTCTTTTACTATTTTTTGAGTGAAAATGTTGCAATTCCGGAAAGATCAGAATGGAGCGGGATTCCTTATAGTGTCAATTCGGCATGGTGTAAATAAAATTTGTCGTGAAACTGTAAGGATATGTATTCGTGACATTGCGATATTCCTGAGCACGCACAAGCAGATAGAGGAGGCTGTCTGTTCATAACTCCCTAGAGGATGTTCACTTGCCCATAAGTGGAAAACAGGTTCCGATCATAGTATATATTTTGCCAGTGCTAGCGGGGCCGATTTGAAATTGGCCTGTGAAATTCTAACTGACCTCTCAGACGTCTAACAGGCAAATATTATAAATCCATACCATGAGGACGAAGAGAAGTCAGTGACGATAAAACATCTTCTATGTAGCTTATACGAGAAGATTTAATACAGGAATTTGCATCTCTTTCCTCAATCGGATTGGGAAATGGTTCCATGCAGTGCTTTCCATGGTTAACTAGATCAGGGGTTATAGCTAAAGAACATTTTTAAGCGGTTTTTATCGACTGTCTCTTTTTTGGTCTTCTGCACCTATACATATCAATAGATCATTGAGTGTAATGTGGGTCCATTTTTATAAGACCACGCGTGTCCCGCACCTTACCTATCATTTGATAGCAAAAAATAATTTTACAGACATTTAGTTCAAAACCGGTGATTTTTTTAATTACCATTAAGACCAAAAAAATTATGAAATTTTAAACTTTTGCTTCAAATTCGATATTTTCAAAAGATTTGGCTATTTGATTGATTCCGTCAAAACCCGTAAGACATTGCTTTAGATTGCCTCTCTTATAATTTATATAAATAAAAATTTCTTCCTTTCAATCTTACCTGTTCCTGGCTTACGTTGACCTTTTCCGACAACAATTTAGCCACCAGCTTAACATTTTGCGCCAATTCCCCCGGAGTTGCATGGCCAGTATTTAAAGCACCTTCTAAGCCCTTAAGCGTGCCACGGTCTTGACCCAAAGCCAATTGAAATTCAGATAGACCACATTCCAGTTGACGCCAGGCAATCAAGGAGGAAGTCAAAACCTCCAATTGTGAATTGATTCTAAAAGTAGAAAAAAAGAGACACACAAAAAGATCATCAATATACTATACAATACAAAATCCGCCTCACTACACCATCACCTACCTAAGATCCGCTTCATCCCAGGCTGTGTACATATCGCTAACTTCATCTTTCAAATGTTTGTGGAATTCATTTTCCGATGTTATCAACGATTGTAAATCCCAATTCTTTTCACCGGCAGTTGATGTCGTTTGAACTGAGGTACATGTTCCTACATTGGATGTAGTTGTCATGGCAATGGGACCTGTGGAGCCGTTGCTGCTGCTGCTGCCTGTGCCAGAGTTGGCGGCGGCGGCAGTGGTTGTTGTTGTAGTGGCCGTGTGGGATTCCACTTGATTGCCATTGCTATCGGTGACAGTGATCATGGTTGTTTTGTTTGTTACTGTGGTGGTACTGGTATCTAGTTCTTGTTGTTGCGTTTGCTTAGAGGATATTGTTGTTGTGGCGGCTGCTGCTATTGTTTGACTGTTGCTGTTATTGTGTTCGGACTCTAGTTCGTCTTTTTCCTCTAATAATTCAATGCCAACCTTGGCAGCGGCCTCTTTAAGTTTTTGCTCGACTACAGCGTTTTGCAAGCGTCTCTCCTGTTTTGTCAACCAACTGTGGACGGAAGCATTCAGCTTTAGCATATTTGTGCGATATGTCTGTAATTGGGTTTTCTCGTTCTGTTTAAAAAAGGGTAAAGTAATAAAGAAGAAAAAAAAATAATTAGAAGTAATGAAAAACAAAGTGGGTTACCTATAAATTGCAAAAGAAAAATATAATGAGTGGGAGAGAAAATATCCGCAGAAGCAATTACCGGCTAGTGTCGTAAGCAGGCAGGCAGCATAGTTGCCAATTAAATAGAAAACAACAAAATATGCATCGGCGAAGTACAAAAACAAAATAATAATTTCTTGGGTAGAAATTTATTGTTGGTCAGAGAATTTATACTTTGAGAATATTTCTAAGTATATCTTCAAATCAATCCGAATTATGGCTATAGTTTTGATGTTAAGGAGAAAAAGTTCTTGTATAGAAGATTGACATAGAATTCTTTCTTATAGAATATATTAAAGTATAAAGTCTTTTAACACAACTTTGAAAAAATAAATCATTGCCATATAATTAATTTTAATTAATTTTCTTTGGTCTGCTTTAAACAAGATTTTACAGGACTTACTGCTTAAAGCAAATTTCGTAAGATGATAATTTTAATTACTATGTTCGACATTTTTTAATAAAATTCCGGTGAGTTAGTTTACCATACTATGTTGGGAAATAAAATGTGATTCGTTTAGAGGTTTAGTTTTCAATATGATTTCTTTTCAGAATACGGGAGGCTTATATCAAAAATTCGCCTTATTTTTATTCAGTTTTGTTAGACCATTCATCACAAAAAGACCTACATCGAAATTATTCAGCTTTATTACGCAAGTCATTACGAAAGTCATTATTCTAGGTAAACTGTCTTTGTGCACATATCACAACATATGGTGTGTATAATCGATCATGTGGCTAGTTCACTTGGCTCCTAGTGCAGGTCCCGTCGTTGTGATACTATTTTAAATTGTCGCACCAATTATTCCCACTCTATTTGGATAATATCGATCTCAAGCCATTTCGTTGCTCTGATGATCGGCAGATCGCCTACTGATAGACAGGTATTGTCCAAAAGTGTCCGATGACCACACTTCTACTAAAATCATTGAAAGGTAGTTTTATTACATGTTCCTTAGATGAACTTTAAACAGGTTCAGCGGACATCATGTTCTCTGTATACCCATGGTAGGCCAAATCAGTTAGACAGCTGTTCAAGTGGGTTCGCTTGCCCATTTCACCTTTAAAATGAGGTTAAGTTTCCCCGCACTTAGACCATTTGTTTCAAAACAATAATATATATGAAGGTACGATACTTTTCCCGTCATATTTAAAACAGCAAGAAGGATTTTCCACCATTTCTTTAGACCAGTGGTAGGCATAAACGAACGCACGCACACAACAATATGTTGAATATAGTTTCTCTGCCATTACTTGTGCCTGTTTTTATGTTGAATGCGAAACAAGCTTGTGTGGTGTACCTTTCATAACACTCAAGCAGAGACTAACAGCTATGCATCAAACAAAACTTTCGAGTATGTGTCGATCGTGTCTGTGTGAAAAAACGATTATTGCTGGCCTCGCGAGGCTATGGATTAACTTAATTTCCCTTTACATCACATGAATAAGGTATGTAATAGCTTATCGAGTAGTTGTGAATTACTACGAATTCTATTTTTATACCATCACCCTTAGGGATGAGGGTATATATCATTTGATAGGACCAAAAGTGTAAAACATAGAAGGAGTCACTTGAGACCCTAGGTTTCTTTGAACCAAATTTGATTCATGACTTTTCAAGTCGTTTGAGCCATGGCCGTATGTCTGTATGTCCGTCTGTCTGGTGCGCACGATAACTTTCGAAAGACGCAATATAATATTTCCCCAAAACTACTTACGGTATTGCAAATGGGCTACATGGCCCCGCCCCTTCTGGTACCTCCATACAAATACATCATTCCGCCCACTTTAGAAATCGAGTAATAATATTAATACACCCAACGGGATCGTACCCAAATTCTGTATTTAGTAAATTTCAAGTATGATAAAGTTTTTGAGAAAAAAGTCTAGACACGCCCCTTCTGGTATCTCCCATACAAATGTACCACTCCGCCCACTTTAGAGATGGAGTAATAATATCAATACACTCGACACGATCGTGCCCAAATTCTGTATTTTGTTAAGTTATAACAGGATAATATTTTGGAGAAAAATTTGGAAGTCCTGCCACGCCCCTTTTGGTACCTTCCATACAAATGTACCTTTCCGCCCACTTTAGAGATGGAGTAATAATATCAATAAATTCAACACGATCGTGCCCAAATTCTGTATTTTGTTAAGTTATAACAGGATAAAGTTTTGGAGAAAAATTGGAAGTCTAGCGACGGCCCTTATGGTACCTCCCATACAAATGTACCGCATTCTCCACTTTAGAAATCGAGTAATAATACCAATTTTTTTTTGTTTTACTGAGGGTGAGTGTATATGTATGTCGGGTTGCCAGTCTGAAACTTTCAGACTGGTTTTAGGTTAATGCGAACGTCACTGTATGAGACTTTTACTAGACATACGAATTGACTCGACACTATACTGCGAAGGGCATGAGGGGGCCGGCGATGAAAGAAAACTATAGATGACTGGAGACAGGATACGAACAATGGATCTTCAGCATAATTCTAACCATCATGCCACGGCCGGTCCCGGATTGCCTATTCCTGCTATAGACTAATAGACAATAACGTAAAGCGCATGATTAAATAACATATGAAGATAAGTCAAATGGCGATTTAACAATATCAGTTTCCGCACAGCTTCGGTAATCTTCAGCGCAACCTTTAACAAATTAGAGAAATATGTACATATATGACTCGCATGCCACCTATCGTACATTTAGTGTACTATCTTATATATATATATACAATACATGGGTAAAATATGGACAACCACCTGTTAAAGTTTCCATTGGATGGCAAAAACATATATTTACACATTTTGATTTGCAAAATTTCTGATTCGAATTCTCTTTCCCCACATCACAATTCCACCTTGCTTTAGTGTTAGAACTTTAAACTAGTTTAACTTTTTATATGTTACTCGTACTCGCATATAGATAACAATAAGACTTACCTTAAGTGCCTCTATAGCAATTTGAATTGATGGTTCTGTATCTAACAATTCAAATGATGATTTATTGCCCAAACGATTGAAAGCGTGCTTCAAGACAATCATGTCTTCTTGCATCTTACGTGCAGCAGCAGCATTTTCACTCCAGCCCAATAAATCCTCCCAGGCGGCTAATAAATCTGCAAAAAAAAAACAAAACAAGAAAATGTAAAATAAAGATATGTTAACATCAAATTGGAATATCTTAGCACGAGAGCGAATACAATTACTTAAATTACAAGACACACAAATATTAAGACACAAATTTAATTAAATGTAACAGTTTAAAATTGCAAAGAAATGAAAGTGTACCAGTAAATAGTAGCAAAAGACAGGCAGACTAAACCCCCTTTCAAATTTCATGACATTGCAGATGTTGGTTGCATTATATAGAAAAGTTGAAGGGAATGAAAAACCCTTTCTATTTTTTCAATTTTCCCAAAACCGTTGCATGGTTTGTTTGTTTGTTTTTGAGACCACCTAGTTCCAATATATGTTACCCAAAAGTAATTTTGTTTCCTTTTCCTTTTTGCCTTGTGGCCATAAAAAACACGCAATTGCAGTTTGTTTGTAACTGCCAAATTGATTTCATTTTGTTTAATGAATTAAATTTGTAACATTTTCCTTAGAAATGTAACAATTTCTTGTGTAATTCAGTGAAGGTACTCGTCGGAAGGCTAATAATGGCAAGGTTTACACTCAGAGAAAAAAATTACAAGTTAATAATGTTCAATAGAAAAATTTGGATTATTAGGAAAACTTTATTATAAATGAGGAAGAAATTGAGAATTGCCTGATAAATGTATTAAAATGAAGTAAATTTCAACAAATTCGACTTCATGTTAATTAATTGTTTTATCGTCTGTGCCGCATGTGTTCGTAATTATAACAACTTCCTGCATTCGTAATTATAGCACCAATACAAAGTATGCAAATCGTTAATTATAATATGAATACGAAAAGTTTAATGAACTTGTATTACGAATTGAGTGTTTTGATGCTTAAGGAAACAACAACGACAACAACATATACACTCTTAATGTGGAAGAAAACAATAAAAATGAAGCAAATTTGTTTTTGCCTTTAATCAAATACCGACATTATAATAATCGTGATATTCACTGGGAACTGTTGGCATGCGCCACTACTTTTAATACTACCGCCAACATACCCATCATACCCTTAACATTACTCAGTCTAATTTCACCGCCCCCTGCATCATTTGTTTAGATGGCGCCGGAGCTTTACAAAGTAATTTGTTTATAAATAAATAACAGCAAACTACGTACACCGTATTCACATAGGTGAATGGCATTCGGGTAATATTGTTAAGCTTTTTATGTAAGAAAAAAAAGCAACGGTGGAAAAAATAAATAAAACATTCATTCATTCATTCCCTCATGCCGTCGGAACACACCTATTTTCTGAGGAAAACTTTAAGATATACACTGAGCAACAACAATACAAATAATAATAATAATAACAATAATAATATGAATCATTGACATGAAATGCAAAGAAAAGAAGGTAGCGAAAAAAAAACTTTCATTTTCATTTTGTACCATGCACAAAACAAAATGTTAATAAAACACAGACTTTGAGTTACACTCAAAGAAAAGTTTGAGTGTTTGAGAGAATAACCCGGGAAAATAATTGTAAACTAATTTTTTTCTATTTTGTAAGGCCCATATGGATGGAGGCGAAGTATGTATGGCAACATATTATATATACTAGACTGGCTGAAGAATATATGGAATTTGCAGATGTAATTTTTTTTGTCTACACAAGGTCGCCCCTTTTTATGCATCAAAAGAAGTATGCATACCAAAAATTGGAACAATCGGACAATATCTAGAGGTCGCTAGAAATTTAAACTTTTAGGTTTTGCATATCAAGTTATTTAGGTATATAGTAAAAGCGTAAATTTCTAGCGACCTCTTAATATTGTCCAATTTGTATGAAATTTGAAATATATATTTATTTTGTCGATTACAATAAGAGCAGCCTTGTGGAGCACAAGATTTTAGTGTTTTTCCATTTTTAGCCATCCTAACATATATATTAGGGCGGCAACGAAATATAAGGACGATTTTCGTTTGCGGAAATTTAAAAATTCCCGAACCTAATATTTTGCCACTTGATGTTATAAATACATGACAGATATTTGAGTAAGATCAGACAACTATTTCCTGTATCCCAATATGTTTAAAGGTTATGTTCTTACAAAATCCTATGGTTTTTACTAATGTAAATCGATTAAGGAATTCAATTTTTTTTCTCTCGCAAATATGTAATATTCAAATATTGATGTGTGTGGGCCGCTCTTCGGCCCTTTTTGCCAACCTGGCCTGATAGCCAGATTATATCTCTACTATACTGTAAAATTTTCAGGGCGATCAAACAATTATTATGGCTGTTACAACGGAATCTTTTAAATAGGGCGTGGCAAAGCCCACTTCTATCCTGGCTGTAATTCATACTGTACCAACAACTTCTTACTTACTTAATTTCCCTTTACACCCCATGAATGAGGTATGGGATAGCTTCTCGCGTTGTTGTGAATTAACACGCTTTCTATTTTAAGATTCACAATTAACGGCAACTACTTGTTTATCGACGAATGCGAACGTCACTGTTTGAGAAGCTCTTACTAGACATGCCGATTGACTCGACACTGATACAGCGAAGTTGCTGTCGACAACATTCGAGGGGAGCCGACAATGAAAGACATTTTTTTATTTAAGTTGACTGGATCCAGGACTTGAACCTGTGATCTCCCGCATGGTAGTCCCGTGTTCTAACCATCATGCCACGGCCGGTTGCACTGTACCAACAACACATACCTAATATCAGCTTTATACCTCTTATAGCTCATGAGATACAGCCTTTTAAAGTTTCAAGTTATATAACACGCCCTCTGATCCGATCCCGCCCATTTTTTGTTGGATCACGAACTTTGTCGCCAAATGCATCCACACTAATTTTCCAGGCGATTGGCGAAACAATCCTCCAAATATTGTGGTTTCAAAAATAAAGTTCCAATGGCCGGGGCCACGCCCACTCAAAATATATCTCAGCTACAGTCTGTGAAAATTTTGAAAAGATCAGTCAAGTCGTTTTCGGGTCTATGCGGTAAAAAATACAAATAAACAGACGCAAACTTATTTTCATATATACAGATTTGCATTTGACCTCTTTGTGCACAGTTTAATGTTGTCCGATTTTGCTCAAATTTTGACCACAGCTGTTTTTTAACAACTGACACAATATTCCGTTCGGGAATTGCCGAAAATCGAAAGCTGATTTTCGCTGCCACCATAATATACATTAGGGTAATAACTTTTTTAGGACAACATTCTCCCCAGGGCTTTTCTAATGGCAAATATTGTATTAATGATAAAAAAACTATTTTAGTTCAATTTGCTAAAAAAAAACCTTACGCACCGACAGCGATTTCTAAAATGCCTTTAATATATGTTTTTGATTTTTTTTTTAATAACAATTTTTTTTAAATATGGTTTATACATATGTATGTAAACAAATAATAACAATAAATGGTTTAAAGTAGGTATTGTAAGATATAAACTTTAGGTTCAAAATACGCGATGTTTTACAAAGCGGATATATATCTTGTACTATTTTTATTTCATTAATTTTTTTTTAAACTTTGTTTGATTCAAAACTTTAACGCGTTTGGTGCGTAACCTTTTTTTAACGATAGCGAAAAACTAAAAACGCAGTTCTTAATAATTTTCTATGCCCTACACGATTTTGTCTGGGGAGATTTGATATTTGCAAAAAATGCAAAAAGTTATTACCCTAATATACATCTCTCTCTTCCATCTCTTTCTCTTGACCAGAGTCTGCCTATTATGATGCAGGAATGTGGTGCCACTATTGTATAGGGTGGAGCGCGGTAATTTGTTTTTTGCACTGCAGGCTGTGACGGCACTGGTGGTAGAAGAAAGTGGAGAGTTTGCGTGGCTTATGGTCCCTGACGGGAGATTTGTATTCGTCTGCCTTTCAGTTGGACACGTGAGGAGAGGTCATTTTATAAAGACATTCTTGCAACTATACCCCGTGACGCAATTGTGTTCTTTTCTGATGAGGCACATTTTCACCTCAGTGGGAGTGTCTTTATGATGAATGTTTTGAAGAGACTAATTGATTCGTATATTAGGAGTAAAATCGAACCTATACTGTTAAGCGACTCTTTACATACCTACCTTAAGGGTAAATCTATGAAAAGCGTTCTTCATGTAGTAGTAGTAGGTTACATTGAGCGCAGTTTATCTCGAGGAGATGGAAGAGCGTGAGGTTTATTTGTTATCCCGAAAGAGGGTAAAATAAGCCACGCTAGTCCAAAGGATAACAGACCAATAAGTGTCTGAGCCTTTATGATCAAAGTTTTGGAGAGACTTATTGATTGGTATATAAGATATATATAAGCGATTCTTAACATGCCTACCTTAAGGTAAATCGTTGGTAAACCGCAAGGCTCACCGGTGCTTAGCATAAAGTTGCTTAAAAATGCTCTCCTATGCAAGTCTCGGTGCTCTCTTGGTAGAGCCAATCGGGAGAGAAGGTGTCAAACAGGTTGCGAGGCACAAGGGACCTTAAATCATGTCGTGCCTTTATAAAACTAAGGCGGTCAGAACGAGGAGGCACAATAGTGCCCTTAGCTTTATGGGAAAAACTTTAAGGGGGAAGGTCTGCAGATGTCAGTAGAGATTCGAATTCAAACAGCTGCGAGGATAAAGAAACTAGATCTTGTTGTCTTTAAAGTGCCCGGGAGGGTTTGCAGAAGTAAGTAGAGGACAGAATTAAAAAAGTCGCAGGGATCAGGAAACCTGATCTCATTGTCTTTAAAGTTACTATTTGTGCTTGACGCACTGATGGTTGTGATCCGTGATAGATGATAGACTATTACAGACGACCTGAAACGGGCCATGACCTAAAGATCCGGAAGTGGCAATTTAGAATATTGTGCAATAACATTTAATATTAAAGGGGTCTGTAAGGAGCATAGGGACTTATTAAAGAGAAGAGTTTTTCAAAAGTGTTAAGTGCAAGAGTAATGATAGGAAACGTGATTTGTTTATAACAGATTTGTGGGTCCACGTATGGGCATCGGCTACATCGTGATCCTTGTGTGAGTGATACTCCCAGCGGTCAAAAAACGGTAACGATTTATGAGTCCACGTATGACTCTTGGCTAAATCGTGATATTTGAGTGAGCATTTTATAATTTTGTGCGATTACATTAAATTATGTAGAAGTCCAGAATCCAAGGAATCAATCTCCACACTGATGCGCTTAGGACTTATTAAGAGGATCAGTACAGTTTGCGACAAAGAGCAGACCGCACAGGCCTTGCTTTTAAACTGGACCAATGGCTTTGGACATGGTACTATCCCAGAAGAAGAGGATGAGTACAGTTTGTGACAAAGAGCAGACCGCACTGGCCTTGCTTTAAACTGGACCAATGGCTTTGGACATGGTACTATTCCAGAAAAACAAAGCAGTCCTCTTTTCATTAAGGTACAAAATAATAAACAGGATTCGTTCTCTAAGGTGAAATATCTGGGTGTGATTTTTGATAGAAAACTAAACTAGATTAGAATCTCTAAGTAAAGACTTAAAAAGATTTAACGCTCTTTATTGCTGTGGTAACTCTCCTTTTATAAAAACAATGATCTGTCGTCAAGGATAATACACTGATAAGGACACAAAAAGGTGTCAATCGACAAATGCTACTTAGTGAGATGCAGCGGTTGTAATCAATTTGATACAATAGGGGCAAGGAAGAGTACGCCTTAAGTTCAAAAGGTCAGACTGTGCTGGGTTCCTGGGCGCCATAATGTACTTGGGAATGAAAAGACATAAAGGAACTACAAATGCTACTTAGTGAGATGCAGCAGTTTTAATCAATTAGATGCAACAGGGAAAGGAAGAGTACGCCTTAAGTTCAAAAGGTCAGACTGTGCTGGTTTCATGGGTGACATAATGTACCTGGTAATGAAAAGGCAGATAAACTGACTAGAAAAGGAACGACTCTGGATATTCTATACAAGGCGGCAATGGTATGGCCACCTATTTGCTATTATTATAGATTAATAGAAAAATGGGCAACGGCTTGTATAAATCAGGACTGGCAATTCCAAAAGGGGTGCATTGTCTTTACGGAAATTTGTTCTAGATCAAATGTCAATTATTCGTACACATTGCTGAAAACGGAAAAGAGCTGTGTTCGTCTATTAGTTGGCATTTTTCAGCAGGGACCCGATTTAACTCTTATTATTTTTTAAATATGCAAAAGGTTATGGAAAAAATAGCTGAAAAAAAATTGGGCCTGTAATAATAATTATAAATTACCCAGAAAATTGTAGTGCTGCCATAATCATTATGAAAGATTTTTATTTTTTTTGGTCTTTGATAACGATTATGAAAGATTATTGGTTTTTTTGGTCTTCCGTAACCATTACAAAAGATATTTATTTTTTTTGGTCTTTGGTAACCATTATGAAAGATTTTTATTCTTATTGGTCTTCTGTAACCATTATAAAAGATTTTTTTTTTTTTGGTCTTTGATAACCAATATGAAAGATTATTATTTTTTCTGTCTTCTATAACCACGTTTCAGTTCGCAAATCTTTAGATATTTTTATAAAATTTTGCACACTAACTTATCTATAT
Organism: Muscina levida; assembly: GCA_964034835.1. NCBI lineage: Eukaryota > Metazoa > Arthropoda > Insecta > Diptera > Muscidae > Muscina > Muscina levida. The sequence goes on from OZ035883.1 coordinate 68,550,374, forward strand.
TTGCACAAGGTTATAGAAGACCAAAAAAAATAAAAATCTTTTGTAATGGTTATAGAAGACCAAAAAAAAATAAAAATCTTTTGTAATGGTTACGGAAGACCAAAAAAAATAAAAAACTTTTGTTATGGTTATGGAAGCCCAAAACAAAAAAAAAAAAAAATATAATGGTTATCAAAGACCAAAAAAACATTGGTTATTTGTAACTATTATTCAGAGAGCAGGTTTTAAAAATTCTTGATTAATTATTATTTCAGGATTTTTTCAAATATTGGTTATAACTCTTATGTCCCTGTTTTTCAGGACACTGTACAAATAAAACACTCAAGCGAAGATGGGATCGTCCTGCTTATGGTAGAAGTGTGTATATGTACGTTATCTACTTTGCATTTGTCCTTGTCAACTTGCGCGGAGACGAAAACTGTACTAAGGAGATTTCTACCTGCCAAGGCTAAGCATTATAGCTAATTAACAGTTAAAAGGAATATATTGCTTCATAGGAGGACTAAATTGGATGACTAATAGCTCGAACCACCGTAAATCATGTAGAGAATTTTATGCTTTTTCCGTTGTATATTCTCTAGAATCTTTATGCCCTTCTCCCTTATTTCCACTACTTTTTTTAAAGTGACCATCATAATAAATCCAATTATCTTTGACACGCATTGATACATATATATGTATACATATATACTGGCTCAAGTCGTTCACCAAAGCTAACCTCCCATTTTATTAATACTGACTTGCAAGCCAACGTCGATAATTTAGCAACATATTGTAAACGTTTCATTCTAACCGCAGGTATGAAATAGAGAATGGGGTTGGTATATACTTCACTCCTGAAGTAATATTTTTACTCTAAAACATATTTTATTAAGAAAAAATTTAAGTCTACAGCACTTTACAAATATTTGTCAACTACAACAACTGATTTAACCAGTTACTATGGCTTAGAATCTTTTGTTGGTGGTAAACAAATCTTCAGCTTCGTCTAACCAACGTTGCTCTTATACACTTGTGATGTATAAAACAATTGTAATCGCCATTACTTATAAAAAGTTTGTATTTCCTACCCATGCATCATCTGTCGTACGTAAATTTTACTATTTTATAAAATATAAAATTTTTTTAAATGAACCAAATTTTTATCGGAACGTATATCTCAAATTTAGCAGTCTTCATTTTAATTCGCCATCAAACAAGTTTTGTAGTAAATCTTAGAAAAAATTTGTATAAACACATATTTTTAATTTATTTTTAAAAACTATTCCCTTTGCTGAATTTTATTTAAGAAATAAAGATAGAAAAATAACCTTATAGTAACATATTGCTTTACTTTCAGCGGACTGAAAACTTTTCAACAATTGTACTTAGATTTGAATGTAACTCAAAAACTGTCCCAAATTATAATCTATCATCACACAAGAAAATAAGTAAAGTCGAAATGAAATTCACTATTGATTTCGAATTCTATTTTTAGTAATTCGTTCAATCAAAAGCTGACGAACCTTTTTTATGTTTACTATATTAATAGTTTCTGTATGTATAAAAACAGTTTCCAAATCTACTCTCAAACAAAGATAGGATTAAAAAAACGAGTTCTTTAAAAAATTTATTTAACGAGGTGATTAAAAATATCTTGGAATTCTTCTATTGTTCTCACCTTTTAGAATGAAGTTTAAAATGTGTGTATCTGAAGAAATCTCAGTTGAGAGGAGGATTTGAACACCTGATTCCAACAGGTGTTTAGCTAACTAAGCAGCTATTTAATGATATTTGTTTACTGAATTTTTTTTTTCTTAAATATTGTCCATTAAATTATCTTTAATATTTAATAACTTTGTTGCACTTTCACTGTCACTTTAAGATAATTGTCTCTACAATTTTTATGTAGTTAAAATATTTTAAAAACCCATTTATTTTACGCCAAACAAATTATAAGACATCCTTAAGATATGACGGCGCGTAAAACACTGATAGGCCAGCAGCAGAACGTGGCGGCGTTGCAGTGAGCATGCGCGTATTACGCAAAATATAACATCATCATCAGTCAACGGCAAATCGCATGCGTAAATCTTGCAAATGTCAAACCACGAAAATGTTGTATTACTTTAAATTTATGGTAAACAATTTAGTTTTGAAATCAAGCAAATGAACGAGTACAGGATGCTAAAGGCGTTAAAATTGTTTGTATATTACAGTATTTTTTTTTTTCGTTGTTGTTGCTTTGGTTTCGTCGAAAACAAAAAAAAAAAAAAAAAAGACAAACAAACCACGACGGAGTTGTTACAAAACTAGTAAACCAAACTATCGGAGAGTTGCACGCAAACTGGTTGCAGGTAAAACGCATGCAACCACCGCAGAGCCAGCCATCTAGGCAGGCAGGTAGAGTGAGGCCTAAGCCACGCTTTAAAGGTAGTGCCTCAACGCCAGGCATTCAATGATAGTGGTGGTGGTGGGCAGAGTACTACCAGCAGCATAAGTGAGCAAATATAAAGCGACTGACTGAATGCGCTCGCTTGTGCGCAGTCAATGGCTTGGGATGCATTGACTTGGAATCCGACAAAATTTTTTGTATCTGCAACCACCAGCGCAGCACCACCATCGCCAGCACGGCTAACGGTAGAGAATTACAATAACAACTGAACATAGAAAAAATGAAGACTCCATCGCCACCAGAGTGCCGTATAGTAGGATGGAAGTACTTAGTTGCCGTAGTAATAGATATTCGGCATTTAACGTATCACAGTTGAATTGAGGAATCGCTGTGCACTGTGGGGGAATTAATAGGAAAGTTGCATGTAAAATTTCTAAGGTAAAGACAGGCAGTCGTGTATGAAAAAAATGTGTTATCACAAATCAATCAATATGTTAGACTGATTAGACAATTCGGCAGCATAGCAGAGACACACAAATATGGGGAACCAAATTTATTAATATAAAATTTATAATTCCAAATTTTAATGCAACTTTCTTGCAAGAATTTATTTCAAAAGATGACAAAGTGAATAAATTATTATTTGTAGTACTTTTTTGAAAATTTCTCCCACTGTGCACATCGCCGCGATCACTCATGCAGAATAACATAAATACGCAGTAGTCAGTCAAGTACAACAAAAAATTTATAGGCATAACTACGATACAATTATTTATGATATTTTGAAAATGCAATAAAGCGTTAAACTCAATAAAAAGAGAGGGAGAGAAAAAAAAAATTAAGTGCATTCAAGAGTATTTATTTAATTAAAATCTAAGTGTTGGGATATATGGAAATTAAAATAAATAAATAAAAAATAAATTAAGATAATGTGTTATTTAAATAAAACAATATGTAATTTAAATAAATATTAAGTAAAATAAAATAAAATAAAATAAAATAAAATAAAATAAAATAAAATAAAATAAAATAAAATAAAATAAAATAAAATAAAATAAAATAAAATAAAATAAAATAAAATAAAATAAAATAAAACAAAACAAAATAAAATAAAATAAAATGAAATAAAATAAAATAAAATAAAATAAAATAAAATACAATAAAATAAAATGAAATGAAATAAAATAACATAAAATAAAATAAAATAAAATAAAATGAAATAAAATAACATAAAATAACATAAAATAAAATAAAATAAAATAAAATAAAATAAAATGAAATGAAATAAAATAACATAAAATAAAATAAAATAAAATAAAATAAAATAAAATAAAATAAAATAAAATAAAATAAAATAAAATAAAATAAAATGAAATAAAATAACATAAAATAAAATAAAATAAAATAAAATAAAGTAAAATAAAATAAAATAAAATAAAATAAAATAAAATAAAATAAAATAAAATAAAATAAAATAAAATAAAATAAAATAAAATGAAATAAAATAAATAATAAAAAACAACAACAAATAAATCAAATCTCTAAAAATGAAAAACGACACTCACTTATGTCTCTCACTGTTTCGCAACACTCATTAGAATTACAAATTCAGAGAGTGATATACGTTCAAGGTTGGTCTGCTGCGAGATACTATGATGTTGGCGTTGCAAAATACCTAAACGCTTTCAATGCAATTTTTTTTTACACAAATTTTTTGGCAAATAAATTAATAGGTTTATGGGTTTTTTTTATGTGAATGTGGAAAAAATTACATTTCCTTATTACAGGTTTAAACTTGTGCGTCGTTCATTTTTTGTTGGCATTGCAGTGAAATTATTTAATTTTGAAGTGAAACTCATATTTGTCAATACCCGCATATTGATGCGCGCTATAGTAGCTGGTGGCATGCAACAGGTTGGCGATTGCATGATGCGTAAAATAATATTTAACCACTGAGGTGTAAAGATTGAATCAGGTTTACATAAATCGTTTTTGCGTTAACAGCCATATCAACCATAATCTAAAATCAACTACCCTCTGTTGCAAATCAAATATAGAAAATCCAACTAATTTTTCAACACTCAAGTGCGTGGTTCGAAGGAGAAAAACAAATAGAAGAAAAAAAAAAACTTAAATAAAATTAAGTAATACTGACAACAAGACGTAGTAGTTGGCAAATACATGGATAGACAGACAGACCGACAGATATGAAATGAAGGCCAAACACAACTGACGGCTACGACGTTGACGACCAGCTAAATATGGCTTTAAGCCAACAAACATGCAACACATGTTCATACTACACAAACACACACACACACCAGCAGTGTTGGTCGTGAATGCAACAAAGTGCAAGAATGGCAATGCAGCCCGCTTAGCCAGCAAGCCAGCCACAAGCAACAAACGCAGGAGTCACTACTTTACAATCAATTAAAAATCATGTTAAGGCGTTTTTGTGGCTAACAACGTTAAATGCTAAACGACATTTTACAAGCTAACACATTTTTTATGCATTTATTATAAATTTGAGTAAAGTTTTGTTAAATATTTAAATTTTGAAAAATTGTGAGACATTTTCGGAGTCCTTAAGAAGGAATACAATAGTTTTGGCTTTGGAAGAATTTCGTTAAAAAAACAGCAATTATATGTATGTCAGCTTTTTTTATTAACCATAAGAAAGCGATGGTCTGTAAAATTCGCTTTTCTATTCAAACATCCCAGATTTTAACGTGTTCCTATCTTAATAAGAGAAATCTATCGCTGAATAAGTATTACGTCTTTCTCAAAGTAGACTACCGCAATTCCTATCGTGCTAACAGTTACTATTGTTATAACCAACACTGAAATGTAGACAACAAATTGCCTTTGTTTCAATGCATACATACGGACAACAATATAACGCCACCTATGATAAATGAAGTATACTGAGTGCTATATAAGCCTATACAGATAATCACTCTTAAGCGCCCCCTATAGCACATTAATTGTACTATTTATACTATAGTTTCATCGGAAGTGCTAAAATTGTGAAGAAGTTTGTGCTAAATAACAATATACATACTTTTTTGATAAATCACTGTATTTTCGAAAAAGTAATCCACCGAGATAAAAAATAAAGATGTTTAAGATATGACAACATTTATGTTATATTCTCATGAGCCATAAAGAGCATAATTTCAGAAGAAATGTGGTAGAAGTTGCAATTTGCATACCAAGCAAAATATGAATATATTATTATTAGTATGATTCAATTAAAAGTTTTCTTTTCATTCGTTCCTTTATACGGATCATGCGTGACTTGTGTCAAGCTGTCATATTATTTTTGTTTAGTGTTGTTTGCCAATTCGTCATGAAGAGATTCCTTCCGCAAAATCCTCTCTAAATTATTCAGCTATATAACAAAAATCAGCATTCTGTGAAACATGTTTTACGAGTACTTCGCACAATTTACCAATATTTCAATACCAACCGAAAATTGAAGTCTCAGTATATTTTATTGGATGCTACAAAATTGTAAAGACCACATCCAATCCGTTGTAAGAGAGAAATTGCGGCTGTAGCGGAGTGTTTGGTTGAAGACCACGACTATTCGATCCGAAGTTGTGCACAGCATCTTGACCTTCGTATGCAACAACAAGAAGGATCCATGTTTTGAGGCTTGTGGTTCCACTCATTCAAGAATTGAAGCCGCTAGACTAGAATTTACGCTTTATTTTCAGTCAAAGGATTTTGCAACAACTCAATAAAGATTCGATGTTTTTGTGCCGAATGACCAGAAATGTGGCTTAAAGGCCAATAATAAAAAAATTACGAAGTAAGTGACGATGTCAGTAGGTGACATTTCATGACATTTTAAGTATTTAGATCGCTCGATTACAATGTCATATTGATGTCAAGGATTACTAAATATGTACATCGTTTCATTTACCTCTGGGTATCTATTAGAATACCTACGGCGTAGTTGTTTTAGAATGAAATTATAACTAGAAAGTAAATATCAGAGATTGTTCCATGGGGTTATATTAAAGATTCCGACATACAATTCTATTGAAGGTGTTTTATTTAAAAAAAAAGGATTGTAAATGAATCACCCTTAATAAGGGGTTTTCAATTGGTGCGGGTCGATGTTGGCAGCCTGTGGCGGTTAAGTGGTTTGGCGCCGTCTGTCTAAACTATTGCTTATATTTCAGTTACTAACGCCAAACCATCATGAAAATTTGCACGATTGAGCAGCAGGTCCAAATGCTAAAACTTTATTATGAAAATTCATTTTCGTTACGGCAAAAGTTAGACCCATTTTAGGACAGATGCTGGTGGCCCTTTCGGACCAAATTAGAGACGACCGGCTAGGTAAACGATAATACAACACCTATATGAAACACAAGATCGGCTAAAAACATCGGCTCAGTAAGTGAAAGTGTGCAGGAGATTCCGAGGCTGAAGATTCCTCGTCATAAACAAGAACTCAGCCTCTCGCAAACTTCAACTTAGTGATTTTGTGTCGGGGCATGGGAATGCACCCGCCCAATATACAATTTGTCACTTTCTTTTGGCGCAAATTGAACGGTACGGACACAGACAACATGTTCCAGCAGGAACGCGTTACGTGCCACACTGTAGAAATGGACTTTCTGCATGGGTATGGTTATGTCTCGCCGAGCTGACGTGAAATGATTTCTTGTGGGGTTTTCTGAAAACGCAGTTCTGTTCCAATGCCCTTAAAGCAGTGGTAGACATAACCGATAGCACACAATTCGACAGCGAAAATATGTGGCCTTCGATAGCTCAGTGGCAGCGACGTAGACTAGCAATCCGAAGGTGCCGGGTTCGATTCCAGGCCGGGGCACTGGCCAAATCAACATCGATGAAAATTAATTACTTTTCAAATACTTTCGAGTTCTCCAGCCAACAAAACTCATCCAAGATGCTTCCACTACAGAAATCCAGATTTCGCAAGGATCAAGGAAAATGATTTATCAACATCTCATATAAATCAACAAGCCAGCTGGCGCCATCTTTGGTGGAATTTGGCGTAAAAACTCACAACAACAACACCTAACAGTCCTTGACACAAACCTTGTTATCTACAAAGGAACGAACAGAGTTGCCAACAGTGATCGTATGATAATCGGATTATATGCCCGATCGAGTGCCGATAAATAGGAAATCGGTATAAAGAATTATCACCCCAGCTGTTAAAACAACAACAACAACAGCGAAAATATTGTGCTCCCTTACTAATAGTTGAACATTGTTCCTCTGTTTGATCTTGTGTCTCTTTTTGTGTAACATACGAAACAAGCTTGTGTGGTGGTGCTTTTATAACATTCAAGCTGAGACTGACTGTTTTGAATCAAACAAAACATTCGAGTGCGGGTGAATTGCCAATCCTGCTTGTATAAATAAACTACTATTGCCGGCCTCACAAGGCTATGGGATGCCTACACAAGTCAACATCACCCAACCTATCGCTGAAATTGAGATAAATCTATGCGGCAGAGCCATTAAAAATTGGACCACTGGGACCCGTGCAAATGTGGGAAGCAGCGACAGACATTGGAACGTTGTTATATTCCACACATTATTGCCTTTCAAAGTAAAAAAAATACACGGCAGGGAGCCCGCTGCAATATGATCACCAATGACAGATTTGTTGTTGTGATCTTGAAAAAAATAACTTTTAATTACGAAAGTACACAATGTGGTACAAATACTTCCCGTATGTGTGACAAGAACATGTGTGGTACTAGAAAGGTTCAAAGCAAGTGTCGTGATGGCTGAATTCGTGAAGCCGACGTCACTGATGAGTCTTTTAACCAAAAATGAACGCGTATGGCTAAGGTGGCCGGTTTAAATCCCAGCCAGATCGTGAAATTTTTAAATTTTTCAAATAATATATCACACATAATTTTCTGATAAAATCAGCTCGAGGAAGATATAATATAACATTTAGAATTACATCTTCTCTCTCCTCTCAAAAAAAAAAAAGAATTTTGTTAATGTCTCACACACAGTCTGTTTTATCGCCTTGCAATATCGGCCCATCCACAATGAAAAAAACTTTTGAAATTCAAAAAAATAATGTTACCATGTAAAAACTTAGCTTTGTTATATAAATGGTGGAGGAGCTTATGTAGCACATTTAGACAAAATGGATACAATTCCGTTTTTGCTATTTCTCTTCTTCATACATCATGAACAACATATACGAACTAATTCTTTTTGTCACTAGCCTTGTATATGTTGCTATAACATTTAATAATCACAATTTAACAATCTAACATTGTATTTATTGTATAACCGTTTAGTAACAATTCTTGATTTCTCTTAATAATTATATATAATTTCAAACACACTTAAGCATACATAGGATACAATCGTATTTCTTAGTAGTGCTAAAATTATAGTGATTTTGCTATAATAGCCCTAAGGAAAAATACCAAAGTAATCTATTTTCAACTCCGTCATCATGAACTTTGTAACCGACACAGTACTGTTCAAAATACTATAGCCATTTATTAAAATGTAGGACATTTAAATTTTTCTCCTAAAATTGGACTTAATCTGTTTTTGCCAAACAACGATTCAGCCACATCAAAACCGCTAATGAAAAGGCGCCTAGCTCGTTGACTACAACTTTTATCATTATTTACAACCGGTTTCATTGATGCCATAATTATGTTGAAGTAGAATACATTAAAAGTTAACAAAATTTAAATTTATTTAACTATAACGCCTGAACATTTCAGATACACAAAACGTAAATGTTCAACTACAGTTTGTGCATAACTTAAACTTGAAAAAAGGGCCGCTATATTTTAACCTCTATTTTTTGTTGTTAATCTAGCAAACAAATCAAAAAACTTGTTTGTTTGTTTTCAATGAGATAAGCATTTTTTTCGAATTTGTTGAAATGCTTGTGCTTGTGTTTTCTAAAGCTTTAATGTTAAACGGCATCGTTTTAAAAGATCGATTACTTCATGAGCATTCGATTCTAGTATAGTATAACTAATTGAATGTCATTCCCAAGTCAAAGCTTAATTATTACTAAATCAACACACACACACACAGTAGATTCAAAGCGAAATAGCTTAAATGACCTTGACTCTTGTGTCACAATTGGAAAAAAATATGATAAACACGTCTTAATATATATAAGTATTTTTTTTTTCTTGAACTCAAATATTTAATCACAAAATTTTGTGAAAGCAAATAAATCCACACCCCTTAAAAGCGAAGTGAAACAACTTCCGTTCTTCTGAAAGTTTGTACCACAAATTAACGTTTTTAGCTTAATATTTGTATTTATGTAGTTGTTAATACTAGTAGGTTGGTTGGTGTCTTGTTTGATATTAGGTTTTATGACACAAACGTCATGGATTTATATATAAAACTAATCATATTTCTGTAAATAGCCGGCAAATGTCTTAAACAGATGTGTTGTTTCTTTTCATAGACACAATAGTATTTTAGTATTAGTATTTAACAAATATTTACATTGTATGATTATATTTTATGGGTTTGAATGGGTTTGATGGTTACAGTGGGAAGAGAGCGAAAATGGAAATAGCGGGGTGCTAAACAATATATTTTAATTAACAGAATTGTTAATGAACTCTTAATATTCATTAACTTTATAATCGTAATATATTTAAATTTCCCATACCTCATTCATGGCGTGTAAAGGGAGTAATATTAATAAACTAATGAGTTTACTAAAATAACTAATATAACTAACATATCGTCGGCTAGCCTGCAAGTAGTGTTATGTGTTTTTGAACAGGTTTTCAGGAGAGGCAAAAAACTGATTTATTTTGTCCATTAAAGATAAATTTTTTTAACCATAGGCTTAACAGAATGTCTCCCACAAATACCAGAGTACTGCATTAAAAGATATCCGATATTGATCTCTGTTACAGAGTGCTATAGGTTTTTTAAGAAAAACTACACATAACACTTTTTGTAGGAACTTTTTTTTAAATATATTCATATGAATTCGTACACATAACACTTTTTGTTTAGATTTTTTATTTTATTATATTTAAGTATTTTTGCCATTAAAAGACGCCTAACGCTAGCAAAATTGGTGGTACAATATGTAAGATGAAATTCATTAACATTAACAAACTTAGATAACTAAACAAAGAAAACTTAAACAAATAAATTTTAATGTTATTTGGATTCATCAATTTTTAATGGAGATTCATATAAGTTTCTTGGTTCATTTATTTTAAGTACCCTTGCTCGCTTTTATTGGGTCCTCAAATCCCAATTATCGGTGTGGCGCAGCTTGAAATAAACTTCATTTTCTTTAAAAAGCAATCCACGGATGTTGTTTACTTTTGCATCAACTGCACGTTGTAATCCTTAAAAAAAGTTTACTCTAAGTAGTTTACTGTGTATGGATGTGTTGGTCTTGCCTGTCTCATGCGACTTACATAATCTAGTGGCGAATATATTGGAGCTGTAAACAAATTTTCTAACGTTGAATGGACACTGTCGAATTCCATCATTGTATGGCCTCTTTCTAATATAATTTGCTCCAACTCTTGTCTAGTAGCTACAGAAAGGTTTGCTAAAGCACTACACAGTACCTTATTTTTATTTTGGTAGGTACATCTATCCGATATTAGCATAACCTTTTTGTACGAAGCGCAGTAAGTTTAAATAAAATGTACAATGCAGCTTGTTATATTATTTGCTGTTACTTTTCCCTGGGACCGGCCGTGGCATAGTGGTTAGAACACGCGACTACCATGCGGGAGATCGCAGGTTCAAACCTGGCTCCAGTCATCTTAAAAGAAAAAAATAAATAAAATTTTCTTTCATTGTCGGCTCCCCTCGAATGTTGTTTGACAGCAACTTCGCAGTATTAAGCGTCGATTCAATCGTCGTGTCTAGTAAGAGCTTCTCAAACAGTGACGTTCGCATTCGTCGATAAACAAGTAGGTGCCGTTAGTTGTGAATCTAAAAATAGAAAGCGTGTTAATTCACAACAACGCGAGAAGCTATCCCATACCTCATTCATGGGGTGCAAAGGGAATTTAAGTTTTTAAGTTTTCCCTCGCCTTCGTGCCAGACGTACAAAAAAACGTCTTTGGTACTTTTGACATAAAATGTAAAGTTATGGAGGGCCAGTTTCATTTTATAAACTTGTTCAGATACTAATAACTTGGGGGAGAGCAAAACACTTTGCATATCCATGGAAACGACCACAACATCAGATGACATACTCTTAATAGCCAATTTCTTGGCATTTCTTGCTTCATCGTTTTTTAACACGTTAGGTTTATAATCATTTTCAGTAACATTACCTTTCTTGTGTCCTACACAAATATCGCACTGATCTTTACGTGGCCTAAATATTGGAAAGGTTTTTTTGTCCAAAATTTTTTAATCTTAACTGATTCCTTTTTTATATGCTACACACCAATCGCAATATGTTATATGCATATGTGTTTTCGTTTGGGAGATATCTTCCACGTAAACCTTTTTGGTATTAACTTTGCAGTAATGGCTTTCGACTTTTGGAATATCTTCTAGCCATTCGTGTACCGAATAAGACTTCATTTCCGAAACTGATTTTATGGAACGGGTAACTTGAAATTTCTATATAAAAAAATTATAATTACCATATAAAAAAACACATAACACCTATTGCTGGAATATTTCGTATATGGGTTACACATAGCACTTTTTGCTATCTTCTAAACCCATTAAGATATCGCAAAACGTCTTGGTAGGCTTATGTATGACCAGTAGAGCTTCACAATAAAACAATAAAAAAAAAATTCCAAAATTACACATGACACTACTTGCAGGCTAGCCGACGATATATCCTAATAAATTCTGACTTTTTTTAATTTCGTATTTGTTTTTTTGTTTGTCGCCAGAACTGTTATTGCAATTATGTTACTAATTCAACAATTAGTAATAGTATTTTCTATAATCTATTCCACAGCCACCTATCGCTCATAATGTGTACTACATAATTACTAAAAACTTTAGCTGATACGTAATCTGTAATTTGCCAAAAATTTAACAGAATCGGATGAAAGGAGGCTCAGTCTATACGTAACACACATACACATATTGATTTTATGATTTACTAGCCCCAACACTAGTACAGACAATTGTAATTTGATTAATTTGCTTACCGACAAAAAATTAATTGTCGTTTTTTACTTAAACATACGTGTCAACAAGAACTCATCTATAGTTCTTATATAACTCTACCAATTACTAATATGTACATCAAAAGTATCTTCTATATTGTTGCTAATGTTAGTTGGAATGTAAAATTTCTTTAAATTTCTACGTTTAAAAAAATTGCTTTCTGTACAATAACAATATATTAAGAAACAGAGCCAAACATTTTGCATTGTTCACATGTTTTTGCATAAATTCTTCGCACATTTGTTGAAATCACATATTTTCTCATGTGCGTTCTTTATCAAAAGACCTTGTCACAATTTCTTTTTTTTTGCCAGCATTTACTATTGTTGTGCAGCGAATTTCTCTCGTTTTACTTTTTTTTTTTTAATGTGTAATTTTTATTTTTATTACATTTGCTTGTTTAATACGTATATAAATGACTTTGAGTCACGCGAATGCATATTAAATGAAAATTTCTTGGTTGATTTCAGTCGAAAAAAAAAAGAAAAACAATATATATTTTTTTTATTATCACATTCAGGTGTCAAATCAGTGTAATGATGATGACAAATCAACAGATATTAAAAATTAAATAAATAAAAAAAATGTTTAAATATTTTGCAATAAAATTAAGGACACTTTTACATTTTCTTATTGCGACTGAATTAATTCGTGTGTTATCTGTATAAATGAGAATTGTTTTGAAAATATTTACCATATAAACTGTTAACCTAGTCAACATATTTTATAGGTAGTGCATGACTTTTACACAATACATCAATGTGAGGTTAAATGTGTTTTATATAGACCTCTATACAATAACAGTGTATTTTTTTAATATGATTGACACAAGGAATTTTATGTTGCATATGAAATTATTGTTTGAGTTTCCATTCCGTATAGTCTGTTCAACTAGCCATCCAATATCGCCTAATCTTTTTTTGCAAGAAAATAGTACATAGTTGTAAAAAGGTTTCTTAACCCTTTGAACCCCACATTTTTGTCTGTGTATCGAAAATTTTGTCTTCATATATCTGTCTCAGAAGTGTTCATACAAAATTTGGAGACATTTCGACCCCCCGTTTTGGAGGTAGAGAAAGTTGCTTGTAGGCAACTTTAGCCCATTTTGGTATACAACAAATGAACAACTAAGATATTTGATGTATGAAAAGTTTGATATTTTTATTATTTTATGTTTTTATAATAAAAAAAACTAGTAATCACTATTGGAATTTATTTAATTATGATTTAGAACAAAACACTTCTTTTTAACACTTCAATTCCGAATAACTAAATTATGCTGATCGCTCTGCACAAAAAATAGAATCAAATCAAATGGTAACGGTAAATTCGTATTATTTGTTTTACACTCTCTTCTTTACCCATTAACCCAGTGATGCCTGCAAAAATTTAAAAGATAATGCAATCGTGGTCTTTGTGGTTTAATGACAAACACGTGAAGTTGCTCTCAGGCAACATTGGGGCTGAAAGGGTTAAATAACACCATTAACAAGCTATAGATGGCGTTTTGTTTCCCATTCAAGAACCATTTTTACTAGTTTACTATGTTGTGGAGTAAATCGCAATTTTTCTGGATAAAATTTCTCAAAAAGCTGATGTTAGGAATTGTCGTATAGGTCACGTGGTGTACCTTCACTCATGTGCGAGACGTCCTCCCATATCTCATAATTGGATAAAAAGAGAATTGTTTTCATTTACTTTATGAATTTTCTAATGCAAAACAAAACATTTATTTTCATTTTTTTTATTGTCAATTCGATGTAGATTAAAACAAAATGAGACATTCCACGAATGAGATTTATAGGAAGTTTTTACTATATACATGCCGAATTGCTATCGACAATATTGAAAGCACAGCCGAGCTAAGTAATGCAAATGGCTGTGACAGGGCTCTAACTCGATTCATCCGCATGGTAGTCGCAAGTTCTTAACACAATGCCACGGTCGGTCCTATATTATATAATTGTAATTATTTTTTAATAATTTTCTACTTTATTAGGAAATAACTTTCTACGAAGTCTAACAGTAACAGTTATATGTGTTTTAGACTAATATCTTCATTATGAAATTAAGTTAATTTTTGTATATATCTCTGACTCATCCATCAGCCAACATAGAGCGACAAAGAACCATGTCTTCTTATCAGTTTTTGACAGTAGATTACCCCATTGCATGTCATAAAAAGTGAGAGCATCTTAAGATTCCAGCATTATTTCAGCTTTATCTTAACTATTTTTTTTTATAATATCAACTTTAAGATAATAGAATAAAACCATACCAAGAGATAAGAATAAATATACTGCTTGCTGCATAAATTTTATATGACATACTACAACAATTTTTATTGCAAAATTTTTTTATTTATTTTACCAAGCTTTTAATGCAGCAAAAACATATCTAAATGTTTTTTTTTTATTGTAATACAATTTAAAAATTTAATTAAATCTCATTGCCATTCAATACATGTGAGACGAAATCCATAAGTGATTTAGGGTGTGTCATATGCTAAATATGAAAGTCAACTCAACATGGGGTGCAGATGAAATACTCAAAGCCAAGCACCAATTCGATAACTCTTTAGATTTGCTGGAAAAACAAAAATGTAAACGCGAGGTGCGAGTTTTTTACAAGTTATTTTGGGGTAATATAAAGAAAACCCTGGTATACCGTGATCTTTAATACACTATATGGAAATACGCCCTAAAGGTGAAATGACCATCGTGCCCCCTATTGTTCAATTATTGTACTAATACTATATAAAGATTGAGCAGAGCGAAAAACGCACTTAACCAAATAAAGAAAGCTGGACATCGCGAAGCTGCAAATCCCAGAGATAGCTACTGCCTACTCCAACCAGCTCTCCCAACTTCTACGACACAACGCCTCCACTTCTGACGTTCCCGATACACTGTGGCAGCATATTGCGCATTCCATGGAATGGAAACCGGCCGCAACGCCGGTTTCGTGCTAGGATATGAAAAACGGCGCTCAGACGAATCCTGGTACGACGAAGAATGTCGCATAGCGTCTGAGGAACAGTATGCCGCTTTTAGGGCAACGCTGCAGCCAATTGTAACCCGTGCTGTTAGGGAACGGCACACGGAGGAAGCAAAACTGACGAGACAGCTATTTAGGCGAAAAAAAAACGTCAGATGAAGGAACGGGAGAACGAAGATATAGAGCGATACAGGGATAGAGGTGAGGCCCGAAAATTTTACCAGAAAGTAAGAGCAAATGGATACTGTAATGGCCTCCCACCTGTAAGGACAAGGATGGAAATCTGGTCACGGATACGCAGAGTGTGCTGCACATATGGAGAGAACACTTCCAGCAACTGCTGGTTCCAGAAGGCAGCGCACGTGAAGTTATCACGCCAATTGTCGACGTCGGCTTAGATTGCCCACCACCAAGTCAAGCCGAGGTAAGAAGAGCAATATCGCGGCTGAAAAACAAAAAAGGAGTCGGTGCCGACGGACTTCCGGCAGAGTTCTTCAAGTCCGGTCGCGAGGAGCTGATAACGAGCATGCACCAGCTCCTTTGCACGGTTCCACTTAAAGAGTGCATTCCGACGATTAAAATTGAAGCGTATTATGTCCTGTCCTGTCTTATGTCCTGCTGGAAAAAGGTGGTCCAAGTGTGTGCTCCAACTACCGCGGGATCAGACTTTTACCCATCGCATATCGCCATCGTCTTCAGTGAAGATTGGCAAGGACCTTACGGGGCCATACTGTACCAAACGAGGCCTAAAACAAGGCGACGGTCTATCGATATTTAACAAACGAGTGGCACGATATTTAACAAAAGCCACATGCTACTCGCGTACGCTGATGACGTTGACATCATCGGTCGAAAACTACGGGATGTGACCGCAGCCTTCTCAGCTATACAGAAGGAATCAGCGAAAATGGGTCTAACGGTGAACGAGGACAAAACGAAGTTATTAGTTTCAACGAACATAGAATCTACTCGTTTGGGAAACGTTGACAACTATAATTTCGGCATCAACAAAACAAATAATGTCAGCTTCGAAAAACCGGAAGAGGGCGACCAAAACTCCCTTGGAAAGACCAGGTTACTGAGAACCTTACAGAACTTGGTGTGACTAACTGCAGAAGAAGCGCAGAAGATCGAGGCGCTTATAATATTTTTCTACGTGCGGTATATAATCCAGTGGGATTGCAAAGAAGTGCCAGCTAAGTAAGTAAGTTAAGTTTTACAGTTACAAGGTTAATATTTTCAGAGTTTATGCAAAAGTTGTAGGCATAGATTTTTTGAAAGCATTTCAAAATTTAAACTTATTCTAACCTATTGTTTATTTTTCAGCTATTGATGCCAAATCACCGTTGCAAGGTAAGACGATATAGCAGCATGTCCAAAATAGAACGTCACCGCTGAAAGTGTTTTCTACATTCCTATCCCTGCACATAAACTCGCCCTTTAGCAGACCTTCTACTTGGCGAATTTTGCGTCCATTATAACCACCGTTTGATCACTGACTGGACTTTGCGCCATGTAGAAGAGAACCCCAACGGGTTAAGGCTATCGTTGTCTCTCGCAGAGGTGACGTGAATTGGCCAACAACATAGTGCGAATTGAGAGTTGGTTTTCTGAAATCGTATGTCTTTTTTAATGATTTAAAATTCAACGATGTAAATAAATACTTATATAAAAAAGTATTTCGTTAAAATCTCATACACATACCTATACAAAATCGACCCAGCCTTATCGAAAACCCCTTAACATACTTTAAAAGCAGAAACTTTAACCTGAAAAGTAATCTGTAATTGGTAAAAAATTTAGCGGAATCGGATGAATGGTAGATAAGTTCATACGTAACACACAGCCACATATAGATTTCTTTATACAGCCTCACACTAATATCTTGCCAACGATTTCAACAGGAAGGCGGTTACATCGGAAATTTGTACACAGGGAATTTTTTTTTTCAATTTGTTGTTATTTTCGAAATATCATTTGAAAAATCTGTTTTTACCCATTTAGAAAGAAAGCATAAATGGTTCAAAGAACAGAAATTAATTATTTTGTAAATAAAACTCTAATATAGCAAAATCTAACACTTTTTAGAAATTCTTAAAATATTGTGTACATTTCTAGTACAAATGACATACGATAGGTGGCTCACGAGATATTAAAATACAGACCAACATAGCATAAAAAAATAATGGTGTCAAAAATTTATATTAGTTCTGATAAAGCTTTACTATAATAATTTTATTTTTACAATACGATAGTTGTTATGTCAAAGGTCTGTATTAAAAAAGCTCGTGAGCCACATATCGCACATTATTTGTACTGTTATACAAATACATAAACTATTGGCGGAATGAAAGCAACAACACCGCAAAATTTTACATAAATCGGAAAAAGACTGTATTAACTACCTCTTAGGGCTCAGAAGTAACTATATAATTTTTGTGGAAAATTAATGAATTGAACATGGGCTTGTCAAAGGAAATAGACTGATCCTTTATAATGACAGTAAATTAAGTAATGAAACGTTATTGTATGATTAACAAGCCTTAAATCGAAAATATTTTATAAAAAAATATGTTAAAAGTTCGATATTTGTTATAAATATTATTCCCAACTTGAGCATCGTCATATAATCTTTGATTTTTGTAAGTACTGAAAAAGTGATTCAGTATAAAATACTTCATATGTTTTTTTTTTTGTCGGGAATGTAAAATACTACCAAAAACTGTCATAATATGTTAACGGTTTAAAAACCATATAGTGCTAATTAATTTAACAATTCATTCAAAATAAATTATTATTAAAAATTTTCTTTTATATCAAAAAAAAAATCTTAAACTATTATAAATTTGTTTTAATAAAACTAAACTAACTAAACTTTAACACTTTTGGTCATAAATTACCAAATTTAATTATAAACATAAATTATGGCAATTATCGAAGAAAGAAAAAAACTACTGACACTTTTGTCAATTACCATCAACCGGTTAACACAATTGTGGCACTGTCACACCACACGCGACCAATTGACATTCCATTCATGCCCCCACGGAGGGGGCTACTTATCGTCAAAAAACCAACACGATTAATTAACATTTCTTTTTCGTCAATATTTCAATATTCAATGCTCGTATGGCGGTAGTTAATTGTATCGAAAATTCGAAACGAATCTTATAAATGTACACAAATTACCGTTAATTTTATTCAGTACGCAGCGAGGTACAATAAGCGGTCAAAAGAGAGAAAGAGAGCTGTGGAAGCCCAACAAGTTAACATAAAAGCAAAAGAAAATAGAAAAATTATCATTTTCAATTAATTACTATAAAAAAAGGTGAAAATAGTAATGGTGGCAAGCAAGGGTACCCACACGAATATACGTACAATAGTAACGGTTAATAGTACAATATGCACTCCATGGTTCGCTGCTATGTGGGGGAATATACTTGTATGGTAATAATATGTTAGTTTTGCCTGTGACTATAGCGAAAAATGTAGGGGAATTAGTATTTAACTATGGACGACCTCAAAAAGCCATTCACCTTACTTTTCTAGTTCTACAAAATTTTAAAAATTGTTTAAATTGCAGTGAGAACATCATTATGACCCAAATTCTCACTCAGATTATGCAGGGTGGATTGTGAAGAGATTTTGAATAAATCATAGATGGTAGTATTAGAACGGTAAGCTGCGGGATAATTTGCTGTTGTTTGAGATGCTTATAAATTAACGAATTTGTGAAACAGATATATTAAACCTCGCTTAATGAGATATCACATAATTTTATTTAGCGATAAACAAAAGTTAATGTGTATGCTAATATTTATCTTTCTTTTTTATAATTCGTTCTAATTCATGAGATATAACGTAATTTTATTTTGCCATAAACTTTCATATAATCAAGAATCTTTCTAAAAAAGTTTATTGGAACTTGGTTTCTAAAGCTACGCACAGACGGTAGCCAGATCTTACAATATTGCCTCAAAAATGTTCAGAAAATGTCTGGTAACCGTGTGTACTTCAAATTTTTGTATGGCAACGTTTGTATAAAAAGCATTCCCATTACATTGTAAAACAACAATATTTCCGGACATCCGACAATCGTGTGAACCGCAAAATGTTGCTATTATCAAATTATTGTAAGCTAATTGCAAACACTTTTAATTTGCAGATGTGCGAAGTTTATGCATCACCATTTGCACAGAAATAATTATATTGGCAACACTGTCCAAGTCAGTACATTGCCGGTACATTAGCAGATTTGACAACATTACAAGATTAGCTTAAGAATCTTTTTAATTTGTCAAGTCTCAATTTGGTATTACTTGCTGTAGGGTACTTTTATATTATACATGTACGTAAAATAACTGATGACGTTTATCGTCAATAGAATATGGCATAAGCGACAAATAATGAGTGACATATAGAGAATAAGTTAAATGAAAGCTACGTATGTATGTGTATAACCCATTAAGGAATTTTAACTCGTAAAAGGGGTACTTCATATAATATGAAAGGAAAAAGTAAAATGTCCAAATAAATTTAATGGAATGTTAATATTAGCTCAGAGGTAAAACACAGAAA
This sequence comes from Muscina levida, assembly GCA_964034835.1. NCBI lineage: Eukaryota > Metazoa > Arthropoda > Insecta > Diptera > Muscidae > Muscina > Muscina levida. The sequence goes on from OZ035883.1 coordinate 68,570,499, forward strand.
TAGATATAAATACAGGTTATTTTCAGTGAGATTGCTCTCTTTTACACTAAGTACATTTTAAGAATAATAGCTTTATATAACACAGCTGATGGGGCCATCCTATTCTATAAAATCAATAGTTATGAAGATTGAAGTGCAAATCTGTTCAAGACTATTTGGCTATGAACTTGGCAGTTTGTTCAAATTTTTATTTTATTTTATTTCCGAAAGCTTTTACAACGTAGTAAATACTAAATACAACTTGTATTTTTTGTAATTCCCAAAAGGAAGAAAAATTCCCAAAAATTCGAAGATATCAAAATGTTAAATATGGAAGATATTGAAATAATGTGTGGCACTACCTAATTTTTTGAGAAACATAGTACATACAGCAAAATATTGGATATACTAATTTAAGCGAGGCCGAACAAGCCTTTTTTTGGCAATGAACTTCAGTGATTTTTAAAATGTTGATGTTCATTAAAAACTGATCAAGTTTTCGTTTGAAAGTTTTTTGCCATCGTTTGAAAAACTAAGATTCCAAGTCAGGTAAAGGATTCACAGAGGAAGTGGAGACAAGTCATGATAAGGACCAAAATATGGCTTGACTCACATGGTCAATGTACCAAAAGAAGGTACTGTTGCTTACAAAAACGCCATATCCCCGTGAAAATAGACATAAACATTGGAGAAACGATAATACAGTCTAGAAAATGTGAGAAGTACCCAGGGTTAAGACTGGACCCGAAACTAACTTTACAGCCCAACTGCAGTACGCGGCCAACAACTGGTCTGCTTAATGGCGAATAATGGAAGACCGCTCCCATATAAGCGTAAAGTATTGATGGTGGCTTTGAACAGCTTTACGGCTGCGAGGTATGGGCCGACACAATGAAGGTAAAAAAGAGAGCACAATCTATTTGGCTGCGCAAAGGACAGCCCAGCTGTGCATCACCTCCGCGTACCGCACGGTATCGGCAGCTGCAGTGTTACCCAGCGATAAAAAATACCCATTCACCCTTATCGTGAACATTATTTCCCTCGTAATTTTTTCCCTTTTCCCTAAATTGCAATCGTGAATAATTTTTCCCATGAAATATTTTCCCTTTTTCTATTCATTCACTGTGAAATGATAACCAAAAAAAAACGGTGGCAGTTAAACAAAATTCCCCTAATCGGGAATAGCTTTTTCACTCGAATTTTATTCGCTTTTCCCTTGAATTTGTTCACTTCAGTTTTGCTGGCGAAATACATATATCATCATGTAAGGATTTATTTGTTTTAAAGAGAATATTAAAATTTAACCAAATTATTCTAGGTCTCGAAGTGTAGAACAATTGCCTGCGGCTTCATTAAAATTTCAAAGAGGTTGTAGCAAATTTTTGGAAACTACTCACAGAAGAGTTGAATAGTGCTGGCCCTCCAATCAAAAATGTTTCTGAGTGGAAAAAGGTAAAAATTATTTTCACAATTTGTCCAATAACTTGTTCGTATTGACATTTATATCTGTATACACAATTTGCCCAACAGGTTTGGATAGATCAAAAAAGGTATGTAAGATCAAAAGCAGCCGCCAACTTAAAAAGCCAACGAGCGACGGGGGGAGGACCGAATCAAACTAAATGCCTCACATCAGACGAGCAGTGTGTGTATGACCTTGTAGGTATGAAGGAGTCAGTAGAAGGTTTGCAAAACTCCTTAACATTTGGTTTGCCGGAGCCTGCTAATGAAGGAACTGCAAAATTGGGAGTGAGGGAAGCGGAAACAACAGCCATCATCTATGAGGAAGGGGTTAGACGCATCTCGCAAACGTCTGCGACTAATTCTAAGCTGATTGCTTTCTTCATCCTGCATCAATATAAGGGCGCCGATTCTAAACATTTTCTTTTAGGCCCGTACACAATTAAAATTTCAATTGAAAAATAAAGATCTTCTTCTAAATTTCATTCACAACGCACTAATAGCTGACTATAATTTGAACAGCTGTTTAAAGAAGGGAACAACAACTTCGCGGGAATTTCACGATAGCAAATTCCACTTCGAGGGAAATGAAAATTTCATGGGAACAGAAATTCCCCAATTTATTCACGATAAGGGTGATTACTTAATCGCTGATGTCAGCTATATTTAGTAGCAATCAGTGATGATTCTCTCGCTTACATTCCCTCATAAATTTAGCATAGGAGTGTCATAGACCGTTGCGGCAGAGCCTTTCAAGTCCAGTGGTGAGGACTCCTGTCGAGTGTGCTATGTGAAAGACTTAAGCCAGTGTAATCCAACCTGATCGGACCTTATTAGTGTGTCTTTAGACCTGGTAAATCAACAACTGACCAGATATTCACACTTCGGCAAATTCTGGAAAAGACCCAAGAGAAACAGATCGACACGTACCATTTTTTTTTGTCGACTATAAAGCCATGGCTGAGTTTGATATTTCAGCGAAGCTGATATTACTTTATGGAATGACGCTGACTGACACGAAGTCTTCAGTGAAGATTGGCAAGGACCTTCTGAAACCATTCTATACCAGACGAGGCCTAAAACAAGGCGACAGCCTATCGTGTGACCTATTCAACATAGTGATGGAAATGATAACGAGGAAAGCTGCAGTAAACACGAGTGGCACGATATTCAACAAATGCCACATGCTTCTCGCGTACGCTTATGACGTAGACATCATCGGCCGAAAACTGCGAGATGTGACTGCAGCCCTCTCAGCTATACAGAAGGAATCAGGGAAAATGGATCCAACGGTGAACGAGGACAAAACGAAGTTATTAGTTTCAAAGAACATAGAATCTACTCGTTTGGGAAACTGCGGGAACGTTGACAACAATTATTTCGAGGTGGTAGATAATTTTAATTACCTAGGCTCCGCCATCCACAAAGCAAATAATGTCAGCCTAGAAATCCGGAGAAGATAACTGCTTGCTAATAAATGCTGTTACGGACTAAGCAAGCGATTTAATGACAGAGCTCTCTCGACGAACAAAAATCCAGCTATACCACATACTGGTTCTACCTGTCTTAATGTATGGTTCAATATCCTGGGTTATGACACAAGCGAATGAATCGGTTCAAGCGGTATTCGAGAGAAAAATACTCCGAAAAATATATGGGCCCATCATCGATAACGGAGAGTTTCGGCGTCGTATGAATCATGAGCTGTACGAGCTGTACACTGACATTGACGTGGTCAGACGCATTAGGGTGCTGCGATTGCGTTGGCTAGGTCATGTTGTACGCATGAACGAAAATGCTCCAGCTGAAAAGTCTTCAACAATGCACGGCGTAGAAGAGGGCGACCAAAACTCCGTTGGAAAGACCAGATTACTGAGAACCTTACAGAGCTTGGTGTGACTAACTGGAAAAAAAGCGCAGTAGATCAAGGCGCTTAAAATATATTGCTACGTGTGATATATAATCCATTGTGATTGCAAAGAAGTGCCAGCTAAGTAAGTAAGTGTCATAGACCGTTTAATCGGTGCGCTCTCGCTTACAAAATGAGCAACGATGACAGTAAGTGCCATTTCAGTTGCATTTACGTTATCAGTGGAGTTTAAAGCGAGATTGGTAACACGCTTGATTACGATGTAAGCTACGATGTCAGTAGGTGCCATTTTAATCGGAGTTATAATGAGTGGACGATATTTTTTACATTACACACGCGTGACATTTGAAGTACTTAGATCGCTTGCTTACTTAATGTCATACTGATGTTATGGATTACTTATTAGGAATAGCAGGCACGATTCCAATAGATCTATGGGCAAAGGAACGCCGTGTTACTTTTTAAAGAGAAACGACAGACAACCAAGGATCACAGGACATGGATATTGCAGAAAGTACCTACACAAAATGGGAAAATGCGAGACACCCTACTGTTCGAATGAGCAGTGGGGCAAATACATGAGTATAATCTTATCGACTTAATGATGACCTGCGAGGAGAACTGGACTGCTGTCGCTGTATACTCTGAACGGATCCTCAGATGTAGGAAATTTGATCTCGCCGCTGTGGCGAATTGAGAAGCGACTAAATACAGGTCAATTAAAGTCGATGGCACATATTGCCTCGATCGGTATACCATATTGGTGAGTCCGACATACCACGACAGTGACGTGAATGCTTAACGCATTACACCTACCACAGCCGCAAAAAAAAGTCTGGGAAAGAGTTTGGTGTTCTCAGGACACACTTACTGGTCAAATTTAACGCCAAACTCTTTGGGTGTTTTACTATACTAACCTATTACCTTCACCCTGACTAGTAGTTTCTCACCAACCCTCAATAACCTCACTGTGTTATTAAACCATAAATCCACAATATTGGAACAATGTGCGTATGATTAATATAAAATCCTGATAAAATTAATATTACTCATACGTTGTACAAACATGTGAAGCAAGAACTATATACAAACTCGCTACACATTATTGAAGATTTCATTCCATAAAATATTTCCAACTTGACTGCGGACAACTAAAGTAGAAAGAAATTATTCGGCAGCAAAAAAAACTTTAACCGATTTTTAAAAGAAATTAAACATGATCAGCAATTTCCTAAATATCTTAAATTCATTTTCAATTTTCGACCACATTTTTATTTTTGCAAGATTTTTCCAAACATCTCTGTCGGAATATTGGTTAGAGTACACTTGAATTAAATGACTGATCAAGAGCAAATTTGCTCACTATTTTTAAATCTTGATAAAATTGACATTTGCAATAAAATGCCTACAGTAGATGTAGAACATGTCGGTACCTTCCCATAAAAATGTATTAAGCGCCATTTCTAATATTGTGTAGGAAACGAAAAAAACGTCTCATTTAGTTATATATTTGTGTATTTTATTAAAAGGAACATAGTTGTCACAATACAAAACTTGACATCATTGCAAAACCAAAAGTTTAATTAGATAAAATTTCAAATTTCAGGGTGAAAGATTGTTCCAGTGACAAAACTTGACGGTTGATACAATTTTATTTCCTCTAGTTTCCTTTGCATCCATGATAGGACATCGAAACCCAAAATGTGGCGCTTAACTTCTAGTATAGTTCCACATCAAAAAGTCATTTTCGAAAAAATTGTCGCTTAATACATTCTTATGGGAAGGTATCGACATTGTATTTCAATTACATTATTGAAAAATAATATGCAATCGTTACAGAAATATAATATCCACCATAAAACTTACGAAATTATTTTCATTGCAAGTGTGCTTTAATTTTTTTGATTCTGTTACACAAAGTGCCGCCACCAACAACTTGCCTAAACCACCCTCGTGGTTACAGCCACAGTGTAACAATCGTCTAGAAAACGACAGCATTTCGTCACGGTTGCATTAACAACAAAAAACAAAAGTCGATTGCTAGTATTTGAGTTACAAATTAACAAATGATTTACAATAGTTCAGTTTATTTCATTAAATTGCTTTACCTGGCATTGAGGAAGACCGGGAAGTGGTGGCTGATGAATTTGAACTCGACGACCAAAGACATTCCGAGAGTTCGGTTTGTACGGCGACATCAAGTTTAAGTACCATTTTGAATGATGTTGATATGAGATTTTTTTGTTGAATTTTTTTCTTTACTTTTTGTTATAAAATTTGATATGTTGCACAAGCTTAAAAACGACCACAAAATTAAAGCTAAAATTACTTAAAATCTTAATACAAAAAAATAAAATAACAACAAGTTACAAATAGTAGCAATAGTTGCGGTTAAATTTTCTTGTAAGATTTTAATATTTGAAATTTCACAGTTTTCGTTTTGTGACACTCAGGGCAATATGTGTAGCAATTCACTAAAAGCTTTGCCATGCGTTCAACATGAGAATGGGTTGTTGGTTGAGTCACCATCACCACCACCCCGGTTTGGTGGTGGTTGGTGTTTGTAAGAGAATTTAACGAGACCACTAGCATTTATGCACAGCTATGAAAATTTAAGAGTTTGAGTTCAAGTTTATGTAGAACATTGACCTATATTTGAAGTAGAACTTCATCAACATCATCATCATCATCAGCAGCAGCGTCGTAATCATATAGCCATAATGTGCTTAAGTGCCAGACCATGTCTGTGTTCTATTGTAAAACCATTGTGAGTAGATTCTTTGCTTATTAATTGGCTCTTGAGTAAACAATTCACTTTCATTACATTTACGACGAAGAAGGCATTCATCAGCAGCACTATAGGTTGAATTTCCTATTTGGTTTAATTGTTGTTTATTTTATGGTAATAAGTGTTGTTGTTGTTGTTAAAGATGCTGTTTATGTTACAGCTGGTGGTCTCGTAAATTCTTAGCGTACCGTATTCTTTGTGTACGGGTAAATATTGCAGTACGTTTAACTTGTTTTTTAAAGAATTTCACAACAATTTTTTTTCATTTATTTTGAAATTACTTTTAAAAATATATCAGGCAAGGTAAAAAAATTTCGAATTTATATGCACTTCATTTCACTTTTCAATATTATTCAATTTCTTATTAATGTCACATTTTGTTTTCTATTTTCTTAATTGCTTAGAATTATTTTCTCTTTAACCTAAACAACTTTTTTGCTCTTGGTTTGAATATTATAATACTCTTTCTCTTTTTTTTTTGTTGGCTGCCAAATATTACAAACACCCCTTTTTTATGCTCTTTACCGCTTTTACTTGGTATCAACTGCTCTTTTTCTTTATGTCGATGCTGAGAGAGGGGTTTTCTTAAAAATTACAATTATCACAGTTATTTTAGGAATTTATTAAGTAACTTTTTGTTGTTGTTGCTTAAATGAGATTCTTTTATTTTTTGTAAATTATAAGGGTAAATAAATTTATTTTTTCTTTAGATTTTTGTTTCACATTAACGTCATTTTACGACCGTTACAAATTTCAAAACTACGCGTTTAATTATTTCGCTGTTTTTATTTTAATTCATTTTAATAAGGGGGGACACCAGTTATTATGTTAAATGGCCAACCGTTTGGTTGGACTGTTATTGTGTTACTGAAACAGCAGCAGAGCAACAAAACGGAACAACAGAAAACTTTTGTTTTAGTGCTACGCGCATTCGGCGACTCGGTGCTCACCAAAAAATATGTTCACGTTGTGCTTTCAAGCGATATAATGCAGAGGTTCTTAAATGGTCACTGAGGGGGTGGGTGGAATGACCACGTTTGATATTTTCCTGCGGCGGAGGTGGAAAGGCAGTTGTTTGTTTGAAAAAAAAAAGATTTCATCAAAGAGCAAACCAAAAAAAAACAAAATTCTACCTAAATGATGAAATATAGCCGAGTACAATTTGAAAGATAAGAAGGACTATGGACCTGGGATCTGATCAATATCCAATGATACCAAATCAAAGATCAAACAAATTAGTTTAATTAAGTTTATTGAAAAAAGTTTATTGATGAAAAGTATGACAACAATAAAAACTTTTTACTCTGAAAATATGTACGCAGTTTTTAAATTCAAAAGTTTTTTGAACATTTCAAAAGTTATTTTTAACAAATTTATATAGATAAAAACAGTTTCATTTATTTAATAAAAATTTGTTATGTTGTTATTTTGTCACTGCCAAAATATTGACTTTCCCCCAATATAATTGCCCAGAGAGAAACTTTAGGCCTTAGCAGACCTGGATACATGTATGCACTGATAGTACAACAGACTTTCTAAGCATTGGCGTGCAAAAGTACATGTGGAGGCTAAGGCCTTCCATTTTCCCACAATGAGGAGGCCCTTATACGATTTTAGGAGTCTTGGGTCCTCACAGAATTCCTGCTGTAGGCATGTTTTTGCAAAGACTTCCTAATTGTTGCGTTGGCTGGTATTATGATGACAAAAATACGTATTAACTTACTTAATTTTCCATTTTACACTCCAAGAATGAGGAATGGGATAGCTTCTCGCGTTGTTGTGAATAAACACGCTTTCTACTTTTAGATTCATAACTAACGGCACCTACTTGTTTATCGACGAATGTGAACGTCACTGTTTGAGAAGCTTTTACTAGACAATCTGATTGACTCGACACTTATACTGCGAAGTTGCAGACGACAACATCGAGGGGGTCGACAAAGAAAGAAAAATTTATTTTTAATTTTTTTTTTTGAAGACTGGAGCCAGGAGTTACACCTGGGATCTCCCGCATGGTAGCCGCGTGTTCTAACCATCATGCCACAAAAATTGTGTTTTCAAGCGATGAATATACCTGTAGGCCGACAAAAATACGTATCTTTTACATTAAATATATATTTCATACGTAAAATACTTGCATTAAAGCACCGGAGCTCCATCTATCGACACAATTATGTTCTATTCATAAAACTATTACTGACTTTCGTATATTCATAACTTGCAAAACATAAGTTTAGTTTCAGTATTTATAGTCTTTTTCAATTGGTGCGGGTTGATGCTGGCAGTATGTGGCGGCCATTCGGATTTGGCGTCGTCTGTCTGTCATCTGGTTTATTTGTCAGTTACTGATGCCAAATCATCATGAAAAGTTACAGAATTGAGTAGCACGTCCAAATGCTAAAACTTTATCATCAATATGAATGTTCGTTATTGCGAAAGAAGGGCGCTTTGTGCCGATTCTCTCTAACGTTTAGGTGCCAAATTCAATATGAACGGTTAGAAAAACGATCATCTAACAGCCTCTATGTTAAAAAAACCCTTGCTCGGCTGAATTCATCGCCTCTGTAATTGGAAGCGTGCAGTAAAACCCGAGGCAGGCAATTCCCCACAGTGTACAAGAACATACGACTTTCGTAGACTTCAACTTCGAATTTTTACGATGGGCCTTCACGCGTATGAGATCCAACTGGCCCAGAAGCTCAAAGTTAATCACCATAGACAATGTCGTTTATTCTCTGACTAGATTTTCGGCCCATTTGAAAGAGGACTTTGATTTTGGCCGAAACATCATCGTTTTCGACCTGTAGGTTGGTGTCAACAGAAAGCAATACATATACCTACATAAAGATTTTGTTTTTTACGAATATCGTGCCTTTTGACTTCGCGCCAAACATTTTTTTGTGCGGTTTTCTAAAGTCGCTGGTCTATTCCAATAAGCCGCAATCGACCAATCGATCTTAACTCAGGCCATCGTTAAAATTACTTCTGGATCTGTGACACCCTGAGAAGCAAGGGATCCCGGAAAAGCATGTAAGAGCGTCTGTTCGTGAACTACCTGGACTATCTGCTCAGAGGGGTATATTCCAATCTACAGTGCTACAAAATTTCAATCATTTTAAACGACACCTTCAACGACTCATTAAGAGCAGTTCGCGAAATTTTAAGAAAAAAATTATTATTATTAGCCTTAAAAACCACTTGACAACAAATATATTTATATCTTTGTGTCTAAGCCAGAAGCCGAAATGATAAGAGATTTCCACTCGCTTCGATCTTGTGCGCACCGTCCCCAGCCAGTCCTACAAAGCAGCGTCAGTGATTTCTCCACCTGGTCCTTCCAACGTAGTCGCAGTCTCCCTGTTTTGCGCCGTCCTTCCAGGTCTTGATAAAATACCTTTCGCGGTGGAGTTTCATCATCCATCCTCACGACAGGGCCAACCAGCGTAATCGTTGCATCAATGCCGTGGTATAACTCGTACAGCTCATGACTCATCCGAACCCTGAACTCGCCGTTTACGCAAATGGGTCCATATATTTTAACCTAATTTCCTTTACACCCCATGAATGAGGTATGGGATAGCTTCTCGCGTTGTTGTGAATTAACACGCTTTCTAATTTTAGATTCACAACTAACGGCAGCTACTTGTTTATCGACGAATGCGAACGTTACTGTTTGGGAAGCTTTTTACTAGACGTGCCGATTGACTTGATACTTATACTGCGAAGTTGTTGGAGCCAGGAGTTGAACCTGGGATCTCCCTCATGGTAGTCGCGTGTTCTAACCATCATACCACGGTCGGTATATTTTGCGGAGTATATTTCTCTCAAACACCGCCAATGAGCTGCGTAAGCACACAAATTTCGTAGGCATTCAGCAGGACCGGTAACATTATCCCCAACTTCGTCTTGTCCACTGCCAAACCCATTTTCGTTGACTCCCTTTCAACAGATGAGAAAACAGCTGTTACCTTTCGCTTCGTTCAACCAATAATGTTGATATCATCGGCATATGCGAGCAGCATGTGAATCTTATTAAATATGGTGCCACACATGTTTATCGCTGCTTTCCTTAACGCCATCTTCATCACTTTGTTGAATAGTATGCATGACAAACTATTACTTTGTCTAAGACCTCTCGTCATATCGAATGGCGCGGATAGTTCCTTGCCAATCTGAACAGAGGATTTGGTATTCATTAGGGTACCACGGCAGGGACGAATAATCTTCACAGGGTTTGGTATCCCTGGCAAGGCTTCTTATAGTCGATGCCAGATGGGACTATCGAAGGCAGCTTTGAAATCGACAAATAGGTGGTAAGTATCGATTTGCTTCTCATGGTTTTGCTCTAGGATCTGCCGTAGTGTAAATATCTGATGTTGTCTTCAAAGATACCTTAAAAGCAACCCAGTGTTGAGGGACGAATTGGTGAGGAAAATCATAACATCTAGTCATTGTAAATTTCAGCTCCAGCTTTTGTTTTAAAATAACGTTGTTTTGATCGAAAAATTTAACAGCGTTCTATTAAATTGTTTCGGTTAGAGGCAAGCCTACTGAGTTGATCGGTACCCCTTGAAAAGTCTGTATAACGTCATGTGGCCCTGGGGTGGTCAACAAAGGAGCTCTTTGGGTTCTATGATGACCCCATACGTTCGGGTACTCAAATGAAATATTTCATAGAGACAAATGCAATGATGTATTTTTTTAAAACTCTGCGGGGTCTTGGGGCCCTAAGAAGCCTAAAAGAGGGTCCCCTTCGATCCTATGGAATAAGGAAGCCAAACCCTTTAGGGGTTTTAACATACTGACCTAGTACCTTCAACCTGACTTGGAATTTCTTACACCCCAGATAGGCTGTTGAACTGTGTTATTGAACCATTCCTTTCAATGACTCGCTATTTAGGTTAGTTTTTAGCTAGTCAGTCATTTTGAGCACATAAAATTAACCCATTCCTTGCCATAACTCGCTGCATAGAACAAATAAATGTAAGTGTTACCATATTGATTAATGAAAACCCTCTTTTCATAAGCAATTCATTACTTAGTGCTAAGAATTTATATTTGAGAAGGGAAAAGTACCGCAAGGTTAACCCATTCCATCTCCTGACACGTTTTTATTATAATCATGCATGACACAACTCAATTGAACTGAAACGCTTAACACTTATTTGATTGCTAGGCAGGTTCGGAATTCTATGAATTCAATTCTCTGTCCAGCACCAGAAACACAATCCTGTTATGAAAAAATTCTCACTGTAAAGTTCATTCACTATACAGAAGCTCTACTGTAAATTAAAATATAATATACAGGACCGGAAGAAATTAAACACTGACTTAATCTGTCAAGCTGCTATCTCAGCAATGATTATAAAAATACATATAATATAAAAGTTACTCCATAAAAACAGGATTTTTAATAAATTATAAATTCTTACGAAAAGTGAATCTTACCTTCAAGTATATCAACCTTTAGGTATGCAACAACAAAATGCATTAACCTTTGTACGTAGTAACTGGAGGCCAATTATCCCCCCAATTGAAAACGAGTTTGAGAACATCTTACTAGACTACAATATCGGAAACTAAGACGATACAACAGCAGTAATAACAACAAATACAACTAATCATCCAAATACGTCATTGTACCCAAAATATTTTCAACATGACAAAATACAACAATCAAGAATAAACGAATGACAAATCAAGTTGTTGTTGTTGGAGACATACATATGAAAAGAACAAGCTTAATGTTCAAAATCACTGATTCAAGACGAATACGACGACGACAACAACAATGGGATTCCATTAAAAAAAAACACGTTGTTTCGTAAAGCACAAGCTTTTTATCTCTCCCCCCTAAATAAGGCAATAGCTATAATCAGACTTATAACATCGTATACAAGTTGAATATAAATCGAAGAGAGAGGCTTAAGAGAAAAACGACGCTGAAGAGAACACACCAAAAAGCAGAAAAACAATCACAAGCAAACTGGGAAAGATGAATGTGGCTCTCAACGTTGGGTCAAAACAAACACATTGCTAATGGATTCTCTCCGCAACCCCAAAAAACGATGGGTAACAAAAGCCCACTAAATAGGATTGATAGCATTAATTCAAATGTGTAATATGTGAGTAACAGCGGTATGTTAACATATTATACTGTAAATAACATGTTGACCTGTTCGAAACCAAACAATTTATACAAAAAAAAATTGTATCAAACAAATGTAAAAAGCAGCTTTACCGACAACTTAACATAGGCATGTTAGTGAATACATATGTATGTTAGTTGGTGCACATGTTATTAACATAGCTGAACAAAAGCTTTTAATTTAATTACATTTTTCCTTTAGCTTTAACAGTATTTAGTTATGGGGGGAAATTCAATTAATGAAATCATTGAGGTTTTTGTTCAAATTTTATGATATCATTTGTGTTAGTTATAACAAAAACAGCAAATTACGCATTTGTTTTTGTCTATAATGAAAATGGGTATAAAAAATTTTCATTGAAGCACAAAACTGAATGGTTTGAATGATTTAACTTTGCCCATTTGTTGTTGCTTTTAGATTTTTTCTGAATTTTGGTTTAATTTTAAATTGTTATTGAATTACGAGGAGTGGCTAAAAATTAACTTTCTCCATATACGTTTTTATGTGAAAAAAATGATGCTTCAGTGTTGACATTTTTTGGAATTACATTAAAATAATTAAGAAAGTCGTATGTTTCACAAAAAAAAAAAAAAAATTGGAATACACAAATTTAAGTCACATGGCATACTCAAGAAGTTTAATGCTAAAACAATAGGAACCTCGGGAACCTTTTACCTCTTACGTCTTTTTAAATTATATTTCAATCAACTTTTTAACTGAGGTGTATCAAAAACGAATACCAAAAGTGTTAAAAAAAAAAGTATATACCGAGCAATGATCAACCAACATACTTGAATATTAAAATTACCATCTGTGTAAATATTAACTCGAACTCAAATTATTTTAATATTCCTGCCATGTTAATTTTGAATGAAATATTAAAAGCAGAAATTGAACCAGACCGTACAGTTATTTTTGAACTTTCTAGTCAATTCATCAAAGAAATATCAGGTGATATTTAAAAAGTTATATTGGAAACTCAACGTAAGAACACCCGATTACCTAATGAATGTAGCACAAATCAGCAACGAGTGGCATTGCTGCCCAAAAAAAAATAAGAAGATCGATACAGCTAAGACATTAATAACAGTCAGTGCCCACATGTTACACATACAACCCTCGTGTATATAATGTGTTTTAAATGATTTAGAATATTATTTAAGAGTTTACTTTATTTGCCAAAATTACGTCACATGAATATCCGAAGTAGTCAGGAAGACATAACTGTATATTAAAAGTGATAAAACAGTATTCAATATAAACAATTTAATTAGTTTAAGTCAAACCTATAACTAATACTAATACTTTTCAATATAGCCATATATTTCGTTAAGAAAAGGAAGATATATCTCATTTATGTACAAATACTTATTATTTTGATTTCAGTATACTTATTGTGGGGCCACTTTATGTGCCAAAATGACGTCACACAGTGGTGTCAATGATTAAGAGCGAAAAAGTCATTATTTTTATAAATTTTTGTAAGAACAATTCATTGAACCCGACCCTCTCAGATTTTAATGAAATTTTGCATTCAGCTAGATTTTACCTATAGAAACACAACCTCATTCTTAGAAATTGCATTTTTGAAAATATGTGGGCGTGGCAAGGTATCGAAATATTTGAAAAATTACGGTAATAGGTATTTTTAAGCTGCACTTTCTATGAAATGACTCAACCGAATTAAAAAATCTTGGTGCCATTGGAATGGCATATAAGTCAGCTTTCGAAAACATACACTGTAAAAATTTTATATTACACGGAAAAAAAATTTGTGCCAAAAATAAAAGTTTAAACTTGGAAAACACTTCGAAGATCAAGTCTTTTTTTCCAATAAAAAATATTTTTAGATAGGTCTATTTAATATATACAACATATCCAAAAACTAAAATGGGGTTTTTCTTATTTTTTTTAAAAAAATTTTAAGTAAATGCATCTCTTGTTAACTTCCTTATATTTTGATATTTTTGTGTGACAAAAATGAATAAAGTAGCTAAACTTTGGAAGTTATACAGATTTTTTTTGTAATTTTAATAGATCAGAACAAGAATCGTATTATAAATTTTTCAGACACCCCCAAAAATATGGACTTAACCTTCATAATTTTGCGCAAGAAATACTGTTGACTTTCGGAATATTTGTTAACATTTAGTGAAATTTCATCTAAAGGTATACAAAAATGGAAGCTTTGAGTTCCTGTAATAGTATTAGCATTTGTATACCTTGAAAATAGCTCTTCTTTTGTTTTGTTGTAGTCGTCTACGTCTGCATAAGCAACTTCTATGGAGGTCTTACAAGTTTGTGAAGCCCAATGATAAAGGTCTTTCGCCGTTTGAAGGAGTCATTTTAAACCCTAGGTTTCTTTGAACCAAATTCGATTCATGACTATTTAAATCGTTTGAGCCATTTCCGTCTGTCTGGCTGGTGCGCACGGTTACTTTCGAAAGACGCAACCAAATGCTTTGAAATTTTGCACGAGTTAATATTTCCCCAAAACTACTTACGGTATTGCAAATGGGCTACATGTCCCCGCCCCTTCTGGTACCTCCCATACAAATACATCATTCCGCCCACTTTAGAAATCGAGTAATATTATCAATACACCCAACGCTGTCGTGCCCAAATCCTGTATTTAGTAAAGTTATAGCAGGATACAGTTTTGGAGAAAAAAATTGGAAGTCTAGACACACCCCTTCTGGTACCTCCCATACAAATGTGCCACTCCACCCACTTTAGAAATCGAGTCATAATATCAATAAAATAGAAAATTTTATGTTTTATTGAGAGTAAGGGTAGATGTAAGTCGGATTGCCCAACTGAAACTTTCTTACTGCTTTTTGTCAAGGAACTTGTAGAACATATGAATAAGCTGATGATGCACAGTGGTTCCTTTTTGGTTTTTTTTGGAATTAATTCTGTAACTTTTGAACGGATAATGGTATCTTGATGAAATTTAAAATAGTTAAAGCTGAGGTGTTTTCGAGATGATTTTGAAATATTCGGCTCCCTAGGGGGTGTGGGGGCCACAGTGTGGCCCTCCAAAGTTGGTCACCTCGGGTGTTTCAAAATTTCAAATGCTTGAGGAATGTACATATATGAACCGATTTAAAAGATTTTTTGCATTTAGATAGTGCTTCGGAAAACCTTCAAAAAACATGCTTACATGCACATGATATCTCATTTAGGTCAAGAGATATTTGAGAAAATAAAAAAAATTGTGTCATTTTTGGACAAGGTTGATTTAGTATTTTTAAGGGCGTGAGCTTAGTTTTTTCTTGATTTTAAAGATATTTATATCGTTAGTTAGGTTATAAAATTCTGAATAAAACATAATGCAAATATTTTGTTCCAATCAAAAGTTATAAACATCGCAAGTAAAAGTTTCCAAAAGAAGGCATATTTTTACTGTTTTTTTCCAAAAAGGCGACTATATTCTTTCGTTTGTAAAAAAAAAAATTCTTCGGGGAGGTGGCAATTTTATTATTATTTCTTATAGAAATGTTCATTCAGATGCATTTACTGCTAAATTTGAATCAGTCCAGCAAAATGGTTTCCCGGCAAGGGAAGTCAAAAATACCCCATATTTGAAAAAAAAAAAAATTTGGTTTATGAAAATTCTCAAATCGCAAAGCGCCAACGAGAAAGCTCTTTATATATTTTTTTGACCACATATGTGGACTAATTAACCGTAACGGATTTCAACATCCCTGCCATAAACAAAAACAGTGTGGCCATTTTAGTAAAAAAAATCGGAATTTTGGAACATATTTTCCCCGTTTTGGGAATTTGGGTATTTTGTTGTAAGATATGGCAACATATTGTTATTCGTTTTTTTAAAGGCAATTTTATGTACATCATTTCAAAATTTCGTTAAGATATTCCAGTCCGTTTGAATTCTTCGCTATTTTTCATATAAGATATTATTTTCTCAAAAAATACGTTTTGACCAAATTTTATATTTGACTTAGAATCATGCCCAAACTAAAATGTGTTTTTAATTAATTTTTGTAAATTATTAAACCTTATGTTATTCCCTTTCCAACGATATGTAATACTTGTATGTCAAGAGTTTATTTATTGTTTATATTTATAATCAAACTTCAGTACCTCTGTAAAAAAAGTATATATCGTGAAACACACATATATATGGGGGCTATATCTAAATCTGAACCGATATGCTTAGTTTTGTTACCACATTAGAATAGTGTCAAAAAACTAAGATGTGCAAAGTTTTGTTAACATCAGAGCAAATATGTGGTTTTCAGCTACAATAATCTATAAAAGGTTATGCTAATTTGTATGGGAGGTACCAGAAGGGGCGGGGCAAGTGGACCCATTATTTCAGTTTATACTACGCGCTGTCAAATAATTATACCATCCAAATTTTAGCTTCGTAGAGTCCTCCGGCATGAAGTTAGTGACAGAATAGTGGTTTTAGTGAAATAGGTCATTTTGTATGGGAGGTACTTGAGGGGGCGTGTCTATTACGCCCATTTTCCAACCAACATTGCGACTAGTGAATTTTATGCCACTGGTAAATTTCTATTCAAATTGATTAAGAACTACTCCAATTATCGTCTTTACCATTTATCCAGCCGGCCAGACGGACATAGCTTTATTGCGTTAAAAAGCTCCAAAACTTATTTTTTCTAAAGAAATCTAGGGTCTCAGTTATATGCTCTATTGTGTTAAACTTTTTCTCGTTTAAAATTATACAGTCCCTCTACCCTGTAGCTGAGCTTGTATAAATTTTAGTCAAAATTTGTTAAAAATTTGAATAATAACACACAAAAGCCACAAAAAAATATGAATATTGCATTAAAAATCAAATTTTTAACTTAAAAAATAATTTTGCTTAACATATTTATGCAATTAGTGACATATATATATTATATATTATATATTATATATTATATATTATATATTATATATTATATATTATATATTATATATTATATATTATATATTATATATTATATATTATATATTATATATTATATATTATATATTATATATTATATATTATATATTATATATTATATATTATATATTATATATTATATATTATATATTATATATTATATATTATATATTATATATTATATATTATATATTATATATTATATATTATATATTATATATTATATATTATATATTATATATTATATATTATATATTATATATTATATATTATATATTATATATTATATATTATATATTATATATTATATATTATATATTATATATTATATATTATATATTATATATTATATATTATATATTATATATTATATATTATATATTATATATTATATATTATATATTATATATTATATATTATATATTATATATTATATATTATATATTATATATTATATATTATATATATATCAAGTCCCTGTAAAAATCATAAATCTGCCACTAAATTTGATGTACTTCTGAGTCCTAAAAAGTGGTTATTCTGCTATTTTTTTTTAAATTTCGGAATTCGGATTTTCTATTCAATCAAGGAATTTCAAAACATATAACCTTCTGAATTAAATGTCCTTAGTCCTGTCGTACGGCCATGATGTACTGGCAAGTGTTTCTCGAATATGAAAAATTGAAAACTGTTAGTATGCTCTGGGTAATATCTAGATATTAAGACAGAGCTCAAACAACATTACATATATACATTTTAATTATGTAAAGATTTTATCTGAGATAATGTTGCTTAGGTACCACTGTATATCGTTTTCCCTCCCAACATATTACTACTAAAAATTGGTTGAATATAGCTGCTAGAGTGATAAAACTAAGAGAAGAAATATGTGTAATCAGAATAAATGATTCATATATAATAACGGTATCCTGCACATTCCACCTTATTTTGGCCTTCGTACTGTAAAAAAATCACATATCTATAAAAAGTAGTTTTGTGGTTATTGTATCAAAACTATTAATGTTATGTACAAAACACTAAAGGCCATTAAATTTTAATCATCAATAACCAGGATTACTAAAAGTGAACTTGGTAAAATTGAGATATTATCTAGTATAGTATAGTAGCTCTTGGGCAATATTTAACAGTATAAATTCTGAAATTATTTCAATATAACAAATAAACAAATAAACTGAACAATTCCAAAATACTACATGTGTAACAATGTTTAACACTCGCTTAAACAGTTTCCACAAGCCAACACATTCTTACAACATCTACATTCTTTATAAAGGAACGCTGTTTGATATAAAAATTTACGCCAAAAACAAAAATTGAAATAGTAAATCAATAATAATACTTAAAATATTGATATTATGTTCTTAACATAATAAGTACTTTTAAACATTTAATAACTACTTAGCTCAATGCCAGCCCATTACCATCAATGCATTTGCAAATATCAATCGGATAACGTTAATAATTTCTTAAAGTATTTTTCCAACAAGTTTTTATCATCATTACAGCTAAGACAAAAAGAAAGTAGCTCTACAACATTATTATAAATAAATATACAACAGACACAACAAAAATAAAACAAACAAAAAACAATTTCTCAAAACACAGCCAAAAGTGAGAAGAAAAAAAACGCAAATGATTTTGAATCTGTTACACAGTATTTTTTGTTTTTGTAAGAAACTGATATGATTTATTTATTTATTTATAATAATGATGTGAAAGCAAAATGACATATAATATAGTATAAATGAAATTATAAACAATTGTAAATATGGCAATGCAAAATAAAGGCAAAATAAAAAAAAAATACATTAGGAAACACACAAGTTGTTTATAAGATATTATGATGTTGTCGCAACAAAAATACATGATAAAGAAAATAAAAGGAAAATGATTACCAACAAATGTGTGCTTAAAAAAAGAATGTTTTTAAAAATAATTGATATCACACACAACTAAAGGCATATAAAACTTATTAATCCATATTTGAAACAAGACTAAAGGCATATTAAAAAATACAAATCTTATTTGAAACAAGAAAATAACAGTTGATACATTAAGATACATTATCTATCTTTATAATCACAATTTGAGCAATCTTATCATTCAATTGCTTATAAAATGCTACTTATATATTCTAAAGTTTTCTCGATGTTTGTTAAATGAAAATTAACCAAAGCAAAGAGATTTCTTAAAGTCTTAAGGAAAAACTTGTATAAAGTGAAATTCTCTAAGAAATTACTAACATCCAATAGAAAATCTATGATGCGTGCTATAAAGCGGGTAATGGGCGCACAGTGGCAATCGAAGTGGACGTGAAAGCTTAACTCACCTTTCGATTGGGTAACGCTGTGCGAGGACAGCACCGAACTGGTGGGCCCCTTCAAAACCGATTCTAAACAGCGGATATTATCACGACAAGTATTGATAATTTCAGTCTAGATTAAGAAAATAAGGGGCAGAGTGTTAGCTTAAAGTTTAAGTTCAAAAATTTCTACAGCTACTTACATAATCTTCTGGTCTTAAAAGATGACAACGTATCTTTAATGCCCTGGTATCTTCTAAACGATTGTGCGATTGTTGCAACAAATTGCGTATTTCCTTTTCATCGTCGCTATCATCGCCCGATGAGGACGATGTGGCCGGTATTAGTTTAATGCATTTCTCTAGATTACGCGATGAACGTCGTCGTTCATCGGCTTTGCGTCGCCTTTGTGACGTATCACTTTCCGAAGTGCGTCTAAGCGATTGCGCCGAATGACTCATCCCGAATTCAAGCTTACGCGAGGCTGAATCTAATTTGTGTTGTTGGAAATTGAAACGTTCGGGATTTTTGGGTGTCAGAGCCTGAGTGGACGAGGACAGAGTGACGGAAGGACTTTTGGGATTTTGATATTCCAAAGATTCTGTAATAAGGAAAATTGAAAATTATTATTATTAAATGGCAATAAGTTTCATTTAAATGTTTAAACATTTAATTAGTGAGAATTAGAAAAAACTATAAACTATAGAAAAGACCGTAGACTGCATAGACTTTATCTGTAGTGTCTACAATAGGGTGGTCGTAAATGTCGATGTATGATTTCTGTCTGTGCCACCACCCAAAAATGTTAAGTCTGCAGATTTTAGGATAGCCAAAGTTTGAGCACGACTCGTTAGCGATTAAGATTTCGAAAGATGTGGGTCGCTTACCCTCGTCTCCTAGATTGGTAATAGGGATGCTATCTGCTCGTCCAATCTCACGATGCAACCATGCTTCAGCCGTTTAGGGCAACTTTCCTGAGACGTCTCTTTGACCATTCAGGATACATGGTTGTAATGCCTTCTAACTCTAGCTAGCGGGAAATACTTATTCTAAGACCGGAAGTAGTTAGTTGCACGGACAGTGCAACAAAGGAATCGATTCTGGTCACTCCCATGTGAGTAACAATCTGTAACTTTCCACCTCTGAGCAAAGTCCCATTTCCTACGCTCCTATGGGAGTTAGTGGAACACATACAGTCGAAACTCTCTATAACGAATTCCAAGGGACTGGATATTTACTTCGCTATAAAGAAAATTCGTTATATAGAAAAGAAAAACAATTTTGTTCGTTTTATGCGTTATAAGGAGACTGAAAAAGCTTCAATCTTGAAGTTACGGTCGCAAAAATGCATCGTTATAAGGAAATATTTGCTATGGCGAAATTCGTTATATAGAGATTATAATACACTCAAAGTAGACCCAAAACACAGTGTTCTTATAAATGCTTCGCAATAAAGAAAACTTCGTTATATAGGAGTTCGTTATAGAGAGTTTCGAATGTATATATACATATATACAGTTTGAGAACGATTGGAGTATGTTAACACGTGCAGTTTTGGGCTTAAAATTTTTACAGCCACGTTTGGGTGGCATAACTCAAGAACAAGAACATAAATAAATTTATGAAAAAAAAAATCGCCTGAAAAATTAAATTTTTTATATTAAAAAAATAATACAAAATCAAATTTTCAAGTCTTACTACATTTTCGTAATGTCACATAAAAAAATAACCAAGTTTTGTGAAAATCGGCCCAAGGACACACCCACCTCCCATATATCCTGAAATGGAACTAACTTATATTTTTTAAAATTGCTGTTAGTATTGAACCAAATTTAGCTAGATTTGTCTTTAATATATAACTGATAACTGTGTTGAATTATATCAAATTACCTCAAAGACGCGTCCTCCCATATATCCTGAATGGAAAAAACTTTACATTTCCAAAAAGAGATTAATTCACTTAATTGTTAATAAAAGCGAAACGCGATAAACTGTGTTGAATTACATACATCAAATTACCTCAAAGAACACGCCCACTTCCCATATATCCTGAATGTAAAAAACTAATAAAAGAGATATATTCACTTAATTGTTATCGATGTTCAAGATCTATGTCTCATTTTGTTTATAGGTTCTGTGATACTACGAAAATGTAATAAGATCTGACACTTTTTTCCGTTTTGGATTTTTTTATTATTTTTTAAATAGAATTTCTTAGGCAAATTTGTTATTTTTTTTTCATAAATTTATTTATAACTTCGAAACTGTTGATTATGCAGAGAAATAATTTATAAACAAAGTAAATGAATTTTAATTCTTAAATTTTGGATTTATGTTCCATCAAAATTGGACTAGTCGTTCTTGAGTTATGTCCCCCAAACTAGTCTGCAGGAGCTTAAAAGCTTTAAGCCCAAAGCGACACGGGTCAACATATTCCAATCGTGCTCAAACTTTGGCTATCCAAAAATCTGCAAAGATTTATCGATATGGGGGGTGGCACCGACAAAATTCCGGATTTTTTTTCTCAATATAACTTCCGACCACCATAGTACGCTCTGTAAAAAGCTGTAGTACAGAAATTTTGAATAGAGCTCTACCATGCGCTCTACCGGCTGTTTTCACTGCAGACACATTTCAATCTACTGTAGAGTCATATGGTCGTATTCTTGAAATTTTCTCTTGTTCTTGCAGATGTAAGCACCGTCCTTGCTATCACTGCCCTATACAAACTTCATCTTACTTCTGACGTTTTTCCGAAAATCGAAAATAATTGTCAAAAAATCGAAAATTAGGCAAAAATATTCAACTTTCGAATAAGTCGTATAAAAGATTAAAACAATTTTTTAGAATTTTACTTTTGGTCTTGCAGATTAGTATCTCCGAGCTATTAATGGCCTATACAAACGTTTTTAATCCTGAGAATATGGCTGATTCTAACATAAAATTACCTCCTGAATCCGAATATCACCCCATTTTCCAAATCAACAACCGATTTTTTTCGGGATGCCCACCCAAAAATGTGCAAAATGAGGTGACATACTAATCAGGAGGTGATATTACATAAGAATCTGTAGGTGGTACAGCGTCGGGTCCGATTTTCATGCCGAGCTGTGTTATCATTCTACAGATTCTGGGTCAAAGGTTCAAATCCGATATTATTAAGTTCACTTCAAGCTTTAGTCTCACTATAAAATAATTAAATCCGAGCCGATAAACTAAGACACTTCCGAAATCTGAGACAATTTTATGATAGACAACATTTATATACTATCATAGGCACTTGAAGCATAAGTTGTAGTATTTTGCATACAATATAAATAACAACACAATTTTCTTATTTTTTCACACATAACACTTTAAGGTCTGCATTATTTTTCTATAGTTTTTTTTTCTTATTTGCTCTCACTTTTTGTTATTGTTATTAATAATTTCCTTTTTGTGTTCTTTGCCCGTGCACTTACCTTGACAAGACTTGCGTCTGATCTCTAGATTTTTACGCCGTCTTTCGTATTCCAATTCTAAAGCTCTGCGTCGTCTGGCATGATCCACACTACTGACAATTGTATCTTGTGTTATGACGATTTTCGATTCATTTTGTTGCAATGAATCCATGCGAGGTGGTGAAAATGAATCCAAATTGTTGGCAGCCGACAGTGAAGAGCAACAATCCGATTGTGAGTCAATAAAATTGCTGAAGAAGAAAAATAAACAAATATGTTATAAAAGATACAAGAATTTATGTAGTGTCACATAAAAAAAATAGAGCAAAATAAAATGCAATTTAAAGGATTTATATATATATCACCACTTACCGATAATCATCACCAAATTCTAATAACTTGCGAGCAGCATCTGAATCAAAGCCTTCGGAATAATTTTCGGAATTATATTTCTCTTGATAGTTATCCCAGGCGGTCTCTGAGAAACTGCTGTGGTGATCCTCAGTGCCAGTTGTGTATTCTACAGGCATAAGTATATGCAAGTATGTAAAAGAGAGCGAGAGAGAGAGAAAGAGAGCGGAAATATTTTAATATTTTGTTTATATAAAAATTGTATAGTGAATTATTATTAATGTTATGCCAAACTGTGAGTACAATAGCTATTGCTGAGATATAAATTTACACAGAGAAGAGAATATAGAAAAATAAACACATGCATTCTTATGTTGTACTATTGTGGAGCAGGTTAGACAAATTTGTTCTAAACCAATGTTTGTGTGCTTTAGAATTATTTTGTTGTTGTTGTTGCCAATAATAAACGGACAGTGTTCGGGAACATACATATTGTTTGTTTATGTATTTATAGATAGAAAAACTTTTGTTTAAGGGTCAATGAAGTTTGTTTATGTTCTATACTTTAATTACTAATGCGATGTCGAAGATGTAAGACTTACGATTTTCTAAATTAAACAAGTATGTAACACTACCTCATAGTAGAAGAATAATATATTATGATATACATTTCAATATAATTCTATATAACTATTATTTATTTGAAACTTTGTGGAAAAAATATCTTTAAAGACTTTTAAATCGTCCATGGTCATAGAATTAGCAAAGAAAACTCAATCCGTCTTGCAAACGGTGACCTACGAGATACATTTTGATTAATCCTTTTTATACTTATAAAAACTTAATCTGAGTAGAGTTACAAACTTTTAGCCAGGTTTGAAGTTAGGAGTATAAATTTATATTAGGATTGTTCTTAAAGCTTTTTTGGGTACATGGAAAGTATTTGTAGGAAGAATAAAAGTGGATACAATAGAAATACTTTTGGTACAAAAAAGTGAATTGAAAGTATTTTTGAAATAAAACAAAAATGCTTTTCATTAAAACAAAACTTCTTTTTATACAGTAAAAGAGCTTTTTGGTACAAAACACTAGCGTATTAATTAACGCACTATTTGGTACAATAAAATAATTTCTTAGTAAATTGAAAGTATTTTTGATACAACAAAAGTACTTTTTTGATAAAACAAAAGTACTATTTAATACTACAAAAGGGTTTTTGGTACGATAAAAGTAGGTGCCGTTGGGGATGTAATATAAATCTTGCATGAATAGCGGCTGATAGTGAGCGGCGAACCCTGATGGTTGGGCTAGCCACTCGCCTTCAGGTCCTTTACTGGCTGTGAAAGCACGAGAAAGAAAAAGTAACAAACGGAACCCCCAAATGTTGACGACACCCGAAAACGTATTAAGGACCATGATTTAAGCTTATGCACCTGGAACGTCCGGACCTTCCATAGAGAAGGTGCCACTTTATAAGGCTGACATCACCGCCATCCAGAAGATGAGATGGACAGGACAAGGATGCTCGCGAAGTAAAAATTGCAACATCTCTTACAGCTGCCATGCCGAAAAGCACGAATTTGGATGTGGATTTTTAGTTGGCGAGAGACTCAGACATGGGACCGGCCGTGGCATAGTAGTTAGAACACGCGACTACCATGTGGGAGATCGCAGGTTCAAACCTGGCTCCAGTCATCTTAAAAAAAAAAAATTGTTTCTTTCATTGTCGGCTCCCCTCGAATGTTGTTGACAGCAACTTCGCAGTATTAAGTGTCGATTCAATCGGCGTGTCTAGTAAGAGCTTCTCAAACAGTGACGTTCGCATTCGTCGATAAACAAGTAGGTGCCGTTAGTTGTGAATTTAAAAATAAAAAGCGTGTTAATTCACTACAACGTGAGAAGCTATCCCATACCTCATTCATGGGGTGCAAAGGGAAATTAAGTAAGTTAAGAGACTCAGACATCTTGTCTTGCGATTCAATCCTGTTAGTGATCGAATAGCCGCAATCCGCGAAATATTTCTACATCACGCTGAAATCAGCACAAATTTGCTCATGGAAGATAAAGACGATGAGATTAAAAATGCATTTTACGAGCATTAGCCACGACATTAAAATTGTTCTGGGAGACTTTAATGCAAAAATATGAAGGAAGATGTTCTTGGTCCATCGATCGGTAATTTCAGCCTGTATACCAACACGTCAGACAACGGGTTTAGGCAGGTTAGCTTCGCAGCGGGTAGGAACATGGTAGTGAGTGGAACCAGATTCCAGCACAAAGATATCCACAAGGCAACTTGGCTATCCCCGATCAAAGCACCAAAAATCAAATTGATCATGTGGTAACTGATGGCAGGCATGCATCTAGTGTCATGGACGTGCGTGTGATCCGTGGTGCTAATATTGGCTCGAATCATTTCCTGATTGCAGCCAAGGTGCGCAGCACAATTGAGCAGAGCAAAAAACGCACGCAACCAAACACAAAGAAAGCTGGACATCGCGAAGCTGCAAACCCCGAGATAGCTACTGCCTACTCCAACCAGCTCACCCAACTACTACGACACAATGCCGCTACATCTAAAGTTCCCGATACACAGTGGCAGCATATGGCGCATTCCATGGCAACCGCCGCAACAACCGTGCTGGGATATAAAAACGGCGCTCAGACGAATCTTGGTACGATGAAGAAACAGGATGCTGTTTATAGGGCAACACTACAGCCAATTGTAACCCGTGCTGTTAGGTAACGGCACAAGGAGACAGTAAAATAGGTGAGACAGCTATTAAAGCGCAAAACACGTCAGATGTAAGAACGGGAGAACGAAGATATAGAGCGATACAGGGATAGAGGTGAGGCCCGAAAATTTTACCAGAAAGTAAAAGCAAAAGGCTAATGGGTTCCCCACCTGTAAGTTCAAGGATGGAAATCTGCTTACAGATACGCAGAGTGTGCTGCTTATATGGATGGAACACTTCCAGCAACTGCTGGTTCCATAAGGCAGCGCATGTGAAGGTATCATGCCAATTGTCGACGACGGCTTAGGTTGCCCACTACCAAGTCAAGCCGAGGTAATAAGAGCAATATCGCGGCTGAAAAATAATAAAGCAGCCGGTGCCGCTGGAATTCCGGTGGAGCTCTTCAAGTCCGGTGGCGAGGAGCTGATAACGAGCATACATCAACTTCTACGTACGGTTTGGCTCAACGAGTGCATGTCCGATGATTGGAATCTATGCGTATAATGGCCTGTTCGAAAAAAAGGTGATCTAAGTGTGTGCTCCAACTAAAGCAGGATCAGCCTTTTATCCATCGCATACAAAGTCCTGTCGAGTGTGCTATGTGAAAGACTAAAGCCAGTGTTATCCAACCTGATCGGGCCTTATCAGTGTGGCTTTAGACCTGGTAAACCAACAACTGACCAGATATTCACACTTCGTCAAATCCTGGAAAAGACCCAAGAGAAACAGATTGACACATACCATATTTTCATAGACTATAAAGCCGCCTTCGACAGCCCGATACGGCAGAAATTACTCGAAATTACTTTGGTATTCCAGCGAAGCTGATACGGCTTTGAGGAATAACGCTGATTGACACGAAGTCTTCAGTGAAGGTTGACAAGGATCTTACGGAGCCATTCTGTATCAGACGATGCCTAAAACAAGGCGACGGCCTATCGTGTGACCTCTTCAACATAGTGATGGAGATGATAATGAGAAAAGTTGCAGTAAACACGAGTGGCACGATATTTAACAAAAGCCACATGCTTCTCGCGTACACTGATGACGTAGACATCATCGGTCGAAAACTGCGGAATGTGACTGCAGCCTTCTCAGGTATACAGAAGGAATCGGCGAAAATGGGGTTAATAGTAAAAGAGGACAAAACGAAGTTATTAGTTTCAACGAACAAAAAATCTTCTTGTTTGGGAAACTGCGTGAACGTTGACAACTATAATATTGTGAGGTGGTAGATAATTTTATCTACCTAGGCTCCGCCATCAACAACACAAATAATGTCAGCCTCGAATTCCGGTGAAGAATCCTGCTTGCTAATAAATGCTAATATGGACTAAGCAAGCGATTCAATGACAGAGCCCTCTCTCGACGAACAAAACTCCAGCTATACCACATACTGGTTCTACCTGTCTTAATGTATGGTTCAGAATCCTGGGTTATGATACAAGCTGATGAATCGGTTCTGGCAGTATTTGGGAGAAAAATACACCGTAAAATATATGGGCCCATCATCGTTAACGGAGAGTATCGGCGTAGTATGAATCATGAGCTGTACGAGCTGTACACTGACATTGTCGTGGTCAGACGCATTAAGGTGCAGCGGTTGCGTTGGATAGGTCATGTTGTACGCATGGACGAAAATGCTCCTGCTCGAAAGTTCTTCGACAATGAACTCGATGGGCGGCGCAGAAGAGGGCGACCAAAACTCCGTTGGAAAGACCAGGTTACTGAGAACCTTACAGAACTTAGTGTGACTAACTGGAGAAGAAGCGCAGAAGATCAAGGCGCTTATAAAATTTTTCTACATGCGGTATAAAACACTGTACGACACGATTTTTCACCCATGATCACACTGACCAGATTCTGAAAATATAGCTAAAACAAAAATATACGAATCTCCCAGTTTTTCTAGATCAGCTCGTTTAAGTTTTTTACACGCAATTCAATTTTTGGAGCGAAGCTCCCATACAAGGACTTGAAAGTGACTTTTTCGCAGAACTCTGCGAGTTGTTAACAGGTTTTGATGATATTTTTTTATTGTTTTTAAAATATCCATTTGAAAATCATTTAAAAAAAATTAGTGACGATTTTAATTGTTAACACATTATAAATTTGGACTTTCTTAGAATACGCTCCTGGCCATTTAAAGCATATTTAAAAAAAATTCATCAAAATCTGTTGACAATTTGTTTGTGACAAATTTCATTTGGGATAAATTTTAAATTTGGGCTCAGTCAGAACCACATCTAGGCCATTTGAAATACATAAAAAAATATTCGTTAAAATCTGTTAACAACTCTCTGAGTTGAGTTCTGCGAACAGGAGCAAGTCACTTTCGAGTCGTTTTATGGGAGCTTTGCTCCAAAAAGTGAATTGCTCGTAAAAAACTTATATGAGCTGATCTAAAAAAACTGGGAGATACGTATATTTTTATTTTAGCTATATTTTGAGAATCTGGTCAGTTTGATCATGGGTGAGGTCAAAAGGTTATACTTGTCTTACAGTGTAATCCAATTGGAGAACTAGTGTGGAACTAGTTCCGAACTAACAACTGGTAAGTTTTGCTCCCAATTTGATGTACTTCGATGTCCTAAGAAGCACTTATAGTGCTCTTTTTTGAATTTTGTTTTTGACGGCTACATATAAACAACATATTATTTTATATTTAAACAACATTGCAAAAATTAGTTAACCAATAAACTACGGGCAGATAATATCATGCTAAAACACTTTATAACAATGAAAAAAAAAACGTAAAATATAAGATGTAGTCATAGACAATACGATAATTAAGAAATAATCAAAGATTTTTAGAAAGAGGAAATGCATTCAACAAGGACTTTGTACTATTCTAATATGGATTAATATTATTATTTTATTTAAGAATTAAATGATGCAAAAAATTAGATTGTCTACACATTACAGGGAGAATATATGTATAAAACTACTCTTTGACCATTGAGTGGTTGATCGAAATAATATACCTCTTGGTTTAAGTGTTTTTGGTACAGGAGTGAGAGCTTGAAATGTGAATTATATTTTGTATGTAGATTGATATAGATACTTCGTATGTAGTTTTTTTTAAGAATTTGTTCTTGTTATAATAAATAAACAAAGAATGAAAAAAGAAAGAATATCGAACTAAAAGAAAAACATTAAGGAGCTACACCATTTCCAATAATTTTCCGATTTTCAATTGCTCTTTTACGAATTACAATTATATTTTGTGCTTTTAATTGACGTTTTTTGAATTCCAATTGCAGATAGCCATTTCTGAATTTTAATTTGAATATCTGATATTAAAAGTACAAAATCAGTACAAATTCTGATATTCTCTTACTTCTTCTGAATTGCAAGTAGAGTTTCTGTTTTGTAATTTTTTTATGATCACCTTAAGACAACTTCAGAAAAAAAATTTAAATATTTCCCTGGGATAATCCATTTTTAATCTAGTTATTATCGAAATATTGTTTTTATTACAAATATAATAACAAAAAAAGTAAAGATATGTACATTAGGGTAATAACTTTTTTTGGACAACATTCTCCCCAGGGCTTTTCTAATGGCAAATATTGTATTAATGATAAAAAAAACTATTTCAATTCAATTTGCTAAAAAAACCTTACGCACCGACAGCGATTTCAAAAATGCCTTTAATATATGTTTTTTAAATTTTTTAATAACAATTTTTGTTAAATATGGTTTATATATATGTAAGTATGTAAACAAATAATAACAATAAATCATTAAAAGTAGGTATTGTAAGATATAAACTTTAGGTTCAAAATACGCGATGTTTTACAAACCGGATATATATCCTTTACTATTTTTATTTCAATAAAAAAAATTTTTTTTAACTTTGTTTGATTCAAAACTTTAGCGCGTTTGGTGCGTAACCTTTTTTAACGATAGCGAAAAACTAAAAACGCAGTTCTTAATATTTTTCCATGCCCTAGAAAAAAAGTTATTACCCTAATGTACATATAGGTAATCTTGGCGCAAATCAAGTTTCGTTCACGACTTTCTAGTTTTGAAAAAATGTAGCTCAGACGCTTTTCATCTGTCACTGGAAGCGCTGAATCACTTACATGTCGTGCAAAACGTTCAGTACTGCAAATGGCATAGGAAATATACAACAAGTGTAAAATTATGTTGTTATTTTGTTATTATTACTTCCATTGTTTACTTGATATCTTTATAATTTCGTTATTTGAATATTGGTGACATTGAATATTTCATCCGCATGGAATTGTATTTGCGCTAAAATGTATGCAATAACTTATATTTAATAAGTATGCAATAATTTTTGGTAATAGTGTTGTAAATCAACTTTTTTGTTTTTGCATAAAACTTTATACTTCCAAAGCAAAATATTCTTTATTTTTAAAAGGCCTAGATCCTAGAAAAAAATATTTTTAAATTTTAGGGGTAGAAATTGCTTTAAATGAGGTCATCAGACAACGCTCAGGCAAGCCCTGTACGATGACGAATGTCGCGAAATGTCTGAGGAAATGGATGCTGCATACAAGGCAAAACTGCAGCCAATAACGACGCGTGCGGTGACGGAGCGTTATAAAGAGAAAAGGAGGGAGATGAAACGCCTGTTCAGACGGAAAAAGCGTCTGTGGAAGAAAAGAGAGAGCCTGGATATCGAAAACTTCAGGGATAGAGGTGAGGCCCGAAAGTTCTACCAAAAGGTAAAAAGTAAAGGTTTTGGAACAGGGATCCCCACCTGTAAGGACAGAGACGGAAATCTGGTCACGGACACTCAGAGTGTGCTGCAAATATGGAGGGAACACTTTTAATCTCTTCTCGTTCCCGAAGGCAGCATAAGTGACGAAATCGCACCAATCATCGACGATAGAGTAGATTGTCCACCACCGAGCCAAAACGAGATCAGCACGGCAATTGCCCGGCTTAAAAATAATAAAGCTGCGGGAGCCGATGGACTGCCGGCAGAGCTTTTTAAAGCCGGCGGCGATGACCTGGTAACATGCATGCACCAGCTCATAAACACGATTTGGTTGAGGGAATGCATGCCCGATGATTGGAATCTGTGTGTCCTATGTCCCGTGCTTAAGAAAGGCGATCCAAGTGTGTGTACCAACTATCGCGGGATTAGCCTTTTACCCATCACATACAAGGTCCTGTCTAGTGTGTTATGTGAAAGACTAAAGCCCCTCCTGGCGAACCTGATTGGACCTTATCAGTGTGGCTTTAGACCTGGTAAATCCACCACCGACCAGATATTCACGCTACGACAAATCCTGGAGAAGACCCAAGAAATGCAGATCGATACCTACCATCTGTTCATCGATTACAAAGCTGCATTTGACAGTCCGATACGACAGAAATTGTTGGATGCTATGGCTGAGTTTGGTATCCCCGCAAAACTAATTCGACTCTGCGGGATGACACTGACTGACACGAAGTCTTCAGTGAAAATTGGCAAAAATCTGTCAGAGCCATTTTCTACCAAGCGAGGCTTTAGACAAGGCGATAGTCTGTCCTGCGATCTCTTTAACATCGTAATGGAGATGATCATGCGGAAAGCAGCAGTAAACAGGAATGGCACCATATTTAACAAAAGCCACATGTTGCTCGCGTATGCTGATGATATCGATATTATTGAACGTGGATTGCGAGATGTTACTGCGGCTTTTTCGAGCATTGAAAAGCATTCGGCTGAAGTGGGTCTGGTGATAAACGAGGACAAAACCAAGTTATTTGTTTCAACGAACAAAGAGTCCACTCGTCTGGGACGCTGCGTGAACGTTGACAACTATAATTTTGAAGTGGTAGATGATTATGTCTACCTTGGCTCCGCCATAAACAAAAATAATAATGTCAGCCTCGAAATTAAAAGACGAGTATTGATCGCAAACCGCTGCTACTATGCGCTAAGCAAGCGATTTAACGACAAAGCGCTCTCTCGAAAAACAAAGATCCAGCTCTACCAGACTCTGATCCTACCTGTCTTGCTCTACAGCGCAGAATCGTGGGTAATGACACAAGCGGATCAATCTATTCTGGGAGTCTTTGAGAGAAAAATACTCCGCAAAATATTTGGACCCATCATCGTGAACGGCGAGTACCGTCGTCGAATGAATCATGAGCTGTATGAGCTGTACAACGACATCGACGTGGTCAAGCGCGTTCAAATAGACCGAATGCGCTGGCTTGGACACGTTGTACGAATGGACGATAACGCTCCGGCTCGAAAAGTCTTCGGCAATAAACTCGATGGGCGGCGCAGGAGGGGGCGACCAAAACTCCGATGGATGGACCAGGTGACGGAAATGTTAAGTAAGCTTGGTATGACTAACTATCTACGGAGCGCAAAAGACCGAAGCGCTTGGAATGGTTTTCTACGTGCGGCTACTGATGGATGAATTTCTGTTGTTGCTGCCAGTAAAGAAGAAGAAGAAGAGGTCATCTTTACAAAATGATGTCGAACGTCAGCGACATCTATAGGACAAATGTAGTACTCGTCACGTCCTTTACAACGAGTAAGTTACGATGAAAGCGATAAAAACCGATTTTGGGTGAGAAAACATATTTATTTTTCAAGTTGTCTCGAGGTTTTCTTTAATATTTGCCCTCGAATTTGGGAATTCTTTTTCTTGACCTCTTAGTTTGGCCCTGTTTAAATTAAGATAAACTTTCCATTTGGGAAATGATCCTATTTCATGGCGAAATTAGAATTTCTTTGGTCGGAAATAAAAATGACCAAAAGTTGTAAAAACACTCTTCATATTGCCGCAAATAGAAGTAAAGGATCGTTTTGACAACATTCTCATATTTTTAAAAACTTCTCAATTTTATTGGGAAATGGTGTAGTAATACCAATACTTCCTTCTTCAAAGAATAAAACATAAAAAAAATGTACAAGAACCAAAGAATCAACACAAACGCTAAATTACTTAATTTATAGAACTGTAGAAGACGGCAAAAGAAATAAAAAAAGTAAATAGACCATAAACAAAACAATACACAGCGTATCGAACGAACAGAAATGAAAGAAGGAAGATGTGAAAAAAAAACACTTGTTAAAATTCAACAACAAAAGAGTAAACAAAAGTCTTCACAGAAACAAACAATAACAACAAAAAACTCAAATCAAATATTCCAAATCATGATCAAGATGATATATGAATCCATCACTTACCTCCTCCCTGTTGCTCTTCGTCATTCATGTAGGTGGCCAAGGCGGCCAAAGAACCCAAACGTGCCTCATTGGTCATGTAGGCGGTGGTAAAGGAACCCACACGGAAATTCGGTTTCATCAGGTGATTCTCCTCTTCGCCACTTTCATTAGGAATCGCGGCTACAATTGCGCCTGCAGCGGCAGGAGTTAGTTGCTCTGTAGCTACACCTGTGCCCTGCAGTTGCATTAAGGCTTGGGTAATTTCCTGGATTTGTTGGGGCGTCATGGTCTCGCACGTTTGCATCATTAATCCTGGGGGATATTTATTCACCTCTTGCGGCTGATTATCTTCCGAATTTGTATCCGATTTTTTGCCATTTGTTGTGTAGTGTTTCTTCTTGCGCGTCTTGCGTCTCTTCAAAGAACCTTTACTGTCATAGCTCTTTACCTGGGCAGCCGTGGAGGAGGTGCGTGGTCGGCCGGGTGAGAGTGAATCTAAAGCCGATTCGCTTATTGAGTGCGAAGCTAAACCAGACTGGACATTGGCTATAGTAGTGACCTTGGCAGCCACCTGCTTGGCATCGGTGGTTAGTTGTGAGAGACATGACACCGACCAGGGTCTCTCCGATTTGCGTCGTGTTTGCTGGTGGCGCTTGACCACCTTGACATTCAAACTTTGATTGCTGGTGGCCACTACAATGGGTTCCGCCGAGCCACCCATGCGCTCAGTAGAATTGCCATAGGAATTTGTACTTGTCTGCATGCAAGTGGCTATGGAGTCGGTGAAACCTTCGGATGTATCATCCGAGCACTGTTGGGGTATCGAATCTGTCTCAGAGGCTTCACCCGAAGCCTCACAGTCATCGGTGCGAGCTGGGCTAGGAGCCGCAGTCGCCGGTGATATAATAGTTTCATGATGACTGTTATGCGAAGATTTCAATTGGGTGGGTGTAGACGGTTGATGCTCCAGCCATTCCTAAGGAAGATAAACGTAATAAATAAATAAATAACAAACAGGACCTCCGCCATTAACCGTTGTATGGTGGTGGTTGCTTGCACTTACCTGTACACGCTTGATGGGACCCGGCATTTTAACTTCACGTTTCTTTATGGTCGAAGATATCTGCACAATGGTGCTGCCGCCACTGTTGGAATGCTTCTGGTGGTGCTGATACTGCTGCTGCTGCTGCTTGGTTGGTGTTTTCAAAGCTTCGTCACGTACTAAATGCTCTGCCTCGAGTACCAACTGTTTGATGGATTCATGCGATACTTTACCCTGTTTTAGATGATGAGAGCGGCAAACACACCAACAATAACAGCAACAACAATAACATGAAAGAAACAAAAAGAGAGCAAAGTAGAAATTAATACACATGAGAATAGTAGAAATTGTTGAGATACAAAGCAAAAAAAAAAACAAAAACAACAACAACAAAATACTAAAGCTACAAACGAAGAGGCTATTAAAACAATAAAAAAAGTTACAATAACAACAGCAAAAACAAAAAAGCAAACATAATAACAATATAGATTCTGGTCAACTATGACAAATACAAAAAATACCCTACATTTTCCGAAAGCGATAGCAGCTAAGCTAAAATTAATTGTACAACGGTTAAAAAGACCAAACCGAACAAAACAGATTTCACTTATGTCTACTACTGGTATGCGATGTAATGTGCCTTACCCTCCCCAAAAGAGCTAATAGATTTCTAATCAACCGGAGAGAAACGAAGCTGAGAACAGGCGGAGCAGAGGTTAAATCAATCATGCTGGTCGGTCTTCTATGCGTAGTCGATAGGGTATCTAAGTTTTGGGAAGTTGAACTAAATGATCGATAGATGTGGCGGGTATGTACTTTAAAAGAGAGATTTGAGAAGATGGTAGGTATATATCAAATTGATTTGCAATTAAGGAATACAACAATTTTAAAATTGGTTAAACGGCAAGATCCCAGTTGGAAATATAGTCATCAATAATTTGCAATGTCCGCTTCTTGATATGTCACTAAACTTGACCACAAAACAAAAAGCATTGGCAAAGGATATAGGTAGTACGTATGTTATTTTATTAGATTTGGAAGTATTAAATGGTATATTTATAAACTTTTTAACCGAAACGATACTATTTAAGATTATCACTTATTTTCAGCGTTTTTTATGAAAGGCTAACGTTTAGACGTTTTGTTATAAAAAAAATCACATTGAGGTAATATCAGTCTTTTAGAGATTTTCTCCGAAATAGGAAATTAAATCCGAATCCCAATTAAATTGTACCTATCCCTGTTAATATTATAAATGTCAATGTGTGTATGTTTGTGCCTTAATCACATCTAAACGGTTTAGCTGAATTCAATGAAATTTGGTATGGAAATCACTATAGACAACATATTTTTTAAAATGTTGACCCTGTGGGCTTAGAGGGCGTGGCAAAACTTTTTTTACAGCTATTGAGATACAATTTAAATTCAAGATATTACTCAACAGTACAAATATGAATATGCAGTCGAAATTTTAATTTCCGATCAGTGGACAAAATATATTTTAGCCCTAGAGAGATACAATTTAGTACACAGATTGTACTCTGCACGTCAGGTTCAAATTTGCAGACGAAATTTTAATTTTCGATCAGTGGGCCGATGGGCGTGGCTATACTTTATTTAAGCCTTAGAGAGATCAAATTTTATATATAGATAGTACACGGCACTACAATTACACATTTACTGATGAAATTTTTAATTTCGGTTAGTGGGTGTACCCAAACTGTATTTTAGTCCTAGAAAACAGATACCATTCAGGCACTACAGGTTATCATTAGCCCACAACATTTATATTATCGATCAGGGGGCGGAGGGAGTATGGACAAAGTTCCAAGAGAGATCAAATTTGATATATAGCTGGTACTCTGTACTACAAATACAAATTTGCAGACAATTAAAAATTTGCAGACGAGAGGGCGTGGCACAACTGTATAAAAGATTCAAATTTTACATATGGATAGTAGGGGTATAACCAATTTTTTGGCATAGTACCATGAGGTCAACCATGTCCTAGTAACCACGAAAATCATAATCTTTTGTAATTTTTCTGGAAAAAGTTCACGCACCAATTGGTTTTTCTAAACAGGTATATAAAAAATTATTTAAAAATTTATTATTTTTTTTATTTATTTATATCAACTTCGTTAAATGGGGATTTAGATCTCCTAGGCTCATTGGTCAATTATCAACAGGCTGCCACCTGCGATAAATGTTGCAAGTGTTAGTAAACAAATTAACTATTAGCATTAGGAGAGATTATTCGTTACACATTTTTATTTTTTTTCGTTTAAAAATGTTAAAGCTACTTTTAGGTTTGCAGAAAAATCTCTTACCATCTCTAAATATTAATGAAATTTCATACTTAAGCTATTTTTTGTTTTAAATAAACATATTATTAATTTTCATTAACCAAAAAGAAAATTAAAAATTTCCAAACTTCATCGCGGTTGGTGCGTGAACTTTTTTGACCTTAGCGAAAAAATAAATATACGTTCCCTTATAGTTTTTTGTGCTCTATTGAACTGTGCTATGCCAATTTTGATATTTTAAACAATTGTTAAAAAGTTATATCCCTAATGGATAGTACTCTGCACTATAATTAAAAATTTGTAGAAGAAATTTTTATTTTGGGTCAGTAGGCGGGATGGGCATGACCAAACTGTAGTTTAGTCCTAAAGAGATCAAATTTGATATATAGGTTGTACTCTCTTGCCCTAGAATTACAAATTTGCAGACAGAATTTTTATTTTCGGCCAGTGGGCGGAGGTCGCTTGGCACAACGTTCCAAGAGAGATTAAATTTGATAACATATATAGATCGTACTCTGCGCTTCAATTACAACTTTGCAGACGAAATTTGTATTTTCGGTCAGTGGGCGGGATTGGAGTGGCCAAGGTGTATTTTAGTCCTAGATAGATACAATTTGATATATAAATAGTACTCGGCATTACAATTAAAAATTTGTAGACGAAATTTGTATTTTGGACCAGTGGGCGGGTTTATGGGTGGCCAAACTGTATTTTAGTCCTAGAGAAACAATTTTCCAGACGAAATTTGTATTTTCGGCTAGTGGGCGGAGGGGTCTTGGCACAACTTTCCAAGAGAGATTAAATTTAATATATATAGTACTCTGGACTACAATTACAAATTTGTGGACGAAATACTATGGATCGATTCATGACCACATTTACTCTTTCGGATATATTTATGTATTTTTTCAAATCGAGGCCCTACCGTGTGTACAGGAGAAGCCATCGCCGCTGTAGACGTGAGTAGGACAGAGGACTTGAATTTATCGATCCGACGTCGTTCTCAGCAACTTGCTCTCTGCTCGTCGACTATTTGGAAAATTTTTAAGGAAGATATTGCCCTGCATTCATATAAGATCAAGAATTAATGCCAGCGGATCATCAATTGCGTTGTGTGTTTGGTAAATGGGCTGAAAATCATCTAGAAGTTGAGAAAGATTTTTATCGTCAAATCACCTTCAGCGATGACTCTCATTTCTGGCTTAGCGGGAATGTTTTGGAGAGAGCTCAATTCTCATGAGACCCTTGATACTCTATTACATCCCGCTAAAAGCAGATTGCTTACCGATGGGTTCATTGTCTTTAAAACCGAAACCAACATTACCGTGAGTGGCGAACGCTACAGGCAAACGATTAGAGCAATGGAGGAGCAATGGTTTCAACAAGACGGCGAAGCATGCCATATATTGGTGACCACGTTCGTTTGATATGACACCATTGGGTTACTTTCTGTAAAGATACGTCAAACCTCTGTTGTATGCTGATAAATCGGCAAGAATTGATCAGTTAGAAGTCGACATTCGAAACACAATTGACAAAATTAAAACGGTTATGCTCGAAAAAGTGTTGCAAAATTGGGCCAACATCTTGGTGTAAATAAGGCTTATTGCCTAAATTATTTTTAAACATTAAATGCCATGAAATTTGTGTGTAATTTTACTCAGAACTTGTATTGCTAGTTTAGTACACTTATTGGACGATAGGGGGCGAACCATTCAATAACAATGATATGGTCTATTATATAGATATGCCACGTCTTCATAAGACAACAGCTCGTCTTTTATAAAGAACGGCCTTTCACACTTTAGTAAATTTGTTTTCAATACATAGTATCACATCTTCGTATGCACTCCCTGACGAAAAACACACAAAATTTTTCGCAAAATTCTATAACAATTTGCCACAAGTGTCACTCTCATATCTTTGTGTTATTTCCTCTCGATAGTGCGCTTTGCAAAGATAACCACAAATAAATGCGAATTTTCTATTTTAATTTAAGTTGAAAAGAAATACGTGTGTGTGTATATATAAAAATTAATATGATTGAATTACTTCTCAACTTTTATTCTCAGAATAAACAATAACAATAATACACTGTTATCTGAAATTGTCTTTGTTCCCGTTGCAAAATGCAAAACAACGTAACACACATCATAACATTTATTATACTTTGTATTAAGGTGTCACACTCCTCTCAGTACCCGGTAGAACCTATGTCCAGCGTTGATAAAAAATAAAAAAGGAGTAAAAAGTAACCTTAAAACGGCGTTCGTCTCCAACTTCACGTATACCATGAGTGGGAAACCACACGCCGAACCACTTAACCACTACCCCGAATTACTCGTAGTTATCTGGTAAAACGTTAAAACCTTGGAGGGGAAAGAGCTCTCTTTTACCCATACACTCATTTGGCAAATGTCTGTACGACAATAAAGTAATTCTTATCCCACTTGAAATCATCTTCATCGCCGTGCACTTATACATACATAATACTGATGTGCGTCAGACAAGACGACTGGCCGTCTGTCTTTATGTCTCGTTTGTCATAAGAGAGTTCCACTGAGCGTTCGTCCGCCTTATCATCAGTGCTCGAATGGGGGGTGTGAATTGTAAATCCCACACATTCGCACTTCTGAACAGAGTTTTTGTTGTTGCCCCAGCCCCAGATATTTGTGACGACCGGTATCATAAAGTTGATAAAATGTTAATTATTTATTAATTTGATGTGTTTTGCTCGTGTTGTTTTTTTTTTGGAGAAGATTGTTGGTAATGGTTTTACAATATTGTGTTTGTTTCGAATTTCTCTGTTGATGTTTTTGAATATTGATGATCTCATTTTTTTTGCAAATAATTTATAATTATATATAAATTAAATAATAAATCAATTTATCAGCTTGTCGAGCGTATTGGCTGCAATGTTTCGGAAAGCTCAAAAAGTATTCAAATATACTAGAAGCTAAATTTATGTCCATAATATGAAAAAAACTTAAAAAAAAAAAACATTACATGTTTCTTATAGCGAAGGCTTAAGATCAATGAAATATAAATAACTTGCTTTCCCGGCTGGCGTTGCTCCGCCGCTACTTACAATCAATCTTCTTGAGATTAAAAGCAATATAGGTAAAATTAATATTCGCATATTTTTTATACGTGAACAATTTTTAAGATATTTACGTCAATTGACTGGTGGTGCAAGTTGCGGCTTCCCTTGTTGCTGTTTGGTCTGGTTGTACCAGTTCAATCCCATTTTCGGCCTTTTTACCCCTAGAACTATGGATATAGATATGAAAAATTCCTTTCTGTAGCTTTTAAATTCTAAAGGGAAATATATATATGTTCCTCTAACTCCCATTGGAGCATAGGGCGGCAAATAGGGAAAATGCCCTAATAAATTGTCGTAATTCTAGCTTAAGCCCAATTGTCTTGGTGATGAGTTTTCTACCTTTTTAAGGTTTTTTTTCCCCTAAGAGAATGAATTTCGAAAAATCCCTTCAGTCCGTACAACTATTCAAAAAAATAATAATTCACCGCATTTTTCGCGATTCTACTTTGTACCTCTCAAAAAGAACTATGAAACATCCCTTCGTATCGCACAACTGCTCTATAAAATAAATGTTCGCTCCAAATATTGCCATGCTACCTTTAGCCGTATAGTCTTGGTGATGGAACCAATTTGTTCCCTTTTTTCTGCGTTATTACCCTCCGCACAACTATTCTATAAACTAGTTATTAACACCGGGGGAACTGGCCGTGTCATAGTGGTTAGAACACGCGACTACCATGTGGGAGATCGCAGGTTCAAACATGGCTCCAGTCATCTAAAAAAAAAATTGTTCTTTCATTGTCGGCTCCCATCGAATGTTGTTGACAGCAACTGGACAGTACTTAGTGTCGAGTCAATTGGCGTGTCTAGTAAGAGCTTCTCAAACAGTGACGTTCGCATTCGTCGATAAACAAGTAGGTGCTGTTAGTTGTGAATCTAAAAATAGAAAGCGTGTTAATTCACAACAACGCGAGAAGCTATCCCATACCTCTTTCATGGGGTGCAAAGGAAAATTAAGTTAAATTGATAACACTCAATTACGTCATTGTAAAGTTTTATTTCTTGTTTGGCCTTTTTTACACTTAAAATAATAAATTTCAATAAAACACTTTGATGTTACTCTCTAATTCAACAGGGATCATGCCCATGCTATAACATGTACCTCGGTGATGTACCTGTTTTTTTCTTTTTTGGCTTTTTAACTCCTAAAAGTTCGAATTTCGAAAAATCCCTTCGTTTCGCACAACTATTCTATAAAATAAACATTTACCCCAATTTTCGCGATTCTGCCCAGAGGCATTGGATCTGGGCGAAAGTACCAGTTTAGTACCATTTTACTGCTCACCTACTTCAAGGAACTTTATTACAATCAGTCTATTAATACGACCGGTAGAACGATTTATTCAATAGAGACGTGGCACCGCCCATTATTAAGCGAGGCGTAATCCTCCTTGTATCAGTTGCAAATCTCATTTTCATACCTGTTTT
The DNA here is from genome assembly GCA_964034835.1 of Muscina levida. NCBI lineage: Eukaryota > Metazoa > Arthropoda > Insecta > Diptera > Muscidae > Muscina > Muscina levida. The sequence goes on from OZ035883.1 coordinate 68,611,542, forward strand.
GGCTCGTAAGATATATCCGATTGAAATTTTGGTTTGTATGGGCGGTGCCATGCCCCATTTTCTAACTATGTTTTCATGTAGCCATTGATAGAGGCCCTACTGACAGTACCACATATTCAAAGTTTTACCGAAACCGGTACATTTATTTGGCCAATATAATGAGTTTTTAAAAGGGGCGTGGTAACGCCCTCATTCCAAAACAACTTATTTTCTCTTGTACGACCAACAAATTTCGTAGCAAATCACGACTTCGTACCTATAATGGTTTATAAGATACAGCCATTACGAATCAATAGAGGCGTGGCACCGCCCATTTTTCAGCCTGACGTAATCCTTCTTGTATCAGAAGTATTGACTCGTGAGATATATCCGATTGAAATTTCGGTTGGTATGGGCGGTGCCACGCCCCATTTTCTAGCTATGTTTTCATGTAGCCATTGATAGAGGCCTTACTGACAGTACCACATATTCAAAGTTTTATCGTAACCGGTCCATTAATTTGGCTAATATAATGAGTTTTTAAAAGAGGCGTGGTAACGCCCTCATTCCAAAACAACTTATTTTCTCTTGTACGACCAACAAATCTCGTAGCAAATCACGACTTCGTACCTATAATGGTTTATAAGATACAGCCATTATGAATCAATAGAGGCGTGGCACCGCTCATTTTTCAGCCTGACGTAATCCTCTCTGTATCAATAAAATATTTTGCAAATCTCATCTTCATACCTCTATTGGCTCGTAAGATATATCCGATTGAGATTTCGGTTTGTATGGGCGGTGCCACGCCCCATTTTCTAGCTATGTTTTCATGTAGCCATTGATAGAGGCCCTACTGACAGTACGACATATTCAAAGTTTTATCGAAACCGGTCCATTTATTTGGCCAATATGAGTTTTTAAAAAGGGCGTGGCATCGCCCACATTCCACAAAAAAAAATATTTCTTCAAATTTCGTAGCAAATCTAGTCTTTATAAAATACAGACATTACGCATTTCGAACTGTATGGGGATGTGCCACGCCCTTTTTCCAACTTGCAGTCTAAATTTCCACAAATCCTTTCTTTGCGCGCGCTTACGTCATAAAAGAAACCGACATTCCAAATTTCAGGGTTCTACCTTTAGCCGTTTGGGCTGGGCAGTGATCAGTCAGTCTCCTAAGCTTTTATATTTATATGTATATAGATAATGTTTAAGGCTGATCAAATCTGTAGGACCTAGTTAAATTTCTTAGTGCAACTGCGCTGACATTTGCGGCTGTGTACGTTTGGTTGAAATTAAACGTGATCGTACGTCCATTTGTGATTTACCTCATTATAGACGTCTAATTGGGGAGTCCACGATAATGTTTTAAATGATTAGCCTAAGACACAATAATCCACCAAGCACCAAATTTGGTACAACACGACAAACACCATCAAAGTGAATGCCGCGTATGTTTAGTGTTACAAATATAGTCAAAGATATTTCAATGCAAAACACATCATTAGACAGTACAACACATGAATTTGGGACTCAATTCTGAGAACTGCACGTGAAAGTAGCCCAAAAAAGAAGAAGTTCTGCAGCATTCGTTTTGTCAAGTTACATGTCATAATAATTAAATATCGATTTGAAGTTAGTAAGTACCGTATAGGGAATTTGTCACATTTTAGGCTCTTTTGTTTGTAGTTCTCAGAATTGAGTCCCAAATCAATGACCTGAAAAATGTTGTACTATATTATTTAATATCAACTGCTGGTGGAACCTATACGCAAGCTGCGTATTAACTCCATTATATTAACACTTTACTTCCCAAGTTTTATTTAACAAATTTTGCTAACAATTTAATTAATCCATCATAATTAATTCACATCGGTTTTAACTGCCTTCCTTGTAGGTAGGTAGCAATTAAGTCTTAAATCGTGGACTCTATTTAAGCCAATTTGAATTGCAAAAATAAGCCTTATTAATAGTTAGCCCTTTCCATATTTTTCGCTCTTCCAGAGACCAAACATTTTCCTGTTTTCACTTTAAACGTTTTCTTATTTTTCATTTTTTTTGCATGTGTTTTCATTTCATGTCGCCCCTTTTTTGCAGCGTTTTGTCTACTTTTTTGCTGCTTTGCTGCTACTGTCCGTCGCTCCGACCGTTCGTCCGTCCGTTTGTTTGTGTTCATGTTTCGTATCTATATTAGTTGTGAAGTGGTGTGTGCTCCTAGTTTAAGCTTTAAATTGGAGTTAATTGAGTTTTAGTTTTCAACTTTTTTTCGCTCCGCTTGTCGTTGTCGTCGTCGCAGTGGTTGTCTTTTGGGCTGGTTGTTTTGGTTGTTTTTCATGTCGAGTCGTTTGAATACAATGTTTTGTGTCGTTTATGTTTTGCGTTAATTGGCCAAGTTGGGCTGCTTCTGACCATGTGTGTTTAGCATTTCATTTACTTATGGTCTCTTTTTGTTTTTTTTTTATTTAGTTTTGCTTTAGTTTGCAGCATTTGAAGTTTGTAATAATTGTCATTAATTATCACAAACGCCCAATCTTGTTTTCTTTTTTTCTGTGTTGTGTGCGGTTTGTGTTTTTATGTTATGGCTAAAAACTGGCGGTGTGTTTTGTTGGTTTTCTTTGTCACTTCTTGGGAAATGGGTATTTTCTAAAGGCACTGAGAGAAACTAATAGCGTATGAGAAATTTGCGGGGACGATATGAATTTGATATGAATGAATATGGAATACTCTTATAAAAAAAAACTTAATTTCCCTTTGCACCCCATGAATGAGGTATGGGATAGCTTCTATTTTTAGATTCACAACTAACGGCACCTACTTATTTATCGACGAATGCGAACGTCACTGTTTTGAGAAAATCTTACTAGACACGACGATTGAATCGACGCTTAATACTGCGAAGTTGCTGTCAAACAACATTCGAGGGGAGCCGACAATGAAAGAAAATTTGATTTATTTTTTTCTTTTAAGATGACTGGAGCCAGGTTTGAACCTGCGATCTCCCGCATGGTAGTCGCGTGTTCTAACCACTATGCCACGGCCGGTCCCTGAATACTCTTATAATTAAGGCAAAAAGGATATTATTTATCAATCAAAAGCTCTAATATGGGTGCAAGTTCTTAAGAACGACATCTTCTTCTTTTACATCCCTTTAAATTTGTGATCAGGAAAGATCGCCTTAAAATAGTCTTCTAGAACCGAATAACTATAAAAACAATGTTGAGACAAAAGGGATCCAAAAAAATTCGTTGTTTGATGTGTGCAACACATTTTTGAAGGGGCGGAATAAAAGCCTAAGGTGAGTATATTCAAATTTCCGCAATACAAATCACCCCAAAATCGGACTTTTTTATGGTCCGGTAAAGTTTTCAGTTTAATCTACATTACAGTTTTAAATAGGTCCTAAAAAACTATCTCTCTTAGTGTTTTAGTGCATCTTCGATATCAAATGTCTTGAATGAAATCTAAAGAGGATTTTTTTGAGTAACATCTCACGTGTCTTTTTCGTCCTTATATCGAGAAAAAATCAAAAAAGGACTTTAAAATGGGACTTTACACCTAACAAATGTTCTACAAAAATGTTGCTCAGAAATTCTACTAGTTGTGTTCTAAGACCAAAAAGGGATATCTCCAACTTGTATTAATCATTTTGTCTCTTTTCAAAGCACTGTGTGAACAGCGACCTAAAAAAGTCAGAGTATCTGTTTCTCATTATTTTAGTGCATTTTCAATATCAGTTGCCTTCAAAGAAATATGAAGAGAAATTATGTTGCAGAGCATTTTAACTCTATATCTCTACTTCTCACGTTTCCTTTTCGTCCTTATTTCGAGAAAAGTCCGAAAAAGGACCTTAAAATGGGACTTTACAACATTCAAATGTTCCACAACAATGTTAGATATCTTCAACTTTTATTAATCATTTTGTCTCTTTTCAAAGCACTGTGTGACGAGGGATATATGTGTACTAGGGCGGCAGCGAAATGCATGGCAGATTTTTTATGCGGAAAATTACAAAATTTTCGACCGGAATATTGTGCCACTTGATGCAAAAGATACATGAGATCAAAGGTCAGGATCTTAGTAAGTCGTATATTTTTTACCAACGGTCGTTTAAGGAATTGTATTTTTATTGCTCGTAAATATGTTATAGTCATATAATGACGCGTGTGGGCGGCGCCATGGCCCTTTTTGCCAACTTGGTTCCAAATAGCCTGGTTATATCTCTACAACACTGTGAAATTTTCAAACGATCAAACTATTACAAAGGCTTTTATAACTGTTTCTTTTAAATCAACAACACATAACAAATATCAGCTTTATACCTCTTATAGTTCATGAGATACAGCCTTTTAAAGTTTTAAGTTTTATACAACGCCCACTGATCCGATCCCGCACATTTTTTGTTGGATCACGAACTTTGCTGCCAAATATATCCGCACAAATTTTCAAGGAGATTGGAGAATCAGTCCTCCAAGTATTCCGGTTTCAAAAATAGGGTCCAATGGGCTGAGCCACGCCCACTTAATATATCAAAAATGAAAGCACCCTACAGCTACATTCTGTGAAAATTTGAAAATCATCGATCAAGCCCTTTTCAAGTCTATACCGTACTAAAAAATTCAATCAATCAAAGACAAACTCATTTTCATATATATTTACTGCCTGTCTAAAGATATCGAACGTTAACGTACGCTTACTTTTTATGCGATTTTTAATACATCTTTCAGCTGTTTAACGCAAAAAACCTAAGCGAACGTATACGTTTGACATCGTGGGACAGGCAGATAGATTTGACCTTTAAGTTTTGACCTCGTTGCTAAAATTTTGACCATATCATTGACACTATATTCTGTTTGGGCATTACCGAAAATCCAAAGTTGAATTTTCGCTGCCACCCTAATGTTTACCCTCATCCTTAGTAAGCATCCTTAGTAGTACATTTGATACGAGAAAAAGTGAAACGTATTAGAGGTGACGTGTTAGACCCTATGTATCTTAAGACCAAATTCGCTTCAGGACTTTTTAAGACGATTTAGCCATGCCAGTCTGTATTCATAGATGTAACTTAAGAAATCGAAAGGTTGACTCCACCCATTTAATATTATGATTTCTTTTAAGATTTTTGTTAGAATTACTAAGAGACTTTTTGCTAAAGTCTAAGTTCGTACAGTACAAATTCCTTTCGATTACACCATACAAAATGACCAACTGCGCAGAAATAGTGAATCGAACTTTTTACATTTGCTGGCGAATTTATTAACACTTTGCACCGTTTCCATTTTACAATTTTACTACATGTCTGTAAACTTTTGGTCTTACGATCGAAAACTCTATGTCCAAACATTCAAGCTCCACTTAAAAAACTTAATTTCCTTTACACACCATGAATGATTGTTGTTGCTAAATAACACGCTTTCTATTTTAGATTCACTACAAACGGCACCTACTTGTTTATCGACGAATGCGAACGTCGCTGTTTGAGAAGCTTTTACTAGACATATCGATTGACTCGACACTATACTGCGAAGTTGCTGTCTACAACATCGAGGGGGCCGGCTGTGAAAGAAAAATTAAGATTAATGGAGCCGGGAATCGAACCATGGATCTTCCGCATGGTAGTCATGTGTTCTAACCACTATGCCACGGCCGGTTTATGCTCCACATGCATAAAGACATACATTATTAGTCACTTTACCTGGCTGAAATTTCTGTACTCGTTTGTTTTTTTACATATTTCCCTCAGTGTATTTTAATTAGTTTTTTTGCTCCCAGCTTTGGTCGGTTATTATTTTGTTAAACGATTTTAATCTTGAAATGTTTGTAAAGTTGCCACAACATTGACTGTTTTTTTTCTCATTTGCAAGGTTTTGGTGCAAAATTTATGTCTCGACTATAGTATAGTAGTAGGCTTTTTGGGTGTTTGTATAGTATTTCGTAAAAGAGGCCAACATTTGGGAAAATAAATTATTTCCGTTTTTGAGGTAAGTAAAAGCTTAAACAGCAACGCACATAAAGCATTGTGTTTACAGCAATTAATGAAAAGGCAAAGTTAATACAAAAATAAAAATAAAAGTTTCCAAATGTCGTCATATCATCATCATCATTATCATTTAGGCTAAATCATCAAACAATTAAAATTAAAGTAACAAAAAAAAAGAACAACATTTAACATTATTACTGTTTTTTGCATAATAAAATGAAAGCTATAGTTAATGTCTTAATAAGGTTAAGAAACTTTAATTAGGGACATAAAATAAATACGAATACACGTTAAAAGTTTGAAGTAGGCACAGTAGTTACAACATTTTAAATCAACTTAGGTAGTTCGTCATTTTTGTATTACATTTTATGAAAATGCCAAAAAAATATATAAATTTTTGATTTGGTAACTTTTTCTTTATTTTATCTGATAAGCGGAGCTCAGTCAGCACTGTGTTGCACTACAATACCTTCTCTTAATATAAAACCCATATCATATGTAGCTAAAGCTATTTTGGTCATTTTCTCATTAATAGTAATAATTTTAAAAATTAGCTGTCCTTATTTTAGTGCTAAAAAAATTATTTCGCTACAACTTATCGTTTGTGGCATATTAACTTAGGGCAAAATTATTCTTTTCATAAAAGATTCATCATGACATCATTTTATAATAAATTTCATATTTTAAATTTACTAAGTCTTTTAAATGTTTTTTGTGCAGATTTGGTTGCTTTTGATTTATGTTCAGTTTTTGATTTCCCCTTTTTTGTCCAGTCGTCGTTTAATTACCCTACAGTTTTGTTGTGAACATTTCCGTTTCACTGAAACTCAAACCGTAATGATTAATTTTCTATTGTATATAAATTGTTTGGCTTTGCTCTTTTTTTGTATTCTTTGTTTGGTTTAGTTGTCATTTCGAAATATGTGCTTTTGGTTTTGGAAAAAAAAACATCGTTTCGCTCTATATATTTTAAGCAAATTGGTTATTTCATTTAATTCACATGTGTTTTTCTAATTTTATGATAATTTTTATGTTATTATTCACTTTGTTGGCAAAGTGGTGGCATTGGCCATAAAATTTAAGTTAGGAATGGTTACAATAAAGCTTTTTTTTTGTATTTGTGAAATAAATCATAATTGAGAATGGCAGATAAATTTAGGGCGAATCCTAAAACTCAGGCACGTCACCTCAGAGTGATCAGTACCCTGGTCAGCGTCTGACTCAGCTGGTATAAAATCCTGGCAGGAGGAAAAAACTGCGACGTGGTGCGCTGGGCTTGCAGCCCGCCACCGACGTATAAACTATTGCAATGAAAAGAAGTAAGAAAAGAATAAAATGGACCCCCAAAAAAGTTGACGACCACCGCAAACGAATTAAGGACCCTGTGATTTGAGGATATGCACCTGGAATTTTAGAACACTGTATAGACCTGGTGACTTCATTCAACTTGCGAAAGTCCTCGAAGAATACAAGGCTGACATAACCGCTTTACAGTAAATCCGGTGGACGGGACACGGTAATCGCGCATGAAGACGTGCGACATCTACTACAGCGACATCTGCGGACAAGCACGAGATTAGATGTAGATTTGTGGTTGGCAAGAGACTGCGACACCTCAAGGTTCAACCTGGAGGCAAAACAAAGTATTTCCACATAACACTTATATGTGCCCAATAGCACATATGATGAGGACAAAGACGAGTTCGACGAGAGCCTAGAAAATGTATATGACCGTAGCCCAAGCCATGACAGCAAAGTTATACTAGGCGAATTTTAATGCCAAATTAGGCAGGGAGACCGCATTTGCGCCTACCATCGGAAAATTCAGTCTGCACACCGAAACGTCGAACAATGGCATCAGACTGATTGATTTCTATGTGGCAAGAAATATATATTGTAGTTAGCAGCACTAGATTAGACCATAAAAATATTCATAAGGCAACATGGTTATCTCCAGATCAATTGACGAGGAATCAGATAGATCACGTGGTAGTCGATGGAAGGCACGCATCGAGTGTTCTGGACGTACAAGTGATCAGGAGTGCGAACATTGACTCCGATCACTTCCTTACCGCAGTTAAGGTATGCACAAGGCTAAGCATGGCGTAAAACGTACGTAACCAGGCACAACGAAAGCTGGACATCGGTAAACTGCGGACCACTGATGTAGCGGATGCCTACTTCAACCACCTAACTCAACTACTGCGAAATACTCCAACCCATGCAGTGGCAATATATAGCCGACTTCATAGAACGGACTGCGAGAAGCGTACTTGGGTACTCAAAGCCGTCTAAAGAAGATGCCTGGTACCATGATGAATGTCGCAATGAGACGAGAGAGCCAGATGCTGCATACAGGGAGAAACTGCAGCCAAGAGACGAGAGGCAATTCGTCTTATTAGACGGAAAAAGAAGGAGCTAAAAAAGAGACAGGATGAGTGCACAGAGTTGCTCCAAAGCAGAGGGGAAGCCCGAAAAATCTACCAGAGATTTAAAGCGAGAAAGCGTGGAACAGGGTTGCCCTCTTGTAAGAACAGCGTCAGGCAGCTAGTGACGGACCCGGATAATGCTCTGAAGTTATGGAGAGATAATTTCAGAAATTTACTGGATACGGCCACCACTTTAGAAGACTCCGCTCTAATCCATGACGATGGTATTAACTATGGAGAGATCATTTCAGAAATTTACTGGATACGAACACCACTCCAGAAGACCCCGCACCAATCTATGACGATGGTATTAGCTATGGAGAGATCATTTTCGAAATTTACTGGATACGGACACCACTCCAGAAGACCCCGCTCCAATGTATGACGATGGTTTTAGTTGTCCACCTCCGAGCCAGAGCGAGATACGTGTGTCAATCTCCCGCCCTTAAAACAACAAAGCTGCTAGAGTCGATGATCTCCCTGTAGAACTATTTAAGGCTGGCGGGGAGGAGTTGATTAGAAGCATGCATCAGCTCATGAAGAACATCTGGCTAGAGGAGAGCATAGCCCGGGGATTGTAGACTCAGTCTGTTATGTCCCACATACAAGAAAGGAGATCGTAATGAATGTAAGAACTACAGTGGAATAAGCCTATTACCAATTACGTACAAGGTCCTTTCCAGCAAATTGCGTGAACGTCTAAAGCTAATTGTAGAAAAACCAATTAGACCATATCAGTGGGACTTTACACCTGGCATACCTACGACGGATCAAATATTCACCTTACTGCAAATCCTGAAAAAAACTCAAGAAAAACAGATCGACACCTACCACCTCTTTGTCGGCTACAAAACTGCTTCGGTCTCTCCGATAAGGAGTAGGCTATATAAGGCCATGTCTGAGTTCGGTATACCTGCAAAGCTGATTCGCCTTTGCAGATGTACCTTGGAAAACACCAAATCTTCGGTTAAGATTGGTAAAGGTCACGCTGAGCCATTAAACACAGAAAGAGGTCTCAGGTAGGGTGAAAGCTTGTCCTGTACACTATTTAATATAGTTATGAGAAAGGTGACAAGAAAGGCGTCAACATGTCTGCCACCATATTACACAAGAGCCACATGCCACTAGCCTATGCCGATGATATAGACATCATTGGCCGAAATCTGCATGATGTTACTGCAGTTTTCTCATAACTAGAAAAGGAGTCAGCAAAATGGGTTTTAGCAGTCAACGAGGACAAAACAAAACTAATGATGTCAACGAACAAAGAGTCCTCTCGATGGGGACGCACCGTGAACGTTGACAATTATTGTTTTGAGGTAGTATATAAATTTACCTACCTCGGATCTTCCGTCATTTTATTATATAACCACTATTTATTTTGTCCTTCATATTTTATAAATTTTCCTTTATCATTTTCTATAAGCACAATCGTATGAATGCAAAACAGACGCCAGAATCACACCAATTCAATTTGGATGGCATGGTGACATAAATTGTCTATCGTGAAATACGATGAAATACGTCAAGTATAACTGAACAGCATCAAATGATTTACTTGAATCATGCCCAGCATTGATGCCTAACATGGCATGTCTTGACAATGAATTGTTGTCACACCAATCACAAATTAATTAATTGTCATGTGTTAATTCGTCACATGAAGTCCATTTCCGCCAAAATGGCTTCACCCCCAAAAACTGACTCCTCATACTAATCAATAGTATGAGATGGCTGTAAACTTCTGGCAGAATAATTTTGAACCAAGCGCGTATAAGTCGAGGAAATTTATTATATGTTAGCAAATTCAGGAACACAAATAGATCGTATTTCCTCAGTATGACTAGCAAGGTAATAACATGGAGAACATTGAGGTAATGGTACTGATCTTTTCCTAAATAAATTTGCACATTAAAAATATATTTTTTTTTATAAATAAAAACAGAACAAAAACATACGAATGTGCCCTAGGAAGAAAGGAAGACTTGATAAAAGCCTATATTTGTTAAATAAACATAACACTTAACTCATTCAAATTCTGCTGCAAATTTTTTTTATATTTTTCCTTATTCTCCCTTGTAAATAAACAAGATTAGTGGTTGGCTGATTGTAATAACAGACTGTCGAGATTTGTATATTTCTCTAATAGTGTATGCATGTTTGTGTATGTACCAACAATTATGGTTTCGCAATCAGCCGACAGGCATCAGTTAAGATACAACAAAATACCATTTTAGATATGAGCTTGTGCTAAATAAATATTAAAATAACAACAACAACAACATAAAGTTAGTATTCTCTCAATTCTGTTAATGCAAATAATGCACAGACAATGACGATGTCGAGTGTGAGGAGTATTTGTTACAACAAAACGCAAACAATAACAAAAATAAATAACACAGCAAAAACAAATGCAGTGAATAAATAAATTTTAACATAAAATATCGTTGTTATTCTCTACTTAATTGTTATTTTACACGCAAAAAATCATCGCTACATTTTGTATACCTGTATGCAAAATACAGTGGGATAAAAAAGAGTTTTTGAGAAAACAAAATTTAAATGCCGAGTAATGGAAAAGAAAATTTGAATGTATTTAGTATATTATTAATAATTTTTAAAATATTTTGTTTAACTTTAGCCCCAGCCAAACCACTGTCCTATAAATCATGATTAACATACGCTTATGACTTCGAACACTTGTTTAGTCAAATCGTTCAAACATGGATCCATATCTGAATTTTCCCCTACTGGTATGGCCAGTCAGGCAGCCAGGCACAAAAATGCTCACATCACACCTTTTGTTGTTAGTCATTTTCACGTTGCTGTTGTTGCTAATGCTGCTGGTGTTGCTGCAGTCTTTTAACCCGTCATAACAAATACACAGAGAGGTATAGATAAAATACACATAACACTAATACACAAATCGAAATTGTTGAGAATAATGCAAAATTTCGAACACTTGCCTTGTATTTGAAATGGAGGATACAGTGCACAGTTTAGTTTTTATTTTTTGTAGTTACTGTTGTTGTTGTATATATATATATTTTAATTAGTTTCTTTTTTTTTGTGCGCTAATTAATTTATATTCACTTAAGTGAGATATCTTTTTATTCAGACAATTAACACTGATTTCTTTATTTGGTTTTTTTTATTCACTTCGTTGTTGCAATTTTTGCATATTTTGTTGTGGTCACGAGGGGATTGGAAATGGTAATTGTTTGAACATACGGAAAATTTATGGATCAGTTTACTGTAATTAAATTTTTTTAGTTGCAAATTTGTGGTTATGTTGTTAAAGCAGTTTTGCCAAAAGTAATAAAGTGTTACGAGAGAAAAGTTGGTGTAACGGGGGCTTTAATTGCAACAGTTAGCAGTTTTGAGGCGAGAGCCACGAAAAGCTCATTTTGGCTATAGGCTTAAATAACTTAACTTAATTTCCCTTTGCACCCCATGAATGAGGTATGGGATAGCTTCTCGCGTTGTTGTGAATTAACACGCTTTCTATTTTTAGATTCACAACTAACGGCACCTACTTGTTTATCGACGAATGCGAACGTCACTGTTTGGGAAGCTCTTACTAGACACGACGATTGAATCGACGCTTAATACTGCGAAGTTGCTGTCAACAACATTCGACATTAAATGCAAACTCCTAATTTACAAGTCAGTCTCGTGACACGGCTGATTTTGACACTCTAAGCTTCAATGTAAAGAGGGACCTGAAAAACCATTGCATCCCTTGAATGAGTTACATATCTGAGAAATACTCACATTTGCGCCTGTGCACTGTGCACTGGGAAAGACTCACACAACGGGTCTCGTAGTTTAACAACGAATCCAACCATCAGATTTTTAAGAAGCTTTTTCCAATCATGTTGATTTACTCGACTACTCAGAAATTGCTGTCTGCAGCATCAAGGGGCCACCGATCAATGAAATGTACCCAGCAGCGGAAAAAACGAGGCATTGTAAAAATATGCCTGCAAACATGCCTTCAAATGCCGTTTGTTGACATTCAAATACGCCTTCCTTTTACAGGCATATATACAGGCCATAATTAGTCCTTCACTAAGCCTAACAAAAAATTTCATACCCATGCACATTTCTCTTCTAAAATGAGACCTGCAAAGAGGACTCTTACTAGGGTGAGAAAAGACGCGGCAGACATGCCTCTTTCCCTTCTTAAAACTGGTCTGTGAGCAGCCCTACTGTGTACCTCACAAAAATTCTATAGATTGTGCACAAAGGGCATGCAAACTTTCTTGCCTTAAACAGGCCTATTATTAGAAGGCAGAATTGACGCTCATTGCACGGCTATTCTCCGATTAGACCTGTTGACAGGCCTCTTAAGGGAAGGTATGACAGATGCTGTTGTTTATAAGAACCACATGTATGTTATTTGTCGTACAACAACTATATCATGTGATAGCCGAGTAGGTAGCATGCCCAACTATGAGTTCGATTCCTGCTGCTGGAGTTTAAAAAAAATAGTTATTACAAATTTTAACAAAATATTGTATTCAAAATTAATAAAAAGTACGAAATCATTTAATATGGAAATAATTCGCATATGTTTTCTTTTATTGCAATTCTACTATAAATGCTCTTTTGCAGGCTTGTAAGCTGGTCTGTTGGTCTGCCTCATAGAAGGCCCTTGTTTTTAGGACTCTAAGCAGGACTTACTAGGCATGCTTACTGAAACGCCTTCAATGAGAAAGGGAATGTGCAGGCCTTGCCTGCCTATGGCGCCCTATGTTAATTTAAAATGAAGACTGCATTTCAAGGGTAGGGCTTCTGACTGCCTTCGCAGGCCTGCAAGAAGGCGTGCAAACCCCCCATTTTTTGCTGCTGGGTAGAAGTATTTGTAAAGGTGTTTCAATTGGACCGGTCGATGTTGACATTCTGAGGTGACCAAGATATGTTAGCGGTGTCTTTTAAACCTATTGTTTTATTTTCAAATACTGATGGCAAATCCGTTGCACCCATTTTACGCAGACGTAGTGGCCTTTCAAAGTCGACTCAGCAACGTTTGGTGGCTACATGCAAAATGATCGGTTCGGTATACGATCATTAAACATCCCAAAGCCTAAAGAAAGGATCAACATTGCTGCTGTAAGTGAAGGTGTGCAGGAGAGCCTGAGATAGTCAGTAACCTGCCAAGCACAACAACTCGGTCTATCGCAGACTTCAACAGGCGAATTTTGCATAGTCAGTTTAACCTGCACCTGTACAAGATCCAACTGGAGCTTAGAGTACATGTGACCACAAACAACGCCGTTTGTTCGTGAATTGGGCTTTAGACCATTTGGAAAAGTACCCTAAATTTGGACAAAGAATCATCTTTATCGATGAGGTCCATTTATGGGTGAGGCCAGTATATGGGACGACTCCAACCAACTCGAGAATCACCCGGTAGCAAAATGTCCACAATAAGCTACAAACGACATGCGGCGTTATGTGCCATGATGTACATGGCGTATGCAAGATATCGGTTTGACTCCGATAGAATTTTTCTTTAAAAGGTTTTCTAAAGTCGCAAGTCTTGTGCAATAATCGCAATCGACTGATGCCCTTACATTTAACATAACCCAAGACATCGTTTAAATTCAGCCGGCAGAATCATTGAAAATTGGACAATTTGGTTCACTGCTACAGTGAGAAGACGCAGCAAACATTTGAACGATATTACATGTCATACATAACGGCATATATGAGTCTTTAAAATTGTTTTCTTCCATTGCAAAATCGAACCGCCCTTATTGGAAACTCTTTGAGTTAATTTTTTTACTAATCTAAAATAACGTACATATATGCAAATTATTGCAAGTCTGTGCGCTTTGCTTAAGTTATTACATAATTCATAAGATTATGAAGCAATTTTCATAAATGTCTTATTTTGTATCTGTTATGGTTTTAATATTAATTAGTATAACTAATGTACTATAGATGGCGCGAGAGTATCTCAATAAATATCATATCCGTGTTTAACATACAAATAAGTCGACTGATGACTCATCCGTTGCCTTTTTACGAGATACAAGGTACGCAGGGACCTATTTCTATTTGTATGGCATTTTGTGATATGAACTACATTTTATTTTTGTTTGTTTTGTGTTTGTGATGTGTTCAAACAATAAAACATTAAAAAAACAAGTCAAAAAGTGAATTTGTCAATGATTTCTTGAAATTTCTGTACAAGGTTCCATGATAACTTTTCACTTGTTTCCGATCTTAACCTTTAAATCTCAATAAAAGCTAAACTATTGGTTGAATAGCCTTGAACTTTTTTTGTTCATAGATAAAATTCCTATGGAATACATGTGGGGGGTCGAATATACTTCACATGAGCTATCAAGGAATAATTTCAGTTTGAAAATGAAAAAGGTCCCCAGGGAGCTTCGTTCTTATTGGTGGGTTCATATTAAGTAAGAGCTCCACAGCATTTTTCAACTTTGTATGTGGGATTTGCCAAATACTTCGTCTCTAAGACGTTAGACGTTTTTAAAAACTTCTTAAAGATCCGATACACCCCAGAAGAGGAGGAAGGACCTAGAAAGCCTTATAGTAGGCATTTAAGAGCAGTTCAAATAACATAGGGTATCGTTAGAAGGCAGATCTTCCATCGTTGCTTCCTATAAGAAGGCCTGATGAAAGACCGGTGTGCACATGAAAAATAAGGACTTGAAAATTATGAAATATTGTTTACACATTTACTACACTTATTTTTTTCCAACGACAGTAAACCTTGCTGCACTTTGAACTTACTACATCGCGATTGTTAGTCAGCCTTGCTACCATCTAACCTATGAAGAAGCATTTGAATCGTGTGGTTGAAACTAATTTTTAAGCAAGACACTCTTGTATAGTGGGTATTTCACGAATGGTGGAATAACTAATTATCGAAGACCTTGATTTTCTCTTCTCAAAGAAGGTCTGAAGCAGAGGTCTTCAAATAACGGAGAGAATGGAAAGAGAAAGCCTGTTTTTGGGTATATGGAAAAAAGGCCCGATGACATGACGTCGGAATGTCTAAGGCATGTAGCCTACTTGTATGAACATTGTTGATATCTAAGTTAACGTTCTCGAACGTTGCATGATTCTCTGATGTTACTCTTTTCAATATTGAACTTTAAAAAATTCATAAATATTGATAAAAATAATTAAATCCACAAAAATATTACAAATTATTGTGCAAAGGCAATAGGGAAGATAATGATCGTCATCTAACTCTTTTAGCCTTTTAATTTTCCCAGAAACTTTGTTGTATAGTTTATAATAGAACACAACAACACAGTATACTTTTGTGTTCTATATATAGTTGGTATCCTGTAAAAAGGTCTCAAGTTCGCTTTATTATGAAATGGACTTAAGGATGCAAAACTGTTCCAAAAGTCATAGTCTTAAAAAAAAACTTAATTTCTCTTTACACACCATGATTTAGGTATGGGATAGCTTCTAGCGTTGTAGCGAATAAACACGTTTTCTATTTTGAGATTTACAACAAACGGCACCCACTTGGTTATCGTCGAATGCAAACGTCACTGTTTCAGAAGCTTTTACTAAACATGCCGATTGACCCGACACTATACTGTAAAGTTGCTGTCTACAGATGACTAAAGCCGTGAATCGAACCACGGATATCCTGCATGGTAGTCGCGTGTTCTAACTACTATGCCACGGCCGGTGCCGGTAGTTATTGTATGAAAACGCAAGCGGCCATAAACATTAAATTATCCATAACTCAAACCCACAAAAAGTGGACTAGAGAACTTTTTGCAGGATACCGAAGATATTAACTAGTACTTGAGCGTATTTTTTTAGGCACGCCACCAATAATATATTTATTGTACTAATATAGGGTCTATGGGTTGGTTATATGTATTTAAATATAATTTATGGATGTATATTATTCACATAACTTGTCAGTTTTTATCTGCTCCGCTTAGCAATTTGACAATTGATGTTTTTCGTGGCGAACCATATTTGTCCTCTGGCGACGGGAATTCCTATGAAGTACAGCAAACTGTTTTTTGCTGGATTGTACCGTAAATCTGATAAAATGCGGTATATAAAATATTCATTAAGCTCTCATGATGGGTATACATTTATACAAATTTAAAAACGTTCAACCATTGTACATGTTTGCATGTTAAAATATTTAAGACACCTGAGCAAACAAACAACTGTCAAATTGAGTGCAACGGGAAATAACTCTCCTTAGATTTTAATTTTCAAAAATCTCAACGATGGATTTCATAACAATATCGCGTTAACCAGTAGCTGCCCAATAATATATATTGATAACTTTCCTAATGCAAACATATGTTCGCATTAGCCAATCCCTAAGATACATAGGTACGTATGTATGTCACTCATACTTTTTCACGTATGTTCAAACATTTACCACTTCCACTTCCTATTGTAGATTTTTTCTTAACATTTTTAATTTTCTATTATATTATTTACATATATCTTCCATAAAATTTTTCCACTACTGTCTTGTTTTGTTTTGTAAATTGCAACCCGAATAATATTTTTAATATTTAATATTTTTGTATTCTTATTTGATTTCTTAACGTATTTGTTGCTCTAGCAAGTGTGAAATAACAACTGACTGAAAACTGCTATTGAGTTATTCTCTTTGATATCTGACTGCTAGCTGGCTGGTTGCCTGCCTGTGGCCTGCAATTGAAATCTGTTTTTGATTCTAAGTATAAATTTGTGTTTCATACATTCGTTTTTCATTTTCGTTTATTTAAGCGATAAGATAATAACCAATTTTTGTATTCACGTTATATGCCACAGCAGATTGTGGTGGAAAAACTCAACCGACAACTAAACAAATTGATTAAATTTTGTCTACATACATACATACGAGAGTACGTATATTTCGTATATATATTTTGAATTGTTTGTGTGAAACTTTTCACTCATTCAAGAGTGGCGGCGGCAGTGGCGATGAGTTTGATGGATATCAATAGTCAGTCAGTCAGTCAGCCAGAGTATCTCTATTGCTGTTGAGTTTGGTATTGGTATGATACGAATATTATCATTAGTTTTTGTTTAGAGTTTATTGATCTAATATTGTCTGTAGTTGTGATTTTTGCAAATATAATTGTTAGTTACACAGGTGAACAGAATTGTGATGATGTTGAAAGAGTGTAAAGGCGGATCCCGTAGAAATACATGCTGAAAAGCAACAGCTTTCTAAAAGAATTGACAACATTAAGTGATAAGAAATGCAGGCAACTAATTTAATCCATAATAAATAAAATTAAAATTGTGCATAAACTGTACTATTGCGGAAACCATCGCTGACACAATGACAGAAGTTTACTTAAGTATTCTCATATTTGAACGAATTCTATAGGAGACAATAAGAAACACACAGACACATACTTTAATAATTTTGTATGGCAAATACGTTTATTCCTAGATCTTTCTTCCTTGTAAATCTTTTGATTACTTTAATAATAGTTCACGAAATTAATAGCACCCGAACTATCCCCTTGCCAACTATTTAGCACAGTTGAAGAATAGTAAAGAAAGCTGTTACGGTGACAATAATTTACAGAAGATTTCTTTTATTTGAAAGAACTGTATAGAAGGCAATAAGGAACACACAGACATCTTTTTTGATATTTTTTTTATTGTAAATATTTGTTAATTAATATTTGCATTAAATATGTTGATGACTTTAAATTTCACATCAAAGTGCTCGAAATATAATAGGACATGAACTAACCGCTTGTCAGAGTTATCATAGTAGGATATATGGTAAACTAATAGCACTAGTACAGTTCATAAGTATGAACAAACTAATCACCGGCGCCATCTATCTTGCATCATTTGTACTATAATAGAAACCATCTCTGCTACAGCAACAATTAACTAAAGTTTTCTCATATTTGAAAAAACTGTTTAGGAGTCAATAAGGAACACACAGACATTTTTTAAATATATTTTTGTGTCATGTAATAGTGATCATAAGTAATAGTACATGGACGAAACGCTTACCAATGATCACAGTAGGAAGAATGATAAGTTAATAGCTGTAGTACAACAAAAATAGGTATGTTTATGATTTGTTTCGAATAAGGGTAGACGGTCTTTGGCGGTAGAAAAATAAGTCGAGTTTCCTTTACCTCCCATGAATTAGATATGGGAGACATTATATACGAATGTGAGCTTTTTGAGAAGCTTTTACTAGACAAATACTGATTCGCTGGACTACTCGGATGTTGCTATCTAGAAGATCAAAGTAATATAATTAATTGGCTCGAACCCAGGTCATTTGCATAATGATCACGTGTATTAAGGCTTTACAGTGGCATCTGCTAAAAGTTCCGTCAATATTGAGTTAAAGAATTATAAGCCTATACAAAACACACAGACGAAAAATTATGTTTCTATATGGATCTTTTCACTGTTACGGGTGTAACAGTCTGCAATTCCCAAGGACGTTAATCTTAAAAACTTTAAGTAACTGGCAGAAACAAAAGGAATTTAATTACTGCATATAATTACCATTAGAAGAGTGTGACGGCTGTGATCTTACAAATTTGAGGTTGTATTCTGTACAAATTTCACTAAAACGCGCAAAACTATTTAAAGTTGATAATTGCTTGATCTGTTTTAGATTGTTTTTTAATACATACTGCTTGAAAAAAAAAACAAATTTTCTTAGAAAAAATCTCTTTAGAAAAAAGTGACGGGTGTGACCTCTTTATGTGACGGGTGTGACCTAAGATGAAAACTCTAAAAATTTGAAGAAATTGTACTTTTTATTTATTTCAGTTATGAATTTGTTGAACTTTACCAAAACAAACTATATCTATCGATGGAAAGTCTCTTCTTTCCAAATCCGTTGAGAAAGTTTAAATCGGTTCATATTTATCCGCACTACTGGCTTAAGTGCGTAAAAGTTCTAAAACCCGGTTTTTTACCTGTAATTCAAGATTTTGGGGGTTTTGGGAAATTTGAAAAACAGATTCTTGTAGTGCTCAGTAGCACCTATAACACCATAGAACAATGTGTGTGTCCGCAACACACATTTAGATTGTAGTAGCATTAAAGGTAAAACTATTTAAATGTGAAGTAAGTTATTTATATAACCCCAATATGTTTTCTTTATTTCACAAAAAAGACTGATTTCATTCATTTGACAAGTAGCCTGTAGCTTATTATCGACTACTGTTTGATTATGTTATGTATCAATATTTTCGGCAGATTTAATCTAAATCTGAAACCAAACGTCTCCAGTATGTTGAATTGTCCTTAGACGCTGCACTCTTTCATACTTTTGTTTCCACAAATACGGAAGCAGAAAACCTTTTCAGAGGAAGTGAAGCAGACCTACCGTTTTCTTAATCTATCGTAATTTTCTTAGCATATTGTTTTTTCTCTCCCTTTCTCTCTCTTTTCCTTTCCTTCTGTCATTTTTTTTTATTTATTTCCTTAAAGTTTCCTTCTTAGTTGTTTATTTATATTTTTGACATCAAAAAAAAGCAAAAATCGCACTCTAGCTTTGGTGTGACGGGTGTGACAAAATTCCTCTATAATACTAATGGCTTTAACTATTTTTACTGTCGGGACGTTCCAAGGATGTATTATGTAAAGAAACAATTTTATTGAAATTTTTTAATTTGTACTGTGACGGGTGTGACCGATAATTTTTATATTTCTTTTAATTCACAAAACTCTTATTTTTAAACATACAAAGTGGAATCTTCAACAAAACCCAAACAGGAGTTTAGTTAGAGTGTTCAAAACCGAAAACCGTCTAACCGATTTTTTTCTCCGCAATCGTATGCCAGTTTCTTCAAAAATGCCTATTTCAAATACTAGGTTTAACAGGTTTTTTGATTTCGGAGTATTTTCACAGAACATTGTCAGGTTAATTATAGGCAGATCGGCATAAAAGGTTATTTATGCTTATCTGATATTCTTTGGAAAAATCTAAAAGGATCCTTTCATTGATATTTCCTTATGCAATACAAAAATTTGTTTGTAAAAATCCTGCTAGATGACTGTTTCCTTTCATCTTGAAATGGTGGGTGGGATGCCATCCGTATTCATATACAAAACTTTCAATTGTTGCTATTTCGCGATCCCCATACAATATTTGCGAAATCATTAAGTTGTAGTTGGGATCTCATCATGCAATGACTGGGAAGCAATCGATATTCATATAAACAACTTTAAATGCAATTATTCTCTAAACTAAGTGTCCGATTGCCAAAATGGAGCTTAATACAATAGTTGGGATATAACCAAAATACAGCTGGCATGTCATCTTGAAATAGATTGGTATCTCATCTCGAAATGAGTGGGAAGTCGTCGATATTCCTATACTAAGCGTCCAATGGTAAAAAGGAGGTTACTTTGCGGTCAAATCGATACCTAAATTCTAAACCATGCTTAGTGTAAAATGTAAGTTTTGCAGGAAAAGCAAATTATGTTAAAATTTCCTAATAACTTCTTTGAATGAACTGGATATCAATTAAGGAAACCGAATTCAAAAGCTCTAATTAAGGACATCGATATTCATATTTTTTCATATTTAATTGTGAATTTTGTTTTTTTTTTTTACAAATTCCGAAAAACCGAACAAAACCCGCATTTTTGTACTAAATTATGTATTGGACAAACGAATTATTGGAAAAAGATATTTTCCGAATAAACCGAAAATTGGTTTTATGAACAATTAAAGTATTTGAACACTTTTTAATGATATGTAACGGTTTTTATTAATAAGGAAATAATAAATAAGTAAATAATATTTTTACTGTTTAGGGCCGTGTTACATTGCCCAAATATAAATTGGGGTTTTTTTTACCGAATTTATGTTTGTTTTTTATTGTTAAATATATTGTCAAGTCTTTCTCACATCTCAAAACTTTGTTGTCCTGTGTTTTGTTTTGTATTTCTTTGCCATACTTTCGCATATTATTTGTATCAATTTATAGTAGCATTAAATATATTTTTTTAATATTTTGTTAAAAACATTTTCATCTACTTCAATGTTGCTATGTAATTATTTGTATCTCTTTCGAATTTATGTGTTAATTTGTGATAAAGCGTAAAAATGTTATGATTTCATCTATGGCAAGGCAGATGATTTTGAATTTCCACAGATTCCAACAAAAATACATTTTGTTGTTTGTGTTTTCTTGTCTTCTTTACACCGCAGCAGTATAATTAATTAATGTTAGCAACAAAATGTGCAATTAACATACAAACAACAAAGAAATTCAATTAGATTATGCGTTAAACAATTTGCGATTATCTCATGGCTCACAGAGAAGAGGTGAATAGACTTTTGGTAGTAGGATCAAAATGTTTTCATACAATTTCGTATCGCAATAAAATGAGTAAAAATAATTTCGTTATTATGGATTTTTTCTTTCTATATTCATAATATTATAACGATGAAAATGTTTTTATTAAGTAGACGAATCATCATCAGGGGTATGTAAGCATCCTTTGACAAAACGTTGGGTAAAATTTGTAATTTTATACAGTTTTAATTACAAAATTACACAATTGGTATGAAATAGGATCTGACATTGTCCAAATATTCACACATTAATACCTTAAATTTAATAGTTTGAATATTTTTATTGCTTTGAAAATTTCGTATATTTCAATTATTCTCTTTTATATGAAAACCGTTAAAATTTGGAATAATGTTTTTCAAAAGAAATACAAAAGCAATTCATGCGATATTACTAACGGAGTACAACACATGATTTTGGGACTGAACTCAGAGAACTGCACGTGAAAATAGCCCCAATAAGAAGAAGTTCTGCATCATTCGTTTTGTCAAGTTACATGCCATAATAATGAAATATCGATTTGAAGTTAGTAAGTATTGTATAGGGAATTTGTCACGTTTTATGCTTTTTTGTTTGTCATAACATAAATTGTATAAAGTGGCGTATGATTATCATAAGTAATATTCCACGTTAATCATACGCCACGGAGTACAACAGCTTTATTGTAACTGCTACAAAATAAACCCTGGTCAAAATCATTTGATGAATGGAAAAGTGCAACTGTTGCTTATGTAGGGAATTAATTAATTATAATTATGTAATTATTATTTTTTTTTTAAATTTGCTTCAGCTAAATCGAACTACTGGTTCTCGAGTTATGTCAAACAAAAGAGCCTTAAACGTGACAAATTCACCTAACGATACTAACTAAATTCAAATCGATATTTAATTATTATGGCTAGTAACTTGACAAAACGAATGATGCAGAACTTCTTCTTTTTGGGGCTACTTTCATGTGCAGTTATTTGAATTTAGTCCCAAATTAATGAGCTAGAAAATTTTGTACTGTGTAATGTATCATACAGGACATCGGCCACACATTTAAATGATAAATTACAATAATTTGCATAAAATACCAAACTTTTAGTTTCACTTTCAATTTGAACCAAACCAATAACAAAATTTATTTAAAATAAACATTAAAAATCACCTCTATCGTAAGACGAGACAAATAAAAACTTTCGCATACTTTTCCATAACAAACTAAACAAAATCACTGCAATTAAAGACCCAACAATCAAAATAATCCATATACATTTAAATACAAATATTATGGTTTAGTGGGCGTCCGTTCATTATACGAGTATGTAGCCATCATCATGGCAAATAGCGTACGCTCGTATTTTATACAAATTCAACTCACGCGAGCGACTTTGAGTTTCCAACTCAAATATTCGCTCCAAAAGACATAAATTCCACCTTGGCAGTGACAATTGCATTCAAGCGTCCATGACAAGAAAATCCCAAGCGAGAAGGCGTTTTGGTAATATTTTATGCGCTGCAACGCAAAGCGTAAGAAAAGTGCGTTCGCATTTGATATAACAAGTGTCAGAAAATCACACACACGCACGCACACGCCGTCGCTTATGATGGCAGATTATACGACAACCCCACATTGCTGTGCGATTATTATGACCAGGGGCCATAATATGTAGTGTGCGTGTAATCACACTGGAAATTACATGAAAACTTTTTGTAATTTTCGTTATACATATTTGCTGTCAGCAAAAAACAACTGAATTTTTGTTAGCCATTACCAACAAAACTGGCAATTACACACAAACACTCTCACACACACACACACACATTACTTTGGATATAGTTTAAATTTAAAATTCCACCAGGAATCGTGCAAATGCGTCTGTGCAACTGAAAAACGAGATTTCCCCAAGTTACATGATTTCTCAGGTTTCAGGCAATTGCAGCAACAGCCACAACTTTACGAAAAATCTCTATTGAAAATGAAAATTATGCGTAGAGGCGGCGGTATATTTGTCTTTTCCTCCGGCCAACTGCCATTACCGTTCGCCATTTGGCCATTTGGTCGATTGCGTAGAGCATAAACGTAAAATATATCTTGTCTAGCGACATTTGAACGTTTGGACGACAACGCATCGTTCAAATGTCCAATGAAAAATGGAGGGAAACACTCCAATATCTGAAAGACAAGAGACCACCATCGACCACCATGGGAGTTAACGGCAAAGATACTTAATTTTCGCAATGCAACGCAAAGAAAACGAAAAAGATTAACGCTTTTGTTACACCATGTGATGATGCAGCAAATGATCCGGGTGGTTGGGTGGGAAAAGTTATTGACATTGATTTGTTACCCAAAGAGAGGAGATGAAAAATTGAGTTCCTTTAGAAAAAAAAATAAGGCATGAAAAGGAAACCGACAGAATGGCAATATTTGGGTGTTGAAGTGTAAAATTAATTAACTCTCCAAGTGTAAGATATTGAATAAGCTCAGGGTGATAAAACTATCAAGTTTCATGTGCGGAAATTCATTTGCACCCCATTGTGACTAAGCTTGTTACAAGGCTATTGATGTAGTAAGGAATTTTGATACTTTGATATGTTAGGAAAATATGTGTTAAAGAAAAATATTTGATATAATAAAAATATTGAAAATTTTGTAACTGTAAATAACATACTTAACATAACACAGTACAACATTTTTCAGTTCATTGATTTGGGACTCAATTCTGAGAACTGCACATGAAAGTAGCCCCAAAAAGAAGAAGTTCTGCATCATTCGTGTTGTCAAGTTACATGCCATAATAATTTAATATCGATTTGAAGTTAGTAAGTATTGTATAGGGGAATTTGTTACATTTTAGGCTCTTTAGTAATACTGTTATCTATATATATAAACTGATTGATTGGGTGACTGATTGATCACTCCCCAGCCCAAACGGCAAAAGTAAGAACCGTGAAACTTGGAATGTAGGCTCCTTTTGTGAAGTAGGTGCGCACTAATAAGGGATTTTTGGAAATTCGGCCTGCAAGAGAGTAAAAAGTGAGGTGCACCGCCCCCTACAGCTCGATATTTAAAATGGCAGCAATCATTATAATTACAAAGTCGTGAATTGGTACATATCTTGGTCGTACAAGAAAAATTATTTATTTTTTAAAGAGGGCGGTGCCACTCCCCTTTTCAACAAATAGTTATATTGGCCAAATAAATGGACCGATTGCAATTATATTTTCTTTGTACTTACCATAGGGCCTCTAACATAGGCTTCATAAAAATATAATTAGACTAAGGGGCGTGGCACCGCCCACACAAATAAACATTTCAATCGGTCACATTTCTCGACACATTAAAGATATTAAGATAAGATTTTCTACATATGTTACTGGTACAAGCAGGCTTATGTCTTGCTGGAAAATAGGCGGTGCCACGCCTCTTTTTTTTTCAAAAATCGTTATATCAGGAAAATAAATGGACCGATTGAAATGAAATATTCATTGTGTGGTATTATGCGTAGAGCCTCTATCATAGGCTACAAGGAAACATGATTAAACAAAGGGGCGTGGCACCGCCCACACATACCAAAATTTCAATCGGTCATATAAAGGGTGTCCCAACAAGAACGCAATTTTTAAATCTGGCAACATTCGAAGTGTCATTCACCAAAATGGTGAAAGTTTTGCGACTACAGTTCGCAAATTGCGATCAATTTGGGGTCACAATAATGCTCCAAAAGAGTCATCTGTAAAGAGATTAATGGATAAATTTGTCGAAACTGGGTCTGTTAGTGATGTTAAGACAACAACGCGCCATCGACCAGGTCGATCGACCGAAAATGTCGCAGCTGTACGTGATGATGTCGTCGCAGGTCAAGCGCAAACAATCAATGGTGTTCGGTATCGTGAAATGATTACCAGTTTTTTTCTTGCCTCGAATTGAAGAAATTAATGTGGAGGGCATGTGGTTCTAACAAGACGGTGCCACATGTCATACATCCAGAGAAACAATTCAACTGTTGCATCAGTCATTTCCCGGTCGTGTTATTTCGCGTTTTGGAGATCTGAATTGGCCGCCTAGATCGTGCGATTTAACACCATTAGATTTTTTTCTTTGGAGTTTTTTGAAGTCGATGGTTTACGCGAATAAGCCGACGACGACTCAAGCCTTAAAAGAGGAAATTGGACGCTGCATTAATGAAATACCGCAGCATTTATGCGAAACGGTCATTGAAAATTTCATTAAAAGATCGCGTGCATGCCAGCAAAGCCGCGGCGGCCATCTGCACGATATATTGTTCCATACATAACCTCATTCTGTCTACTTTACGATATAATAAAGTTTCACGATTTTTTTTTAAAATATCTGTGTTTTATTTAAAATTTAAAAATTGCGCTCTTGTTGGGACACCCTTTATCAGGAGTCACCAAAGGTATAAAAATGTGATTTGCAACATATGTTAATGGTACAAGGAGGATTAAGTCTCGCTATGAAATGGGCGATGCCACGCCTTATTTGAAAAAATCGTTATGTCGGTCATATTAATAGACCGATTTTAATAAAACTAACTTGCATATTCTATATATTTAAAATTGTTCGGAGACTTAGCAACTGACTGAAAGAAACGACTGTATTCCCTTTTACGAGTAAACGTCAGCTAAGAAGGGATTTTTGGTTTTATTTTAACTACGGGTGGAGCAACGCGAGCCGGGTAAGCTAGTTAAATTTAAATATCTATACCTTAATCCTTTCAATTATTTAGTGCATCGAGGGGTCGGCGATGAAATAAAATTGTAGATGGCCTCATAGTAGTCGCGTGTTCTAATCATCATGCCACGGCCGGTATGATAAACCTCCTTTTTGCCATTGGATGCTTAGTGTAAGAAATAAAGGCACAACATTTTTCCCACTCATTTTGGGGTGAGATCCCAATCTATTTCAAGATGAGATCCCAGCTGTATCTTGGTAATTGCCCAACTAATGTATGGTGATCATAAATTAAACTCATTTTTGCTTCCCAGCCATTGCATGATGAGATCCCAACTATGTCTTAATGATTTCACAAATATTGTATGGAGATCGCAAATTAAGCCCTTTTTTGTGATTGGATGCTTAGTTTAGAAGATAGCGACAATTGACAATTTTATATGAATATGTACGGCATCCCAATTATTTCAAGTTGTGAGGAAACAATCATCTAGCTGCATTTCCAAACAAATTTTGGTATTTTATAAGGAAATTTCAATGAAAACATCCTTGGATATTTGGTCCAAGAATATCGAATAAGCATAAACCACATTCTATGTCGATTTGCGTATAATTAACCTGCCAATCTTGTTTGGAAATTCTCATTTTTGATAAACCAGTTAACTGACATCAAAAAACCGGGTAAACCGGGTAGTCGAAATTATAATTTTTGAAGAAACCGGCATACAAATTCGGAGAAAAACAAAAGGAAAGACGGTTTTCGGTTTCGGTTTTGAACACTAAATAGTATAAATATTTAAAAATTAATTTCAAGTATTAAAAATATTTAAAAAAAAATATCCCAAATATTTAAAAGATGCTAAATATTCCAAATATATAAGATATTAAAAACATAAAAAAATGGAAAATATTAAATATTTTAATATTATAAATATTCCTAATATTAAAAATTATTATTTTATATATTCAAAATATTGAGATATATGAAATACAAGCAGTACCCACTGATTTAAAATTACAAATGTGTCTGCATATTCATATTTGTGTTGGCGAGTACCATCTAGATGTAACATGTAATCGCACTTTCTCTACAAAAAAGTATTGTCACGCCCAGTGAACGAAAATTACAATTTCGTCTTCATATTATCTGGGTATCAAATGTTACCTCTCTAGATTTAAAAAAATTTAAAAATAAATAGCCTACGGTAATTTCCATAAATAAAGGGTGATTTTTTAGCTATTATCTTGTTGGCAACATTCGTTTAAACAGCTGACGCACGTTTAAACGGGTTTGTAAAGTTTAAAACCCACACATATTTAAAATACTCAAAATATTCTAAACACACAAAACTTTTATACTATTTACAATTTTCAAAAAAATACTGCTTTTCCCTTAAGGTTTGTGTTGACGGAGGTTTGTGGAAAAGTCACAGCAAAGGGCGCTGACGAGGCATTGTGGTTAATGTCGAAATGAAGTCATACATTTTACAAATCTTGATAGAAATCTTTTGACAATAAAAAGAAATTACCAATAGAAACGATCTTAAACCGAAATATGACAATATCAATAGAACATTTTTAAATGTTCAAAATATAGAAAATTTAAAAATAAATTCAAAAAATATAAATTATTCAAAATATGTATTTAAATTATTCAAATTACTTAAAATATTCCTATTTTTCTTTCAAATATTCAAGATAACACATACTTTGTTATTACTGTGCCTGCTAACGCGGCACCCATAACCAATGAGCAAATTTATAGTCTGACAGAAAATATATGACCGAAAGAAAATAAGTTACGTTAACGCAGTTTCCACCTATTTGTCTCATCTCAATAAGATAGAAGTTCATGTTGGGCAGAGATCGGGAAAAAGTTAAAACTATATACAGTACAAACTTTTTTGTGACTGTAAAAGAAATTGAGAATTTCCGACATTAAGTTAAATCATTCAATAACAGAGCACACAAATATCCAAATATGCGTGCCACAAAACTAACAACATTTACCATTTCATAAACATCTTAATCGATAAGTCTCTCACATGATCAATCCAGATCATGCTTAATATATTATCACTTCAACTGTGAGAGAGTAACAAAAAAAATCAAATGAAAATTAAATACTACAAAATCTTTAGATGTGAAAGACACACGTATGTCTGCATATAAATCCTTAAAAACTGGTAATTGCTGCTACAAAATCACCTCAGCTGCGATGACTTTCCCAAAACGCGTCATACTTAGTTTCGACATGATTTCAATAATTTGTTTACTCACTCTCATCGGGGGTCGTCCGTCCCCAGTTTAAATGATAATAATCTCAAAAAAATAAAATTAAAGCAAAAAAAAAAATACTTTATATTATATTAAATGTGATTTTTATACAAATCACATAAAAACCATTAAAATGCGTCCGATTCGTGTGTGAATTGGACAAGTGAAAAAAAAAAAACATCATGTTGTTTGCGGCGCGATCGGACAAGCAACGATGATGAGTGAGCATGCGTGCGTGCGTGAATGCGTGACTCGAACGACGTGACATTGTATGTTGTAAGTACATATATGTAAATTTGCCACACATTTATCAAGAGTTGTGCGCGCGTATCGTACTCGAAAGTAACCGCCGTCGTTGGTCGAATTTTAATAAATACACAATTTAATTCAAAACCTGTAGACGCGCCACAGGCATTAATCGCAACTTTTATTATTTGCCAAAAAGCGCCTTTTCTTTGGCCGCGTCACAAAGAGGCGTTTAAACATAGCCTTTACGTAGCCGACGATTGCCATAAAAAGCTTTATTGAAATATGTTTGAATTTATGCATTTACATTTGAATTGAAAATGAAATGGAATTGTAACAACGATCATGTCTTACTGAGTTTATGATTGTTGTTTGAATTGCTCCGTGTTATTTGTGTAAACGTTTCGTTGTTGTTGTTTGTGTAATTGTTATGATTGGATATTATTCAAATGGTGGGAAAATATTGGGTGTTAAATGATTATGAATATTTGTGCACTTGAAGTGGTCAATTAAAGTGATATTCAGAAGAGGTAATGAGGTAAAGCTAAGCCAGCGAGGCCAAGTGAATTGCCAAAAGTATGGACAAATCAGTTAAGAGATATTTATATTTCTTATATATTCATTTTATCACACCTTAAATGAATTATTGGATATTTTTTTTTTGCTTGTGCGAAATCCTATTTCAATTATGAGGCAAAGTTTTAGGGTGAGAATATGTGACGCAACTGCCAATTTTGTACTGCTTCTTTATCGCCCCCGCCCTACAATTCTTGGACACACCGGCAATTCGCTTGCTACCTCAGCTCATCATTCACAGTTCACCTGGAAATTTCTACGATCATCGCCAAAGATCGTTTTTCTTCTCCCCCTCTCTCTCTCTCTAAGCCACATCAGCCCACAACAAACGATCGATCATGATCTTATATCAACCGCAATTATCTATCGATCATTAATAATTTGATTTGAAAAAAAAAACATTTAACGGTCAAATTGAACTAAATTCAAATTAAAACAACAACATTTGGAATCTAGTCACACAAAACTAGACTAAAGACCAACAATAAAAAGAAAGCACAAGGAACAACATCTGGTGCTGTATGCTGGCACTTACAAGCTAAAAACTTACCTTAACGGGTGAAATGGTGGAGGTGCTGGTATTAGTCGACGTTTGCGAAATGCTCGATTTGGCCGGTGAACGAGGCGGCAGACGTTTGCCGACATTGGCGTGCAACATTTGCTGGCCATACATAGCATAGGTTGCGCCAGCAGTGGGTGAGACATTTGCTGCACTGGCCGCCGTATGATGCTGGTGATTGTCATTGGATTTGACATTGATACTGGTGGTGATATCTGCACGTGTCTGAAAGCGCATGTTTTCCTGGAATACAAAAAGGGGAACGCATATAGCAAACATAACATAAGCTTTAAGGTTTACAAGGTAGTACAATGTTTTAGAAAAGCTTAAAGTAAACAAGAAACCTGTTTAATTTCCATAGGCAATTTGTATGCGAGCGATACTTTCAAAAATCACTTTTTTATTTTGTATTTTAAAGAAATGAAAAGAAAAACAAAACCACCATGAATGGAAACACAAGACAAATTGTTTTGAAACAAAATGGTAACAGTTTGCCGCTAGAGCAATTGTGCTCTGTAGCTGATGTGTATGTAGCTCAAAGGAAAACAGGCAGCCAGTCAAGTCAGCCTTTGGTGAAAAGTGTGTCCGTCCGTTCGCCATTTAGTTAAGCCTTTTGCTGCCGTTGAGTTTTCTATAAACTTTACATGATTTCCGCTTATTATTTTTAATATGTATCTCTAAGTTTTAAATCATGATCAATGATTTCAGTTGTTTTTCTCTCTCTGTTGTTTTTCACTCCACTGCAGCGGCTGGGCTAGTTGGTTGGTAACACTACCACCACTGCAGTCAGTCTGGTGGTGTCAGTCAGTCTTATTGTAACGGAAATCATTTGTTAATTTGTGAAAACGTTTACCACCATTATTAATGTGGTTCAGGTTTTCAATTCGTCTCGTTTTGTCTCGCTTCATTTCATTTCACATGTGATGATTTATGAAAATTTAACATTTACGAGTGTAATTTTTCACCTCAACTTCTGAATGATGAAATGATGAAGTCTGCCAAATCACAAATGTTGGACCAAAGGAAATTTGCAATAACATTTGTTAATTGACATCAGCACGATGGCATAGAGAGTGAGTGGAAATATAATTCATATGTGGTAAGAGGAAAGTGACAACGTGGGCCAAGTCGTAATTTACACGCCCTATGGATGGGGAAGGGACCGGCCGTGGCATGATGGTTAGAACACGCGACTACCATGCAAGAGATCCCAGGTTCAACTCCTGGCTCCAGCCATCTAAAAAAATAAAACAAAAATAAAAAATTTCTTTCATAGCCGGCCCCCCTCGATGTTGTCGACAGCAACATCGCAGTATAAGTGTCGAGTCAATCGGCATGTATAGTAAAAGCTTCTCAAACAGTGACGTTCGTCGATAAACAAGTAAGTGCCGTTTGTTGTGAATCTTAAAATAGAAAGCGTGTTAACTCACAACAACGCGAGAAGCTATCCCATACCTCATTCATGGGGTGTTAAGGGAAAATAAGTTTTTAAGTTATGGATAGGGAATTAAAGCAGGCAAGACCTTTTAGGAGGAATAAATCTACTTATGTACCCCAAAGATACTTGCAGTCCAATAAAAGGTGATTGACCTAAATCTTATTTTTAAATGGCAAATACAAGATTGTAAACAATAGAAACATATTTTTCAAAGATTCTTGACACATAGAATTTGACAACAATTAATGAAAAAATTATCAAACATTAAAACTGCAAATATGTTACGTGGTCAAGTCCACAATGTGATGTCACATCCATTAGACAATAAGGAGATACATAGTACTAGCTTAAATTTTCAAGTAGAATTCTGGGAGTAATGTAAGTAAAAAAAAATAGGGGATGTGGGATTTTTGCATTTGAGTTTTCTGATCGTTATTCACAGGAAAATTACCATAATCTCTTTGAAGAATCTCTCACGTGTTTCCCGCGCCATGTCACTGATCATCCGTTGACAGGTAGCAAATGTGAGAGGGCGGAATGTTGAGCAACCTATATGTCATGTCACCAATGTGTCTGAGGGTCTAGGTAACAGAAAAACTTACTTAATTTCCCTTTACACCCCATGAATGCGACATTTTCGCGTTGTTGTGAATTAACACGCTTTCTATTTTTAGATTCACAACTAACGGCTCCTACTTGATTATCGACGAATGCGAACATCACTATCTGAGAAGCTTTTTACTAGACATGCCAATAAACTCGACACTTGATACTGCGAAGTTGTTGTCGACAACATCGAGGGGGTCGGCAATAAAAGATGACTGGAAGCGGGAATCGAACCCGGGATCTCCCGCATGGTAGTCGCGTGTTCTAACCACTATGCCATGGCCGGTCCGGTAGGTAACAAAAGTTACTGAAAATCAACACAAAGGCTCTCTTAGTGGCTTTGGCAGTGCCAAGAGACCAGGATCGGGTGCGGTAACCTAATAAGCAACTCCCTAAATAAAAAAAACTATTATGAAAACACGAAGAACCTCCACAAATGTCAACGACCCTGGAAAATGTTGTATAGGCTACGATTTAAGAATATGCACTAAGAATGACCGAACTCTCTGCATCACCGCAATACAGGAAATGCGATGGACGGGACTGCTACGCACATAAAGAAAAGCCTGTAACATCTTTGACAGCTATCATGCAGAAAGTGGATGTGGATTCATAGTCGGCAACAGACTTCGATGACTTCTGGTCCCGTGGACATTAAAGATGCATTCTTAGAACGCCTGGAGGAAATGTATGACCCCTACCTAGGTCATGACATTAAAATTGTTCTGGAAGATTTAGTGTTAAAACAGCAAGGGAAGATGCTTTAGGTTCATCAGTCGGAAATTTCAACAACAACTCCAAAAACGATTTCAGACTGATTAGCTTCGCGTCAGCAAGAAACATGGTAGTGCGTGGAACCAGATTCTCGCATAAAGGTATGCACAAGACAACCTAGATATTTCTGACCAAAGACAAGCAACCTGATTGACCACGTGGAAATCGATGGAAGGCATTTCTTAAGTGCAATAGGCGTGCGTGTGATGCGCGGTGCAAATATTTAGTAGTATCACCAACTAGTTGAAGCCAAGGTACGCACGCAATTAAATAGTGCCACAAGTGCTCGTTACCATACGTGATGGAAGCTAGACGTCACAAGGCTGCATACTAACGATATAGCCAATGCCTACTCCAACCAACTACATATCTTAATTATTGCAAACAAACGCTCCACATTCTGATGTTCCCGACACACAGTTTCAGAGTAATGCGAATTCCATGACCACGGTTGTAACGACCGTACTGGGTTATGAAAAACCACGCCCTGGGAACTGCAACCAATGGTAACGCGTACAATGACAGAACGATATAAAGAGAAGAGGAGAGAGACGAAACACCTGTACAGGCGGAAAAAGCCTCAATGGAAGGAAAGAAAGAGCAAGGATATCTAAAAGTATAGTGATAGAGTGAAGTCCGAAAGTTCTACCAAAAGGTTAAACGCAAAGGTTTTGGAACAGGGATTCCCACCTGTAACGCCAGAGGTCACGGACACTCGGAGTTTGCCGCAAATATGGAGGGAACACTTTCGATTTCTACTCGTTCCCGAATGCAACATAAGTAACGAAATCACACCAATCATAGATAACGGAGTAGATTGTTCACCACCGAGCCAAAACGAGGTCAGCACGGCGATCGCAAGGCTTATAAATAAAAAAAACTGCCGATGGACTGCCGGCAGAGCTGGCAACATGCATGCACCAGCTCATAAACATGATTTAGCTAAAGGTGTCTGTGGGTTCAGAATTTTATCTATCGCTTACAAGGTCCTGTCTAGTGTGTATTGTGAAAGACTCGAACATAAAAGATGACTGGAATTTATCAGTGTTGCTATAGTCCTGTAAAATTCCGATCATTCAAACTACCACAAATCCTTAAGAAGACCCAAGAAATGCAGATCAACACATACCATTCGTTTATCGATTACAAAGTTGTATTCGACAGTCCGATAAGACAGAAAATATAAGATGACATGCGTGAATTTGGAATCCCCGCGATGGCGATACAACTTCGCAGGATGACACTGACCGATACGAAGTCTTCACTGAAAATAGACAAAAATCTGACGGAGCCATGTTCTAATAAAAGAGGTTTTAGACATGGTGACAGTCTGTCATGCGATCTCTTTAAAGTTCTAAAGGTGTTGATCCTTTGGAAGCTGCAGCAAACAGTCATATGCCGGTCGCGTATGCCGATGATATAGATATCATTGGCCAAGGTCTGTGGGATGTTACTGCAACCATATCAAGCATTGAGAAGCAGTCGGTGGGCTGTTACTGCAACCATTTCAAGCATTGAGAGTTAGCCGGCATAAGTGGTTCTGGTGATAATTGAGGACAAAACCGAGTTATTTGTTCCAACGATCAAAAAGCTCGTTTGGGACGCTACGTGAATGTTGGCAACTACATATAACTTTGAGGTGGTAGATAATTTTGTCTAACGTAAATAAATAATAAATTTTAGCTTGAAAATCAAGACACGATTATAGATAGCAAAGCGCTGTTACTATGAGCTAAGCCAGTGATTTAATGTCAAAGCCCTTTCTCGACGAACAAAGACCCAACACTACCAGACACAGATCCTATCTGTCGTGGTCTACAGCGCCAGAATCCTGGGAAATGACATAAGCGGATCAATCTATTCTGGGAGTTTTTGAGAGAAAAATACTTCGCAAAATATGTTGACTTAACATAGTTAACGGCGAGTACCATTAGCTGTATAACGACATCGACGTAGTCAAGCATGTCCAAATAGACCGAATGCGTCGGCTAGGACAAATAAAATAAGGCTTGTAACTTTAAACAAAATCATCCCACTCAATGCAGCATTTTACCAAATCCCTTGCAATACCTTGCAAGTAACCCTATGACAATTTGCGAAATTACATTACAAAGCCGGTAATGTTTTGCATTCCTATGACCATTGCCATTAGTTCCTTTCTTAGTTCCTATTGACTTGGTGGATCCGTATTCCTTAAAAACACACACATAAAATTCTTTCCCACTTAAATTGTCAACTCGTCGCCAATGGTTAACTCATCACAAAACTAAGTATCTCATCGAGAAGCTTTAAAATCTCTTTGGAAAGTTACAGCAGATATTTCATAAAAAGGAATTAAAACTATGCCCGCTCCATTCCATTTCATTTGAACTTTAAAACCACTGACACCGTTATCTAAAAAGCTTATAAATACTGTTGCTGCTGCTTCTGCTGCTGTTAACAACCAACATTTGGATTAAGTTATTTCAACAATGCCAGTCAGTCAGAAAGCTATCACGGCTAGTCAGCCAGCCATCGAGCAATCGAACCAATATGAATGATTGTTTCAATACTTCGACTTACCTTTTCCAGGTTGCCAATGGCAGCATCATCGGAAAATGAAGAATTCCTGGCATGATGATAATGATGGTGATGCTGCTGCTGGTGTTGGGGAGAAGATCTGTTAATGGCTGTGGCATTGCTGCCATTGTTGTTGCGGTTGCTGCTGCCGCTGTGGTTGTTGTTGTTGTTGACTTTGTCTACAGAATTTGTGGTGCTGGTGATCGATGATGGTGAATTGGCACAATTACCACCGTTGTTGTTGTTGTTATTGTTGATATTGTTCATGACAATGTGTTGCATGTTTGTTGGCGATTTGTTGCCGTTGTTGTTGTTGTTATTATTGATTTGTAATTCCATTTCGCTGCGTTGTGGCAAATGAGGTGAATGCTTTTGACGAATTTGTGTTGCATTCGTTTTAATCGAAGCCGTCGTAGTGGTGGCCTCCGTCAACATATCATTGGATGAAGATGAGGCACAACTGCTGCTGCTACTGGTAATGCTGCTAGAACAGCTGCTAGTGCCCACTGCTTTCTTAGAGCAGACCGTCGAGCTGGCCACACCGTCGTTATGGTCCTCTGTTGTATCCAACACTGTAGTATTGCCCACAAATGTTGTTGTTGTTGTTGTTGCCGATGTGGACGCTGTGGCGTTTGTGGTCAAATGCAGCTTTGCTATGCTCGTGGATTTAGCCTCTTTATTTTCTTTATCGGAATCGTCACCTATTATGGCTGTGGCCAAAGCCACGGACGTGGTCGATGTGGATGATGACACTGTCGCCGACTGTATAGTTGAGGAGCTGTGCAACAATTCGCTGGAAGCCGAAATAACTCTTGAAATATGATTGGAATTCAAACTTTCAATAGCGGCGAGCTGTTGCTGTTGTTGTGCTGCTGTTGGGGCTGAGGTGTAGAGCCAACCTTCATCGTCCGATGAAACATCAGCCGATTTCAGAAGCTGTAGCGTGCAGCATTACATTGGCCAATCATCATCAGCAATGCGTCGTCGACGATCGATCATCAACATCCCAACACATTTGTAAATTAAATTTAATATAGAAAATAACATTGGAGGAAAAATTGCAAAAGAAAATAAACAAACAAAAAAAAGAAATAGAAAATACAATCAGTAAAAATCGTGAAAATATTTGTTGTTAGAAGATATGTATAAGAAAAATGTAAGCTTTATAAACATGATCATAATCATGGCGATGATGATGATGACGATGATGATGGGTATG
Organism: Muscina levida; assembly: GCA_964034835.1. Taxonomy (NCBI): domain Eukaryota; kingdom Metazoa; phylum Arthropoda; class Insecta; order Diptera; family Muscidae; genus Muscina; species Muscina levida. The sequence continues at coordinate 68,648,205 of OZ035883.1, forward strand.
TTAGCAACAATACATAAAAAAATGCTTATGATTTAAAAGAAGCGTTGAAGTTTAATTAGCTTTACTAGATAATGGCAACAACAATAGAGAAAAGCGCAACAATCGTACAACAAAAAAGGCAAATTGCATTTATAGTAAGGTAACAAAAAAACAAACAGAAAAAGATGCAACATCATCTCATATATGTTATATAAAACACGTAGATAAACACGCACACACACACACACACATGAGTAAATAAATAATTACACTTAGAGAAATCATTAAAAAGTATTAAAGCATATAAGAGAAGCATACTTTTCAAAAATAGGCAAATATAAACAAATAATTGAAAATTTTTCGAAATCGGAAATATAATAATAATATTTTTTTTAGATATTTATATAAAAATTAAAAAGTATAGAAATCATCTATTATATAGGAAACAATTCAAATATTCAAGATTTTAAAATCAAATAAAATCATAAAGCTTTGAGAAATAATGAAAATAAAATCAAAATAAAAATACTTAAACATAAAACTCAAGGGAAAGATTTAACACCAAAAAAAAACACGGTATGAAAAATAATATATATTTTTAATATTGTTAATATTTTCAATATTTTTAATATTTTTAATATTTTTAATATTTTTATTATTTTTAATATTTTTAATATTGTGAATATTTTTAATATTTTTAGTATTTTTAATATTTTTAATATTTTTAATATTTTTAATATTTTTAATATTTTTAATATTTTTAATATTTTTAATATTTTTAATATTTTTAATATTTTTGATATTTTTAATATTTTAAATATTTTAAATATTTTTAATATTGCTAATATTTTTAATATTGCTAAAATTTTAAATATTGCTAATATTTTTAATATTTTTTGTATTTTTAGTATTTTAAATATTTTTTATATTTCTAATATTTTTAACATTTTTAATATTTTAAATATTTTTAATATTTTTAATATTTTTAATATTTTTAATATTTTTAATATTTTTAATATTTTTAATATTTTTAATATTTTTAATATTTTTAATATTTTTAATATTTTTAATATTTTTAATATTTTTAATATTTTTAATATTTTTAATATTTTTAATATTTTAAATATTTTTAATATTTTTAATATTGCTCTTGTTTGTTATTGTTGATATGTTAGAAAAATGAATATGTTTTTCATTGTTCGGTTTGAGATCCATTTCACACAACTCTTGTAAAACAAATTCTATTAGCGATAATAGAAAACTGATCTCAAACCGAACAATGAAAAACATATTCATATTTTTAATATTTTTAAAATTTTTAATATTTTTAATATTTTAAATATTTTAAATATTTTTAGTATGATGATTTCTTCCCTTAAGGTTTGCGATGTTAGAGGAGAAGGCACAGCAAAGGGCGCTGACGAGACATTGTGGTTAATGTCGAAATGACGTCATACGCCTAACCTGCTGTCAACATAATACATTTCACACTCTTGACTAAAAAACATATTGGCAATAATAAATAATTGTCAATAGAACTGATCTCAAATAGAACTACGACAATATCATAATTCAATACAGACCAACAACAAACAAACTCAAGAACGATGATACACTGACGGTACGCAGAACGGGGTTGGCACTTTGCCAACAACAAAACTCCTGTGCAATTGTGTCCGATGGACATATGCATAGGCAAGTGCTTGTGTGAGTATTATGCTGGCATGTTGTGCGCTTCGAGGATGCTTTCTTCGCACCGTTGGGACAAGTTCTCATTAGCTTTGAGATGTTTTCTTCCCTTAAGGTTTGTGATGATAGAGGAGAAGGCACAGCAAAGGGCGCTGACGAGACATTGTGGTTAATGTCGAAATGACGTCATACGCTTAACCTGCTGTCAACATATTACATTTCACACTCTTGATTAAAAAACCTATTGGAATTAATAAATAATTGCCAATAGAACTGATCTCAAACCGAACTATGACAGTATCATTTTTAATATTTTTAAAATTTTTTAATATTTTTAATATTTATGACATTTGTAATATTTTTAATACTTGTAATATGTTTAATATTTTTAATATTTTTAATATTTTTAATATTTTTAATATTTTTAATATTTTTAATATTTTTAATATTTTAAGATTTTTTTAATATTTTTAATATTTTTAAAATTTTTAATATTTTTAATTTTTTAAATATTTTTAATATTTTTAAAATTTGTTAATTTTTAGTCGATCGTGTTTTTATATATTAAATTTACGTTAAAGTGTATCAAATGATACATCAAATTCGGCTTACGATCTGAAAAGTGTTTTTTTATTTTATTGTTTAAATATTTTTGGTCAAATTCAGTGTGTCACTCACTAGGGTGACGCGTTTCGAACTCCATGACGAGTTCATCTTCAGACCCCTTTGTGACAAACTGATACACAATGGTACATCATCAGCTGTATATATATCTACAATTATGTCACACATGTACATGCGAAGTAGATATCAGCCGAAAATGTCCAGCACCAGTGATGTATTTTCAGCCGAAAATGTCCAGCACCAGTGGTGTATTCTTTGAATTTGACCGTTAATATTCAAACATGAGAAATGGAGGAAATTCTTTCCCCACGATTCCCCTTTTTACCTTAAAGCTTAAGCTTCTTTACAAGGTTTTTTGTTGTTAAACTAAGATTACTTTTAAATTTTTCTATGTCAAAGTAAGGCATTTAGTTTTTAGGCCGTGCCGTGCCAGAGTTTGATTGTTAATTTTTAGTCGATCGTGTTTTTATATATAAAATTTACGTTAAAGTGTATCAAATGATACATCAAATTCGGCTTACGATCAGAAAAGTGTTTTTTTATTTTATTGTTTAAATATTTTTGGTCAAATTCAGTGTGTCACTCACTAGGATGACGCTGGACATTTTCGGCTGATATCTACTTCGCATGTACATGTGTGACATAATTGTAGATATATATACAGCTGATGATGTACCATTGTGTATCAGTTTGTCACAAAGGGGTCTGAAGATGAACTCGTCATGGAGTTCGAAACGCGTCATCCTAGTGAGTGACACACTGAATTTGACCAAAAATATTTAAACAATAAAATAAAAAAACACTTTTCAGATCGTAAGCCGAATTTGATGTATCATTTGATACACTTTAACGTAAATTTAATTTTTAAATTTTTTTAATATTTTTAATAATTATGACATTTATAATATTTTTAGTATTTGTAATTTTTTTAATATTTTTAATATTTTTAAAATTTTTAATATTTTTAATATTTTTAATATTTTTAATATTTTAAATATTTTTAATATTCAAAATATTTTTAAAATTTTTTAATATTTTTAATATTTGTGACATTTATAATATTTTTAATATTTTTAATATTTTTAATATTTGTAATATTTTTAAAATTTTTAATATTTTTAACATTTTTAATATTTTTAATATTAGTATTCATAATGTGTTAAATATTTGTAATAAATTAGTATTTCAAAAATGTGTACTATGTTTCAATATGTATTGTTCTAATAAAGTAGAAGTAGTATTAAAAAATAAATTAAAAAAAACTGCACAAAAAGAAATTATTAGAAATGATTCGTATATATTTCTGAATCATTTCTCAAAAATATTTAATTTTAGGCGCGAAAGATATAAAACTTAGAAGTTGATAAAATCGAGTCCTTAAACAGACCTCTCGCAATCATCTTGTATGGCATATATCGGGTGGAGAGTGTAGTAGCCTATATATGAATGTCGGTGTTTTTTTTATATAAAAACCATCCTATATATTTAAAGAATATCTAGCTAAAATTGCATTACAATCGTATGGACGGTCCAGAAGCGTATATGTAACAAACTGGCTACACTGTTTAACTAATTTTGAAAAACCGTAGCTATGTGATGATATGATACTGTTTATAGTAATACTGTGATGAATGCCCGACGTACGATCTTAGCTTGTGTAGTTTTAATGAAGACATATATGTGTTATACTTATGGCTTTCTACTTTGTTGTTCTGATTTTCATTAAAACTTTTAATTATTATTTCTTGTATGACTAACATAATTTTTAGACTTTTATATTAACAAACTAATATTTCCATCAAATGTATGCTCTGTACATTTTGTCCAGTAATTTTCATCACCAAAAACTAAATAAAAAAAAAACCAGAAATTACTGAAAAAAGCTATAAAATTAGCGTTGAATAAAACAAATGCCGCAGCACGACGGCAAGCATTATGTTGCATACTACACGTAGTGACATTGTTAATGCCACTGCAAATGTCTTTCGTTATGTTGAGCTATCTTCACATGGGTATTGTTTGATGATTAATTACATTTCATTACAATTGAGCTTCATGGCAATGACAAAAAAAGAGTCTAATCTTTAACAGCCACATAAGTCTGCTGTAAGCAAGTGTTGCAAAGTCGTCGTCGTCGCTGATATCGTCAATTGTGATTGCCAACATTATAAAACTTATGGATTTGAATTGTTGTGGATGCTGGTTATTTTTTTGTTATTTTTGTAATTTTTCTTTGTTTGTTTTGTTTGCACTCAGCAGTCGTTTGCAGTTGGAAATTTAAATATCATTACACATATATGTTTAATTGAAATTGAAAATGTACAATTAATTTAATGGTTAACATCGTTAAATTTAATTTTCATATAAATTTTTGTAATTTTTTTGCACTTTTTTTGTGACTATGCTTAAGATTTCAGTCTAAGAGACAAATAGCAACAATAACAAAAAAAAAAAAACAGATAAAATAGAAAGAGAATGTTAATTGGATTTTTAATTTTGTTCATTTCATTTGTTTAATGATTAGCATTCGAAAAATATCGACAAAAGGTATTCAACCATTATTGTGGTCAATAAATAGAGAGGTAATTTATTTAATTACTTGCTGAAATTGGTGGAGATTTTTACTTAAATTTTAATAAAGAATACAAAATTTGACATTTAGAGTTTTATAACTGATTTTATGTTTTTTATGTTAACGTTAACATTCTTAAAATATCTAATAAATAAACAGACCACGAGCAAAAATAAGGTCTGTATTGAAAATAGTATTTAAAATTTAAATGTGTCTGTATGTTAGAAGTTGTTGCTTATATCATTCACCCATTTGTAATAAAGTTTGGACGATATGCCGTGTAGGCATCTGTAGTGGTTTGTAACATAGTGCAGTAATTGAAATATATGTGGCGTATGAGCCAAGTCCCATAACAAGCATTCCACAAAAATTAAAATGTTTAAATTTGTTTTTAACGATTTAGAGAAGGTTTTTTCAATATATAGTACAGTTTTTGAATGATAGGTGGCGCCTGAACAAAGTCTTTAATATCCAATGAAATATAGTTGTACAGATTAAGTTTTGAATTTAATATTTAAGTATATTGTCAATGAAAACTGTCAGAAATTTAAACAACATGTCTAGGAAATCATACAAAAATTCAGTATTTTATAAAAATTCAAAATCATTATGAATTTTTCTCAAAATGTAGAAAAAATTTAAAGGATTTTTTATAAACAGACTGTTATTGTTAATTATTTTGTGTTCCGTTTTTTAGACTTACATACTGGCACCTCCTGTTTTTAGAAAAATGCGAACGACAGTTGTTGGAGATGCTTTTACTTGACATGCCGATTGACTCGGCAGTATACTTCGAAGTTGCTGTTGACAACATAGAGGGCGCGACCTCTCAAAAAAGAAAGGTAGATGACTGAGAAGGGAATCGACCCCTGGAACTCCCACATGATAGTAGCATGTTCTGACCATGATGCTATGGCCGGCCCCAATGAAGAATATGGCGACTTTAGTGGATACACTGAAGCTGAATACTAAACAGACTAAACCGAAACAGATACTTTGTTGCCTGAAACTGAAGCCGCTGATGCCAGTATCATATGATTTCAGCAAAACAGTGCTACGATATTTACAGAGGGCTATATTACTGAGAAACTATTTTCGTGCTCTCCTAATTGCCCCTTTAGAACTATATCGTTCGATATTAGATCTTTAGATGCTTTTGCACTGGTAATGCTGGAAAGCGAGATAAAGAAGACCAATTACGCCGAAGTAGTGGGGACCGGCCGTGGCATAGTGGTTAGAACACGCGACTACCATGCGGGAGATCGCAGGTTCAAACCTGGCTCCAGTCATCTTAAAAGAAAAAAAAAAAAAAAAATAAATAAAATTTTCTTTCATTGTCGGCTCCCCTCGAATGTTGTTTGACAGCAACTTCGCAGTATTAAGCGTCGATTCAATCGTCGTGTCTAGTAAGAGCTTCTCAAAAACAGTGACGTTCGCATTCGTCGATAAATAAGTAGGTGCCGTTAGTTGTGAATCTAAAAATAGAAAGCGTGTTAATTCACAACAACGCGAGAAGCTATCCCATACCTCATTCATGGGGTGCAAAGGGAAATTAAGTTAAGTTTTAAGTTAAGTGGTTAACTTTTTAACTATCTTTAGAAAATAAATATCAGAGAATGTTCTTTAGGCTTTTAGTAAATATTCCGTCTTTCAATTCAATTTTAATAGATTTATTAAAAAATACAAAACAATGCTCTAAATGAATCAAGCAACATATTATATCATACCCCCTGAATTTTTTTTTTGTTTGTATGCCAGTCACGATTCAATACTAGGAAACCAACTTTATAATGGAGGCAATGCTGAAAAGCTGAACCAAAAGTTTGATCTTCCGAAAAGGTAAAAGGTAAAGGTAAATGTCACAGAATGTTCGTTCGTCATAAAATAAATATTCCGACATCCATTTCGATTTTACCAGTTTTAATTAAAATTAAAAAACAACGATCTAAATGAATCATGCGGCTTTGACCTGTCTTCCACCTATGAATTTATATTCTTTATGGTTGTGTGAGGTCAAAATTATTCTTCGTTTAAAGTTACGATACAAGACATGGAAACCAACATGACTCGCTTCATTAATACAACAGTGACAATGCTGGTAAGCGAGGTCAAGAATTGTAGCTTTTAAAAAGATCACCTACGGTCACCTAGTGGAGACCAAACAGTTGAAGAAAATGTTCTTATGTAATATAAATGTCTGAAAGAATTATATCCGTCCGTAATCAATAATACGACATCCATTGCTTTTTTAAGTATTTTATTTATAATTTACATACAACGTTCTAAATGAATTGAGCGTTTTGGACCTGTCAACTGGCTGCCTATGATGTAACAACCTTTTTTTTAGGGTTATGTAAGGTCAATACTCTTTGTCGATTAGCCAGTTTCGAATCAGGACTTGCACCAATATTACTCGAGTAACTCGGTAGACACCGTCGGCAATGCTGGACAGCGAGATTAAGGAGGAACCTTCCAAAACGATCAATTACAGCGTACACGTGTTCAAAATTTGAATGAGATAACTTTTATAATGATAATGCCAGACATTGTTCCTTTGCGTCATAATAAAGATTCTGACAAACAATTCTATTTAAAGTGTTTTATTTACAATTAAATAACAACGCTCTAAATGAATCATAACCTGCCAATTGGACGTCTAGATTATCTTACCTCTGGATTGTTTTTTTGGGATTAAATCAAGTCAAAAGACTTATTCGATAAACCGACTTCGATTTAAGATTTAGGAACCAACATTATTCGCGTAATTTGAAAATACAACGGTCGCAATGTTGGAAAGCGAGGTCAAAGGTTGGATCTACCGAAAAGATCACCTGCGGTATAGTGGTGGCCAACATTTGAAGGTAATTTCCTTAAAAAAAGTAAATGTCAGAGATTGTTTTATCAGGTCATAATACAAAATCTGACTAGCCCTTTGGGGCTATGTGAGGTCAAAAGTCTTAGTTAATAAGACGGCTTCGATTTAAGACTTTGTAAACAGCATTCCACGCGTAATTCGCGTATTGGAAATCAAGATCGAAACTTGGTCCTTTCGAATAAACCACAATTGGCACAATTGCGGTTGATATTTGAATGAAATTATATTAAAAATGTAAATGCCAGAGATTGTTCTTTCGGGCCATATTAAATGTTGCCACAAAAAATGCAATTGTAAGTATTTTATTTAAAATTAAAAACAATCCTCCAAATGAATCATTTTTATCATTGATTATGTCAGAAATACTTTGTGATCAAAAACTCGTTACATATCATAATTTGTGTTATTTTTAAGTTAAAAATTTAAAATAATCCAATAAAAAAGGCAAGTTACGAATACCATAATAAAAAATCCTGCAGATATATGTTATCTTATTCTTGACATACTAACGATAATACATTTGCTTATTTCAGTTCAAGTCTTAAATAAAATTTGTCTTAAATTAGAATATTCTACTTATCCAATAATAACCTACCAGTAATCCAATAATATTCTACTTATTTTATGTTGTTGTTGTTTTTCTAATAAAAAAAATGCAGTTATATTATTTATCACTTTTTAATAATATATAAAAAAGCAAAAAATCATAAAATTCACCAAAATACCAAAAAAATAAGGTTAATAAATTATACTGCAACAATTTAAGCATGCAATTATAAATACAAAGAAAATAAACATTAAAAAATGATCTAATACTACAAACAAACCAAAAAAAAAGAAAACACATTCACACACTCTCACACAAATAAATATAATAAACGACATAAGATTTCTCAGATAAATCGTAACAATTCACATTTGCAGAAATATCAAACCAACTTCCAAAGAAATTCAACCAACACCAGATACTATATATTCAGATACATAGATGAATGAATGAATGACTGAATTTATGAATGTGGAACGACGAACGTTGTCCGGCGTCCCGGGAAAAATGAACACACACCACAGATAGTTACATTACTCAAGGAAAGAAAAACCAATAGAAAATAAGCACGGAGACAATCTATTACAATAAACCAGGAAATACAATAAACTACACGAAAATGATAATCGTAATAATAATAATAATAATAATAATAGTAATCATCATGAAGACACAAAAAAACTGAAACAGAAACGGTGTAAGAGATACACAACAATGGACAGACGAATACACCAAAATCCCATAAACCGATGAATTGATAAAATATGGAGCATATGCGTCATCATTTCAGTGTCACACAGTCTAAAGCAGACCAGTGAGAGAGAGGACAACTTTAAGGCGAACAATGATGACGATCAGCACCACAAGCACGAAAGGGAAAAATAGACCAGTGTGTGATAAGTGATGTTGCCCCGTAACCAAAATAAACAAAAGGCTGTGTAAAAAAAAACATAAAATACTTTTATGTAAAAACGAAATGACAAAACATAAGTAGACGATATGAGAGATAACGCGTGTGGAGGACATAATGCACAATGGGTTGAAATGTAAAAATCCAATACATGTTATTTCTCTTTGAAATTTATCATTTTGACTATGGCTAATACTTAAAATAAAAACAAGTCAAAATATATTTGATTTGGATTTTTTGTATAACACAGTACAGTACATGATTTTGGGACTCAATTCTGAGAACTGCACGTGATACTAGACCCAGAAAAAGCAAGTTCTGCATCATTCGTTTTGTCAAGTTACATGCCATAATAATTTAATATCGATTTAAAGTTAGTAAGTATCGTATAGGGGAATTTGTTACGGTTTAGGCTGCTTTGTTATATTGTTATATGGTGGCGTATGATTATCATAAGTAATATTACACGTAAATCATACGCCACGGAGTACAACAGTATTATTGTAACTGCTACAAAATAAACACAGTTCAAAATCATTTGATGAATGAAAGGTGAAACTGTTGCTAATGTTATATGAACAGATTAAAGGAATTGTAATTCATAATTTTGTAAAATTTTTTTCAGCATACCAGAGCCTAAAACGTGACAAATTCCCCTATCGATACTATCTTAAACTTAATTTCCCTTTGCACCCCATGAATGAGGTATGGGATAGCTTCTCGCATTGTTGTGAATTAACACGCTTTCAATTTTTAGATTCACAACTAACGGCACCTACTTGTTTATCGACGAATGCGAACGTCAATGTTTGAGAAGCTCTTACTAGACACGCCGATTGACTCGACACTTAATACTGCGAAATTGTTGTCAACAACATTCGAGGGGAGCCGACAATGAAAGAACAATTTTTTTTTAAGATGACTGGAGCAAGATTTGAACCTGCGATCTCCCGCATGGTAGTCGCGTGTTCTAACCACTATACCACAGCCGGTCCCCCTATCGATACTAACTAACTTCAAATCAATATTAAATTAATATGGCATGTGACTTGACAAAACGAATGATGCTGAACTTCTTCTTTTTGGGACTACTTTCACGTGCAGTTCTCAGAATTGAGTTCCAAATCAATGAGCTAAAAAATGTTGTACTGTGTAATATGAACAAATTCATCAAATTAATGAAAATACATATTTATATGAACCTTAGTGAATCAAGATACACATGAATTTCTTGATTCATAAAAAACGTTGTTTTTATTCAATTTGCAATGCATTTCTAACCACTGTGCGATGGCCTACCAAAGCGTGCAAGTAACATCCCTATAATACACCAAACAACAGATCACCCACCACCTGAGCAACTACACAGACAATGAATTGGTGACAATTTCTTATAGTATGCAGACTAGTGTTCCGATTTTCTTTGTTTTTATGACAATTTCGCCACTACCACCACTACTACTACTTACATCACTTGCGTGCGAACAGGCCGAGTGTGCCGACGATGAGAGTGCGCCGCCACCTACCATGTTGGTGGCATCGTGAACGACATCATCGCCGCAAATGCTGTTGCTGTAGTTGGTCTCGTTGTCGGTGTCCAAGTGCTTAAAATAGAAAATGGCACAATTTTTCGATTTGCGATTTGAACGATTGAATTTTGAAATATCCGCGGCATGATGGTGCTCATGATGTTTGCGCAACACTGTGGGCGATTTATTGCTGCCTTTGCTGTGATGATGATGATGATTGTGATGTTGGTGGCTCTTGCTGCCGTTGTGACTATTATTGGGCGATATTATGGCAATATTTTTTTGCTTCTTCGCTAGACCAACCATACCAGCGCTAACGCCGCTAGTCATAGCAGCAGCTGCTGTTGCTAGAGCAGCACCAACTCCGACTACACCACTACCAATGCCGATATTGTTGCCACCGCCATTGAGCAGATGAGGATGATGCTGATGATGGTGTTGCTGATTGTTTTCATGGCCCCCTAACTTGTGCTGCAACATTAGGTTGCTGGAGCCGCTTAAAGCAGAACTTGTATTGCTGTTGCTACCACCACCGCTGGCGGCATTGGATGACGACGACGAACCCGATGATGCCGACGATGCTGAGGAGGCCAGAGTTACTGGTGAACCTGTTGTCATCATCGTATTTTGTGTAATTGCCATAAGGGTTAATCTCTGGTGGTGTTGCTGCTGCTGCTGTTGCAATTGTTGTTGGTGCAGCACTTTCAGTTGCTGATGCAGATGATCGTTAACCATTGCATTCACCACAGATTCAGAGGCGACAACGGCTGTTTTAGTTTGCATGTCATGTATTTCACAACTTTCTAGTTCAGTAGTATTATTTACTCCGGCAGCCACTTGGGACACTAGTGACTCGCTGGCAGCCGCAACAGCAGCCGTTGTCTTACAGCCACTTACTAACGCTGTCGTGTTGCTGCAATATCTTTTGCCAATACTTTGTGGCGGTAAATTACCGTTGTTCGCAACCAGATATTTACTATAGACTGCTGTTATTGCACCCTTGCGCTGATTTCTTATGCGCTGTTGTATGGTTTCCAAATCGGAACTTTCAGAGTCTGCCTCGAAATCGGTAAGTGTCAGCTGAGCCTTATAATGGTTGGCAGCGGATGATGAACGACCGCTGGAACGATCAAAGGTGACTAGAAGTTTGGTATAGCCCCGAGTCTTACGAGGTTGGTGACTATCGATTTCGTCCTCGTCGATGTCGTTAACGTCGTCGTTGTCTTCGTCGTCTTCTTCCTCTTCGTCTTCGTCGTCACCTTCGTGTTCACAATCGATCTAAATACGGAGCGTAGGTAGGGGAATTTTTTCGAAGTTTTTTTTTTTTTGAGAGAAGTGAAGGAAGTTTACATTTAATTAGTTGCAAATTGTAACACTTAAAAACGATGGGATAAAGACGGACAATAAGGGAGTGTAACGGGTGGATTTTTACAATAAAATATAGGTCATTGAGGAGATGATATTCCTATAGTGTACCTTAAAGGGAAGGGTATAAAACAGAGTTGCCATCTGTTGGTAAACTTAAATATAGCAAGAAATGTAGACAATACGCTTGGATCATAAAAAATACGCTACTCTTATAAATAAACAGGGAACGTGTTCCAATATTTTCAAAAACCTCACAAAATTTAAAACCGCTTAAAATAAATAAACAATTTTGAAATTCCTTTTTGTTCTTAAATTATTAAATGTTGAAGCAACGCAATCCAACATAGAACTCACAATGTTTGGAGTCTCTTCTAATGTCAGCATATCTAACTCAATTTTCAATACGTTCTTAAATTGCAGTTTTCGTTTCAAGATAAAACCACTGTTGTTTCCTTTTATTACGATTCATTGTGTAAATAAAAATCCTTTGGATAAAAAGTTGATAAGGTTTTTTTTTTGCGGAATAATTTAACCCATTATTCGAATCCCCACGTGTCCTTTTTGTTATTATTTTAAGAAAAGATAGAACAGTACCTCTTGTTGGGACGCGGTTTAACACTGTATGTGACCGAATTGCCACTATTCGCATCAAGGCGAAATATTTTTACATTAAGCTGATTTGTGTACACGAACCGGCGGAAGAAAAAGATGATTACACTAAAGATGCATTCTATGAGAGCCTGGAGGAGATATATGACCACAGGGCATTAAAATTGTTCTGGGAGATTTCAATGCTTAAATAAGAAGAGAAGATGCTCTTGGTTCAGCAGTCGGAGAATTAAATCTACACAACAACACTTTCGATAACGGATTCAGATTGGTTAGCTTCGCGTCGGCCATGTTTCTGGTAATGAGTGGAACTAGATTCCGCTATAAAGATATTCACAAGTCAACCTGGATATCCCCTTTTCAAAAGACAAAAACCAGATTGATCACGTGGTAATCGATGGAAGGCATGTCTCAAGCGTTGTGAACGTGAGCGTGATGTGCGGTGGCTATATTAACTCGGATCACCACATAATTGCAGTAAAGTTACAACCGCGATTAAGTAGTGGTAAACATGCTAGTAGCCAAACGCATAGGAAACTAGACATCGCAAAGCTACATACCACCGAGATAGCCAATGCCTGCTCCAATCAACTTTCTCAATTTCTGCAAACTCACGCCTTTAATTCTAATGTTCCAGACACACAGTAGCACCATATTGCAAACTCTATGACCACTGCCGCAACGACCGTGCTGGGTTATGAAAAACCACGCTCAGACAAGCCATAATACGATGAATAATGTCGCGTATTATCTGAGGAAATTGATGCCGCTTATAAGACAAAACTGCGGCCAATGCTAATGCGTGCTGCGACGAAACGTATGTCGTAGTCACGTCGAATCTTTGTCCTTTTTAAAATATGCTATCGCTTAAGTCGTTTGTGAGACTGAAATATGACTGTCCTTGCTCAAATGTTGTCAAAAGTCGACTACGACATACGTAATATAGGGATTGCGAAGATGGGAGACGAAACACCTCTTCGGGCAGTAAAGCGTTAACCGCAGAAAAGAGAGAGCCAAGATATCGAAAAGTACATAGACGGAGGAGAAGCTTGAAAGTTCTACCAAAACGGTAATATCAAAGGTTTTAGAACAGGGACAGAAATGGAAATCTGTTCACGGCCACACAAAGTGTTGTCTACTCGTTCTAGAAAGCAGTAGATTGTGCACCACCGAGCCGAAACGAGGACAGCACGGCAATGGCAGGGCTTAAAAATCATAAAGCTGCGGGAGCCGATGGACAGCCGGCAGAACTTTTTAGGGCTGTCGGCGATGTGCACCATGCACGAGCTTATAAACACGATTTGGCTTTAAGAACGCATGCCCGATTATTGGACACTGAGTGTTCTTAATCTGCGCTTAAGAAAGGCGAACCAAGAGTGTGCACCAACTACCGCGGAATCAGCTCATCGCCTACAAGATCCTGTCGTGTATGTTACGTGAAAGACAAAAGGCCATCCTAACGAACGTGAGTAAACCTTATCAGTATAGTTTTAGACCTGGTAAATCCTCAACCGACCAGATATTCACGCCCTGACAGATTATGGACACTTACCATCTGTGTATCGATTACAAAGCTGAATTCGACAGTCCGATATGACAAAAACTATTACATGCTATGGCTGAATTTGGTACCCCTGCTAAGCTGATGCGACTTTGTGGGATGATATTAGTCGGTTAGGCATATCCATTTTCTACCAAGCGAGACTGCGATCTCTTTAACATCATCGATCATGCGGAACGTAAGACAACATGAATGAGGTATGGGATTGCTTCTCGCGTTTTTGTGTATTAACACGCTTTCCATTTTAGATTCACACCAAACGCCACCAACTTGTTTATCGACGAATGCAAACGTCAATGTTTCAAAAGCTTGAACTAGACATGCCGATTGACCCAACACTTATAATGCGAAGTTGCTGTCGATAACATCGAGGGGGGGCCGGCAATAAAAGAAAAATTTCGATGACTGCAGCCGGGAATCGAACCATGGATCTATTGCATAGTAGTCGCGTGTTCTAACCACTATGTCACGGCCGGTCCCATGCGGAAGGATGCAGTAAAAACGACTGATACCAACTTTATTAAAAGTCACATGCATTGGCCGAAGTCTGCGGAATGTTACTGTGGCTTTTTCGAGCATTGAAAAGCAGTAGGCGGAAGTGGGTCTAATGAGAAATGAGGACATTAATAAAATAATAACCTAATTTGAGGCAAATCGTTATACATAGACGGTATTGAAACGTCTGAACGGCGCTGGAATGATTGTGTTGCTCTTGATGGAGTCCATATTGATGATCTAAGGAAAGTCCACAATTATATCCTTAATAAAGTTAACTTTTTACAGTTAACAAAATTTGTAATGAACAAAAATTAAAAACTTGCAAAAAATGGGATTTTTTTTGTAATAGATTGATAGTTCAATGAAAAAAATTTAATAACAAGCTACCGTAGCATTATATTTTTTAAGCCTTTTAGAGTTTTTACTGTTTTAGTTAAGATTTTTTCAAATTGCCTTTATTTTTTCAACTTGATTATACCCTTTAGAGTTAGGTTCTTTAAATCCCAACTTTACTGAGATTTTTCTAACACCGAATTTCCAATATAATCCCAGACATTGACAAAATCAGATCTTATTCAAATTAAAGGATATTTATAAATCCTCGTCTACTTACAATTAAATCAATATATATTTGGTGTAAATTAAGTTTCTTCTATATAACTGTATTTATTTATTTATACTGTATTTATTGAGGTGGCAACTCTGTTTTTTTTTACCAAGTTTATTAAGGTGATTCTTACGGGTGGGGTCGTTTTGGACATGAAAGTTCTCTCGACGAATACAAATGACATTTTATTCTCTCATCCTAAAATTTATAAAATATATACAAAAAAAAAACTAAAGATGCAACCAAAACACAAACGGGTTGGCAACTTTTGTAAGCTGAACAACCCTTTAAAATTTTTAACAACATTTTTCTTTAGAATATTTTTTTGTTAGTTTTTAGTAATTTTCAAGAAAAAACAAATCAATGTTATTGTAAGATATATAAAAAAATCATGTTAAACAAATTATGTAAATAAAAGTTGACAATACTTTGCATGCATTTTACAGGCCCCGTGTGGGTCAGGCAGCTACAAACTAAATAGTTGTATTTCGATTTGATTTTTTTTCATTCGTTTCGTTTCTTTTCCTCTTTTCATTCAAACTGCAAAATGCACACAATAAAAAATTGTTAAATAAATGACAATCTCGAGTTTGGGTAATGCATTTCCATTATTTTTCCGTCTTCACTTCACGGTGGGTTACTGATTTTCTTCGAGATTTGGTTGCATTTGCCAGGCAATATACATATGTGGCACACATTTAACATATGTACGAGGCATTTATATAAATTATGGTTACAATAGAGACAGATAGAGAGACAGACAGACAAAGAGGCTATTTGTAGAAAGGCATCGTAGGTGGGGTAGCGGGAGAGGAGGAGGAGGAGGAGGAGGAGGAGGAGGAGGACAAGAAGGAGGAGGTATTTGTAAGTAAATGGCAAGACATTATAACATCTAAGTACAATACATATATCGTACATAACAACATTGTAACCATCATATATGTAATATACTTAGTTATAGTAGAAGAGGAAAGGAAAAAAACACTAAAATTATAACGAATGTTGTTAAACTGTCGAGCGAATGTGGTTATGAAACCTTACTTACCTTAGTTTGAATACAACAATCACGAGTAGAAGTCTGAAGATGTGAATTTGGAAGATGATGCTGATGTGGATGATGCTGTTGCAGTTGCTGTTGATGTAGAGAAGACACGTTTATCGTTTGGTCTTCTTCCTCGTTGTCGTTGTCACTAATGCAGCGTTGATGACGCTGATGATGATGATGATGACGTTGTTGTTTGTTGCAGATGCTATTTTGCAATTGCTGTTGTAACTGATGTTGTTGCTGCAAATCGTTGTCGTTGTAGGACAATGAATTATGTGTTATGTCACTTTCTAAATCGGAAGCCACATCATTTAAATCATCCTCGGTGGCGCCACCATCAACTTGTACCGCCTGACCATTTGAAGCATCCAGGCAATCATCAGACGAATCAATTAAATCATCAATATCTTCGCTATCTAAATCCTCATTAGTTAAATTGCCCTGTAACGAGAAAGAAAGACACAAAAAAAAACAATTGTAAGAAATCAGAATTCACATAGGATTGTTGCAACCACAAATCATGTTGTGGCTCATAGAAAAAACATGAAGAAAAAAAATGAAATACTCTACAAGAATCTAGATAAAACATGGCAATGCAACCATATGTATTGGCAGGTAATTGCACTAAAATGCCTTTATATTTAACCCATTAAGGGCTGGTAATTATAAGAATGGAAAATTAGCTATAAATTTAATATATTGACTTATACATGCAGCATGTGCTAATGTTTCACAACTATACAAAATAGTGCTATACAAGTTATTGGGGGTTTGATGAATATTTTTTAGTTGTCATATAAGATCTAAATAACATACATTTTGTCACTTGTGCCAACAACAACAACTTCTGTGCAATTATCAGCGTTGGACATACGCATGCCTGAAGTTTGTGTGGCTTATGCTGACTTGGGGGCATTGCTGAGTATATAATGCTTTATGATTGATTTTGATTTTTCAAATATATTTAATATTTTGAATATTTTGAGTATTGAGTATTTTTAAAATTTTGTCGAAAATTTGAACGAATATACAAATTGATGAGAAATTCAGAGACATAATTTTATGTACAAATGGATCCGGTAGGTGGCGTTGGGGTGTATTTTTACCGAAAGTGGCAACGAATTGACCAATTTAACTGAAATTCAAATGTTTTGATCAGGAGAACAAAGTTATTGTGTATATGAACCCAGTATGTAGCGCTCGAGTGGACTAAATTCCTAATTTATATTGGTAGTCCGATTTTACACAAACCCAGTATGTTAAACATCTTTGTGTTGAACGTATGGACCAATTTATCTGAAATTTAGTATGTATATTTAATCATGGGAAAAATTTTATGTACAAATGGACCATGTAGGTGGCGCT
This sequence comes from Muscina levida, assembly GCA_964034835.1. Lineage (NCBI taxonomy): Eukaryota > Metazoa > Arthropoda > Insecta > Diptera > Muscidae > Muscina > Muscina levida. The sequence continues at coordinate 68,665,983 of OZ035883.1, forward strand.
GGGATGTATTTATACCGACAATTTTACTGAATGGATCAATTAAAGTGAAATTTAGAATGTAGGTTTGTTTGATCATGAAAACAATTTCTTTTATAATTTAACCCGGTATGTGCCGCTGGGGTGGACTTATTTGGAGAATAGAAGAAATAACTCTTCCAAAAGGGTGCAACCATGTAAAATGTATGTTTTAGGGCCAGAGAAATAAAATCCGATGCACATAAAATATTTGGCACTGCATGTATGAATATACAGTCCACTTCTATGTTGGATTACTAGGCGGAATTAGCGTGGCAAATGAATTTTTTAACCAAAGAGCATCAACATGCAATGCACATATGGGACTTCCCACTACAGATATAAAGGTGCAGACCACATTTTTATTTTCGATAAGTGGGCGTGGTACAACAGCCAAAATATTTACTAACAAAAAATTGTATGGCAGAACAATGTTTGCCGGGTCAGCAAAGTATTTTTTTTATATATTTTTAATACTTTTAATATTTTTATTATTTAAATATTTGTAATATTTTTATTTTTTTCTAGTATTTTTAATATTTTTAATATTTTTAATATTAATATTTTTAATATTAATATTTTTAATATTAATATTTTTAATATTTTGAATACTTTTAATATTTTTATTTTTTTTAATATTTTTAATATTTTTCATATTTTTAATATTTTAAATTTTTTTAATATTTTTAATATTTTTAATTTTTTTAATATTTTTAATATTTTAACTATTATAAATATTTTTAATATATTTAACATTTGTAATATTTGTAATACTTGTATATTTGTAATATTTTTAATATTTTTAAAATTTTTAATATTTTTAATCTTTTTAATATTTTTAATATTTTTTATATTTTGAATATTTTTAATATTTATAATATTTTTAATATTTGTAATATTTTTAATGTTTTAAAATTATTTCATATGATTTTTTGAATTTAATGATTTTATTGAATTTGACCAATTTAAATAGTTTTATGAATTTTTTGAATTTGATGAATTTAATAAATTTAATGAATTTAATGATTTTAATTAATTGAATTTAATGATTTTAATTAATTTATTGAAATTAACGGATTTAATGAATTTAATGTATTTAATGAATTTAATGAATTTAATAAATTTAATAAATTTAATGAATTTAATGAATTTAATGAATTTTATGAATTTAATGAAAGTAATAAATTTAATTAATTTAATGTATTAAATGAATTTAATGAATTTAATGAGTTTAATAAATTTAATGAATTTAATGAATTTAATGAATTTAATGAATTTAATGAATTTAATGAATTTAATGAATTTAATGAATTTAATGAATTTAATGAATTTAATGAATTTAATGAATTTAATGAATTTAATGAATTTAATGAGTTTAATGAATTTAATGAATTTAATGAATTTAATGAATTTAATGAATTTAATGAATTTAATGAATTTAATGAATTTAATGAATTTAATGAATTTTATGAATTTAATGAATTTAATGAATTTAATGAATTTAATGAATTTAATGAATTTAATGAATTTAATGAATTTAATGATCTTAATGAAATAATGAATTTAATAAATTTAATGAATTTAATGATTTTAATGAATTAAATAAATTTAATGAATTTAATGGATTTAGTGAATTTAATGAATTTAATGATTTTAATGAATTAAATAAATTTAATGGATTTAGTGAATTTAATGAATTTAATGAATTTAATGAATTTAATGAATTTAATGAATTTAATGAATTTAATGAATTTAATGAATTTAATGAATTTAATGAATTTAATGAATTTAATGAATTTAATGAATTTAATGAATTTAATGAATTTAATGAATTTAATAAATTTAAATGGCTTTCATTATGACAGCAACATATGTTATTTCTTCTCATTACGACTTTACAAGTTCATCATTCCCTACCCCTAAAGGGTTAACCCATCACGCTCATCTTCTACATTTTCTCAGGTCCATTAATAGCTTTCGCAACAACAAAAAATAGAAAAACAAATCGAATTGTCTTCTTTTATTCGCATACGGCTAGAAAAACTCCAAAAACCAAATGAAATATACGAGTACCTTATAAAGTATGACACATAGACATACACATACAAAGCCATTTGATTGTGGATGCTTCGAACAATTTCAAATTTAAGCCAAGTCATGTATCAAGTTCCGTCAGTGACGTCCGTTTCGCCGCTGCAACATCTGTCCAACGATGGTCCCTATTTGTTTACCAAATTAAGTTGTATAGATTGTTTATAATACTGCTGTTGTTGTTGTTGTTATTGGTGTTTCAATATAATCAGATATTCAAAATCACAACAACGACAAGAGGCCATCATCGTAAGAAAATCCAAAAATGAAAAAAAGACAACAACAAAAACAGCGCCAGCCAAATGCAATATGCTAAAAATAGTGATGTATGTAATACTGTGGGAAAATGAATTGTCATGATGGCTTAGTAAAGGTAACGTAGAGAAGAAGAAGAAGATGAAAATTGTAAATGAGGATCATCTGCATCATGTTATGAAATCGTGGATACGAGTATTTTGGGGTCAGTGATTTGGTGAATTGAAAATACATATATCAAAAAAAAAAAAAAGAGCGCGATGCAAAACATAGACGAGGGTGACGGAAATAAATTGTTAGGAAATAGATTAACAAATAGACTGAATTTTGTAGTTGCTTTTGTAGAAATATAGAAATAAGAAAAATAAAAGCTCTTTCTTCGATGTAAATATTTAATTATATATATATAACAAAAACAACACCAAGTTGTTGCTTTATACAGAACACAATACTTATCGAACTATTCTCAGAAACCGCCAACAAATACATATATACAAGTTTCTATCTCAAATTAAATTTCTCTGACAATGACTTTATTAACATCTAACGTTCATATTTGACAACACCGACAATTTATCGCTGTCTAAATATTGCGTTTTTTAGGTGTTAAACATTAATTGATATTTCGCATTTTATTTATAAACTATTATTTTAAATGTGACTTTGAATAGTCGCTTGTGCTCGCCTATATAGACAATGAACTATACACGTATATCTCTATGCGCCACACTCCGGTATATGCATTTCAATTATTTAAACATATAAACGTGATATTAATAACATAGTGTTAATTGTATTTTCGTTATTGTCCGTCCGTCTGCCAGTCTGTCTGCCTGCCGGCCTGCCTGCTTACTTGGCTGTCTGTCTTATGGTTTTTATTATTTGACAATTTAATGATAACAGTCAATAACAGTAAATAATAGAAAAACATACACACACACGGCTATATATAAAAGCTCCGTCTTTAGTATGCCATCGTGTAGACTGTAGAGATGTCGGCCACAAAAACGGGTAGCGCATAAAAAATATAACTGTCAAAAAGAGTCTCTCTTGTATCTTGTATGATATCAAATGGCAAATGGGTGATATGTTTATGCTCGTGGTGCTAACAAACCACACTCCACCACCCACACCACTGCTAGCGGACAGACAGACGGACAATGTAAATAGTTATATGTATAACGATCCGGCGGCTGCAGATACATTTAGGAGCGTTAACTGTCATGTTTTACACGATTAATGGTGATTAACAAATCATGTCTAAATTATCAAATAGCTAAACATGGTATGACCGACCGACCGACCGTCTACATGACTTTGTTACCAATAGAATAGTTAAAAGCGACATAGATTAAAATCAAATATGAATTGAGGCGATAGATCATGAGAAGAAATACACTCCTTAGTGGCAGAATGGTTGCGATATTATATTTTATGATTTGTGTAAATTTATAGAAGTAATGCAATGTTAAAAAATTTTGTATTTGTAAACATATAAATAAGATGACAAGCGAAATAACTGATAAGAACAATAAACATAAGACCAAAAAACAATTTGATTTCACTGATGACCTTAAGATCATTCAAAAATTTCTAAAAAACTGTGGAACTTTTTTAAAAGTTATTAAAGCAGAGAAAATACTGAAGAAAATATAGATGACAATAAAATTATGAAAAATGTACAAACAATACAAAAGTTTATAATTTACTTTTATTTAATAAAAGTGAATTTTAAAATTAAAATCGATATATTGATAATAATATTACCCGACATAACATGTGGCGAGGCGTGAGTCGCTAACGATTCGTTAGCAGTTAGCTAAAGCGATTCGTAAAAAGCGATTCTAAAACAAATTCGAAAATGATAACATTATAGAAAAACTGGTGAACATTCGCAAACGAATCGTAAAAGCGATTCGTTTACTAATCGTAAAACCGATAAAAATTAAAATGAGAATTCTAAAATACATTTGAAAAAGATAACATTATCGAATTGCTGGTGAACATTCGTTAACGTATCGTAAAAGCGATTCTTTTAACAATCCTTTAAGCGATAAAAATTTGATTATTTCATTCTTTTCATTTAAGTAAGTAATTGGTAAATTCATAACAATCTTTGGTTTTAAATTTTGGCATGCAGGGCAAAAGTTTATTTTAAAATTGTAATTTGGGAATCAATGATATGCAATACTGAACTTCTATAACTTTAAAATTTTGGAAACTTTAACTACGTGTGACAACAGATGAATACAACAATTTTAATCTATTTCAAAACCATAACAAATATGAATATACATATGATGAATTTCATATCAAAACCGATATTCATTGAACCCGACCCTCTCAGATTTTAATGAAATTTTGCATACAGCTAGATTTTACGTATAGAAACACAACCTCATTTTTAGAAATTGCATTTTTGAACATATGTGGGCGTGGCAAGGTATCGAAATATTTGAAAAATTATGGTAATAGGTACTTTAAAGCTGCGATTACTATGTAATGACTCAACCGATTTGATATATTACATTACACTGAAATTTTTATTTGCCAAAAATAAAAGTTTTATCTTGGATAACACTGAAGATCAAGTCTTTTTTCCCAAAAAAAATATATTTAGATAGGTCTATTAATTATATATAACATATCTAAAAACTAAAATGGGGCTTTTCTTACTTTTTTTAAAAAAAAAATCAAGTCGGCTCTGAAAATGATATTATATTTAACATAAATGTTTTTTATACTGAAACCAAATTTTGTCGTACACAGATATAAAAAAATTAAATAAAATGAAAAAGTTACATGCTATATCCAAAAAATTTTTAGAAAAAATCTTCAATACCTCAGAAGAGAATTAGAAATGAAGGGATAAGTTAAAAATAAGTATGATTTATAGATTTTGCAACTTAATTTTTTTTTGTTTTGATTCGTAAAAGATTCGTTTTTTCGATTCGTAATAAAATCGCCTTTTGGATTAGTAAAAGAATCGCTTTTGCGATTCGAGAAAGAAGGTGGATTTTCTGCAGATATTGATATCATTCTCGAATCGGATGGTTTGTCGGGTAACCATCGTTTTATTAATAAAAATAGAAGCAATAATTATGTTGGAATACAGAAAATATTTAAAAATTGTTGAACCACTAAAAATAATTACAATATTTAATATACAGCTAGGCATTTTTTTTATTAAAACTATCAAAAATATTAAAAATTATAAAAATATATGAAAAATATTTATAATGTTCAAAATATTACAAATATATAAATATTAAAAAAAATATTAAATAACAAAAAATAGAACTATATAAACATGTAAAAATATATTCAGTGTAAATATAATCGAAATTTTAATGTATTTAAAATATTAAAAGTATTTCCTTCTGAAGGCTCTGGAGAGAATCATGGACGATAGACCGGGTCACGAAAAAAATTTCCAAAGTCGAGGGCAAATATTAAAGATCACCTCGAGACAACTTACAAAAATTTTTTTTTTCCTTCCCCCACCCCCCCAGGAAAAAACGGCCAAAATAGTAACTTTTTTGGTTTTAAATAAAACTGTATACTTCCAAAGCAAAATCTGTTTGGTTTTTAAAGGGCTTTAATCCTAGCAAAAAATATTTTTAGATTTAAGGGGTAGAAATTGCTCTAAATGAGGCCATCATTACAAGATGATGTCGTATGTCAGCGACATCTATAGGACAAATGTAGTACTCGTCGAAACCTATACACCGATGCCTTTGATTTAACGATTGAGGCGCAAACAAAAAAGCAGTGATAAAAAAACGATTTCGGCTGTTTTTCCGGGGGTGGGGGAGAATTTTTTTTTTTTAAGTTGTCTCGAGGTGATCTTTAATATTTGCCCTCGACATTGGAGAAAAAAAAATTTTGTATGGGGACCGACCCGGTCTAACATTATATAAGACATCACCAAAAATTCAATCGACCCGCATCTCCTTTCGAATGCTCAACACGAATACACAAAAGGAAAATCGACAGAAACCTCACTCCCTGCACTATTGTATACCATAGAGAAATTAATAGTTAAGAAAGAATTTTCTCTAATAGCTTTTATGGACATAGAGGGAGCCTTAAACAATATCGAACCCCTTTGCATTTTGATAGAGCTCAACAGCCTTCATATTAACTCATAGATTAGCAATCTGATTCGCAATATGATACTGAAAAGAACTTTCACCTCAAAGCTGGGAAATCACACCCTCGCTAGAGGGTGGAGTTTAGCCGTCAACAGCGATCTTAGACAGCTGGAGTCGGAAGGATGCACAGTAGTAGCGTACGCGTCTCTGGGGCAAGTCTACCACGCCTCGAACGAAAGATGCAGGAAACAGAATTAGTACTCTTCAGTCGGAAACAGAAATCGCCCACTACATTCAACATCCATTTGGGCAATAAACAACTAAACTTCTCAACTTGGACAGCAAACTTAATTGGAGACAGAACATTGACAGCAGATCCAACAAGGCACTCATAGCTTTATATACATGCCGGAAAGGTATTGGGAAAACCTGGGGACTCAAACCCAAGGAAACACTTTGGATTTACAATGCTACAGTGAAGCCAATACTACAATATGGCTCTATAGTTTGGTGGTATGCGCTCGACAAGAAAAGTAAATTTAGACAGATGAATTGTGTTCAATATATTACCACCTGATCTGAGCTGCAAATACTCCGCCCTCATATCAGCCATTTTATTAAACGAAAAAGAACAGTGGGATCCCTCCATCGAACACTCAACGATCCTGAACCAGATCAATAAATTCCTTCTATTAAACGAGCCGCGGACGTGATCAACGTAAGGAAAGTATCGCAGGTGGAAATTCCCCTGTTCACAGACAGTCTAGCGGCGGTAAACTCATTGAAGTCTTGTAACATCAAATCAAAAGTGGTCAGTGCCTGCCGGAAAACTCTGAACGAGATATCCAAGAATAACATAGCTCTGGTTACGTGGATGCCTGGACACAGCGGATTTGAGGGCAACTGTAAAGCGAACGAAGAGGACCGATAGGGCTCAGACTTGCAGGAAAGTGACGTTGAATACGTAGCACTTTGCCCTATATCCACCTGTAAGAGTATTATCGGAAATCTAACGTTTAGAACTACAAACGACAGATGGAAGAATGAGGAAACCTGTAAGAAAGCTAAATAAACATAGCCAGAATGCAACCCGAAGCGTACATAGTACCTTGTTAATCTTGTAAGGGACCAGACAAGAAAAGTCAAAAATATAAAAACTTTAAAAATGTTAAACTTAAATGTAAAATTGAAATTTTCAATTTTGAAAATTTAATAATGATAGCTTATTACGTTATTGTAAATTAAAACGCTTTTTATATTTAGACTCACATTAAATGGCACCTACTTGTTTATAAACGAATGCGAACGTCAGCTGTTTGAAAAGATTTTACTATGTTTATAATTTCCCTGCAGAAAGCTTGGGGTCAAGAGTTTTCAAGTCACCACTTAGTGACATCATGTATGAAACGTGTGACACATTAGCTTGCAACACATAAGTTTTACTTCTTAAAAACCCAACACAAAATCAGTGAACTGCATAAATTGTATCTTTTTTACTTTTAAAATATATATTTTTTAATAAAACTTCTAATTATCACAAAATATATGCCCCTATATAAAATTATACCCCTCCCAATATTATTAATGGGGATTTCTGTAGACTTAATTTGTACTGCTGAATTACTGGCTCCAATGTCTCGGTATGATCCCTCGACCATAAAACTAATGACTACCCATGACGTTTACTAAAATAAAGACTAAAATTAAGACTGAAAATTTTTATCATATTCACATGTGATCACGTGATTTGTTATCGTAAGATCATCAGTTTGAATAAAACAAAACCAATTCGAATATTTGCGAAGATGTTTGAAATTATACACTTTATCCAAGAACAACATATTTTCCTAAGATTTCATTCCACAGCCAACATATTTATGTTGATATGAAAAATGGATATTTTTACAACTCTCACATAAATCAAAACATTTTATGGCGCGTAATGTGAAAGAGTCAACATGTCTCGGAATGTCTATGTCACTAATGTTCGACCAGACAACAATAATGAACAACAAAACACAAAATTTATGAAATCATTCCTTCGTCGGTCTATAATTTGTAAGGCCCTACAAAATCCATTCGGCCTTGAGATATTTTCGTTAAATCATTTCACAATATTTAGAAGCGAATGAAAACAATTCTCAAGAGTTTAGTGAAAAATTACAACAACACACACAAAGCTAAATTTTCACAGCTGTTAAGCAACATGTGAATGAAAAATGCCCTCGAAACTTGTGTAAACTTAACAATTTTTTGTTTAAAACAATTCTTCGCAGTTTTATTGTTTATAAAATGAGTCAGATGCAAAATTTTGTAGCAAAATTGCTCAATTCATATTACAAATTTATACAGACTAAATTATCTGTTAATCTCCTAAGAAAATTATTGGTTTTCATAGCTCAAGGTTAAGGGTGTGTTCGTTCGATAGCAATATCAGTAAAAAGTTAAATTTTATTAAGTGTTTATATTTAGAAAGCTATTAAATCTGAAAATATTTAATTGGTTGTGTGGTTTTCTAAGGCGGAAATAACCAGGAGAGTAATAAATCGAGTAACAAAGCGGATTTGAATAACAAAATTTGAATAATATTAATCTACTGAAAAATTAATTGAAACCTATAAATTATTATTTTTCTCACAAGCTGAAGCGGAAACAAAAAATTGTTATTAGTTCTTATAACAATTTATCCAACATTTTTTTTGTTATTAATCTAAAATGCAGAAGTAAACAGTGTTGAGGTTACGAGAAATATATGAAATTAAACTTGATATTAATGCATTAATTATTTTTATGTTTTCAAGTTTTTTAGTGATTTAAACGTTTTCGGATTTTTTTTTTAAATAATTTTAATATTTTTAACATTGTTCTACTTATGAAATTGTTTAATATTTTTAATGTTTTCGCACCGGTGCGTTTGGGCTTCACGATAGTTTCTTGAAGCTTTTAACACTTAAGGTTGTGATAATGAGTGAGGAAGGCACAGCGAAGGGTACTGATGATGATAGTTTGGCAACTAACGAAATAGCTATCCGCCCTGCCAGCTGTCAACGTAATCCATTTCACGTAAGTCTTGTAAAACAAATTCTATTAGCAATAATAGAATAGATCTTGAACCGAACGATGGAAACACATTCATTATTTACACATATATATCAACAATACAAAACAAGAGCATACGTTTTTCGTTATTATTATTAAAACTTTCAATAATTTTATATATTTCATACCTTTAATTTTTTTAAATTCTTAATAATTTCAGTACTTTTAATATTTCCAATATTTTTTTTTTTTTTTATTTTGATTATTTTTATTTTTTTATTTTTAACATAATAAATTTTTATATTTCAAACATTTTTATTATTTTTAATCAAAATATTTTTTAAACATATTTTCAATATTTTTAATGTTTTTTAATATTTTTTATATTTCAAATTTTTTTTAATATTTTTCATATTTTAAATATTTGAAATGTTTTTTTCTTTTATTTTAAACATTTCTACTATTTTTAATTTTCAATTTTTTCAGATATTTTATGTATATCACTTTAGGCTTCTCTCCCGATGTCCAGTCTAATCATCACAAATCCGTTTACATCTTTCATATTAAATCTGTGCCCGTTTAGATAGAATTACATACATTGCTGCTATGTTATGGTCGTTCCTATAGTAAACTATTTAAATTTATTAAGAAGTCTTAAACGAAAAATGGTGTTAATCTACCAACACGTTAAGTTTAACACATTTCCAAAAGATATTTCAATCTAAAAATCTTCCGCGCGGACTATGTTTAAAACAGAAGATCTTCTGGTTATTCCAGTCCGTTTGCTAGAAAATCCAAGGAACGCATGCGCAGCTTAATGCTGTCATCATCGTCGTATATTTTCTCGTAATCTTCGTGATGTGACATGTAACCACGTTGTAAAGTATTTTAAAAGTTAACATTTTTTATTTCTCTTCTAAACTGTCACCGTCTTAAGGCCTTAAATCTTGGCTCAATTAAACGAAAATGTCTTCTTAGGAAAAATGACAATGACATAGAACAACATTGGCAGAGAGAGAGAGGGAGAGAGAGCGGTGGGGAAATCTGCCAGAAACCAGAAACGTTTTCAACACACCAATAAGGAAAACCTACTGAGCGAGTGGAAAACCTCCTCTCAAGTAGGTAGAGTGCGATTTCTAGCCACTCTATCTGGTGGTGGTTGACTGTTTGGTTGGCAGCTACAACAACGCGCAGATGCGCATGCGTGCGTGCACGCATCTTGTCAGCTTAACTAACAACACAACAACTACCACAAAGCCTCTGCAGCAGCAACCAGATCAACGCAGTACGACAACGTTTCAGTTTCCTCGCGTTTTCTGCTGCTTCCTTTTCTCTGCTGAAAACTGCATAATAATGCCATAAATTATTACATGAACTAAAGACAACAACGAAAGAGCAAGAGCGAGAGACCAGTCACATTTTTGAGCAGAAAACAAAAACCGTACTGGTAACCCCACTTGAAAATGCCTCAAAATCGTTGTGGACCACGTTTAGAGGTCATTAAACTTGCAGCATATTACACAGACAAGTCGTTTGCTAAGGAGGCTTACTTACAGACATCAACCCAAATGAAACCAAAAATATAATTTATTTCAAGTTTATTTCAAAGAGAGATATGGCGAACGAACAACCGAGCCATGGTCATTCGTTGTAAAACAAGTTCTAATGAAAAGTTCTTAATGTCGGAAGAAAAAAATAAAGTAATGTTATTTTCATAAATTTCATAATAATAAAATGAAATCTCCTTTCATTTATGAATAACAACATCTACAATTACCGGGTAACCGGTGTAATAAGGCAATAGTAGATAGTTAAGAAAATTTGTAAGCCTACACGGATGCTTAATCAAATTTCAAAGAAATTATGGTATACTATAAAGACAGTTAATATATAAGATGCACTGAATAGTAATAGAGTCACCCTATGGCAAAATAGTGTTTCAAGTATCAGCAGAACCCTTAAAAAAGTGCTGATTTTAATGAGCAACAACTTGAAACTCAAAAAACTTGTTTTTTTTTAACTGAAAAATATTTTCTTTTAATGAGTTCCTTAATTTCTGAATTATTAAGTTTTCTTTTAATTTCGAGTTCATATGGTCAATATTGTGACCATTGTCTTAAATTACTGTGTACCAGTAATTTTCCTATACAATATTTACGCATACAACAATTTTAGGTCATTTGAAATCTCAGCAAATTATCTTAATCAGTGTATAGGAAGCCTTACGCAAATCTTCCCCTTTCAGACATTTGCCGTCATTTTTTGGCTAAGAGGTCAGCTGAGATTTGTGTGCGTGTGTGTTTGAGTGTAGATATTTTTACTACCTGGACTTGGGTTTCTGACCTTGTCGCACAAACGATTTCAACACTGAATTACTGTTGTCGTTAACATCTGCGCTAAAATATTTACAACAGAGTGTAGGAAGTATGCGACGACTACCTGAATCGAAAAGGGTGTCAATGGTGTGCGTGATAAAATCTGGTTGACACAAATTTTCGAAGACATGCAGATCTTTAAAAGAAATATATTAGATTGTAAGAAATGTTAAAGAAAAATTACTTAAAATTTTTAGTTATGCAGAGATAAATATCAAGCATAAAGCTGCATAACGACTTTAAGTCAAATTTTTTTTTTGTGAAATGGACTTAATGATGTCATATTAAAACTATCCCATGTCAATATAAAGAAGTTTTGTAGTTATTGTATCAAAGAATTCATTCTATGTCCAAAACTCTTGCCGCTTGAGATATCAATAACTCAGAAACATAATTAGGGGACTTTTTCTAGCACATTTAAATTTATTGGGATTTTGGAGTTTCGATCCAATACGTCTAGTTGATTGTCTTACAAAAGTTTCTGATTCTGCCGATTTGCAAAGATGCTAGTTCTTCTACGCGGGTTCTGCGTGGTACTGGGCAGTCACCTATAATGTGATCGGTAAATTGTTTACCGCTGTTTTCCCACAGTAGATAAACTCACTTTTCGTGGAGAATCCCATTCTGTTCGCGTGTGTACTTGTAGGTCAATTTTTTGTTATGAGGTTACTAATTTTCCTAATCTGGTCTCTTTCGAGATTTACTAGCTCGATATACTTTTCGGGTTGTATTCAGACCATGTATTCCTGGATTTCCTACAGGTTTTCTCATTCTTACATCGGTCGTTTGCAATTCTCAACGTTAGATTTCCGATAGTACTTTTACAGGTAGACATGTTCCACGCCGCTTTCCTGCAGGGCAGAACCCTGTTCGGCCTTTTCATCCGCTCCGCAGTTGCTCTCATATCCGCTGTGTCCAGGTATTAACGTGACCAAAACTTTGTTATTCATTGGTATCTTGTTAAGAGATTTCAGGCAGGCACTGACCACTTTTGATTTGGTGTTGTGGGACTTCAATGAGTTTACCGCCGCTAGACTGCCCGTGAACAGGATAATTTCCTCTTGTGATTCTTTCCTTACGATTATCACGTCCGCAGCTCGTTTACTAGGAAGTATTTCCGTTTGGAAACGTTGCTGAAGTCTGATCTTTTCCAAAGGCTTAGAACCGCGGAGTAGATACCGTAACCGACCCTAACATCTAGTTTGGACCCATCGGTAAAGATGTTTAGTGGTCAATACATAGCGTTTTTGTTCTCTGTCCACTTTTGGTTCCATAGAAGATATTCGTTTTCGTGCACTAAGCATGTAGTTAGTTCCAAGTGAGATTTGGTTTAGGATCCTTGAGTATCCGATAGAAGGATCCCAATTATCCATCTCGTTTAGTCGAATGGCTGATTTGAGAGCGGAGAGAAAGTATAATAACGAGTGCCTTAGAGGGAGTCGATCTCATGCATCCGGTAATTAGATGACAGGTGGAACGTTGAGCACGATCCGTTTATTTTGTTAATTTTAATAATTTAATTAATTTGATACCTTTATTAAATTTGTTAATTTTATTGATTTAAATAATTTTGTTAATGTTGATACTTAAATAAGTTTTAAATATTAAATTAATTTTATTAACAAATTTCATAAATTTTATTGTTTTCATTTAATCAATTTGATTAATTTGACTTAATAAAATTAATTTTAATAATTAAAATAATTTTTTAATAATTTAAATAATTTTACAAATTTTATTAATTTTTATGATTTGATTATATTTATTAATTTTTTTAACTGGTATAAATTTTATCGATTTCATTAATTTTGCTAATTTTATTAATTTTATTTGTCTAACTAAAATTTTTGTTTGTGGATTTTAACAATTTTACCAATTAATTTTTATTAATTATATTAATTTGATAAACTTTATTAATTTTATTAATCTTTATTAATTTGATAAAAATTATTAATTTAATAAGTTTTATTTATTTTTTTTAATTTATTTAATTTTATTAAATTTATTAATTTTTATTAATTTTAATAATTTTAGTAAAGTTTTTTTTTTTAAAAGTCTTATTAATTTCATTAATGGAAAAAATTTTGTTTATTTTAAAATCAATAAAATTAGATTTTTATTAATTTTTTATTTTATTAATTTTATTAACATGATATAACATTTAATTAATATTCATTAACTTTATTAATTTTATAAATATGTTTAATTTTATTAATTCTATAAATTTTTGAATTTTATTAATTAATCATTAATTTTTTAGTTTTTATTAATTTAATATATTTTATTAATTTTTTTAATGTTATTAATTTTATTTATCTTACCAATTTTATATTTTTATGAATTTTAAAAATTTTACTCATTTAAATTTAATTTTATTAATTTTTAATAATTTTTATTAATTTTATTAATTTTATAAATTTTATTATTTTTATTAATTTTATTAATTTTATTTATTTTGTTAATTTTATTAATTGTATAAATTGATAAACTTTATTAATTTTAGTAAATTTATTAATTTTATTAGTTTTATTTATTCTTCTTATTTGTTTAATTTTATTAAATTTATTAATTTCAATCATTTTATTAAATTTTTTAATTTTTAAAGTCTTATTAATTTTATTGATGGTATAAATTTTGTTTATTTTATTAATTTTATCAATTTTATTGATTTTAATTAATTTTTTTATTTTATTAACATGGTATAACATTTTATTAATATTTATTAATTTTATTAATTTTATTAATTTTATTAATTTTATTAATTTTATTAATTTTATTAATTTTATTAATTATATTAATTTTATTAATTTTATAAATATGTTTAATTTTATTAATTTTATAAATTTTTTAATTTTATTAATTTCATCAATTTTATAATTTTTATTAATTTTATTAATTTAATATATTTTATTAATTTTTTTAATGTTATTAATTTAATTGATCTTACTAATTTTATATTTTTATGAATTTTAACAATTTTACTAATTAATTTTTATTAACTTTATAAATTTTATTATTTTTTATTAATTTTATTAGTTTTATAAATTTAATTAATTTTATTAATTTGATTATTTTATTAATTTGATTAATTTTATTAATTTTATTAATTTTATTAATTTTATTAATTTTATTAATTTTATTAATTGTATTAATTGTATTAATTTTATTAATTTTATTAATTTTATTAATTTTATTAATATTATTAATTTCATTAATTTTATTAATTTTACTAATTTATATATAGATTCCATAAGAAACTACAACTGTCATTTTTGTTCAAATAATTGGAAACAATTTTAAGCAAACCGTTGTTTATACAACTGTAAAGGTTTTTACAGGAGTACAAATAATGTACGATAGGTGGCACTTGCATTATAAAACATAAATGTCATGTACATGATTTATGATTTACATCAATTATATTAAAATAATATATAAAAAGATGATTCGAATATCGATATCAAATTGAATCAAAATTGCTCTTAAATACTTTATCGTAGTATTACTTTACGTTATTTACTATTTTTTGTGGGCGCAGCTGTGTGCAACAAGCAAATTTTCTTCCTCAATTACTCACCACGTATAATTTGATTGTATTCTCAGTATTGTAATTAAAAATAATATTATCAGCAAATGAAATGTAGTAACTGGAGAACATAGCAGTTGACAATAAATCACTGGTATTCCATATGGGTAATTTGAAATTATATTATTTAAAATTGTTTCACTTCAATTTAAACATTTAAAATCAAAACACTTTTGCTACAGCATATTAACACAAGATTTCCATAATCATCACTGATTTGCTTTATTGGCCATACATTTTTTTTTAATATTGTAACCAGAATTGGTTAATGTAATTTATTAAATTCATTGAATCTGTGGTTGTATTATATTTTATAGCAAATATTCCACAGAATTTTAACACTGTTGTTTTTACTGTTGTCAAAATGCCGATATGTTATCCTTTAGCGGCAGGTAGAATTTGACTGAAATGTGAGAACGATTGTGAGACATTTTAAAGTAAAGCGCGCGCGCATGTGTGGCTACATTGCAAACACACAAGAGACTAAAAGAGAGTGAACGTTGAGTGTACGGTCACACCACCAGGGTCGTGTTGCTACCTACTCATGCAAAAGGACGCACAAGGAATAGGATGTGTTGTTAGGGTAACACATGTAATTTTTAAGCAAATTAAGGGAAATTTTTCAGTAACAACATTTGAAAACGATTGTCGTATAACTCTACAAATATATGTGGTTTGAAATGATTAGTCTGTAAAACATTTACGGTACAAGTGAGAGAAGCTTATTAATGGGTATTTCAGGATAGAAAAATTTGCTTAATGTTAGGGTGTGAAAATAGTTGAACTTTACTGTGTCGTTTAAAATTCTTAAGAAATTAGAACTAATTAGTTAAATATACAACTTATTAAAAATAAGTAAATGGTTTAAGACGTATAGCATTTTGGTTTGTTAAGTAATTTTTTATTAACATTTTATAGATCCCACATGAGTGTCCACTATTCAAGGCAAGTTGAACCATCTTTAAATAACATTCTCATTTTACTAATTTAGCATAAAGAAAGTATTTTCAACATTGATCTAAATTATATCCTTGCTCAAAAAAAATGATTTGATCTACTTATTTTCTTTGTAAATACATTACCAATAAATCTGAGCGCTAGTTTATTGCCACCAAATTAACATACATATTTCACTCGCTATGGGAAACATTGGAAAATACTGATTACGAAAATTACTATTAACTTGCAACTAGTTTAGCCAAAACTAGGTTACTAAGATGCTCGTAAAATTGCCCTACGTTTGTGTTCCCTTTTCCTTTTCGGCCGAATAACTGAAAAATAAAACTGCCTCCTCGTTTGACTCCCCACCAAATGATTGATGGATTTATCGCTTGTCTACGGGCAATCATTACAAATCTAACATTACATTCTAAATCGAAAAAAGCTAATAATAACAGCAACAAATCGTATGGTATGCACGATTTGTGTCCAGCTCTAACTGGTGGCACATAAAACTGCAACAACAACAACAACAATATTTCCTTGGGGGCATTTTCATGCAACACTTGCATTTATTTGAATTTTTTATATATCTACTATCTGCTAAAGGTAGGACCACCACGTCATTAAGATCAATTGAGTTCTCGATGTAGATTGGAGATTTTGCTGTATGACGACGGACGATCAACCAACGGCATCGTGTAATTAGTTTGAAACTTTACAATGTTACTAAGTATGGAAGCCGTCGTATAGAATGGAACGATAGACGGCACTGACACAAATTATCGCGTTACATTTCCCGGAGCCATCACGTCTTTGTAGCCAATTGTTGGTTTGCTCAGACAGTTGCAGATAAAATAAGTGTAGGAAAAGCGTTTTGCTAATACAAGTAAACATTGACTAAGATAGAGGACTATGTAGTGCGTCGTTGTTATTTGGGTCTGTAACAAGTTTGGCCTTGCCCAAGGGTACAAAATTGGGTGCATTTCGAATAGTTTGCACACAAAATTGGAAGAGGGTTGTATGTAGACATAGTATATAAGAAGATAAGTTAAATGGTTTGAGTTTGAAACAAAGTTGGAGTTGGTTGGAGATATCAGCAGAAGTATTAGGTGCTCCACAGTATACCTGGCGAGTTGAACAGTTGAAAAAGGGTATCATTGGGCCATAAGACCCGGTTCTTGAAATCGAATGTATTAAATGTTAAAAGACAAATACAAAGAAATATTTAAAAAATTGCCAGGTTTCCAATATAACAACTATTTAAGTTGTTTTGGTTTGATAGTTTTCAATTCTTTAACAGGTAACACTATCACACCAATTGACAAATATTAAAATCTAAATTCAAACTAAATTTTATTGATGCATTATGGTGTTTCGATTACAAAAATTTTAGAAATGTACATTTTATTGTTTTGTTTTTAGTATTAAACTTAGTATTCTTTAGTAAAAGTCCACATTTTTGAAAACTTTCCTTTCTAAATTTTAGAATAACTCAAGAACGATTTAGTCGATTGTTTTAGTTTCTTAATTTGATTAAATCAAAGTCTGTCTAATGTTATCCTCAATAGATTTTGTGTTATCTAAAAACTTGTACCGATAACTGTTGTTTCCAGCCAAAACTTTCAAACATGTTTTTTTTTTTTTTAAATCATTTTCAAATCGAAAACGGCGGAAAGTGTTAATTTTTAATTTTACATTTTTAAATTTTAAATTTTAAATTTTAAATTTTAAATTTTAAATTTTTAATTTTTAATTTTTAATTTTTAATTTTAAATTTTTAATTTTTAATTTTTAATTTTTAATTTTTAATTTTTAATTTTTAATTTTTAATTTTTAATTTTTAATTTTTAATTTTTAATTTTTAATTTTTAATTTTTAATTTTTAATTTTTAATTTTTAATTTTTAATTTTTAATTTTTAATTTTTAATTTTTAATTTTTAATTTTTAATTTTTAATTTAATTTTTTAATTTTTAATTTTTAATTTTTAATTTTTAATTTTTAATTTTTAATTTTTAATTTTTAATTTTTAATTTATAATTTTTAATTTTTAATTTTTAATATTTAATTTTTAATTTTTAATTTTTAATTTTTAA
Organism: Muscina levida; assembly: GCA_964034835.1. Classification (NCBI taxonomy): domain Eukaryota; kingdom Metazoa; phylum Arthropoda; class Insecta; order Diptera; family Muscidae; genus Muscina; species Muscina levida. The sequence continues at coordinate 68,684,475 of OZ035883.1, forward strand.
TTTTTAATTTTTAATTTTTAATTTTTAATTTTTAATTTTTAATTTTTAATTTTTAATTTTTAATTTTTAATTTTTAATTTTTAATTTTTAATTTTTAATTTTTAATTTTTAATTTTTAATTTTTAATTTTTAATTTTTAATTTTTAATTTTTAATTTTTAATTTTTAATTTTTAATTTTTAATTTTTAATTTTTAATTTTTAATTTTTAATTTTTAATTTTTAATTTTTAATTTTTAATTTTTAATTTTTAATTTTTAATTTTTAATTTTTAATTTTTAATTTTTAATTTTTAATTTTAATTTTTAATTTTTAATTTTTAATTTTTAATTTTTAATTTTTAATTATTAATTTTTAATTTTTAATTTTTAATTTTTAATTTAATTTTTTAATTTTTAATTTTTAATTTTTAATTTTTAATTTATAATTTTTAATTTTTAATTTTTAATATTTAATTTTTAATTTTTAATTTTTAATTTTTAATTTTTAATTTTTAATTTTTAATTTTTAATTTTTAATTTTAAATTTTTAATTTTTAATTTTTAATTTTTAATTTTTAATTTTTAAGTTTTAATTTTTAATTTTTAAGTTTTAATTTTTAATTCTTATTTAATTTTAATACCAACCAATTTAAGTTAAGATATGTTACATATCGTAACAACCACCCCTAGCTGTAACTTGTTAGACATTTGTATAACTGTAAATCCTAACATTTTAGTACAATAGTTTCCTTGGCTTCACACGTAAATAATTTTTAATTAATTTTTGATTTCACTTAATATTTTCCTAATTTTGTATTTATTTTTTTCCAACTCTAATTTCATTGTCCCATTAGTTCCACTCGAATGAAATGAGTAATTGTGCATTGTAAACTTCATGACACACAATACAATACAAATCAGAGGCCATATATGTTGCTGGCAACCTAACCAATTTTCGCAACACTTTCAAAATTGACATTTGTGTTGCTTGCAATGAAATGTCATTAGAGTAACGCCGCGCCGTTACCAAAGTGCAATTCACATGTTCGCGCAGAGTAAAGCCATCGCTCACCACCGCACCTTTCGGCAATTGCTATTGCAGCTAATACACTAATAAAAGTGGCAGACAGACAGCCACAACAACAAACCAAAAACGATCAAATCAATGATGGATGAATTGAAGTAGTTATCTTTTGTTATATGAAATGTTGCTGCAACTTGTTGCTTACCATAGAAGTGTTTCAAATATAAAGTTACTATTGTTGTTGTAGTTAACACTTTGAATCAAATTGTATGAATCTTAATAGGCCGTCAAAACAAAACTGTCGTCATCATCGCCATCACCATTGTCATCATCATCATCAGCATCCTCATCAGTTGCTGTCATCTTTATCGGCCTGAACGTCGAGTTTGCCTCCTGTTTCCATGATTCAAGTAAACTTTACAGGTGTCAACCTCAAATCTCATATACTCTCGTACTAGATGTATGATTAAATGGGAAAAATTGTGAATTGAAATTGTTTGGCTGGCGGTGTTTTGTTGCGGTGACACCACCACCTCAGGTTTTGTCATCGCACTCTGCCGTCGTTCGAGTACTACTTCACAGAGAAGGAGATCCAAAGATTATTATCTTTTTATGTGGCAAAATAAATAATGATGATTATAATTTACTTCTGGTTGTTGCCGATCACACAAAAGCTGCTGCTGCTGTTGTAAGATTTTGTGGTGATGTAATTCCCATAAAGTTGGTTGAGTACCATCGCCTGGTAGTTTGAGAGATTTGGGTTGGTTGTTTTTGTTAGTAGAATAGTGTTAATCATATGTATTTTTGTTTTTTGGTTAATCATAATGTTCGTTGTGTCATATTGGCGTTATAGAGAACTCTTTGGCTAGCTGTAATTGGTTCAGGTACTAATTGTTTCCGCTTTATGATAATTTAGTTAAATGTTAGTTGCCACAGCAATTAAAGTAGATGAGGGCTTTACCCATTGCAGAGAAGGCGATGCCACATTTAAAACAATTGTATTGTTTTGAGCACTTTACCTTAATGCCGTAAAATTTTCGAGCTGGTGTGTCATTAAAGTAGTTTCTTTTGACGGTCATGGAAAAATCTGTTTTTATAATTTAATTTTTATCGTCTTAGATTTCACAGACTCTCGAATTTGTTAGTTAGTTGGAATGATGAATAAGAATATTTTTTTAAATGATAAACTAATCGCGTCATTCTGCAAGTAATTGAATAATAATCGACTTCAAACGGGGCCGTACATGTATGAGTTTGACCTCCAATACAACCATCTCATTTTTTTTAGTCTAATAAATCGGCGAGTCTAGTAAAAATTGTGGTATTGAACAATATATAACCTGAATGAAAAAACTTATATTTTCCAAAATATGATACAATCACTTACTTGTGAATAAACGAAACGAAAAGCGTTGATCGATTTTTACGATCTATGTCTTAATTTGTTTATAGGTTATGTGACATTACGTGGAAGTATTAAGACTCGGGTGGCACCGACAAAAATCCAACATCGACCCAGTTTTTAACGAGAAACTTTTCGTATTGGGGAAATATCCACAATAAGCCTCGCAACTGCTCCCCTAAAAGGGTAGGAATGTGTGGCCGACCCTCAGTCATTTATCGCTCCTTCATCCTCTAAATGGTCTAACATACAAAAATCAAATTTGTATAAATTTTTTTCCCACCGCTCTTACTGCCCTACACTTTTTGTATTTTTATAATAATTTTATAAAATCAGCTCTTGCCGCTCCCTTGGTATCTCCGTTAAAACTTAATTTCCCTTTACACCCCATGAATAAGGTATATGATAGCTTCTCGCGTTGTTGTGAATTAACACGCTTTCTATTTTACATTCACAACAAACGGCACCTGCTTGTTTATCGGCGAAGCGAACGTCAATGTTGGAGAAGCTTTTACTGGACTAGCCGATTGACTGGATACTAACATATACTGCGAAGTCCCACAACATCGAGGGGCCGGCAATAAAAGAAATATGTAGACAACTGGAGCCAGGAATCGAACCACGAATCTCCCTCATGGTAGTCGCGTGATCTAAACACTATGAAACGGCCGGTATTTCCTAGAGAAGTTGTTGTTGTTGTTGTTGTAACAGCTGGTGGTAGCTGGGGAGATAATTCTTTATACCGATTTTTAATTTATCGGCACTCGATCGGGCATATAATCCGATTATCATACGATCATTATTGGCAACTCTGTTTCGTTCCTTTGTAGATAACAAGGTTTGTGTCAAGGATTGTTAGGTGTTGTTGTTGTGAGTTGTAACTGCCAAATTCCACCAGAGATGGCGCCAGCTGGCTTGTTGATTTATATGAGATGTTGATAAATCGTTTTCTCTGGTCCTTGCGCAATCTGGATTTTTGTATTGGAAGCATCTAGGATGAGTTTTGTTGGCTGGAGAACTCGAGAGTATTTGAAAAGTAATTAATTTTTCATCGATGTTGATTTTGCCAGTGCCCCGGCCGGGAATCGAACCCGGCACCTTCGGATTGCTAGTCTACGTCGCTTCCACTGAGCTATCGAAGGCCACTCCTAGAGAAGTAAAATGTATGACCGACCCCCATTAGTATTTCCCGCCTAACATATTTATCGAACATACCTACCCCCGGGAATATTTACAGGGTTTGTTATGGATATTTTCCCCTATACGAAAAGATTCTCGCTAAAAACCGGTGACTTGATTTTGATTTTAGACCAATGGTTTCTTAGACAAAAATTCTTAGAATTCATCGTAGATTACGATTTTGATAACCGCTTGGTACATTTTTTTACTCCATACAAATTGACCCACTCTAATATATATATCGTTGGAAAGGACTAAGATTCGTATTTCCAGAAACGTAAGGAAACCGAAACTCGGTAAAAAAATGTCATAAGCCTTCAAATGAGGAAAGTAACGAAAACCCGGTTTTTAGACGTAAGTTAAGATTTTAAGGGTGTTAGGTAACTTTGGTTTACAGACTTATGATGTTCTTATCTTGTTCTTACATTTGTAAAGCCCATGAGGAGGCGTGGTAGTTATACATACTTAACACATAAATGATCAGCGTCAGATTCTGAGTCGGTTAAAAGATGTCCGTCCGTACGTCTATACCTCCCTTTTTTGGAGGTGTCCGTCTATCTGTTCCCGCGATTACAGCCGTAGCTTAAGAGCTATAGAGTTGGAATACAACCTTTTATCCTTCAAGCAAGATCGAACAAAAACTATTCACACCACCCATACAAACTCCACATTTTTGTCTGTCCCCGCGATTACAGCCTTAATCGAGTTGAAATTAAGTATGCAAGCTTCTATCCTCTAAGCTGAGGGTAAGTTCGATGAGCAAGAACAGACAAAAACAATTCCCATCTACAATACAAACTCTCCCTTTTTAAGGGGTTTCCGCCTGTCTGTCCCCGCGATTACAGCCGTAGGTTAAGAGCTATCGAGCTTAACTTGAATATGAAACCTTTTATCCTTTAAGCGGAGTTTAACTTCTAAGATGAGTAAAATCTATTCCCACCTCCCATGCAAACTCCCCTTTGTGGGGGTGTCCGTCTGTATATGTGACCAAATAGTTAGTTTTTAGTTTTTAATTTTTAATTTTTAATTTTTAATTTTTAATTTTTAATTTTTAATTTTTAATTTTTAATTTTTAATTTTTAATTTTTAATTTTTAATTTTTAATTTTTAATTTTTAATTTTTAATTTTTAATTTTTAATTTTTAATTTTTAATTTTTAATTTTTAATTTTTAATTTTTAATTTTTAATTTTTAATTTTTAATTTTTAATTTTTAATTTTTAATTTTTAATTTTTAATTTTTAATTTTTAATTTTTAATTTTTAATTTTTAATTTTTAATTTTTAATTTTTAATTTTTAATTTTTAATTTTTAATTTTTAATTTTTAATTTTTAATTTTTAATTTTTAATTTTTAATTTTTAAATTTTAATTTTTAATTTTTAATTTTTAATTTTTAATTTTTAATTTTTAATTTTTAATTTTTAATTTTTAATTTTTAATTTTTAATTTTTAATTTTTAATTTTTAATTTTTAATTTTTAATTTTTAATTTTTAATTTTTAATTTTTAATTTTTAATTTTTAATTTTTAATTTTTAATTTTTAATTTTTAATTTTTAATTTTTAATTTTTAATTTTTAATTTTTAATTTTTAATTTTTAATTTTTAATTTTTAATTTTAAATTTTAAATTTTAAATTTTAAATTTTTTAAAATTTAAAATTTTTAATTTTAAATTTTTTAAAATTTTAAATTTTTAATTTTGATTCTGAATTTTGAATTTTGAATTTTAAATTTAAATTTTAAATTTTTAATTTTTTATTTATATTATTAATTTTTAAAGTTAATTTAACTTCTTAATTTTTTCCTTATTTTGTTTATCTAAGGCATTAGCTGCTGTTACTATTAAATAATCAACGAAACGCCTTCTAATAAAACGAGTTTTGTAAAAAAATTCATTTGCATTGCCCCGAAAATCTATACAAAATTAACGTTTCATTGACTTTCGTTAATTGAGGAAGTCTCAGGCCACAATCAATAGCGCCAATGATTTTCCATTACCAGCAACACCACTGTCATAGATACCGTTGGCGGCACCACCACCACCACCTCTTCCACTCAATACCTTCCTATGAATATCTTCAAAAGTTCGTATAAACTACAATGAATAGCCAACTTTAATTGAAATTTGTAATAAATGAATACGAAAAGCCATTATGAGTAGGTGTACAAAGTCATTAACAACGGACAATGGCTACCGCTGTTGTCGTCGCTCTCCTCTGCTACTTGTGTTTTTTTTTTTGCTGCTTGCCTTATATATTTGCAGGATTATTAGACAATTTAATCACTCGTTAATGGTGAATTACAAATTTAATGATTTCGATCACTTTTCATTTCTCTAAGTGTATAATTTGCTTATGGCGGCAATTTTGCATGAAATGAAAACGAATGAAAAAAAACCACAAATTACCCCAATAAAAATGAAACCAAACTTAAAAGAAAAAAAAAATGTGTGTGCGGTGTTTACCGATTGACTGAAAAAGTTTGTGCTAAAATTTAATTATGTTAAAGCGCAAATGTTGCAATCCAACACCACCGGCGGATAATGCAGCGCCAACACTAAAGTGAACCAAAAGACGAATCGATAGCGGCAAGCGGAACGTAAAATGGACGGACGTTTAAGTGTTGTGGATACGAAGACATTGCAGTAGTCTTGTACTTAACACGGAAGTTTTGCTATCTCTTCACTGCCTAGTCTGCTTAGCAAAGTTGTAAGCTACGTTTTAATCGCAACATTTTTAGACGGGGAGGGTCACCACTCTCACTCCCCTTTGCTATGCTATCATCTGAAAGTGTGTTGCTTTGTTAGGCCAACTGTCGATCAATAGACAAAAGAAGATTGCAATGCGACCAGTTTAGACATTTTAAAATGTTTGTGTTACATTTGTTGTAATACCATTATTAGGCTAAAATAATCCAGAGAACTGTTATATATGTATGTATTGGGGCAATGCAAAGGGAAAGTATTTTCTGAGTTTAGCAATTTCCCAACTAAAACAAATTACATAATTGGAGGAAATGCAAATAAGTCTTGGCAAATAAATCGCAAAAAATCAGATTTAACCGGCAATTTACTAAATCCCTTGTAAGCAAAGTGACAGTAGAAGAAACCTTAGAAATACGGATTGGAAAAGAAGGGTTTTCGAAAGTATTATTGTATAAGATAATATGTTAAGATGTATACATGCTCAATGTAAGGGAAATTTGAGCCATGTGACTTGGCGCTGGCCCATAATAGAGATGGCGCCGATGATTTACTAAGCAATGAAATTAAATCAATTGTTTTTGAAATCATAAATAATTTTATAATATTTTTGGCTTTTAAATGTTAAAGTCTTTTTAATATTGGATTTTTAGTATTAAAAATATAAAAATGTTGCTTAACACATTTTATTGTTATGTTGTAGATGCCGCAAATATTCTGTGTTATAACAATATGTTGATGGCCTTATTTCAACTAACAGAACAGTTCAATTACACAGTACTAAATTTTTCAGCTCTTTGATATGGGACTCAATTCCGAGAATTGCACGTGAAAGTAGCCCCAAATATAAAAACTTCTGCATCATTCGTTTTGTCAAGTTGGCTGCGTAAATAATTTAATGGCCATAAGAATTTAATTGCACAAGGTGGATTTTAAGCACTTTTTCTATATTTCAACACGGTTATAACAGATTCCATGTGTCTGAACGCAGCTTTTCACTTACTTTGGTATATACTGACTTACGTGAGTAATAAATAAAATTACACATAACTCATACGTTCTGGGATGTGTTGACTTTATATCGTCACATAATATGCTACGACCTTAATAAATAGCTTATTGCGACATTACTATTTCCTCTAGGCACAAAACACCTTCCAGCAGAGCCTTCATTACCAGGCGTTCTGCCTAAAGAGTAAATAGTCGGTTCGGTGACAAACCGGTCGACGAGCTCACGGAGCAGGAAAAGAGTTTTCCCTATTGGGCAAAATACTACATCGAGGAGTTGAAAGGAAGCGTACCTCCTGCGGAGGATGACAATACTAAACGGAAGTCATCTGAGTCACTACCCTTCCGGTATCCAAAAAATCCAAATTTAATCCTGCACGGACATTACAAAGATCGTATATGGATGTCGCTAAACAGCGACGGCACTATTTCCTCTAGAAATTAGAAATCGGTTGTCGTTTCCCTTACTGTGGCGTTCCTAAAATTCGTTCGTGAGCGACCCGGACCACCACCGCAATTTCATGATGTAGGCTGGTTTCAGGGACACATCAAACTCGTGACTTGTGCAGATGAGCGCTCAGCACAACTATGCAAGGCAGCTATAGAATCGCTCGGGGAGGTTTTTGCAGGTGCGAAACTCGAAGCAATACATCTTGCCGATGTTCCACAGAGGCCACGATCTATTGCCAAGATTCCCGCTGAACCCTCCGACCCTATGGAAGTCCTGTCAATTTTACAAAACAGTAATCCTCAACTACCCACACAGGACTGGAAAGTAGTTAAGGTTACTGAAGCGGTGGAAGACCCCAGTAAGGCCACTATAATACTCAAAAGTGACACACTTCTGCCACTTAGAAAGACACAAGAGAGGGTGTTCTATGGATTTGACTCCATCTTCCTGCGTGTCTACAAAAGCGACAACAACAAAAAGTCTTCAGCTCAAGAGAGCTCCAACATCGAAGACAATAAAATGGCGTGTCCATCTGTCAATGAAGAAACTAACTCGGTATCCGCGAATTCCTTGGCAAGATGAACGTAGCTGTAGATGAGGACAACCTCTTGGAATCTGACGATGACCCAGAGGACGCCAACATAGCTGTCGTCCACACCGCGGCTGACGCCGCTTTACTTCTCCGAATAACATCAGCTACGAAGGAGATTATATGCATCCAAGAGCCATGCTTAAATAAAGACCGTGTCTGCGGACTTAACAAAGAAGGCTACTGTACTCTGTACGCAGCCGGATCAGGTTAGACCAGACCAGGTGTTATGGCTAAGAACACCCTTAAAGCTTTTACTCTAAGTGATTTCAGCGATAAGGACAAATGTAGGGCGGCAATCGAGAGCAATGGTCCGGTGGCCTTCGATAGCTCAGTGGAAGCGATGTAGACTAGCAATCCGAAGGTGCCGGGTTCGATTCCCGGCTGGGGCACTGACCAAAATCAACATCGATGAAAAATTACTTTTTCAAATACTTTCGAGTTCTCCAGCCAACAAAACTCATCATAGATGCTTCCACTACAAAAATCCAAATTACGCAATGATCAAGGAAAAAGCAAAATGATTTATCAACATTTCATATAAATCAACAAGCCAGCTGGCGCCATCTTTGGTGGAATTTGGCGTAAAAACTCACAACAACAACACCTAACTATCCTTGACACAAACCTTGTTATCTACAAAGGAACGAACAGACCATTGACAACAATGATCGTATGATAATCGGATTATATGCCCGATCGAGTGCCGATAAATAGAAAATCGGTATAAAGAATTATCACACCAGATACCACCAGCTGTTACAACAACAACAACAACAGCAATGGTCAGGTAACTTGGATTATGAGTTATTACATGGCACACGACCATGCATATGATCCACCTGGCCCCACCGTAAGAAGGGTAACGTTCCACTTAAACAATAGGAACGTTCATCTAATCATATGGGCGGATGCCAATGCGCACCATACTATCTGGGGTAGCTTAGACATCAACCTAAGGGGTGAGTCGCTTTTAAACTTTATTATTAAGAACAAACTAACAGTAGTTAACAGGGGTAACGAACCCACTTTTATTGTCACTAACAGAAAAGACGTTCTAGATGTTACACTCATTAACGATAAATACTCGAACATGGTCAGTAATTGGAGGGTATTGACAGATTGCTCGATTTGTGACCATCTATATATTGACTTTGCCCTTTCGTTCGAAGAGGATTCAGAAGATAGCTATATAATTAGAAGGAAACCAAACTGGCTTATCTTTAATGGGGTTATAGAAAGCAAGTTACCCAGGTTCCCGGCCTCTATCGATGATAAGTCTACACTGGACTCCACGGTTGAAATATGAGCAAACGTCTTAGCTGAGGCAAGCAGAACTGACAGGAAAGGCAAAGCTAAGCCACTCTGGTGAAATGCAGATATTGCAGCAAAACGCAGGGAATGTAGGAAACTATTCAAAAATTTTTCTTACTAACAAAATATTGATAGCAACATGTGATATTTGCACAATCACACAGGGCAACATGTTGCCATTAAGAAAATTATTTCCATGCTAATAAACATGTTGGGAAAACTAAATTTTGCAAATATTTCTAGCATTTATATTAAAGCAACATCAGCTGAAGCAGAATTATTATGTAAGCAAAACAAAATGTAGGATTTAAGCAACTTTTGAATTTGTATTTCGAATTCATTTACTTATTACTAATTGAACGAAACTTATCCGCGGTTAGCATTTACCGACACTTAGTCGCCAACGAAATACACAATTTTGCCATTAGGATCAGACAGTTTTGTGTTAAAGACTAATGTCATGTTTTTTTTTTTCTTCAAACTATATGCTTTATGTTAGAAACCATACGTTAAATTTTATGTGGCCTTTAATTTACTTAGACAAACATGAAGCCTTTGAATTTTTGACAAATGTAGTTAAATTAAAATTACTAGTTTGTTTTTGTCTTGTCTGAAGCACTAGTACTATCTAATGTTATGTTGACTATACTACCTACAAATTTTCCTCTAAACGACACAAACCCTGACCAATAAAAACCAACGGCAAACAGCAAAGAAACCTCACAGCAACATTAACCTCGACATATGAGAAAAAGCTGTCAAATTATGTCCATTAAATTTGATGGTAGTAAATCATTTTAATTACACAAAACATTTTGTTATTTTGTTTCAAAACATTCAACGTCAAAGGCGAAAATCTGTAAAATCTGGCGCTTACACACATAATGATGGCTGCTTGGAAGTGTCCATCAATTGTCCAAATGGCAGAGAAATTTTAACTGAAAATTATGAATTAAAAATTGACATTAAATGACATTTTAGAGATTCGTTCAGACTTTATACACAAAATCACATTCAGAGAGAGAGAGAGAGAGTGATGTGGACACGAAAATGTTTTCAAACATGAGCAGCCAACGTTTGAAGGATCATTAATTACCCAAAAGGAGAAGTATGATGGTAGTGTACCTACCACCATCAAACAAAAGAGTTAAGATTTCGTCTGGCCATATATAAAAATGGACAATGATAAAAACATGACATATTTTAAATGTCAATTTGTGATTGTTTGTTGCTGCTGCTGCTGCCACATTACTATTTGGCCATTGTTGTATGGGCTAAATGTTTTCCGTATTTTCCTCACATTTGATTTCCAAAGTTTTGTTTAAAAACTCACTCACCACCGATGACGACGACTTCGACGACGAGGAGGCATCGAGCATTTAGCCCTGTAAATTTTATTGGTGGGCAAATGGTCCAAGACCAACAATTGGACGGACACACACACACACAATTTACAACATGTTTAACATGTAAAAATCGAATTGAACTCTACAAATATCGATGGCAACAATAACAATAGCAGCAAAATACACACCAACCAACCAAATGTAAGTTTTGTAAACATTTTCAAAACTCACTGGTTTTTTGGCAGCAGCCTTACACTTTGTGTTTATTTAGAAATCTCGGAACCAAGTACTATACAACAAAAAAAACAGAAACAGTGCGATTTTGAAAGTAAAAGTTAAATTTATGTTTATGTTTTCTTTACAACAGAAAAACCCAATTGAAAACTCCCGAAACACCGAAAAAACTACAGAAAATCAGCAAACGCCAAAATAAACAGATTGAAAACATTTTACTGTTCAATAATACAGTGTTGTATGTTTTGTCTCCCAATTGGCATATGTTGCAGATGGTGGTGGTCGCGATGAGGGCGGCGGCGGCAACGTTGTTAAGGTTGGTTGGCAATTTTACATTTGCTGAACTGTTTTAATACACTCTGGCTATGTTGCGTACATAAATTTGTATTTTGCTTGTTTCTGTTTAAAACTAAACTAAAATTTAATGACAAAACAGTGTAGCAACAGTAATAAAATTGCTTTAATTTCTTGAAAGTAACATTTTTATTACGTTAATGAAATGTGAATTTTAAAAATGGCACAGTGGTCTGTGGGATAGGTACAATCGGAAGAAGAATTATTGTCCTCCTAATTTCTAGAATCTTTTAATAGGTAAACTTAAGCGCCTCCTATCGTCAACTAAATGTGTTATTCTAAAATCCTAACGTTGTATGTAAGCAGCAACTTGTCAAACAGCTTAATTGCAATTAGATGATACGTTGTACATACTTGTATATTTTGGAAACAATTTATTTCTACAGGGCCGACAAATTTCAGGGCGAAACAGTAAAATGTAATAAAAAATTATCAAGAATTTTGGACAAAAGCATGCTGGGAGACGTGAAACCAAACCAACAAAATACAAAAGACGCCATTCAAATTTAAAAATTCACTGATGTTTAAATATACTAATGAATTTTTATGTAAAACACGAATAAAAGCATTTCTTGAATCTCAAAAACTTGATATGATCGATAGAAACCAATTACAGGTTCGAATTCTTAGAAAACTTAATTTCCCTTTACAGCCCATGAATGAGGTCTATTTTAGATTCACAACAAACGGCACCTTTTTGTTAATCGACGAATGCGAATGTCAATGTTTGATAAGATTTTACTACACATGCCGATTATCTCGACACTTTTACTGCGAAGTTGCTGTCGACAACATCGAGGGGACCGTCAATGAAAGATAAATTTAGATGACTGGAGCCGGAAATCGAACCACGGATCTCCCACATGGTAGTCCCGTGTCCTAGCCACTATGCTACGCATTCAGACCACCAAATTACCTCTGGAAAGGTATTTGGTTGCTCCAGTCCAAAATTCTCTTGGCAAGTGTTATTAACCATTGTAGGAACTATCTTCTTAACTTAAAACCATGTTGCTGAATGGAGGATTTTCTGATCCTTATTCACTGGGGCATAACCAGAATCTCTCTTTGGAGTCTTAGGAAGTTGCTGAGGCTTAACACAACGGCTCTCTTAGTGAACTATGAAACTAAAATTGGGCTCGGTGGCAAAAACAAAAACAATTATTATGAAAACACAAAGAAAAGGAAAACAAGAACCCCCCCCCAAATGTTGACGACCCCAGCAAACGTTATAAGAACCATGATTATGGGAAATGCACATGGAATGTCCGAACTCTCTACAGAGATGGTACCTCTATCTAATCGGCAGATGTCCTTACCAAATAATAGGCTGACGACACCGCCAAACAGGAAATACGATGGTCGGGACTGGAATGTACACGACAAAAGAACTTTTACATCTTTTACAGCTGCCTTGCCGAAAGAAACGGATGTGGTTTCATAGTCTTCAAGGAACTGCTCTTGGATCAGCAATTGGAAAATTCAGTCTACACAACAACAACTCCCATAACGGATTCTGACTCGTAAGCTTTAAGTCTGCAAGAAACATGGAAGGGAGTGGAACCAGATTCCCGCACAAAGATATCCACAAAGCAACTTGGATATCACCTTATTAAAGGACAAGCCACCAGATTGATTACGTTGCAATCAAAAGACAAGCCACCAGATTGATTACATGCTAATCGATGGAAGGCATGTCTTAAGCGTTATGCACTTGCGTGTAATACGCGGTAAAAACATTGGCTCGGATTACCACCTAGGTGCAGCCATGGTACACACGTGATTAAGTAGTGACAACCAAAAGCAATAGAAGCTAAACATCGCAAAGCTGCATACCACCGAGATAGTCAATGCCTACTTCAACAAACTCTCTCAATTACTGCAAACAAACCGCCTCCAATTCTGGTGTGCCCCACACATAGTGGCAGCATATTGTGAATCCTAAAAACCAAGCTCAGACAAGCCCTGGTACGATAAAGAATGTCGCGCAAAGTCTGAGAAAAAGAATGCTGGATACAAGGTAAATCTGTAGCCTATGGAAACTTGTATTGTGGCGAAAAGTTATGAGATGAGATGAAGAGGGAGATGAAATCCCTCTAAGACGGAAAATCGTCTACGAAAGAAAAGATAGCGACAGGGTATTGCAAATTACAGTGATAGATGTGAAGTCCGAAAGTTTTACCAAACGGTAAAAAGCAAAGGTTTAAGAAAAAGGATCCCCACCTATAAAGACAGAGTCGAAAATCTGGTCAAGGATGCGCAGAGTGTGCTGCAAATATAAAGCGAACACTTTCGTACTCTGATCGTTTCTGAAGGCAGCATAAGTGACGAAATGACGTCAATCATCGACGAAGGAGTTGATTGTTTACAAACGAGTCAAGACGAGATCCGCATGGTAGCACGGCTTCTAAATAATAAAGCTGCGGGAGGCGATGGATTGCCGGCAGAGTTTTTTAAGTTGGAGGAGTGAGAAACAGTAATTCTTGCTGTTACTTAATCTCTCTCTGGGTGAGCTGACTAAATCAGAAATACATATTACAAACTATTTATTTTTGTAATTAGAAAAAACGAGTGCCCGAGCTTGGATTCGAACCGGCACCAATTGCCGAACCCGTTTTTTAGGCCGGCGGCGATGAGTTGGCAACGGAATGGAATGTATGTCTTATGATTGGAATCTGAGTGATTCTATGTACTGTGATTAAGAAAGGCGATTCAAGCTTGTTTACCAACTATCACTATAACTACCAGTTTTTTTTAGCCATCCTCTATAAGAACCTGTCAAGTGTGTTATGAGAAAGACTTAAGTCTATCCTAGCGAATATGATTGGACCGACCAGATATTCACATTACGATTAATCCAGTAGAAGATCCATGAAATGCAGATTGACACCTATCATCTGTTTATCGATTACAAAGCTATATTTGACTGTCTGATACGACTGAAATTATTAGATACTATGGTTGAGTTTGGTAACCCTGAGAAGTTGATACCACTTTGCAGGATGACGCTGACCGACACGAAGTCTTAAGAGAAAATAGGCAAAAATTTGCGAAGTCATTTTTCACCAAGTATGACTTTAGACTGAGATGCGATATCTTTAGCATCATAATGGAGATTATCATACGGAGGGCTGCAGTTAACTCAACTGGTATCATCTTTTATAAAAGTTACATGTTGCTCGCGTATGCCGATAGTATAGATATCATTGGCCGAGGACTGTGTGATGTTACTGCGACCTTTTCAAGCAGTGAGAAGCAGTCGGAAAATGTGTGTTTGGTGATATAAGGGGACAAAATCAAGTTATTTGTTTCAACGAACAGAGAGTCTACTCGTTTTTGGACGCTGTGAGAACGTTGAAAACTATAACTTTGAAGTGGTATATGATATTGTCGACTTTGGCTCCGCCGTCAACAAAACTAATAATGTTAGCGTGGAAATCAAGATACGAGTATTGATTTCGAACCGTTGCTTTTAAGCGCTAAACAATCGATTTATTGACAAAGCCCTCTCTCGACGAACGAAGGTCCAACTCTACGAGACACTGATCGTACCTGTCTTGCTCTACAGCGCAGAACTCTGGGCAATGATATAATCTGATCAATCTATTCTGAGCCTCTTCGAGAGAAAATTACTTGGCAAAGTATTTTGATCCATCATCGTTAAGGGCGAGTACCGAATAAATTATCACCTATATAACAACATCGAGGTAGTCAAGCGCATTGAAATATACCGAATGTCGCTGACTTGCGCACGTCGTACGATTGGATCAAAATACTCCAGTTCGAAAAATCTTCGTATTAATGTATTAATCATGAATCCTCATTCGTTTTTCGTTTACTACGTAAGGGGAAGCGAAATGCTTCGGCCGCCTAGGTCACGCCCGTGTTAAGGTAATGGGAAAAGTGGTGATCCGGTCTATAAAATCATCGTGATCGCATGATATTGCTGGACAAAGGATGTAATTTCTTCAGAAAAAAAATTAATATTTCGGCTTATTATTTTTGAATATTTACATATGTTTATTTACATATGTATATATGTTGGCAACAATTGGTGTGAGTTTAAATGTTGCCATATATGTTTTGTTATGAAAACCTCACAAATCTAACATTTCACCATTAGAATTTTTACATAAGTGATGAGCATATTGATTTTATACAAAATTTTCCAATAATAATGAGCAACATTTTACATAAGTTCGTATGCAAATTCACATCAACAACATTTAAACATGTTTATGTAAAAATGTTGACAACAATTGATGTATGTCATGGATGTTGCTAGAAATATTTTGTTTTAAAAATGTCAATAAATCACATTTTACCATTAGAAGACATCTTAATAATTTTCATCGATTTGAAAAAAAGTTGCTAATTATAAATGAGCAACATTTCATAAATATTATTAAGCTAATTCATTATTCTCCTAACAAAATTAAAGTATATTTTTCATATGTTTAATTTTCTATCTGCTTGCTGCACGTAACAGTTATCATATAACCTGAATATATCAAATGACCATAAGGATTTATATTATTTCCCATTAAATAATAAAAACAACAAAATACGGATACAAGTCCAGCACTTAATTTTTTGCTAAAAAAAACATATGTAGCAACATTTGAGTAACATTTGCAGATTAACATCAATTTTGTGTTGTCTTCTGTCAGCTGTAACATTTTAACAGAGCAAGCAAAAAACTTTAAAACAAAACCAAAGCTATGAAATTCGTATACAACAAACAATTTCGTTTTGAAGTTTTTATTTATTGATGAAAGACTTTGAAAAACTGTTTCTTTTTGTTGTTGTAGCTGTTGGTAACCCAAGTTTGAGCAATATTGTTGCTGTACATTTCTTTGCTAAAGTAAAGGTTCATAAATCACATACAAATGGCAGAAAACACAACAATTTGTTGTTTATTTCAAAAAAAAAAACGAAACAAAAAAATATGAAGCAAAAAAAAACGGACTGAGATTTTCCGAGAAAATGCAATTACTTGATTTGACTGAATACAATTTCAGACGATAAACAGGAAGAACTTCAACATTGACGAATCGATATAGAGGAAGGTAAAGGAAAGGAACTGAATGTTTACAAAAGCTCATAGCCATGATGATGATGATGATGATGATGATGATGTGAATGCTATAGTATAAAATTATAAACAAATTTCCCATCTTAAAAATCGCGCCGCTTAACATCAAGGCTTTGTGGCAGTAAGGGTGAAAATTGTTTATCAACATGTCAATTTTGTTGTACAAAACATATTGTTTGTTGCTTGACATTTGGAAATTTCATTGTGAAAAGTTCGATTTTTTTTAATCTCCCTCGATGTGAAGAAGTTTTAAGAGATTTTCGTGAAAAGCAAAAAAACATAAATAATTGTCAAAATTCAATGACAAATGACTTTGTCTGCCACAGCAAACAGTCATTCATTCATTCATTTATTTCTTCATTCCAACGGTGACAATTGGCAGTGTCGCCACGAAGTGCTCGTAAGGAGTGAGGCAGGAGAAAAGAGAAACTCTTAATGTTTGTTGATGTTGTGCTATCATGTTACTGCAACTTGTGGCAGACATCACACCACACATAATCTATATTCACATGGAATTGTACATTAGGGTGAGTCTTAAAAAATGTTTTTGGAATTTTTCATGGGCCAAGTTAAAATTTTATTAAGACGTACAAAAAAACTCTATGTGAATTTTTTTAATTTTTTTCTTAAAGGTTTAGGGGTCGCTACCGGGGTTCGAAATTCAAAATTTTACCGTCATCCTGAGGGATAAGCCGAATAACTGGAGTAAACCTTAACTGATTCTTATGAAAATTTTTCAGTATTAATATTTTCCATAACGAAGTAATGGAATTGTAAATGGGCAGAATTGCCCCACCCCTTCTGGTACCTCCCATACAAAATTACCTATTTTTAGACAAATTATTATTTACCAATAATTTCCAAACGGACAGCTGGATGGCATTTAAACTTGGTCAGTTTAAGTACCTTGTCATAACAGATAAACCCCAAGAAAATCAAAACCTTTGTCACACCCCTTCTGGTACCTCCCATACAAATGACCGAATTAACCCCCATATTTTTTCCTACATATCTTTTTAGTAAAAATACTGAATTCAATAAAATTTTGTATGAGATGAACACATGCAAAAATTTGACTCGTGAGTGAATATGGACTATATCGGCCAACCCCTTCTGGTACCTCCCATACAAAATTACCTATTTTTAGACAAATTATTTTTTACCAATAATTTCCAAACGGACAGCTGGATGGCATTTAAAATTGGTCAGTTTAATTACCTTGTAATAATAGATAAACCCCCAGAAAATCAAAGCCTTTGTGACACCCCTTCTGGTACCTCCCATACAAATGACCGAATTTACCCCCATATTTTTACATACATTTTTTTGTAAGTATGCTGAATTCATTTATATTTTGGTAAAGATATACCCTTATTGTAATTTTACTAATGCTTATCTTAAATATAAATCTAGTTTAATGAATGTTATATGACATTCAACGTAGATAATGGAACGCTATTGTCTTGCCCCATTCCACTAATTTGCAGTCCAACTTAGGAATTTTTACAGTACAGTTAATAAGAAATGATTTATTTCAAATTTGTTCATCAGTTTTTGTTGTGTTATTATTTAAAAAGATACATTTCAAAAATAAAAATTAAATTAAACAGTTAAAAAAAATATTAAAATAAAAATTTAATATATTAATATATTAATATTAAACATCAATTCATTGCATGAAAAACTTAACATTAAAAAATATAATTATAAACAACTGCATTTACTGCTTACAATTTTCTTTAAATTTTAAAATATTGTAAAATATATTATTATTTACACATGGTAGATTTTTTTGGATCTGAATATTTTTTTCTAAATTCTTTCACCAATAATGATAGAAACTGCTTCTGTTCTTCATTATGTGTATGCAATTTATTGTATTCCTGCATCAAGGCCACTTCGCGTTCAGCAATATCGTTAAAAACCCTCATAGACCGAACTAATTCTTTACTTAAATTAAGGTCTGCAACAATCTTCAACATTTTTTTTTAGGAAACCCGATATAATACCCGTTCTGCTGAAAAATTTAAGAGTATTGTTGGATACGACATGCTCTAGACTTTTAGAATGTAGTAGGTTTTCATCTACTGTAACTCATTTTTCTGGATTATCTACTCCTTCTATGTTTAAAGCATTTACCATCTTCTTCTTAATTTCATGAGAAACTTTGTCATAAAAAAAGCAAATCCATCTAGCTCTTCCGACAAATACCAGAGATGACCTAGAATTTTTTTTAAGGCTATTGCCGCTATCTCTTTATTAATTGTTGCATAAGACTTCAAGTCTTTTAATAACTGGAGGTCATTTCTTGAAGCAGGAGGTGGATTCAAACCAATATTTAAGGTAAATATTAATTATAAAAATGCAAACATCCTTTCACATAATTCGCTTTCCTTTAGCTTGAACTGCTCTCTGAATAAATATATTTTTATGGAATATATTGCCTTAGCCATCCATCTAGCACGGTGAAGACTTGCTGGTGCTCTGAAGAATATTGGTGTTTTTGGAACACCTCCGCAGAATATTATTGTCAGCTTAAGTAGCTCTTTGTAGTCATCTCGTGGCTGAAACTCTTTAAGCTGATTTTCGGCAAAACAAATAGCATCCGCAGAATTCTTTATGTTTTTTTTGTAATGGTATGGTTGCTGTTTGATATTTCGGGGAAGTCCCGAAATACCATGCATAAGTCATATTATATGACTTCTACGTTTAAAACTGCGCATGGATTTCAGGGCACTGAAGCGAGTTCTTTTGTACTTCTTAATAACATTTTAAGTTAACCTATGAAAAAAATCAAAAATAAGTAGCATATCTATGTAAAACTATCAGGGTGAATTCGGTCATTTGTATGGGAGGTACCAGAAGGGGTGTGACAAAGGTTTTGATTTTCTGTTATTACAAGGTAATTAAACTGACCAAGTTTAAATGCCATCCAGCTGTCCGTTTGGAAATTATTGGTAAAAAAAAATTTGTCTAAAAATAAGTAATTTTGTATAGGAGGTACCAGAAGGGGTTGGCCGATATAGTCCATATTCACTCACGAGTCAAATTTTTGCATGTGTTCATCTCACACAAAATTTTATTGAATTCAGTATTTTTACTAAAAAGATATGTAGGTAAAAATATGGGGGTTAATTCGGTCATTTGTATGGGAGGTACCAGAAGGGGTGTGACAAAGCTTTTGATTTTCTGGGAGTTTATCTGTTATTACAAGGTCATTAAATTGACCAAGTTTAAATGCCATCCAGCTGTCTGTTTGGAAATTATTAGTAAAAAATAATTTGTCTAAAAATAGGTAATTTTGCCAAATAAGAATCAACCTATTGTACATATACGAAATATTTTTTGGACATTTCTTGTCTTGCCAACCGACCGATTGTTCATTTGTGAGTGAAAAACTTCATTGTCACCTTTTCAAGGGGAGGAACGTAAGTGAGTGAATGAGTGTGTGCGACGACGTTGTAAGATTTCGTAAGTTTTGTTTAACGACAATATTTTTGTTTGCATGCAGCACCCTGTCGCTTTCGATATCGACACAAAGTAATTTTCAAGTTCAAGTTTGTAATTTATCTCTCCGCATGTCGATATTGTGTGAGTGTGTGTGTGTGTGCGAGAGCTTTATGTTGTGACTATTCATTGAGTTTTATTTGGTCATTTTCAACCAAACACACAACAGCCAATGTTGTTTATTTTTGTCCATTTTTAAGTGTTTTTGTTACGAAAATGTGTAGTACATAAAAATACCACCATTTATTTTTTTAGAGTGAGCAACACTACGAACATGTTGGCCATTGGAGTTAAAAATGTAATAAATGATGAGGTAAAGGTAAATTTTTAACAACTTATTTTGAGCAAAAATCGTAAGCACTTTTATATTGCAGAGAAATTTGTATGCCATAAAAAGAGTTAATAGTTTTTACACTGAACAAAAATGAAGCAAATCAGCTTTCCAGCATATCTGGCAACATTTGTAAGTATTTTTATACCATTCACCACGCCCATGAACAGAGTGTAGGGTATATTAATTTTGTTCTTCCATTTGTAACGTCCATAAGGAGGCGTGGAAGGTAAGAGAATAAAAATATATATATAAATGATCGACATCGAAATCTGAGTCGATTTAAATCTTACCGTGTGTCCGTCTGTCTGTCCCCGCAATAACAGCCGCAGTTTAAGAGATATCGAGCTGAAATTTGGAATGCAAGCTTGTATCCTCAAAGCGGAGGTTAAGTTCTAAGATGAGCCCGATCGGTCAAAAACTACTTCCACCTCCCATACAAACTCACCCTTTTTGGGGTCTGTCCCTGCGATTGCAGCCGTATTGTAAGAGGTATATAGCTGACATTTTGTACGCAAGATTCAATCTCTAAGCGGAGGTTACTTTCTAAGATAAGCAATGTCGGTCACAAAATACCCCCACCTCCCATTCAAACCACCTTTTTGGGGTGCCCGCATAACTGCCCCCGCGATTACAACCGTAGGTTAGGAAATATCGAGCTGAAATTTGATATGCAAGCTCTAATCCTATAATAGAAGCAGACGTTGTAAGATGAGCAATATCGGACGAATACTTCTCCCACCTTCCATACACACTCACCCTTTTTGGGGGTTTCCGTCTGTATGTCCCTGTAGTTTATGAGCTTTCCGGCTGAGATTTGGTATATAAGCTTCTGTCCAGAAGCAGAGGTTAAGTTCTAAGATAAGCAAGGACGGATTTAAACTGCTCCCACATACCACACAAATTCTCATTTTTGGGGAGTTACAAAATTCATAAAAATATGCTCCAACTCACCAACTCATAAACTTATCGGTAAATCGAATAAAATCGATAAAAAATATTGCAAAAAAAATTTATGTGTGAAGCTAAAAGTAACGTCTACTTTTCACCAACTCCACTGTTTTGTGGTACAAAGTTTAATACAATATAGTTGTAGTGCAAATATACAAATGGTGAAGGGTATCTGAGCTTCGGCATAGCCGAAGATAACCGCCTTACTAGTTTTATTGCACTTTTTGAGAAATGGACTTAAAGATGCACAAGTGTTCCAATAGTCATAGTCCCAAAACAAAATAAAAATACTATGCCTACGAAACATTGCCTCAAATAGTTCTGTAGTTACTGTATCCAAAAAAAAGGCGGCCATAAACTTTAAATCATCAATAATTCAAAAACGCAAAAAGTGTACTTGAGAACTTTTTTGCAAAAGTATCCCAAAAGTCATATTCTATGCCCTTTCATTCATATTTGAAGTAGTTTGGTAGATATTGTATACAAACACAAGCGGCCATAACCTTAAAATCATCAATAACTCAGAAACACATAATGTGGATTTGGTCAGTTTTTCCTGTATACCGACGATGTTTTTCCATTAAATGTCAACAATTAAAAAAGAAAAAAATGGGACGCAAGGATGTATACATAAATGTTGGTAAAAAATTGGTACCTAATACAAAATGTGTTCAGCAACATTATTTATACCATACTACAAATGATGCAGACCAATTGTTACGGCTGAACTGAGTTTCGGCGACACCAATCAAAAAATGTTGCTAGCAACATAAACAAACATTTAAATGTTGCTAAGAAATAAGTGCAACATGTTTAAGTTTAATTTGTGACACAGCACATGTTGCCAGCAACATAAGACTACTTTATTTGTAATAAATATCCAATATCCATTCGATTCCATCTCTTTTTTCATTACAAGTAAAAATTTTTAAAATAAATAGTTGATAACTTACCACTGATGAACTTTTCTTCCTTAGCAAACCGTCCAACCACAATTGAAGCTCAAAAGCCTTTAAGTACAGCACATGATAACGTTTTTGCAAACGATCCAAATGTGTTTCCGATTTCTTTGATTGAATCGTCACTGAAGAACCGCCCACAGATGTGTTGGCAATATTTGAGCCAGTCGGCGATGGGGGTAATTTAGATTCAATGGAACAACAGACAATGCCCGACGATGTGGTTGTGGTATCGTCCGTAGATGAAAGTGAAG
Source organism: Muscina levida (assembly GCA_964034835.1). Classification (NCBI taxonomy): domain Eukaryota; kingdom Metazoa; phylum Arthropoda; class Insecta; order Diptera; family Muscidae; genus Muscina; species Muscina levida. Next base: position 68,707,151 of record OZ035883.1, read on the forward strand.
AATTGGTTTGTTCCGCAATTAAACTGGCATCAGAGTCGTGTTGCAACTGAAGTTGTTGCTGCTGTTGCTGTTGCTGCTGTTGTTGCAGCAATTGCTGTTTCTGTTGCTGTTCCTTTTCAGATGCTGCTCTGATGCAAGTACTAACTACTCGAGCGTGTGATACTATTTCATGGTATAACACCTGGAAAGAAACAAGAAGAAGAAAATTGTACATTAGGCCGGGCGATGGCAAAGAAGTGAAAATTAATGTATAAATGATGATGATGATGATGGTGAAGACGCTGACGCTGACGGTGATCATGATGGCAGTCGTTAATCTAAAGTTGGTATTTGTTTAGACACTGAAATTACAATAAATCTAAAAATTTCTTTTGAAAAAAAAAACAACAACAGAAAACACTAAACCAGCAAAAAAAATGTAATAGAAAGTGGAACGAACTTTGTGTGGCAATTGAATTAAATAAATACTCCGCGCGCTGTAACAGGAAAAACTAAGTAACCATCTGACAACTAAACAAACAAACAACTTAAACTCTCCAGTGAAATGTTGAAAACAATTTCTAAGTAATTTGAGATGAGCTTCATTTGCATGTGCTGACTAAATAGAATCACCTTCCTCAACTCTACTCAACACGGTAATGATGATGACGAAGTTGCACTGTAGCGAGGGACATAGTGTGGGTTTCATTTGTTTACAATGAAAAATTACTATAATCCATAATCAACCGTTCCTTGGTATTCTGCCACACCAGACGACGAAGACAGACATTACAACAATTGGCCGTCCCATCGCCACCACCACCATCACGACCGCCACCACACACAATGGGAGAGACACATTAAAGCCTTCAAACAATTACATTTAATTTTAAAGTTTTATTATGAAAACTAAACTGAAAACAAGAAAAAAAAACTAAAGTGAACTTAGGCTTACAAACTAGACACAACCCACATATTTATGTAATAACAACAATAAAGAGTTAATGGCTCTGGTGTGTTGCAATGAAGCGTATGATCTGTGCAATTGCAACATGCAGCAAGTACACCAGCATCACCACCATCATCTGTCTCATCCTCTACACAGTCGTCGCGGTCGTCGTCGTCATCGCCAACATCATCGGTGTATGCGCAGAACCATTGTCAACATTATCACCCCTTAGTAACCAATGCCAGCCAGCATCAAGATCATTTATCCTTAACTCTCTAGCCAGTGTCAGTTCCAAGGGCCACGCACTATGAAAAATTACCTCCACAATGATGACGAACGAGTGTACCTACGATGGTGCTGGTTATTTTGCTGTGCAGCAATTGCTCCATGTTGGCTGTGGCATTGTCTCACATAATTCAAAGCGATTATGTGCAAATTGTTGATTTTGTACAGGTTTAGAATAAATTTCCTAGCAAATGTAAAATAGTCAGGGAATAAGAACAAAATCGAGTAGCATTAGTTGTCTATAGGAAACTGTCGCTTTTGATTGTAGTTTATTTTTAATATAGTGGCTTACTAAGATTTTCAAATAAAAATAGAATTTCCAACAATTTGTATTTACTTATACACAACATAAGACTATTTTACTAATTTTGCGATTGTAGCGCAATTTTAGTAATAATTTTGGCTGTTGTTTTATATAAGTACAATAATTGTTTGATAGGTGGCGAATGAGTAATTTAGAAATCCATATATAACATTATATACGCACTACCCATATAAATACTATATGGAAAATTTAAAGGAGACAAACTGTTCGTCTCCGTAAGTTTAATGTGTTAATTTTTTTAATTGAACGCTGCTATTATTACAAACGACGTTTCTAGCATTGAAAAAGTTAGAAACAACATTTGCCTGCAGAACAGAAAGGTGATGATGTCATTGACAACATTGATGGAAGAATATTATTTCAGACGATTCTTTTTTATAAGTAACAAAGAAATTTTCAAAACTAGGCGTTTTGCCCGACCCTCTCTTTGTATTTACATGCTTCTAACAGGCAAATACATTGCAAGATTATGCAAGAGACCATACAGGCATGACAAAAGAGTTGGTCCGTATTAAGTAAAGGTAGATGCACAGTAAGATGGGTCGCACTTCATGCGAAAAAAAAGGTTGTGCCAGTCACCCCCTAGAATAAAAGATAATTTAAAAACGAATTCGAAAAAAAAAATATTTTTTTTTGCCACTCCCCTGACCCCGCGCATTGGGTTTTTTGTTTCGTGTATCTCTATTTATAGTCCGATCGTAACGTGTGATATATCAATGTTCTTGGAATGACAGCAGCTAAATTTTCTTCTCTGATCACTTTTGATTCCGAAGTCAAGTTCTAGAAGTTTCTTCCGGAATCTCGGTTTTTACCCCCCGAGTCAGCATTTTTTCGTAACTATAAAAAAGTTTTTTAAATTCCATGAAATTTTCTATTTTACCGTAATGAAATCTATAAACCTCTATAACATTTTTGTTTATGAATAAAAATATATAAGGTAAAAAAGAAAATTTCATGGAATTTAAAAAACTTTTTTATAGTTACAAAAAAATTCTGACTTAGGGTGGTAAAACCGAGATTCCGGAAGAAACTTCTATAACCTGACGTCGGAGTCAAAAGTGATCAGAGAAGAAAATGTAGCTTATGTCATTCTACGAACATTGATATGTCAAACGTTACAATCGGACTATAAATGGAGATACACGAAACAAAAAAACCCAATGCGCGGAGTCAGGGGCGTGGCAAAAAAAAAAAATTTTTTTTAATTCGTTTTTAAGTTATCTTTTATTCTAGGGGGTTACCGGCACAACTTTTTTGATCGACCCACCCTAATGGACAGCCACTCTGCTTCCACACTTTCCAAATTAATATTGGGAAAGGTAAACTAGTTCTGAATATTTCAAGAATTTTTTTAATATTTTTATATTTCCAGGTATTTTAATTATCCGTTTTTTCTTTTTGGAATATTTTGTATATTTTTTTATACTATATTTAATTATTATATTAATTAAAAATATATTAATTAATTAATATTTTTAAAATTTTAATTTTTTATATTATAAACATTTTTATTATTTTTATTACTGCAGGTGTTTTAGTTCCTAAGATATATTTTATTTTTTAATATTTGGAAGCACTTAAATAATTTTAAATTTTCAATACTTTTAATATTCTAAATACTCTTAATATTTTTAATTTTTTTTTAATATTTTTAATACTTTTAATATTTTTAATATTTTTAATATTTTTAATATTTTTATTATTTTTAATATTTTTAATATTTTTAATATTTTTAATATTTTTAATATTTTTAATATTTTTAATATTTTTAATATTTTTAATATTTTTAATATTTTTAATATTTTTAATATTTTTAATATTTTTAATATTTTTAATAATTTTAATGTTTTTAATATATTTAATATTTTTAATATATTTTTAATATTTTAAATATTTTAAATATTTTTAATATTTTTAATATTTTTAATATTTTTAATATTTTTAATATTTTTAATAATTTTAATATTTTTAATATTTTTAATATTTGTTATGTTTTTAATATTTTTAAAATTTTTAATATTTTTAATATTTTAAATGTTTTTATATTTTTAATATTTTTAATATTTCTAATATTTTTTATATTTTTAAACTTTTAATTATTTTTAATATTGCTAATATTTCTAATATTCTCATAATATTTTGTATTATTTTGAATATCTTGAAATATTTTAAGCTTCTTTATATTTTTTAAAATTTGTACCATTTTTTGTTTAATGTTTTTAATATTTTTATTATTTTTAATATTTTTAATATTTTTAATAGTTTTAATATTTTTAATATCTTTGATATTTTTAATATTTTTAATATTTTTAATATTTTTAATAATTTTAATGTTTTTAATATATTTAATATTTTTAATATATTTAATATTTTTAATATATTTTTAATATTTTAAATATTTTAAATATTTTTAATATTTTTAATATTTTTAATATTTTTAATATTTTTAATATTTTTCATATTTTTAATATTTTTAATATTTTTAATATTTTTGATATTTTCACAACTCTTGTAAAAAACATATTGGCAATAAGAAATAATAGCCAATAAAAATTATCTTAAACCGAACTATATATTTTTAAATTTTCATTATTTTTAATATCTCTAATAGTTGGAATATTCTTATAACATTTTAAATATTTGTATTATTATTAATATCTTTGATACTGTAAATATTTTTAAGCTTCTTAATATTTTTAGAATACTTCTAACATTTTGAATATTGCTAATAATATTTTTAATATTATGTTTTATTTGTAATATCTTATAATGTTTTAAAGCTTCTTAATAATTTTAATGTTTATAACATTTTTTTCTTATAATTTTTTGATATTTTAAAATAATTTATACTTTTAATATTTTTAATTCTTTTTTAATTTTTTGATATTTGCAGTCGTTTCGATATTTCTAATATTTTTTTTAATATTTGGAGGATTTCTAATATTTTTAAAACATTTCTAATAACAACATTTTTTCAAAGTTTTTATTCAATATTTGTAATATTAATTGGTTTTCATCGATTAGTTTAAGATCATTTCTATTATTGCATATAATGTTACAAGAGTTGTGTGAAATGGATAATGGGACAGCTGGCAGGGCGGATAGCGAATTTGATAGATGCCAAACTATATCATCCGCACACTTTTCTGAGTATTCTTCACCATCTGCACATACCTAAGGAAATAATAGAGAAACCAAGATCATATTCTTATAATTTTTATTTCGATTTTTTTCTCTTATAAGTTGTTGTACATTTGCTTTCCCACTTTGTAGAAAATAATTCCACTTAAGAGATTTCACAACCACCACCCAGATATCTACTGATATCTATCTACACATTTAAATCTTGCACGATGTACTTTACAACATCTGCAGCAACATTTGTTGCCACGATGCCAATCATCATCAAGATTTTTATCATTTCTAAATTTGCTAAAAGTTTTTTACCCTTTTGATTTTTTGCAAATCAAATTAATTATCAACTGAACTCTATGAAAGTTGAAAGATCAAAGTTGTGCCATCAGTCAAAACGCGAGAAAAAAAACTTTAGGGGAGTGTTAGCATGAGTTATTATTATAACATTAAGTAAACTATAGAAAAAAAGACTAAAAAACAACAAACGAAAATCGACAACACAATAAACAGTTATGAACAAAACGTCATCATTCATATCGTTTTTACAAACCACATGTCAATATTATTTGTGCAATTTTTTCACTCTAAAGTTTCAGCAAATCTTGATAAGTCACCCGCCGAAGAAGCAGCGAAAAAAAAATTGCCAACATCATCAGCGCTCCAACATAAGAAGTAAAGGGAAAAATCTTATGAGTTTAAAGACACCGTATGACTGTCTGTCCAATATGGTGAGGGCTGCATTGTATGACGGCATAATCGTTTTTTGTGTTTAATAAATAATGATGTTTATAATATTTTTCTTTCTTATCTCATATTTAACGCCGCCTCCTTGCACATAACAATTGTATTTCTTTTGAGCGGTTTATTTATTTTCGAAATAAAAAGTTTTGTAAAGGAAATAACACCACGCTTCAAAAAGGGGTGTATGATGATATGATACACTCGAGGAAAGATTGTGAGTGCAAAACCAACTACGCACTCAAACTATAGCGTATGTAAGGTATGGAGCAACAATATATAAATGTTGCCAGAAACATGTTGCAGAATTACTCTTTGAATTTTACAAATATTTTTTTTTAAAAATATTTTTTAGATAATAATACACAAATGTAAGAATATAAATAATATCGATATTAATATGAAAATAAATATAATTATACAATTATATGAAAATAAATTTATTTAAACGCATGAAGAATGTTGCTATCGACATGTTGCCTTACTTATGCAGCTGTTTTCAACATAGATAATATATTATATAAATGTGCATCGATAAAGTCCATATAACATAAAGCTGATATTGTTTTTTTTTCTGTAAATTCCCATTAAATAATAAAGTCAAATAACTGATTTAAAATATTTTTAGTTTTGAAATGTTAATTTTAATTATATGATAATTTCTTAGTAAAAAAATATGAAATTTTTTTTTTATAGTTAGTCGTTTTCGCGTTTAAGTCATTCATGTAATGATTCACCTCTAGCTTTTGTACAATCTACTTTTCTACCACTAAAATACACACTTTTAATCTACACTGATAACTTTTTTTGAGCCACCTCAAAAACCCTGCAAATATTGACGCATTATTTTCTTTGAGTGTTTATTTAGTAATGGCGTTGTAAACACAAATAATTACTAATATGCGTTTATCTCTTATTACCACGACTGTGGATTGTTTTCCAATAGATTTTCGTTGCCTGTCTCTCCTCCAAACAATAAAGTTATTTTCCTTAAGCTGACCAATTGTGACTTAGACATTTACTTTACGGCTTTAAAAGGACTGACAATAGATCGGTCCTTTCATATGTCTGCCATTCAAGTTAAGATGAATGTTCAACTTTTGAACTATTGCATCATTATGTACAGGCATTGAATTAACAATAAAAAAAATACCTTTACACTTGTTTCATGTGACCAAAGACATCAGCAAGATGACTGGCTAGACGACGAGCGAATGTCATAGTATAGTGAGGTAATATTTTACATGTGATTTAACTGATATTGAAAAGAGTAATACATGGGAGAGGATTACGCGAAATCCTTTGAATGTTTAAAGAAAGTCAAATATTTTTAATATTACATAAAGTTTTAATTTTTCGAGTATTTTCTTAACACAGAGTGTACCAAAAGTATTTTTACTTTGCAAACGATAATAATGAGATAAAAACTGTTTAGTTATTATTCAAGACGCAAATAGGGATTTTGAAAAAGTTACTATATCCATTTATGATTCTTGTTGCCGTTGACACTGCTGCAACCTGGATTTTCAATTTTCAATCATGGCTTGACAAGTGTTTTGCATTTCCTCGTGATTGGATTTTTTTAATTCCTCAAAACATGATGCTGCGAACATGTTTACGAGGCTTGAATACCTGTATCATTTAAATTTTGTAAGGATGCAATTGTAAATATTTTTGAATAATGCGGTTTAAAGCTGTTCTAGGTACATTTTAGACGTTAGAGAGTCTAGGTTGTTCATGAACTAACTTTCTTTCATGCTCTACGTTTTCGTGATCCTGTGAAGCTTTATGTCATTGTTGGACCTGTCTCCTTGAACTTATGCACCCATTCAATTAAATCGATGAATCATTATTTCTATGCAGTATTTTAAATGTCTTCAATTGGGTTATATCCACTCCCACCGCCTTACTCCCCTACTCCAGCTTGACGCAGCTACCGATCTAAATGTAATCAAATATTTTTTTCACCTGCTATTATTAATATCTTATTTTGAACATCCTATGTTTTGAATATTTCGAATATTTTCAATACTTTAATATTTATAATATTTTTTATAATTATTAATATTTTTGATATTTTTATATTTAAACGTTTGAACTTTTCTAGTATTTTCAATATTTTAATAATTTCATAATTTTAATTGTTGCAATATTTTTGATATTTTAAATATTTTATATATTTTTAATATTTTTAATATTTTTGATATTTTTAATATTTTTGATATTTTTGATATTTTTGATATTTTTGATATTTTTAATATTTTTAATATTTTTAATATTTTTAATATTTTTAATATTTTTAATATTTTTAATGTTTTTAATATTTTGAATATTTTGAATATTTTGAATATTTTTAATATTTTTAATATTTTTAATATTTTTAACATTTTTAATATTTTTAATATTTTTAATATTTTTAATATTTTTAATATTTTTAATATTTTTAATATTTTTAATATTTTTAATATTTTTAATATTTTTAATATTTTTAATATTTTTTTAATATTTTTAATATTTTTAATATTTTTAATATTTTTAATATTTTTAATATTTTTAATAATTTTAATATTTTTAATATTTTTAATATCTTTAATATTTTTAATATTTTTAATATTTTTAATATTTTTAATATTTTTAATATTCTTAATATTTTGAATATTTGTAATATTATTAGTATTTTTAATATTTTTAATATTTTTAATATTTTTAATATTTTTAATATTTTTAATATTTTTAATATTTTTAATATTTTTAATATTTTTAATATTTTTAATATTTTTAATATTTTTAATATTTTTAATATTTTTAATATTTTTAATATTTTTAATATTTTTAATATTTTTAATATTTGTAATATTATTAGTATTTGTTAAATGTTTAAAGGAAAAGACACAATTTGCAGAGTTCTAATATAATATTTATTAAGGAGTTTTCAGTTGCGCGGTCAGATAAAAACTAAATATGTATGTATCATAGTAAAACAAATGAACATAAGAGAAACGAAAAAAGGGAATTCAAAGCTTGCTATGTTATGAGAAGGGTTGTGATATATAATTCATAAATTGTGTTGCCACATTTTCAACACTCCTTCTCAACACAAATTAATTAATTACATTAAGATCAATACATTACAATACATTACATAAATAGTTACATTTCATTTCAATATAGACCCATGGAATTAGAAAATTTACAATGTTTTACTTTACTTAAGTTTTTAGTAAGTATATCGGACATCATCTCATTTGTTGACATATATTTGACCTCGATCTCACCCTTGGAGTACATATCTCGAATATGATGATACTTAATTGCAATGTGTTTACTTCTGGAGTGGTACGTCGGATTTCTCACTAAACATTGCGCGCTTTGGTTATCGTTGTAGATTGTGACTGGACCATTGTGAGGAAAATTCAATTCAGCTAACACTTTTCGAACATATACCGCCTCTGTCGCCGCCGATGATATCGCAATATACTCCGCCTCAGTGGTACTTAGCGAGACCACATTCTGTTTTTTGGCACACCAAGCAAAAACACAACCTGCTACCACAAAGACGTAACCGGAAAATGATTTTCTGTCGCTGGCGTCTCCAGCCCAATCAGCATCCGCAAAACATTCGATGGGTTTACCAGTTTTCTTGTAGTGAAGTTTATAATCTGCAGTCTTCTTTAAATACCGGAATATATGCTTATATGCAGCCTCATGTTCCGAATGCGGATCGCAATTCATTTGAGATAATTTCGTGACCGATAAAATGATGTCAGGACGTGTAGATAAAGCCAAATACATCAAAGTTCCGATAGCCGACTGGTATTCCGTCCTATCTACTCTTTTACATCTCTCATCCTTACAATTTACCTGGAATCCAGGATCTAATGGCGTTGAAACTTCTTTGCAATCTTGCATACCATACTGCTCCAGCACATCCAATATATACTGCTTCTGAGAAATTGTTATCGCACCAAGCTCGCCTTCACGACTAAACTCCATCCCAAGAAAATAAGACAATTCACCTCCATCGACAATTTCAAATTCTTTTGCAAGTGTCTTCTTAATGTTATTTATCTCAGCCAAAGATGTACTGCCGACTATTAAGTCGTCCACGTAGACCACAATTATATTGTAAACTTTATTTTCTTGTTTAATGTATATACATGGGTCACTTATGCAGGCACTGAAACCCATTTTCTTTAATACTCCATCTAACTTGGAATTCCACTCACGGCCACTTTGTTTCAAGCCGTAGAGGGACTTCTTAAGCTTCAGCACCTTGTTAGGATTTTTGGTATCTTGAAAACATGGTGGTTGTTTCATAAAAACAGTATCATGTAAATCGCCGTTGAGATACGCAGATGATACGTCCAGCTGATGTAAATAAATGCCGTATTCTACTGCCAATCCAATTACAAGTCTTATATTTGCGTAGCGGACAACTGGGGAAAAGGTTTCACCATAGTTAATACCATAGCGTTGGCTGCAACCTTTTGCGACAAGTCGAGACTTCAGCTTTTCTACTCGTATTCCGCCATCCTTGTTTCTTTTGACAGCATAGACCCATTTACATCCAATGGCTACTTGTCCTTCAGGCAAATCTTCTAACTCCCAGGTTTTATTTTTAATAAGTGAATCGTACTCAATCTGCATTGATTTCTTCCATTCTCCAGCATACGGACCGTTTATGGCTTCTTCAACGTTTTCCGGTGTTTCAATTTCACATCTACCCACAGCATGTAGTTCGTTATATAATTTCCTTGGACGTCCTCTGGAACCATCGCGCAGAATTCTGGGTCTACCCCGCCCTATTCTAGCGATTGGTTGTTCAATTATATTTTGATGAAAATCTTCTTGCTGAACTCCTTCTTGATGGATAGCTTCTTGATGAACAGCTTCTTGGTGAACAGCTTCTTCACGGATACGTTGTTGAAAATCATTTGATTGTTGTGGAAACTCAGGTTCGTTGTAGACGATAGTTAAATCTTCTTCATTTGCATGACCTTCGTCATCCTTCTCTACTTCGCCTTCATTCTCCACCGCATTTGCACCATCATCACCACATACAAGAACTTCAGTACCATTATTGCATTCTTCATCTCGATCAAAAGTATTTTCCAAAAATACAACGTCTCTACCTATGATTACTTTTCGATTGTTAGGGTTGTACAGACGGTAGGCTTTACTCTGCTCGCTATAACCAATCATCACACACTCGGTACCCTTTGGAGAAAATTTCTTTGTTGATGTCTTATCAAGCACAACAGCCTTAGATCCAAATATCTTGAAATGACTCACAGATGGTTTAAACCCGTTCAACACTTCAAACGGAGTTTTATCACGAAGAATTTTTGTCGTAGTACGATTTCGGATATATGTTGATGTTCTTACCGCTTCGGCCCAAAACGATTCTGATAAACCGGAATGTATGAGCATGGTCCTGGCCATCTCGACCAACGTACGGTTTGCCCGTTCAGCGATACCGTTTTGCTGCGGCGTATACGGTACCGTTAATTGTCTCTTAATTCCGTGCTCACGTAAAAATGCATCAAAGTCTTTATTAACGTACTCGCGACCGTTATCCGTTCTTATGCATTTTATCTTCTTACCCGTTTGTTTCTCGACTTCAGCTTTATAGTCTTTAAAAGCTTGAAACACTTCGTCTTTTGTTTTCAGAAAATAAACCGTCATATATCTCGAGTAATCGTCTATAAAGGTTACGAAAAATCTTGAACCACCGAAAGAAACTTTACTTATCGGGCCGCACACGTCGCTGTGAATTATTTGCAAAAGTTCATCTGAACGATTTTCCGACGATTGAGGAAACGGTTTAACACATATTTTACCTTTAGCGCAGAAATCGTTTTCTTTGAACGCTTCCAAAACACAATTATTGTCCTCGTTAATTATCTTTACGTAATTGTCTTTAAAAATTACACTCATTCCACCATCTGTTGCTCTCCCGACAGAAATAAAATTATGAGGAATTGATGTGACATGCAAAACGTTTTTCAATGTTACTTTAACACCATCAACATCTACGTCGCCGCGACCAATTGCTTTCACATACATGTTATTCTGTAACAAAACTCTCTCTTCACATTCTTCATACGTAACGCTCGTATATTTTTTTTGGGCAAAAACAGTACATTTCACTGAATTTTTTTAAAAAAGCAGTACATCGATTTGGAAAAACAGTACTTTTCGCAGTACATATTTACATAGCATATATATTTTATTCAATATGTAAAAAAAATTAACAATCATTTCCAGAATCAACTTTTGAGGTTGTTTTGTATTTGCCGTTTGAAGCAATTTGAATAAGCAATGCCGGCTTCGTTTTGAGGTAATTGTAGAAATCGACGCATTTGTACTTCATATTACATTTGACGGTCAGAATCGGCTTCAATGTTTGCACATCTTATCGGGTTTAGTCTGACGACCAAGTTTTGTTCACTCCAGAGAAATTCGCTCCACTGAGGCTGACGATCGTGGCCATTTCTTTGAATTCGCAATCATCGAAACAGTGCAATGGAGGGAAGGCCATTGAATAGTTTTGTCGCTCGTTTTTGATATATCTAAATTGGGTGTGCAAATATACCGCATTTTCATTGGCATTGTACAAATTGTATTCCCTTAATTTGTTCATAACGGCTTCGACTTCATTCCATTAGTATAAAAGCATTCAAATCAAAGCAGGCAAAATTACCGAAAAAATCAGTGCGTAAAGCAGCCATCTCAATCGAATTGTATCCATTGTCAATAAGTTTTTGCTTTTCTGCTACTACAGCTGGGAATAAAAAATCATCCTCTTGACGCATTTTTAGTGTTTCTTCGAGCTTATTTTTGAAGTAAACAATATTATTGCATGAATTCGCTGTTCGCCGTTTATATTTCTATTATGTATCGAAAAACAGTACTTTGAGGGAGAAAAGCAGTACGCAGTTTTTGATGTCGAAAAACAGTACTGTACTGCGAAAAACAGTACAGATACGAGCCTTATTCATACGACGTAAACAACTCACGCATACAGCAAAAATGGCTAGTTGCGCCACTGTCGATGCACCAACTATTCTTATTACTACCATTGTTGTTGTTGTTGTTGTTAAAAGCCATAAGCTGTGTCATAAAACAGGAGTTTCTCTCTGTTCTCTTTGGTAGTTTGCACTTAGCAGCGAAATGTCCTGGTTGACCACAGTTATAACATTTTTTGTTGATCGGCTCGCAGCTTTTGTTTTTGTTCCTTTCTCCACGATTGTCATTGTATTTTCTTTGATGTTTTTTATCGGTTTTTGTCTGCATCAGCGTTTCTGCTGCACCACTTCCGGTTGCTGCATTTTCATTTTCATTTTGTCTTGCTCCTTCTTCTAACAACTTTACTTTTAACAAAGTAAGCGAAGGCAAGTTGTCCCTCGACTCAATTGCAACAACAAAGTTCTCGAAACTTTTTGGTAGGCTTGACAATAACAAAATAACTAATATTTCGTCAGGCAATAGAACTTCAACTTCACATAAATTCTCCATTGTACTGAGAAAGTCATTGACGTGATCAACAATTTTACCACCTTCGGGCATTTTCATGTACAATAATCTTTTAAACAGCATAATTTTTCTCGCCGGTCCTTTAGGTTGGTGTATTTCCTTTAATTTGTTCCACGCTTGCGCTGCTGTTGTACACGACTTTAGATGATTCAGTTGTGTAGGTCTCACACAGAGAAATATTGAAGCCAATGCTTTTTCATCTTTTGTTTCATACGCAGCAGCTCCTGTCCCTTCAGGTTTCACCTCTCTTCCACACGTAACTCCCCATAGGTCAGCATGTATCAACACACTTTTCATTTGTATACACCAAGTCAAATAATTTTTGTCGTCGAGTTTGTCAATTTGCATTATATTCATATTGAATATTTTTCTTTTCCTTTATATTTCACACAGAAATTTCTTTGCAATAATTCACACAGAATTTATTATCACACAGTCTCACATGCAGTTATGGCTGTCTGGGCCCATAACCTGTTAAATGTTTAAAGGAAAAGACACAATTTGCAGAGTTCTAATATAATATTTATTAAGGAGTTTTCAGTTGCGCGGTCAGATAAAAACTAAATATGTATGTATCATAGTAAAACAAATGAACATAAGAGAAACGAAAAAAGGGAATTCAAAGCTTGCTATGTTATGAGAAGGGTTGTGATATATAATTCATAAATTGTGTTGCCACATTTTCAACAGTATTATTAATATTTGTAATATTTTTAAAATTTTCAATATTTTTAATATTTTTAATATTTTTAATATTTTTAATATTTTTAATATTTTTAAAATTTTTAAAATTTTTCAATATAATCCAATGATTTTGATATTTTTTATATTTGTAAAAGCTTAAATATTTTTAATTTTTTAATATTTTTGATATTAAAAATATTAAAGACATAAAATATATTTTATATATTAAATATTTTAAAAATATTTGTACGGCACCACGGGCACCACCGAAATAACCCCCAATGAAATAAACCCTAAGCCAAGAAATGAAATAAGCCCCAAAACCAAATAAAATAATTCCCAAGAATAAAAATGAAATTTACAAGAGTTGCGTGAAATTTTTATAATTTTTTCTATTTGTTTATTTGTAATATTTTTGCTATATGAAATTTTGAATTGTGAATTTTCTGAAAGTTTTGAACATTGTAAATATTAAAATGTGTGGATATTTGGAATAACAATTCATCGAAGAAGATATCGCATTTGCAATATTTTCAAAAATTTTTTTCTTTTGACTAAATAAAATTTAAATTATTTTATTATAAACAAAAATTTTCCGTATTTGAATTAAACCAGAATATCTTTAACTTTTTTTTGATATTTTTATATTTTGTCTTTTTTTATATTTAAATTTTTTTTTATTTTTAATATTTTTAATATATTCAATATTTTTAATATTATTAATATTTTTAATGTTTTTATATTTTTTCATATTTTTAACATTTTTAATATTTTAAATATTTGTAATATTTTTAATATTTTTAATATTTTTAATATTTTTAATATTTTTAATATTTTTAATATTTTTAATATTTTTAATATTTTTAATATTTTTAATATTTTTAATATTTTTAATATTTTTAATATTTTTAATATTTTTAATATTATTAATACTTGTAACATTTTTAAAATTTTTAATATTTTTAAAATTTTAAAAATTTGTAATATTTTTCAATATTTTTAATATTTCTAATGATTTCGATATTTTTTATGGCTGAAGTGCAGAACATGGGGCGGGAGCCCGATTATAAAAAAATATGTCATTGTCTTCGTCTTGTTTCCCAAACATCGGAATGGTAGGTCAAAGTTGGCGCTCAGGCCCATGGGGCCCGGGAAAGATATGAAAGATATTTTCGAGATGAATCCAACGATGTTATATTTAGGTTTCTACGGGTCTCCTGGACCGAGTTAGAGTTAGATTTGAATTTCCGGGATATACCAAAAAAAAAAATATTTTTAAAAAAATCGCGCGATTTTTGCCTACGGCGTTTTTACGCTCAACGTATCCATTTTTACTCTATTTACAAAAAAAATATTTTTCCCGGAATATACCAAAAAGAAAATTTTGCCTGCGGCGCTACTGCAACCATCTCAACCGTTACAACTCTAATTTAAAAAACAAATAATATTTTAAAGGGATATATCAAAAAAAAAATTATATAATTACAATACATAGTTTTTTTTTTCTAAATATTTTTCAAATTTTTTTCACTTTTAACCTTTTTTAATCAATTTTCTTCTTTCATTTATTTTTCTTTAGACTTTTTCTAGAATTTTTTTAAATATTTCTTGAAATTTTCCTTTAAAAACCATAAAAAATTCAAAAAAATTTAAAATTTTCACACACTTTTGATGACCGTTTATTTTTCTATGGAATTTTTACATTCATTTCCTTAAATTATTCTAATTTTCCATGATTTTCCCCCATTTATTTAAATTTTTTACGGGGTTTTTCATAAAAAATTATTTTTTTATAAAAAAATCGCGCGGTTTTTAGATTTTATATTTTTTTTAAGCATTTTTCAAATTATTTCCTTAAATTGTTCTAACTTTTTCCATGATTTTTTCACATTTTTTAAAATTTTTATTGGTTTATCCCGGATATTTAAATGGATCTAACTCGGTCCAGGAGACCCCCACACATGGGGGTCATCATAGAACCCAAGCTTATTTTAAGTTTTTATGTCAAAGTAAGCATATAGTTTTTTTTTGATTATTTTTAAGATTTTTAATAGTTTTGAAGTTTTTAATATTTGTGATGCTTTTGATATTTTTATTATTTGCGACATTTTCGATATTTTTAATATTTGTTAGATTTGTAATATTCGTAATATTTGTAATATCTGTAATATTTGTAATATTTATATTTTTAAATATTTTAAATATTTTGATATTTTTAAAATTTTTTTAAATATTTTAAATGCTTCTAATATTTTAATGCTTTTAGTCTTCTTAATATTTTCAATCTTTTTTTATGTTTTAAATAGAATAGCTTTATTGCTTTTTAATTTTCAAAATATTTTTAATGTTTGTAATATTTTTGCTATATAAATTTTAAATTTTGAATATTCTGAAAATTTTCTGGTGGGTTTTTCTATTTGATCAAAATAAATTTAAATTTTTTTCATTAAAAAAAATATCCAGTATTGGAATATTTATAATATTCTCAACTTTTTTGATATTTAACATATTATTATTGTGTTTAATTTTTGATATATATTATATATAATATATTGATATTTTCAATATTTCAAATCGCCTTAGCTTTTTGCAATATCCCGTAGATATATATTTCGAAAAACAACATAAGTATAGTTCGAACTTTTTCTAAAATTTAATAAAAATACCCACTTTGCCACTAATGCGTCTTTAAACCGTCCATAATTACTTAATTTCTATGATCTTCATGTTTCTCTCTCGTTGGGATTTAAAAATGATGTCAAATTACCCAAAATTTCTAAAATATTACTTCACCTTATGTGTCTTTTGTGCTGTCACCCAAAAATTTCCTAATTATCATTAACTATTTTCGTAAATAGAAATATGAAATATTTCATACCTACTTTATGGCTATTTTTATTAAGGCCTCTTCTGGTTTTGGTCGATTTTTAGTTTCTAATTTATTTGTTTTTGGCACAACTAAAATACGCAAAATATAAATTGAGCAAAGTGGGGAGCAAAGCACATGGCAAAAAACAATCTAAAAGATTTGAAAAAAAATATATTTGTTAACATAAGAAAAGTGAGTATATTCTGTTCTCTAGAACAGATATTGCTTGGCTGGTTCGATAGACCCACACATTTAAACATGCTACAGCAATTCTCCCTCCCAACTACAACCACACCATTGCCAAATGACGCGCCTTAGAAATAACGCACTTGTTCCATTCTCTTCACATTTTCTAAACGTGAACCATCATCGGCAACATCAGCGACATTAGAGGCTGTACGAGGCTGCCTCCCAGCCTATACAACACAACATCATCATCGTGTCGGTCCACTCACGCACACATTTGCCTAAATAGTTGCGTGTGCGATAATTTGCTCCGATATCTGAGTAAGAGTGTGCGTTGTACGTTGTTTTAGCGCATCAAATGTACAAGAGGTTCGTTGACTCATCATGCTCATCATCAACGCACAACACGCCGCCATGACGAATATTTGTGGCGATGGCAGCAGCAACCGATTGTATTCAGACATTTGATTGTTTTCATTACAAAACTGTTTCTTTTCTTGTATTTGATCTAAATAGAAAATTCACAGTGATTGTTTCTTTCTTTTTTACTCATTTTCGATTTTAAATCTAATTTAATTGAAATTTTCAATTTAGATTTGATCGTAACGCTAACGGTTGGTTTGAAGTAAAAAGTTTTCTATACAAAAACAGAACAATTATTCACAGACAGGCGAACTTTGATTAATTGACCTCGACATTGTTTTGTTTTTTTTTTTTTTGTTTTGTTTGCTGTTATTTTAGGGATCAGTTAGAATTAGATTTTGCTAATTAAAGACAAAAATTGTTTTCAAAGAAAAGTTCGATTTTTTTTGCTGTTTTGTTTTGAGAACATTGACGAAAATGGTCTGAATTGATTTCATTCGTTACTAGTTAAAATTATTGTAGAGAAGTTTTTAAAATTATTTTAAACTTAGATGACATAAGCGAACGGGACATGTATAGGCAACATGTTGCGCTTTGGTGATGAGTATTATTAATGAGAGATTTATTTGATTAACAGAATGCGATAAATAAAGAACTGTTAATTTTTCAATTGGGGTGCAAGATATGGACAGGTAATGGCCATGATAACACACGGGTGCAATAGGGCTATGCCAAAGACGACACATCCAAATAATGGGAAGAAAGCTCTATACTGGTATAATAATAATAATGCAGATATTAGGCGGAAATGCGAAGAAAATCTGAACAGAGGCAAGAAAATCTTTTTTTTTGATACCATATTTACTAGAATATTGAGAAGATTCCAAAAGGCAAATATGGCTGGATAGTACACACGCAAAGAAAACCAACAACCGAAAATTACCTTGCAGTTTTCGAAAGGAGAGCGCACGCAAAAGAGGACGCCCGTAAACGACCTGGAGAAAAAGAGAGCCAACCAAATTATTTAGCGAATTATGTACAGTAGCGAAAAGTAGAAATACGTGGAAACTTTTGGTTCAATATATTTGTGAATAGATTAAGTTCATAAATATTTTGTTAAACTCTACGGTGATATATTGACAATGGTTATAAATTCGTAGTGTAATGACAATGAAGAGAATTGTGATAGATCTATTTCGGACCAGCGAAATCAGGGCTGATCGTGGCATGATTGTTGGAACATGCAACTGTCATGCGGGTGACCACAGTTCGATTCGTATCTCAGACAGCTTAATTTTTTGCATCGGCGGTCCTCTCGATGTTGTCGACAGCAACTCTCGCAGTAGTGTTAAGACTAACTTCGTCGTTAAACTGTTGGTCCCGTTGTGTGAGTTTAAAAATAGAGACGTGTTATTTCACAATAATGCGACAATATCTTCCTATTCTCATTCATGAGATGTTAAGGGGAAATAAGTAAGTAGTAGGCATGGAGTAATGGACTGCAGTCGCAAAATACCGAACAGATCGAAAGATATAATAAATCATATCTTGCCGATGCTTCAGGTCCTGTGGTGCAAAGAACACAAAGCGGAAGCCTTTACGCAGGTCAATAGATGTTGATTATGTATGTGTTCTAGTTGTTCTTGGGTCGAACACGGCTTCTTGGCACTTGAGGCTTCCACACTATCCATCCATTCCATCCTTGTAACCGATACACCTCAATTTCCTGCGTTTAACTAACTTTGTATGGTCGTTGGTTCCAGAGATCCGTTTTGATGATGGTGCTGAGCTATAATATCCCACATATGACTCTGAGGCAGATCAATAGATATAATGAATCCGATCCTGCTGATGCAGCAGGTCCTGTGGTGCAAAGGACACAAAGCGGGGATCTGGACGCAGGTCAATAGTGGTTGATTGCGTATATGGCTTAATTTTTTGCCATTAGCCCTTTTGGGAGAATATGGCTTCCACAAAGCATCTCCATATTATTTGGTTTGCTGCTGCTATTTTCGCGTCTTTCCACGTAAGATTACACTGTTTTAGCTCTGTGGCTTCTTGAGCCTTGAGGATTCCAATCTAGTGTCATTCCTGTAATACTATCTGGCTTGTTCCTGATTATATGGCCGATTCACCTTCATTGTCTGTGTTTAATTTGCTGCAGTGTGGGTTTCTTGTTGGTTAGGTTCCATAGATCCGTTTTGATTATGGTGTTGAACCAAAATATCTCATATATGACCCTGAGGCAGATCGATAGATATAATAAATCCGATCTGGCCGATGAAGCAGGCCCTGTGGTGCAAAGAACACAAAGTGGGAGCCTGAACGCTGATCAATAGAGGTTGATTGCGTATAAAAACTCATTTTTCCCACTCTATCCATCTATTCCGTCCTAGTAAGTAATATCAGGCTCTTTCCTGATGTGTTCTTCTTCAGAATGGATTCCTCGTTGGTTTAGTTCTAGTGATCCGTATTGATGATGGTCTTGAACCAGAATAGCCTGCATATGACTCTGATGCACTTTTTGATGAATACGTGTAGTTTATTCGTGACTGTGACCGAAACTAGCCTAGTTTTGCTTCCGTACAACAGAGACAGACTTTACCTCATGATTAAATATTCTGAGTTTCGTTCGTCTGGATATACGCGAGCTTCTCCACACTGATGCTTCACTCGTTTTGTCGATGTTGTAGCAGCTGGAGGAAATAACTGGGGTGATAATTCTTTATACAAATTTTCACTTAATCGACACTTGCGCGGTCATGTAATCCAATTACACTGTTGTAGTTTTTGACAAGAAATTTTGTTACCTTGGGTTCTATGATGACCCCCTCTGTGCGGGTGCTCAAATTAATGATATCTTCGTGACGAATCCAAAGTAATCTGCGGGGGGGTGTTGGACCCTAGGGAGCCCAAAAAAGGGTCAACATAGAATCAAAGGGGACCATCTCCCAGGTCTCCATTACGTGGTACAGACTTTTTGGGTGTACCGATCAACTGAATAGGCCTGCCTCTACCTGATGCAAATTACTAGAACGCTGATAAATTTTTCGACTTCAACAGTGTTATCATACGATCATTTGCCAAATCTTTTTTAGTCATTTTTAGATAATAAGGTTTGTGTCAAGGAATTATAAAATGTTATTGTTAGTTTTAATCGCCAAATTCCTCCAAGAGATGGCGCCAGCCGATTTTTTTGGTTTATTTGCGATGATGATAATTAATTTTTTCAATATGGTAGTCTGAATTTTTAGTGAAAGCATCTATGATGAGTTATTGTCTGAATCGAGAATTTTAAAAAAATTTACATCGATGTTGATTTTGACCAATGCCCCGGCGAAGAATTGAACCCGGCACCTAGGGATTGCTAATTTACGTCGCTTGCACTGACAAATCTGCGCCGCCATTTGTTGTCACTATTATTCCCAAATAATGTAAGCTATCTACGTATTCATCTGGTTAGCCTTGTAGCATCCCATCAAACCAAAAGATCCGACGTGTCGGACACCAGATATTTCTCTTAGATTTCATCAGAAAATTTGCCGAAAACGAACGATATTGTCTTAAATGCCTTCAGAAATAATACCGTGTTTTTCCGCACACTTTTCAGAATTTTTTCCACCAAGTCTGCACGTTCTCTGAATTTTATAAACATTAAACGATTTCGTCTGCACATTCTCGACAGAGAGTTTTTTGTTCTTCTTCTTCCCACAAAAACCTGTCGCTAGAGCATTTTTCAAAAGTCCCTTCGAAATTTCCCTCAGATATCTGACCGAAAATTCCGCACAAGTTTCCGAATTTCCCCAGACATTTCGGTCCAAATTCTTGTCAACCTATGCGACAGAATGCTGAAAGACAGCGGCAACTTGTGCAGACTTTTTGTCAGACATCTGACCGAATTCGGAGAAAATGGTTTGCTGGGATGATATATGTATATCTCAAGTTCAATATTACGCGCTAATTTTCCTAGATCTACTAGTTTCGCTAACATGTTGTAGAATTTATGCGAGAGTTGACAAATATCATCCGCATAATCTAAATTATCGAGTTGCAGTTAGAGACTGTATGTAAGTTCTCTTATCTCTTAACAGACCTCGGTCTTGACATCATCCAGCACAATCATAAACAGTTGATGTGACAAAGGGCCTCTTTGTTTTACTCCCGCTTTAGTATGAAATGTTTGGCTGATGCTCTTGTTGTGAAGAACTGCGAGTTCTACTTCCTCGTACATAGTTCTAATGATACGAATTATATTTTCAGGTACTACTTTTCTACTCAATACTCTCAATATGGCAGTCCGTCTGTTGGTATTGAAGGCATTGTGGAAGCCTATAAACAGTAGATACAGAGAGTACACCATTCTATGATTTGCTCCATTATAATGCGTAAAGTATTGGCCACAGATTGTTCTCTTTTATTTTGTAGTCTTCCCTGTATTGTAGCTGTCATGATCTTGTATGTGGCCTCTTGGGAACACCATAAAGAAATTCCAAAGCGGTTCCACGGTGAAATACTTCCCAGAGGGGATATAAAAAGGATATTTAGTCGTTATAGCATATCTTCTGAGAGTCTGGCACCAGAAGAATGCAATTTATAGCTAGAAGTTTAAGTGCGCCACCTATGGCACATTAATTGTACTAAATATGTTGTTCAAAAACTGTATTGTATCAAAAGTACTTTGATAAGCGTGGAAAGATCGTACTTGCAATTAGTTTTCAACATTACAGATAAATAACCAAAATTTGTAATAATTTTCATAGTTAAAATATTTTTCTTATTTTAGATAATTTGCCAAATGTTCCAAATTTGCCTCTGCTCCAAATTGAAATATTTACTAAACCCACTGTCATGCAGTCAACTATGTCAGCTATTTAACACAAATTCTTTTAGTTAATCAAAAACAACAGAAATATTATTTTAGTGTCATTACATTTCTATTTATGACTGTTTGCAATCAAAAAGAAGACAAAAAAAAAACACCACAAAATTACATGCAGTGAAATAAAAAGAAAAACACTTGAAAGTTGTTCCTCTTTTGCCATTCCATTCACTTTTAGAATGTGGGTGAGGTGGCGACGTTGCAGTACATGAGAGAGCCCCAATATACTTTTCCCTGGAAAGCAGAAAATCTATACACAACAATCATTTATTTTACGTTGTTTTGCCGCTCAAAACAATAATAACATAAGTCATAATTTTAAATGGCCATTACTGAACTAGACCAGAGTACAAAACTACAGCAACAACAGCGGAGAAAAAAACAACAAAACACAAACCTCGATTTAGGACCCAATTTCAATTTCCTAAGGATACATTTGCATATCGTTTTGCGCGTCCGTCCGTCCGTCCGCCCGTTGCCTTAGATTTCATGCAATTGCAGAGAGACACGGGGGTTCATACTCAGGGTGATTTTTGTATTTGGTTCGTCTCAACTTCAGCTCATATTTATGTTGATTAGTCACGAATTTTGTACACAGAATTTCTGTTTGAGAAAAAAACACAAAAATCGCTCAGTCACTCCAACAATTGGTTAAACTTTCAAAGAACTTGAAAAATCGTGCTTTACACCAAAAACGAATGAAATTTAAGTAACAAAAAAAACTATACTGAAAATTCAATTGAAGTTGGAGTTTTAGGTGTGGTTTCTTTAAGTTTCGATTTATTGAAAATCTGCCCCTAAAACAACATGAACAACTAGACATTTACAAAGAGAAAGGAATATAGTGCAAAGGAAATATGGCATTGCAAGGTAATTTTTCCTCAAATACCTTTGTAACTGCAGCTGCTACAGGTTGAAGGGTTAACGTGGGCTTGTCAAGGTGTTTGAAACATGTGACCAACAAGAGAGTGCACACATCACCTGGCCAAGGTGTGTGTGTGTGTTGTTTGTTATTGGTGTGACTGCAAACGTTGCGAATCAATTCCAAAATTCAGTGGTCAGAATATTAAATTGAGCAAACGACCTTTTGAAATAAACATGTGCAAATTCGGCATAGTCAGAACTGAACAAAGTACATTTGCTTACGATGCAAGAGTTGGTTGTGAAAATCGGGGATATACAAATTGCGTCTCAGAGGTTGGTGGGTGGAAATAACAAACGTCATGAAAGGTCGACAACAAAGCTTATACCGAACATTAGGAAATGGCTGTATCGACGATGTGGAGAGATGAACCAGTACCTCATACAGATGTTATCATGGTTACTTTAGGAGGTACCTGGACGGAATACGCAAATTATCTGTACATCGACTGGTCCATCGCCAGCATCTGTCACATGAAGTGGAAACGATATCTGCTGACAACATTGTCGATGTTATGATAGCCAACGGAAAAAAATTAAATGCTGTCGGCAATTACACTGAGCAGATCCTTAGTTGCTAAAATTTTGATCTGGTCGTCGAAGGTTCCTGAAGTGCAGAGAAAAAGGGGTGCCTGGACGTAGGTCAATCGAAGATGATGACATACAAGGCTACATGGGACTCAACTAGAAGTATTGCGATAGCGGTTCCGAGGTGAAATACTTTACAAATTAGAGATAAGATAGTCGGTGATATATTGTTTTCCCTAGTATGACAAAGCATTCTCTCTCAAAGAGATCTTAGAGTAGCAGAAAAATGTAATGCCAGTGCGGTAGAATGGGGCATGAAATCGACGAAGTAAAAATGCAGACGGATTGTTACTCTGCTTTATACAGCTGGATACAGTAGGAAAGCTGTTTGAAAGGCTCCTGGAACCCAGACTAGGAGAGGCCATAAATTATCGACGTATTCGAAGCCGCACAACAAAAGAACCATTTTAGTAGACCACTGATACTAGGGGTCGGCCGTGGCATGATAGTTAGAACACGCGACTACCAAGCGAGAGATCCATGGTTCGATTCCTGTCTCCAGTCATCTACACTTTTCTATCGCAGTATAGTGTCGAGTCAATCGGCATGTCTAGTAAAAGCTTTTCGACAGTAACGTTCGTATTCGTCGATTAACAAGTAGGTGCCATTAGTTGTGAATCTAAAAACAGAATGCGTTTTAATACAAAACAACGTGAGAAGCTATCCAAACCTCATTCATGAGGTGTAAATGGAATTTTTTTTTCTGATTCTATTGACCAAAACGCTTTCAATAGCTTTAGATGGCCGGACGTACTCCGAAAATTGGAGATGGAATTTGCTGAGAATCTGCTGAGAATCGTGAAAATTACTTAAACGACAGAGGTCTGTTATATAACACAACTGAAAGACAGAGAATAATACAAGTGACGCCGGGTCAATTCTCGGACCGAACTTATGGTGGACTTTGCTGACGACATAGCAGCTGTAGTTAGCGCTCGAGACACATAGGAGGCAAAACGCATACACCGACTAGTAATGATTAGAACCAGTACATGGTTTTCTACTGGCCACACAGAATACCGAGTAGTTTTCATTTGCCGATGAAAACTTTGATGTTAGAAAAATTTCCTTAAAGACGAAAGGTTGTATGAACTTTGTGGGAGTATGACATGATTGTAAACTGACGTACTCTAACCAGATTAAGAACGAGGCAAGTAGGGCCGCGAGGACAACAGTGCAACTAAGCCGCAAACGTAGGTTGGCCACTACAATCGAAGCAAAGGCTATTGATTAAAACCAGCAACATCATTATTCTCTATGTAAGATGAGGCAAACATCTTACATGCAGTTCAGCGAACAGCCGGCTTAAGGATAACTTCGGCAAATCGCACAGATTCGGCTGCCGCTGCTCTCTTTATTTCAGGTACAATCCCAATATATTTGAAAATACAGGAGAGAAGGAAAATACGGCAGATGAAGCAAACTAACGCAATCAAATAAGGCGAAGGAGAAGAGATAAGGCAAGATACTCTACATGCTTGGCAGGCTAGATGGTCCCCAGAAAGCAAGAGGCAGATAAACGGCCAAACTGGTTCCAATTCTAGGAAACTAGTTGAAAGAAATCCGGAGAGAAGCAGATTATTACATGACCCAGATGCTGAGTGGACACTGATACTTCCAGAAGTATCTTTAGGGCAAGTGTCGCACGCCGTAGGACGAAATTGAAGCAGAAGAGGACGAAATTGACTATGACATACATTTTTGGAATGTACTCCATGGGTCTAATAACGGCGAGAACTGGAAAATGTGACAGGACCAATAATGGTAACAAATCTTACCGATCTGATGATGCGAGATGAAGACAACTGGCGAGCAATAAAACGGTACTCCGAAGATATACCTGCGTTTGCAAAACCTAGATCTGGATACAGCAAACTGAACACTACGAAACGCGCGGAGACCAAGACGCAGGTCATGACGAAGACGAAGACTGATTCAGCCAACAAGAAACCACACTGAAGTAATGAAAGAGGATTACTGAGGCTAGAAGCAGCACACCGCAAGCGGCTTTGGATGTGTTCCTGGACCTTTCGCCCCTGGACTTGTACGCCAAGGCTATTGCAGCGCGAGGGGCTATCAGACTGAGGGAAGCTTGCTATTGGCATCGATCCATACATAGTCATGCGAAGATTCTCCGGCTTTTGGGTAATAGCGTTTCTTATACTGATTTTTTGCAGAAATGTGTGGATTCCGGAAAGAATAATGGAATAATGGCGGCACTACTTATAGTGACTCCATTTCTGTCTTTTCTGATGATTCAAAGTGGAACAGGGCCTGCGGCTAAGCCTCTCCTGCAGGGCATAATGAATGCAGTGTTTTTCTGGGTAAGGTACTGGCAATTCACAAAGCCGCGGAGGTTATTATGCGATATGGAATTGAGATTAGCAGACGGATAAACATCTGTATAGATAGCCAGGCTGCAATAAAAGCAATTAATCTACATTGTGTAAATCGAAGTTGGTGAAGAACTGTAAGGAGAAGTTGGGTGAACTACATCCTCTGGGTGTCAACATCCGTTGCATTGCTTGTAATGAATCTGCAGACCTATTGGCCAGACTCATGACTCTCTGGAAGATGTTCACCCGCTCAGAGGAGAATTGAATGTGGACAACATCTCCAGAAGCGACTGTATAACTGCTGGCCCGAAATACAGCAGATCCTGATTGGCGTACTTGGTTAGCCTGTGCAGGAGTGACTTGAGACTGTGAAATGTGAAATTCTAACTAGCCATTGCAATATCAGGCGCCTGGCTGGCAAATGGGATACATTCATACCTGACTACTGTCGTATGTGTGAGGACAAGGAGAAGTCTGAGACAATGGAACATCTTCTTCGTAGCTGTCAAACTCTAGACCTTAGAAGGCTAAGATAATTAGGGGAAAGTTAAAGAGAACACCTAGTCTCCGAGTAGGCGATTTAATATGTTTCATGTGGTGCCTTCCATGGCTAACTGGGTCAAGAAAACGATTGGTATTCCCGGCACCTTCTACGGCTAACTGGGTCAAGGTAACGATTGGTATTCCCACGATGTTCTCTTCCTCCTCTACCCTCTCTCTCCTTTTGTCAACAACCCTTTTCTATTACATTTTTCTAACGGACAATCACAATGGATCAGCAGATCTCGGTGTGTAGTGTGATCTGATTTTTACCAGATTACACGTGTCCACAACCTAACCTAATGCAAACGCGGTTCCGAGTTAGTCTAAATTCCAGGATGGAGACAAGGGGGTTTTTTAGTCGGTAGGCCAAACCGGAGAGCCTTACTTATCACGACTTGCGACGGCCCATCCAGAATGAAAAATTAATTTTTACCACCATAACCGTAATAAATATATATATATGTATGTATGTATATATATGTATATTAAATTTTTTATTAATTGTAATAATTTTAAAATGTATTTTGATGTTTTGAATATATTTTTTAAACTTAATATTTGAAATATTTTATAAATATTTTCAATATTTGCCACGATTTCAATTGAAAAAATATTTTCAATATTTTTATGTTTCCAAAATTTTTCATATATATTTAATATTGTGTACTTCTTTAGTGCGCTGTGCATGTGCATTCAAACGTAGAGTATCACAACACCTTCCTTACCGTCTGCCACACCCAACACTCTCTTTGCTAGTCAGTGTTGCTCCTTCTTTAAGCTGCATTAACAATGAACTTAAGTACATTTTGCCAGCAAAAAACTAAACTACTTAGTTTTTTCCACTCTACTTAAGTCAAAGTAATTTTTTCTACCGCTTAAAGTCTGGACTTTTATTGGTTCATTTAATGACAACAATTGAACACTGAGAGAGGGACTGGGGGAGAAAATAAAGGCAGCAATGACAAACAGCCGACAGTAAAACAAGTTGTTAACCAAAAACTGTAACAAGATAATAAAGTTTTCAAAACATGACTAACAACAAAAGTAGTAAGAGAACAAAAAAAAATAACAAAATTTAAAATAAAAAAAGCAGCAGAAAAAATGGAAAACTTCAATAAAACAAACATTTTTATTATTCATTGGACTAGAAGTAGCAAAAAAAATGCTTTAACCACGACGACTCGCCCAAAGTTGCATTCATTTGAAGGTTACTGTTGTTGCAGTTAGTTAAATAATTTATAAAACAAAAGAAAATAAACTATAATTTGAGGCATTGGCCAAAAGAAAGACCTAATGCAACAATGTTGCATTACCATAGAAAGAAAGCATTTGCTGTAATGTTTTCCTTAAGGCTGTACGACTACAAGCAGGCGACTAACAGTATTCGAATTTCAGTAAAACAACAAAAACATCAAAATTACACAAGTGCTGCTAGTGTCATGTCAGGTCAATTTGGTGCAAAACATTGTCTTTTTGTACATACCCGCGTTGCCAATGGAGTTTGACACCATATAGCCACCAACGTCGACGCCGTCACTTCGTCGCAATGCATAAATCTCTAGACTAAGCATGATTTCTTCTTTTATCACAACATCATGAATAAACATTACAAATGTTTGCTAAGATATTCAAGTAATATTTCTTTTGTTGCTGCTGCATCTGCTGCTGTTGCTGAAGTTGTCTCGTCTGTATTTTTCGCCACCCCAAAGTGAAAAATAAAACTCGGCGACAACACTTTTAAAAACTAATTTCCCATGAATGTGGTGGTGGTGGCTCCTTGGCAAAACAACAACAACAGCAACAAATACCCCAACGCAAAGACGACTTCAGCGAGCGCATCATCGACATCAATTTTAGCTATTTAAAGTCAACAATATGCAAAAATTATGGTGACGATGAATGATCAACTCTACTTCGCCAGCAGGCGAATAGATTTGCATTAACTTTAACAGCAACAACTCATTGGCTGAGGCGTTGTGTGCGGGGAAGCTAAGGAAAAACCGGGTTTTCTATATAAGGATTTTTAGAATTGTACAAAAATTAACAATTTCTAAATTAAATATTAAAAATTAAATATTAAAAATTAAATATTAAAAATTAAAAATTAAAAATTAAAAATTAAAAATTACAAATTAAAAATTAAAAATTAAAAATTAAAAATTAAAAATTAAAAATTAAAAATTAAAAATTAAAAATTAAAAATTAAAAATTAAAAATTAAAAATTAAAAATAAAAAATTAGAAATTAAAAATTAAAAATTAAAAATTAAAAATTAAAAATTAAAAATTAAAAATTAAAAATTAAAAATTAAAAATTAAAAATTAAAAATTAAAAATTAAAAATTAAAAATTAAAAATTAAAAATTAAAAATTAAAAATTAAAAATTAAAAATTAAAAATTAAAAATTAAAAATTAAAAATTAAAAATTAAAAATTAAAAATTAAAAATTAAAAATTAAAAGTTAAAAATTAAAAATTAAAAATTAAAAATTAAAAGTTAAAAATTAAAAATTAAAAATTAAAAATTAAAAATTAAAAATTAAAAAATAAAATTAAAAACAAAGATTAAAAACAAAGATTAAAAACTTAGAAATGAAAATCGCATAAATATACAAATAGAAAATCAAAATTTAACCGGATATTTGGTTTCGGTTTTGAGTTCTCTACTGATTACCCCATCATCTATCGTCTTGGTAGGAACAAACAAACTGCGAACTGCTACTACTACACAGTAAATGCACCATAATCGAAATTGGCATTTCTGCATACGCTCCCCGTAGGCGAGCAGATGATACCGACAGTGGTCACAAAAAGGTGCAAAAGACAGAATAATCTAGTGAAGGTAAAGTTTGTAATAAAATGTATTGAGAATGGAAGTTAAGGAGATTAAACCGACCTAAAATAATGACAGCTCCTTAAATAATTGTTGACCGACGGGCAGCAGCTTTTGTGCCTCGATACCCATAAATTATAACTCTGAGATATGAAAATACCACATAAAATCCAGATTCAAGGAATATCACGAACCGTTTAAGGTATCGTTACAACTATATAAGTCAACTTAGATAAGTTCGTCCTTTCCACCGACCGCAAGTAACATTTTTGTACAATATTTTTTCCAATGAATTAAATGTATTTTAAATATTTTAATTTATTTCAAGTTAAAGTGATGCAAACGTTTATTTCGTTGACGTTTCCTTTAGCATTTATATTTTGACTAACGCACTTTCATAAGAGTGTGTATGGTTACACCACACGAAATTTTAGGATGACTTACCTGTAAAGAAAAGAAAATACAAAATAATTAGTAACATGTTATATAGTTAGTGCTAGTAATTAGTTATGTAATAAAGTTCTTAAGACGGTAAAGAAAAGTAAACAGGGAATATATAAAGTCAATTACTCTATTGTTTCATTTGATAAATTTGAATATTTTAAATATAAATAATAATAAATTATGTCAATACCTTTCGTGGCTTATAGTACTGTACACTAAATGTACTGTAGAAGAAGAGACTGAGTGATTTGAGGGCATAAATCTGTTTTTACACCAAACACCTTTATGGCCGTCGCCACTGTCTCAACAATCAGAAAAATACCAGATTCCATTGCCAAGAAACCGCATTTACATGCAACAGATTTATGTGGATATGGTTCTGCTGTCTAATAGTTAACTTTTCTAATATTTTCAGAAATTTCAACAAATGATTGTTAAATTAATAAAAATCTATATTTTCAGGTAGATTTTTTTAACTATAATGCTATTAGTGATTTGAACTTTAGGCATTACGTATACGTTACACGGGTAGTTGTAAATAACTAATACGTACTGACGACTGCGGAAATTCTGAATTTGCTCATCATATATGTACGTATTGCCAATTAATTGTTATATTTTACAAAAAAACCTTGCCGAGCTTACTTTCTAATCACATGAAGAACATAAAATCTAATAAATTTTATTAATAATTAAGTCACTATTAAAGATCCCCCTACGCTAATTTACTAGGGCAAAGAAAAAATTAACATTGCTTTG
Organism: Muscina levida; assembly: GCA_964034835.1. Classification (NCBI taxonomy): domain Eukaryota; kingdom Metazoa; phylum Arthropoda; class Insecta; order Diptera; family Muscidae; genus Muscina; species Muscina levida. The sequence continues at coordinate 68,737,502 of OZ035883.1, forward strand.
CTACTTGTACTAATTCCAAAAATGCATATTGCCTCCTATATCCCACTGTACCATCTGATGATTACAATTTACAGTGAGTTTTATTTTTTTTCTTGTCTTTGTTTTTCTTTCTTCCCGCAAATTTTAGACATCACAACAAGTGGCAATGTGATAACATTTAACCCTTTTTGTAAACAAATTCCTCACAATGAGGGGTGCTCGGTGCTCATCATCATCATCATCCTCACCGTCTTCATCATCATAATGGCGATGATGAACGAGGCTCCTTGGGCTAAATGTGGTATATGCGATGCACTGGCTTCGTGTGGGTGAAATTATGTATGTAAGTTTCAGAGAGAGAGATATATGGAAAATAAAACAAAAACGTAATGTTAGACTTTTTTTCTTGCCTTCAAGATAATCACAGATAAAAGAGTTTTACGTATATTTAAATGTGAATAAAATTGATTATTTGCTTGAAGGCGAGAAACCAAAACAACAGCAAATGTTAAAGAAGATACCGCAACACTTTCTATTTGAAAACCACAATAATGTTGAAATGTGCTGGTAACGGTTAGCTATAACATGGGGGTTTATTTCTTCTTTTATTTCGAAATCTTGGCAAAAAACCTCATTTAATTGTAGCCAAAATCAGTATTTTCTTTTTTATTGTCGGGCTTCCCTCTCGGCATTAAGTCAAGGGTGCATCTTGATGATAATTTGTCATGACATCAAACTTATGTTCAACCAGCGAAAGATGGAGAGAGTAAGAGAAGAGGACGGGAGGAAGTTGAATGACACCTGTTGATAGTTATGTTAGTTGGCTAAGAGCACAAGGTATGGAAACGCATGCGGAGGCGTATGAAAAGGTAGCTACTTATAAGTGCAACCTAACAAAAGGGCATAAGTTGTTTAATTACTAAAACAAAACAAAAATGATAAAAGAAATTTGAATAGTCTTAAACTTTTTATATGTTCTAATACTTTTAGTGCTTTAAATATTAACAAATATTTTGAATATTTTGAATATTTTTAAGAATTTAGTATTTTTGGTATTTTAAGTTTTTTATATCAATATGTAATATTTGAAACATTTTAAATTTTATTTAACATTTTTAACATTGTGAATATTGTTAGTATCTATATATATAAAAATCAAACGGTCCACGTATGTAAACCCATCACTTGAGAACGGGTGGAGCGATTTGGCTGATTTTTTGTTCATTCGATTCCAGGATATGGTTTGTAAATAAAAATAATCTACTCCAGGTGGCGCTAGGGTGGAATTATATCGAAAATTGCATGGACCAATTCAACTGAAATTTAGATTTCATATTTGTTTCTTAATGAGATAAAATTTTATGTATAAATGGACCCGGTAGATGGCGCTGGGGTGTATTTACATCAAAATTTTAATGGATGAACCAATTTAACTGAAATTCAGAACGGGTGTTTGTTTTATTATCAGAAAAAAATTTATATACAAATGGACCCGGTAGATGGCGTTTGGGTGGATTTTTAAATGGACCAATTAAACTGAAATTTAGTATGTATATTTGTGTGATCATGAGCACAAACTTTTTGCATAAATTATAATAAAAATTTTAACGAATCAAACAATTTGACTGAAATTTAGGATGTATATTTGTTTTATTATGAGAATTTGTTTTTTTGTATAAATGGACCCGAAGTTGAGTTGGCTGGAGTTGAATTACTTCTAAAATTTTTATCGATTGTCCGATTTTACTTAAACTTAAATCGCTTGAAACAATTTGACCAAGATTTCAGTGAAAGTTTGGGATGGGTTGTAGATTGTTGTTCATGGTTCAGACAAAACACCTAAAGGTACAATCACCCAGTACAACAACGCAGAAAGTTATATGTCAGTCAACCGGCTTAAAAATTTGATTTGAGAATATATGCCTATCAATAAGTAAGTTTTTATCAAATCATGATAATCTTTGAATTGAAATATTTCAGGGGCCAAAGAAATAAACAAATCGTTAGTAGATTACTGCACTCAAAATAATTTGGAGGCAGGACGATTTTTTAATATTTAAAATGTTTGTAATATATGTAATATTTTTATTATTTTTAATATTTTTAAAATTTTAAGTATTTTTAGTATTTTTAATATTTTTAATATTTTTAATATTTTTAATATTTTTAATATTTTTAATATTTTTAATATTTTTAATATTTTTAATATTTTTAATATTTTTAATATGTTTTACATTTTTTATATATTTAAAATTTTTTTTAAAAATTTTGAATGTTTCGAATATTTTTTTATATATTTAACGTTTAACATTTAAATTTTTTTTTAATATTTTCAATATTGTTAGCATACTTTGTTAGCATTTTTAATATTTTTTGTACATTTTTATTGTTTAGGCGCGCACTAAGAAGGGATTTTTGGAAATTCGGACTGAAAGGGGGTAAAATGGGCGTGGCACCGCTCCATACAACTGGAATTTTAAAATGACTGTATCTTTTGAACCATTATAGGTGCGAAGTCGAGAATTGGTACCTTTATCGGTCGTATAAGAAAAAATACTTTGTTTGTGGAAAGTGGGCGGTGCCACACCCCTTTTTTAAAAAAGTAATATTGGCCAAATAAATGAACCGATTGCAATTGAATTTTCTATGTGATACTGTGATACTATTATAGGCTACATGAAAACATAGCTGGACAATGGGGCGTGGCACCGCCCACACAAACAGAAATTTCAAGCGGTCTTATCTCAAGCCATTAGAGGTATGAAGATGAGATTTACTACATATGTTACTGATATAAAGAGGAATACGTCTCGCTAGAAAATGGGCTGTGTCACACCCCTTTTAAAAAAATGGTTATCTGGGCGAAATAAATGAACAGGTTGCAATAAAATTTTCACTGAGTAGTATTATCCGTAGGGTCTCTATCATAGGCTACATGAAAACATACCTAGACAAAGGGGCGTGGCACCGCCCACACAAACCAAAATTTGAATCGGTCATATTTCGCAAGCCATTAAAGATTTAAAGATGAGATTTTCTACATATGTAAATGGTACATGGGGGATTACGTATCGCTAGGAAATGGGCAGTGCCACGCCCCTATTTGAAACAATTGTTATGTCGGCCATATTAATAGGTAAGAACAGATTTTTGGAAACTCGTACTTTTATGGGTTGAAAATTATCAATAAGGGATAATGGTATAATCGCGAAATTGATATGGAAATGCTTACCATCAAATTGGATTGAAGAATTTTTATTAAATCCAATGTTTTTGTGTAAAAATTAGTAATAGGGATAAAAAAGTTACTATCGCTTAGACCAAACGGCTACTGATGTAATCATGATAAGTTCTATAGGCATGCTCCGTATGGAATTAGAACGAAGCAAGGAGGGTTTTCGAAATTCTTACCTTTTAAGGGTAAAAAGGACTGAAAAGGGATAAAACTGGTAATAACCGGCTAAAGGTATAGTCTCAAAAATTGTGCAATGTGAAGTAATTTTAAAATTCGTTCTTAAGTTGTACAAATACCGAAAAAGGGATAATACTGATATCACCCAGATCAAATACCTAAAGGTAGATTTACGAAAATGTATATAGAATTGCTCCCTGCAGAATTAGAGAACTATCAAATGGGGTCTTTCTAAACTCGAATACTTAGGGTAAACTGGTACCATCGCCCAAGCCAAACGGCTAAAGCTATAATCGTATATGGGCATGTTTCCTATTTAGTTGGAGGGGGTACCGGTCCATTTTAGTTGTGCGATACGAAAATATCTTTTAAAATTCGTACTTTTAGGGATAAAAAGGGACTAAAGCGGTACAATCGCTCAGACCAATTGGATAAACCTACAATCACATAGATTCGTTCGTCTTATGAAGCGTTGGCATTTTACCTGTATTGCTTAAAGTCATAAGAAGGTTCATTGTAAGTACGGGTGAAGCAACGCGAGCCAGGAAAGCTAGTTACTATATACAGTAAAAATTTTAAGATATCGATTTCTAGTCTTTGAAAAGCCAGAGTAAAATTTTCTTATCAACATTTTTAAAGGAAATTTGAATGTTCTAAAGTCCCATATAAAATTTAATTTCTAACGTTTCTCGATGCAGGACGAAATGGATACGTAAGGATCCGAGATAGAGAGTTAAAATGCTTCACATAAAGAATCTTCGTTAAATTTCATTGCAGACATCTCATATAGAAAATGCACTAAAACAATAAGAAACATAATTTCGCCGGACCTATTTCAAACCCTAATTTAAAAAAAAACTTCTCCTCGCTATAAAAACAAATTTGTACAAAGGCTTTCGTTCCATAAAGGAATTATTCGGCGCCCAAATTTGTTGCACTGTGTTATCTATGCAATTTTGTCCGATGGACAAATGCGTAGACAAGAGCATGTGTGGATTATGCTAACGTGTGGTCTTCGTTGATGCCAATTTCGCGCCGGTGTGTTTGGCTTCTCGAGTCTATCGTCGAGCTTTTAACACGAAAGGTTTGTAAGGATAGTGAAGAATGCGCAGCAAAAGGTGGTTATGTCACATAATCCAGCTCATACAAAGCAAACTATATTGGCAATAATAAATGAATGATTTTGAACCGAACTATGAAATAATAGTCAATATGAAATAATTTTTGTTTTTTTTTATCATTTCGTTTTTTTTAGTTTTAACATTTTTAATATTTGCAATAACTACAATGTTTAAAAATTTTTTTAGTAATTTTTAATTTTTAATATTTTTAAAATTTTTATATTTTTATTATTTGTAATATTTGATATGTTTTCAGAATTTTAAAATTTTTTAATATTTGAATATCTAGATTTTTTTTATAAATTCTACACTTTAAATATCTACTTTCACTCCCAACCTCGTACTACCAAAGCAAATAAATACTTCCCCATGATTTACTGCATTTTATTGACCATCACCACTCTGTCTGTGTAAGCCTAAAACGGTACGTAAATAAGACTTTGTAATAAAATCATTTCGAACAAAACTTACAATATTAACAACAACAACAAAAACTAAGTGAAGGTTGGCATCTCAACACAACATCCGCATTATTTACGAATTCCCCCCTGCTTGAGGTAAACTTTGCAAATGCTACATCTGGCGCATCATAGTGCTTCGCCATTGATGGGCAGAGGAGCTGAATTGAGTCGAGTTGGTGTCATGGCAGAGTTCTTGATTTATACTTTTCACTTAACAAATTGACGCCGCACAGTACAAAAGCGTGTTGCACGAGATCACGACTAAAGTGAAGGCGACTGATGCGACTTACTTGTTGCGGCTACAACAGTCTCACTTCGCCTCGATACAGAGAAAAGAACAATAGGGAAAGTTTTCTGCGGATTTTCTTCTACTTCTTTGTCGTTTTTGTTTCATCTGAATTTTAAATACAAACAACAAAATCCCCATGCAGCAACAGTATCATCGGCATCTAAAGCCCGAGTGGCTGCATTGGCATTTCAGCCATAAGAAAGAATTTTCTCCATAATAAGGTTGCTGCAACAAAACACATAAGTACTCTCGCACTCATGCGCCATGAAATTTATGTGAGAAATTCTAAGGTTAAAAAAAGGAAGTCATCGACAGTCATACCGCTTCGTACAATTGGAAATCATGCCAAGCCAATAGTCAGCAGCATCCGTTCACCGTTGTCAGTTCCTCCATTTAAGCCGGCACACACACACTCCATGCAAAGAGGGAGTGTTATCATTTGAAAATTTTAAATATTTTCCGTGGAAAATTATGTTCAAATGAAAGTTCTTTCAAAATGCCAACATTATCTTTTCCAGCAGAGAGAGCGAGAGAAGAGTTAACACAATTCTATACAAATTGAAATGAGACTGTTGCTGCTGCCTCAGGCAGACGTCTGACTTTCAGAGTTCTATTGTCACTTTAGGCGACAGCTGGAACGCCAATCGGAAGGACGGACGGCGGACAACCGATACGACAATCCCACATGCCGCCACATGATTACCAGGTGAGTGTTAATAAACTTCCCCCAGTATATCCAATGTTTGCATTTTGTCCATTTATTGTTGTTGTTATCACATTTGTTTTTTGTTTCTTCACAAAGTCAGTCAGTCAGTATGTACATTATGGCTGAAGAGGAAAGCAAGAATCCAAACAAACAGAAAACAAATGTTTGTCTAGTTGTCATTTGTTGAGTTTATTTTGTTAAGTTGTGACACTAATAGACATACGGTCAGACCAAGGCAAAGAGGTGGATGGATGATAGAAGGCCATCTCAAGATCATATTTCACAGCAGTCCATAGAATGCAATTGGAATATGAAGGGGAAAACAAAGCAAAGGCAGAGGTGTACAATCTCAAAGGCAAGAGGCACTATAAAAGGATGCCTGATAGTAAAGGGTGGCCAATAGTTGTTGATAGCTTAATAAATTGCAAATAATATTTCGAATCAAATTCGAAATTTGCTTGCATAAGATCTATAACAATATGCACAAATCAATGTGTGTCTGTGTGTTACTTATAGGCCCCTTTAGTGTCAATGCGATTACGGCGATTTAGTGACAAATTCTTCCTTAGATGTCCGCGATGGTTTTCAGAGCAGTTGCATTACTAAAGAGTTCACCTTTTCGTACTGTTTATGGAATATGTAGAAATTGTATTTGTTAACTTTTTGACATTATTAAAATCGAAAATATATAAACGCTTGATTTAAGAAAACAAAACATTGTCTTTCATAAAATGTTATCTTTCAATTACCCATCGTGTGCGCCACTTGTTGTTGACCTCGGTGCAATGCCTTTGCTCACAACTTTCTGTGTCATTATTTGTTGAAAAGATTTTCAGAAAACAAATGTTTTTATTGTCTACCATCGTTGGCTTGTTTAGACAAACTTTTAACATTTCCAACAACAATAACAATAATAAACTTGGCATCTTGTCGTTTTGTTTGTGGCGAGTTTAAGAACATTGACATAATCGCCGACACTTCAAGGTGTCACGTCTTTCGTAAACTAAAAACTTTCATAGTAATATGACACTACCACTTTTCCCATTTGTTCCAAGAGAGTTCGGCACATTTTTTTTTCTAGTTACCTCATTTTCCCCTTCAAGACTTTATCAGTTGAAGTTGACATCACGTTTCCATGTCGAGTGAAATGTTAGGTACACAGATTCACTGTTCAGCTTGAGGAGAGGAAAGTATAGGCAAAAAATTCTTAAGAAGAAAGTATGACTTGTGAGGAATTACAACAAAACTAAGGTTCGTGGATAAAATTTAGGTAGTATCCAATTGCAGAGGGTAACTTATTGGGTATGGCATATAGGTTCTTATACATATATGTATTATTAATCTTAATATAACTAAACTTTGGTAAGTTTTTATTTACCTGAAGTGGAAATATGCTGAAGTAGTTCCATTTGCCACATATCATTCAGGTGATGTAGAGGAAAACTTACTTAAAAAAAACTTAATTTCCCTTTGCACCCCATGAATGGGAAAGCTTCTCGCTTTGTTGTGAATTAACACGCTTTCTATTTTTAGATTCACAACTAACGACACCTACTTGTTTATCGACGAATGCGAACGTCACTGTTTGAGAAGCTCTTACTAGACACGCCGATTGACTCGACGCTTAATACTGCGAAGTTTCTTTCAACAACATTCCAGGGGAGCCGACAATGAAAGAAACATTTTTTTTTTAAGATGACTGGAGCCAGCTTTGAACCTGCGATCTCCCGCATGGTAGTCGCGTGTTCTAACCACTATGCCACGGTTTCCCAGAGGAAAACTCCGTGTTTTTAAGTTCCATTTGTGTACGATAGATGGCGCAACGCGTAAATTTAAAAAAAGCCCGATAATGTGCCAACAATATGGTTGTGTAACAAAATACAATAGTTTAGGACAAATTTTGTCTAATCCTTTCGAATTTAGAAACAAATTCATAAAATTTCTAACTAATAACGAAAAAATTTCAATCACTCCTATAAAAAAATTTCCTTTGTCCAGTTTTTTCAGCACACCAACGCACTCACGATCTTTTTCCATCTGCCCCAAAATATAATCACCATCCATTACGTACTATCCTGGGATAGATATAAATGAAGCCTACAAACTTTCTCTACATTACAAATAAATCACAAATTTTCTGAAAAACTATTTATGAAAAAAATGCCGTTTATTAAATATTTATACAAAAGCCAAAGAAAAAGGTCAACCCATAAAGCTGACCACAAAATGATTACAACACCTCGTGATGTGATTGCGTTGCTAGCAATAAGAAACCAACAAAGCTAAAAGATGGCAAAACTTCATTGCATTAAGTATAATCATAAATATTTCTAGTGTTTGAGAAAATGACCAGAAGCTAAACTTCAAATTGACCATACATTGACCTCTACCCATCACGCAAAACGAATAGGCGCAAGCCGACGACCCTCTAAAAAACAAAACGCCTCCCTTTATGCCGCCAACTGACTAGACAAGTACCACCACCACCACCAACACCATATCGCCAATTGCCCAACGGATGTATAGGAAAATCCTCCAGTTTGAAGCGATAGTTATCTATGGCTGTTGTTGGCTGTGTGAATGAATAGATTTTGCGAGGCAAAACTACCTGTAGTCCCATAGAAAATGGGGAGAGAAAAAAGGTCAACAATTTTAACAGACGCGTGTCAAACGCTCAACTTGTAACGGCACACAAAGTAAAAGAAAACAAAGCGGAAAATATGCTCAACTATAATTTGTAATAAGTGGTAACTTATTAAGGGTTTTGTTTGTGAGTTGATTATTTATTTATACTCTGGACCGAAATAAGACTAAAAGTCAGTACTCGGTCTCAGAGTCGTATTAGCCTCTAAAGTCCGCGAAGGTCTGTTAGAGTCTTAATACAATTAGATTTGAAAAGCCTTTTTAATTGAAAGACGGGGAGATAAGTTTTAAATAACTTTATTATCCGCTGTCTAAGCGAAGACTGATACATTTGTTACAAAAGTTTGAGCTTAGGTGCGACCAAGTAAAATCCTTAAAGTCGTCTAGTATGGAAATAAAATACAGAATTGAAACATTTACAATTTGAAACGAAACATTTACATTAGAGCTACAAACTATCAGGTACTCGATTTAAAATAAAAGTGTTGCATTTAAGTTATTTCATATCTTAATGTTAGTTAATAATAATCTCAAAAGTAGTTAATAGACTTTTAATATACATATAATTATACGGTCGCTACAACCTCCCCCTCTGGTGCATTGATCGTCTCGATAATGCGACCAGGATTCTCATTCAAGGCTAGGATTTTATAGTCACAGCGATCTTCTTGGTGAATGTTGTTGTATGTTGTCATAGCAGCATTCTTTTTCATGACGTGTGTTGTTGTACTGTTGGTTTTTGATGATTGTTGACATGCTTCGTTTTGGGTAGATTGGTAAATCCTTGTTGCAGAATCGCTTTGGAAAATATATATCATACTTGGTATTTTGGTATGTCTTATCTTATCGTAGACTTGCATATTAGTAAGGCACATTCCTCTCCCCCTGCAGTAATACAGCCTCGATCGCATTGTCCAATTTCTTGACTTCGCTTTTTACTCCTTTATTGCTAACGTTCAGTACAATATTAGCCGTACTAGATTTGTTGGTATCCACTGCAGAATTTTGGCTCATACTCTGCTTTCCTACGTTCAGTGCAATATATGCCTTACTAGATTATATGGTAGCAACAGTATAAATTGTGCTCATATTCTCAGTAGATTCCCCACTTTCGGTGCTAAACTGCCTTACTAGTGCTTTGGCTTCGAAAGTCGTTGTATTTGGTGCTTATGATTCTGAGACGAATTAACAACGTTCGGTGCAATATTTGCCCTACTAGTGGTTTAACTTTGATTAGCTGCATTACTCGATGCTTGTGTTGTAGCCGAATTATCCAAACTCGAACTAGAAGCGCTGAGGGAATTATTTCTCATTCAGGCATTTTATCCGACAAGGTTTTTCTTAATTGTCCGGTGGCAACCCTCTTTATCGGTATCTTTTAGTTGAGATAAGCTTTTAAGAGAGTGTCGCAGAGAACTTTGAAGCTGGATGTGAATGTTATACCTTTAGAATATGAAAACGCACTCAATACACACCAATACTATTACACAGCTTTGTGATGTTTACCACAACAGCGGATGATGTTCACCGGAGAAGTTTAAAACGGTGTGGTGAAGAGAGTTGTAAGAATCTTCTCAAAATATACCACCACTTAATTACAGCTTTGTGTTTACCACAACAGCAAGAGATGATCACCGGAGATGTTTGAAATGGTGTGAGTCAGAGAGCTGTGAGAATCCTCTCAAAATACACCACTACTTCAATACAGCTTTGTGATGTTTCTATGCTTACAACCACAGCTTACGATGACGATGCAACAGCAAAAGAGATCACCAGAGAAGTTTGAAATGAAGTGGGAATGAAGATTTGTGAGAATTTTCTCAATATCAACCAATACAGGTTTCTGGTGATGTAGATGGTTACAACAACAACGTATGGCGATGACGAAACGACCGAAAAAGATCACTGAGAATTTTTGCAACAACAATTTGCAGTGATGAGGGTGATTGGGAAACACCACTGACCGTCTGATCGATGTCTAGACAGTACAACAACACATGCCTTGGCCGGGTCTATGCAAATCACAATACTTGTCTGGTCGGTGTCTAGGCGATACAACAACAACACACACGTTCCTTGTAGGGTACCGCAAACAGCAACGCGAGACAATGTTGATGGATGTTAGCAACGGCCGGTGATGGTATCGTCGACTTATATTCTGCAAATTTATGTCGATGCACAAATTCTGGTACGATTTTGTTCCTCTTAAAGTTACTTTTGTGCAAAATATCTGCAATTTTTGCACAAAAATATTTTTGTTTTCGTTGATATTATGGACAAAATTTCTGCAATTTTTGCCCACAAATATTTTACGTTGGGCGCCAATTGTAATAAGTGGTAACTTATTAAGGGTTTTGTTTGTGAGTTGATTATTTATTTATACTCTGGACCGAAATAAGACTAAAAGTCAGTACTCGGTCTCAGAGTCGTATTAGCCTCTAAAGTCCGCGAAGGTCTGTTAGAGTCTTAATACAATTAGATTTGAAAAGCCTTTTTAATTGAAAGACGGGGAGATAAGTTTTAAATAACTTTATTATCCGCTGTCTAAGCGAAGACTGATACATTTGTTACAAAAGTTTGAGCTTAGGTGCGACCAAGTAAAATCCTTAAAGTCGTCTAGTATGGAAATAAAATACAGAATTGAAACATTTACAATTTGAAACGAAACATTTACATTAGAGCTACAAACTATCACGTACTCGATTTAAAATAAAAGTGTTGCATTTAAGTTATTTCATATCTTAATGTTAGTTAATAATAATCTCAAAAGTAGTTAATAGACTTTTAATATACATATAATTATACGGTCGCTACAAATTTAACAATAATATAATGCCCGGCTTGATGATGAGGATGATGATGATGGTGGCGATGGCGGTGCTGGTAATCAGCCATAAACGCTCTTTCGTTGGAGCTACACATTTGGCACTTGAAGGCAAACCATCGCCGCCGCCATCTCTTAGTTGAAAAACAAATCCCCCTCATTATCAAATGGGTAAAGAAAACAAAAACACCTGTTCACCGGGGAGCCAGTGATGCTTTCATTTGTAGAAAACTACCGATAGTTATCCTACTCTACCCCGCTCTTTTGCTGTATCTTTCTCTTTATCCATCTTCCTGGGTTGTTGTATGGATGTTTGATTTTTTTTTGGGCAATTGATTTACGGAACTCCCAAGAGTTGAGTTTTGATTTTGTTTGGCCAAAATCATGTAATACCTAAGGAATCCTTGTAACGAGGATCATGACGGAAGTCTGTGAAAAGGAGAAATAGATTAATATGGGACTGATGTTAATATGTATACATCAATCTGTTGTGGCACAGATTAACCACCTACTTTTAACTATAATATCAGATATATTGGTACTGAATTATTTCGGAAATGATTTAGATTACCACCTATCTGGGGAATGACCCTTTACTGTTATTCCGCAATTTGTAACCAATGTTGTTATTAGGAATGTAGTCAACAAAGTGTCTTCGGTGAGCCAAATGTCCGAAAACTATGTTAAGTTTTATATTGGTTTACATCGAAGGCAACTGAAAACCCAAAAGCCAATATGCATATATCAATATTTTCTAAATAATGGCAGGTTACGAGAAATACTACGTCGGACATATGTCTGTAAAAAGTTTACCAGTAGACTGAAGCGCTTATCCAAAAAAGTAAACACGTAGAAAAATATGATATTTTATTTTATTAGTGAAATGGCAGTGGAGCGCCACCTATCGTACAATAATTGTACTAATCTACAAACCATCACCTGCACGTGTACACGTAAAGTTAGCAGAGATTCAATAAAAACGTATTACTGGCATAGGAACTTATATGGAACACACAGATTTACAGACACGCAGACGTTATTTATATAGTATGAATGACCAATGAAAGGTTATGATTCCATCGAATTTTAATGCAACTTGGCATAAAGGCTCTTGGTCTAAAGAGCCCAACTTCACTGCGTACGCGGTGTAGAGGGTTACTTGAATTTCTACATGGATGAGTCGAAAATTAATGGGGAATGGTAAATATGGGGTGTATCTTATGGATCAAAGGTTGTCTACACTTGTCGACTGGCTGAGCAGTGAGGTATATGCCAGTCGTAAATATTCGTTAGCAAAAGGATAAGAGATCAGCAGTGATGGAAATTAATACCACAGCTTTACGTCGAAGGAAAATGAAAACATAAAAACCACTATTTCCTAAATATTAGCAGGGTACGAGAAATACTACATCGGATATAGGTAAAAAGGCTATCAATTGACTGATAGATTGTCTAAGGATATTATATATCCCTACGGTTATACAAAAAATAACATAGTTATAGTAAAAACGTATACAAATATTATTTACTCCTTTATTATTGAAAATGCAGTGGAGCGCCACCTATTGTACAATACTTGTACTGACCTGCAAACCGTCGACTGCATATTCAAAATTGAATTACTGACATAGGACCTTTTATGGAACACACAGATATACAGACGTTCTACATACAGTATAAATGACCAATGAAAGCTTGTCATCGAATTTTAATGCAACTTGTCATAGAGGCTCTTGGTATAAGTACCTTGCTGGAAGTTTCCAGTTCAGAGGGTTTCATGAATTTCTACACGTTTGAGTCGAAAATTAATGACCAGGTCAGGTATGGGTTGTATTTTATGTAGCAAAGGATTTCTAAATCTTCTCAACTTTCTGATCACTGTAGTATATACCAGGCGCAAAAATTCGAGAAAAAAGATGTTGGCAGTTGGTCAAAGGATAATAGAGCAGCAGTGATGGAAATTAATGGCTATTCTGATAGTTACGTTGTTATCAAATTCTCGGAATCCGTTTCCCAAAATTTAACATCTGCCCAAGACTACCGCAGATCTCTTATTATGTTGTTGCGGAGGTGGTTGCTTGACATTGCTTTGATAAGGATGGGTTATGTGGCGCAACCCCATAGGGTAACCCAAATATACCCCATCTACACTGCGTTGTTGTTCTATGAGAAATAAGAGAAAACTTCTAAGAAAAATTGTAAGAAATACCCATTGAACTTTGAAGTTTACAATACATTATTTAATCAAAATTCTTAAAGAATCGCCGTTTTTTTTTAAATATACAAATTATTTGTTCCTTGAGCTTAACAAAGACACATTTTAAATTTCGCAAACAGCGCTACCTATAGGCTTAAAAGTAACCTATGTTTCAAACTGAAACCAATCATACATATCCACAAAATTTAATTGAAATCGGTTGGATGGTTTCGGATACACTGTGCAACAGCCAAAATCGGAGGGGTTCTGACTAGCGACAAAAGTTAAATCGGTCAAAAAAAGTTATACGTGTACCGGCGTTTCGCTGTCGGAATCTAGATAAATCGATTTGAAGTTAGTAATTATCAGATAGGGGAATTTATCACGTTTGGGTGTCAAATTTTCCAAATTGTTGTTGGTATTGAACTAAATTTGGCTCGATTTGTCTCTGATATATAACTTACAACGATGTAGAATTAATTTCTATTATCTCAAAAGACACCTACCATTTGTGGCACAGGGATATTATTGTGTACGAACACAGTGACTTAACTTAACTTATTTTCCCTTTACACCCCATGACTGAGGTATGGGAAGTTTCTCGCGTTGTTGTGAATAAACACGCTTTCTATTTTTAGATTCACAACTAACGGCATCTACTTGTTTATCGACGAACGCAAACGTCACTGTTTGAGAAGCTCTTACTAGACACGCCGATTGACTCGACACTAATACTGCGAAGTTGCTGTCGACAACATTCGAGGAGAGCCGGCAATGAAAGAAAAATGTATTTTCTTTTTTTCTTCTTTAAGATGACTGGAGCCAGGAGTTGAACCTGTGATCTCCCGCATGGTAGTCGCGTGTTCTAACCACTATGCCACGGCCGGTCCCAGCCGGAACACAGTGACACATTATTCTATATTAAGATGTTGCTGTTGTTGTTGTCTTTATACTGATTTTAAATTTATCGGCACTCGATCGGTATAAAGACAACAACAACAGCAACATCTTAATATAGAATAATGTGTCACTGTGTTCAATTTATCCGATTATCATACGATCATTGTTGGCAACTCTGTTTCGTTCCTTGGTAAATAACAAGGTTTGTGTCAAGGATTTTAATCGCCAAATTCCACCAAAGATGGCGCCAGCTGGTTTTGTTGATTCATTTGCGATGTTGATAATACATTTAACTTTTCCTTGGTCCTTGCGCAATCTGGATTTTTGTAGTAGAAGCATCTAGGATGAGTTTTGTTGGCTGGAGAACTCGAAAGTATTAGATAAGTAATTTTTCATCGATGTTGATTTGGACCGTGCCCCGCCTGGAAATTGAGCCCGGCACCTTCGGATTGCTAGTCTACGTCGCTTCCACTGAGCTATCGAAGGCCACTTCCATGTTAAGATAATTTTTTTTAACGAATTTACGGTTATTTATGAAAAACACTGAGTAATTTGACCGAAAACACCGATAAAAGAGGAAAGGACAAAACTGAAGCTCTGGTATCTGTTAGGGCCTTAGAGAGAAATACCCCTTTGTTGTCATTACTTATCTAAGCAATGCAGGACATTAACAGCGGAGATGTCCCGAAGATGAGAGTGATTCATGTCTAAATACAATGTGCAACACATGACATTGTTTTGTTTTGATAATCCTGTATATAAGTCGCATATGTCACCACTAAGAACAACAATCAAAATTTTAAACTATTTTGTAAATTTGTTTAGCCTCTTAAAAAACTTTCAGAACTACCCTCTATCGTTAATTTTGGGCAACTCATTATATGCACTGAATTGGCCGCTGAGTAGCAGTACAGACAAAGTTAAGGAAAGTAAAAGTCCATCAAACTAAGGCAACAAATGCCAAGTGTTTGGTTAAAGCTAGTAAATGATGGACGGACAGATGGACGGACCACTGCTGATGACCAAAAGATAACTTTGAAATCAGCGTTTTTTTCGGGGTAAATGTTTTTTTCCCCATCTATTTTGGTCTATTCCAGAAGAGCAACAGTCAGCCAGTATCAGCGGCAGCAAAAGTCATATCTATTAAAACGTGATTTGCTACTAGCATTTTATTATTTTCCACTTATTGTTGGCTCTCTCATTTAATGCAATGTAATTTTCGACAAAAATCCAGAAGGGGAAACATAACAAACAAGCTTCCCCCGATAAATACAACAACAACAGCAGCAGCACCAACAAAAAAGAGACACACCATCAATAAATGGCGTTATAATTTAAGCTCATTAGTACACTAACTTCTTGGCTAAGAGTTCGAGGGCACAGCCAACCAACAACAAGAAATCAACAATATTAAGCGGTAACAGCAACACCAACACCAGACCGACACGATAATGGCAACAACATCTTACGGCCAATATGTATTATGGTGGCATGACCGATAGTACGAACACGATGTTTTCATTTCTGTCGCTGGCATTTTAGTTTTCTTCTTTTAGACTTTAGAAAGGAAGTCTGGTGATGTTAAAGATTTTTAACGGCCGATATGATGATGTAAGGTCTCTGATTTTCTGTTCGGATTTTTTTCGTTGTCTGTGCGAAAAAAATGTGTAGAAATAAAATAGCTATGATCAAATTGTTAAGCACGAAATGCTCGTGGCCAGCGTGAAAAATAGTGGAGGAAGAAAAAATATTGGCAACAAATATTTGTTAGGCGACCGTAATGTGCGGTAATATTGGAAATGATGCAAGAGAATTAGTTGGTGTATAAAAAACCACAACAAACAAACATTAAATACGTAGAGGAAATATTCCAAAATTAAGAGCAGAGAAGTCGGAAATGTGTACATCAAGAGTTATAAGACAACTTAAAAAAATATTGCAACGTCCGATAGATCACATGTTCCCTGGACAATGTCACCGAACATCCGTTCAGTGGTAGCAAATGTGAGAAGGTGCAATAGTGAGTAACCTAACTGGCATGCTACCACCGATGCGTCTTAGGAAGTAGGTAACAGAAGTTACTTTAGCTCAACACAACGGCTCTCTTAGAGGCTTTGGAAGCTTTCAAGAAACCAGGGTCGGGCACGGTGGTCTCCTTGAGTAAAAAAACTACTATGAAAACACAAACGGAAGACAACAACTTGCCCAAATATTGACGACTCTCGCAAACATTTAATGATATGAACCTAGAATGTGCGAACTCTCTACAGAGATGTTGCCCCTATTCAACTGGCGTATGTTCTCGACAGATACAAGGCTGACATCACCGCCATACAGGCAATGCGATGGACGGGACAGGGATGCAAACGGCGAAAGAAAGTTACAAATTTTTATATGGATTCATAGTCGTCAAGAGACTTCGACATATGGCCTCATTGTTAAACGCTAGTCAGTCACTATCCGCATCAAAGCGAAATATTAGTACATTACACTGATTTGGATGATGGAAAACAAAGACGAGAACATTAAAGATACATTCTATGATCGCCTGAAGGAAATAATTTACCACTGCCATGCGCATGACATTAAAATTGTTGTGGGAGATTATAATGCAAAAATAGGAAGGGAAGATGCTCTTGGTTCAGTAGTCTAAGAAATCAGTCTGCCTTTGGTAACGGATTCAGACTGATTAATTTCACGTCGGCAAGAAATATGGCAGTGAGTTGGACCAGATAACCGCCCAAAGATATCCACAATGCAACCAGGATATCCCCTGATCAAAGAACAAAAAACCGTATTGATCACGCGGTAATCGATGGAAGGCATGACCCAAGTGTGATGGACGTGCGTTTGATGCACGGTGCAAATATTGACTCGGATGAACACCTTGTTTCATCTAAGGTACGCACGAGATTAAGTAATGGAAAAAACACTCGAAACAAAACTTAAAGGAAGCTAGGCATCACAAAGCTGCATACCACCGAGATAGCCAATGCCTACTTCAGGTAACTCTTTCAATTACTTACACAAACGCCACTAATTCTTATATTCCCGACACACAGTGCAGTATTTTGCAAATTCTATGACCACTGCCGCAACGGCCATACTGTGTTATAAAAAACGACGCTCAGTCAAGCCCTGGAATCCTAATAAATTTTGCGTAATGTCTGAGAAAATTTATGTTGCATACAAGGCAAAATTGGTGCCAACGGTAGCACGTGCTGTAACTAAACGATATAATGAGAAGAGGAGGGCGGAAAAGGCTTCTATATAAGAAAAAAAACATCCAGGATTTCGAAAAAAAAAGGTATAAGAGGTGAAGCCTAAAAGTTCTACCAAAAAGGTAAAAAGCAAAGGTTTTGGAACAGGGATCCCCACCTGTAAGGAAGGAAATGGAAATCTGGTAACGCACACACAGATTGTGCTGCAAATATGGAGGGAACACTTTTGTAATCTGCTCGCTCCCGAAGACAGCATAAGTGACGATATAACGCCAATCATCGACAATATACCAGATTGTACACTGAGCCGAAACGAACTGCGGGAGCCGATGGACTGCCAGCAGAGCTTTTTAAGGCCGGCGGCGATGAGTTGGCAACGTCTATACACCAGCTTATAAACACGATTTGGCTAAAGGATTGCTGGACGCTAGATGATTGGAATCTGAGTGTTCTTTGTGTTTAAGAAAGGCGATCCAAGATCCTATCACAGGATCAGCCTTTTACCCATCGCATACAAGGTCCTGTCGAGTGTGTTATGTGAAATACTAAAATCCACCTCGAAAAACCTGATTGGACTTTATCAGTGTGGCTTTTGAGCTTTTAAATCCACAACCGATCAAATATTCATACTACGACAAATCCTGGAGAAGACCCAAGAATTGGAGATCGAAACTTACCATCAGTTCAGTCCGATATGACAGAAACTATTAGATACTATGTCTGAGTTTGGTATCTCCACGATGCTGTTACAACTTCGCAGGATGACATTGACCGACACGAAGTCTTCAGTTAAAATAGTCATCTGACAGAGGCCTTGTCTACCAAAAAGGGCTTTAGGCATGGCGACAGTCTGTCTATGCTTTACAAGGAGTTAAGCGGAAAAGAAGAAGAAGACAGTCTGTCATGCGATCTTCTTAACCTCATAATGGAAATGATCATGCGGAAGGCTACAGTAAACACGAGGGGTACAATCTTAAATAAAAGTTACATGCTGCTCGCATATGCCGATGACAAAAATCGCATTGGCCGAGGACTGCCGGGTGCTACATCGGCCTTTTCGAACATTAAGCAGCAGACGGCAGAAGTGGGTCTGATGATAAATGGGAACAAAACTATGTTATGGGTTTCAACGAACAAATAGTCTAACCGTTTTGGACGCTGTGTAAACGTTGACGAGTATAACTTTGAAGTAGTAGATGATTTTGTCTTCCTTAGATATCAAGAGACGAGTAATGATCTCAACCCGTTGCCAATATGAGCTAATCAAGCGATTTAATGACAAAGCCCTCACTCGACGAACAACGATCCAACTCTAACAGACACTGATCTTAGCTGTTTTGTTTTACAGTGCAGAATTCTAAGACACAAGCTGATATATTCTAGGAGTGTGTGAGGGACAGATATTTTGGAAAATACTTAAACCCATTATCGTTGATGGAGAGTACCGTCGTCGTACGACAATAATGGATTAAAGCAAAGTTTCTGCAAGGTTTTACAAAACCAAAAACTAATTTTTTCTAAAAAAACCATCAAAAAATAGAGTTTTGTGGCTTACTGCACTTTTTGAAATCCATAAAAAAGCACTTTCAAATTTCTTTAACATTTTCCATAATTCCACTAGTTGTATGTTTTGGCTGTAAATTAGTGTAATAAATAATATTAAATCTTATTTTTTCCCTATATCTTTGGTTAAAGTTTAGCTCGCGATAAGTGTTCTATAAGTTTATTCTGGCTAGATGTATAGCTATGTCTGTATTGTATTGTCGCTTTTTCCAACAATAAACAAATTGTCTCCGAGGGATAAACATAAAGATAGCGATTTATGAATTGACTATCTGCAACGTATCGCTTGCATAGTGTAAATATTGCACTATAGGTGGCGGTTGCGTAATTTTTTAAATATGATTTGTATGATTTGCAAAAAGTCCATTGCATGGACAATAAAGTCAATCAAATAAAAGAGTTGATTACGAGAATGCATAACCCTTTGAATAGAATGTTGTTGGTCTTCCCTCTTCCATTGAATCACCAAAAATGGAAATTAATTAAAAATGTAAGTTAAATTTTAGAAGCTAAGTTTGATATAAAAAAAATGGATACATTATTTTATTTCTCGGTGATCAATAATTTCTCTTAGTTGTTGAATTACACTATGCAACAAATCTAGACTTTTTGTAAAATACAAATCTTAACAGTATAGCTTCGAAGGGTAATAAAACCCTATGCTCAGTTTGGTGAGATTGGTGACCTATGGACCTCAACAAATTCTCAAAATCTGTAAGCCCTTCGAAATAAGGTGTCATCAGTTTTTGTCCAACAGCAAATCATACTTCGTGATAGCGCTACTCTATATTCGGCAATAATGTAGCTGGGAGTCCTAAATAAGAATAAATTCCAACAAATGCATTTTCACAATATTCCAAAAAACTTTCACTTAAGTAATTTGTCTTCCCTACGAAACATTTGAGTTACCTTCGAAAAAATTAATAAAATGCCTTTGATTTTTTTTCATAGTCATCCACTCGAAGCCTTATGACTAGTCATATCGATGCTAATATTCTAACTCACCATGAAGGCCAACATTTCAACAGCTTTCGAAGCGAGTGCACAAAAAAACAGAAACCATGGCAGAACTTGACTCAAGTAATTTAATATTAATTACCATGATGAAGAATAAAATAATCAAGTTGTTTTGTGGTTTGTTTTGCTCTGTAACATGTAAGAACAGTTAAGATTGGTAAATTGTTATTTGATTACAGTCTATATGGGTTAGTACATAAAGGAACAAGTGTAAGTCGAGTAATATTTACCGGAGCCATATAGTGAGGCCATGCTGAAAATTTTATGCCCCCAGCCACGGCGAGAATTGCAGAAAAATGTGGCAAAACATTTGCATTATCCATTATCCAATAAAATATAATTTATTTTGAGAGATTTTTATTACAAACTCAACAAAACTATGTACCAATGATGGCCAACAATATTACTCCCATAAATGCATGGAACCACCCATATCCCCTTAGCTTCAAATCGATTGAAAAAAAAAATAAAACTTGAAATGTATGCATATGCACATGCGTACCTTTACAGTGACCACCATGTCAACAGACAAACATAAAACCTCACCTCATGGAATCTTAATGTCGTCCTCATGCCGGCACAAAAGCACAGCTGGCCATGCATTCATTGGTATAAAATGCAAGAAAAAAAAGCTTGGCAGGAGAAGCAAGTGCAACGTAGGTAACGATAATAATAGCAATAATAATAATGAATGAGTTTTTGTATGGAAAATTAAGTGAATGACAGGCGTTTTTCTTATCAACGAGCAAGCACTTCTCGTCGGCATACGTACGTAGCTTCAGCCACTCAACGAGGGGTGTAAATTTAAATAGAATAAATGACTTTAGCGTGACACTAAGTGAGGTGACACCACACAGGGGCTTTTAACTGAAAACTAGGTAATAGCTTACAAACTGTTACAAAAGTGCTGAGTTAATGGTTAGATAAATAAAAAAAGAAATTTGTCTGCACGACCACTGTGCGAGGTAAAGAAACTGCGACACTCATACAACACACAAACAGTACACATCACTTTGGTTTAGGCGGTTCCAAGTTGCGGCTTTGGAATATGTTAAGTATTTTGAATTAAAGTTCCGAAAAGACATTTGGTTGCTGTGGTCGACGATAGTGAAGTTGTAATAACGAGGTAGACTATTAAAGAGCTTAAGTTCGAGGTTACTCTGATGTTAGGTAGGGTAGGCATAAGCAAAGGTGGACGAGGATGACAATCATGATGGTGGTAGTACTTATAAGGGTCAATTATATGAAGTGCACGCAGGTCGCGTCTTACTTTGTCTAGCGCTATGATAATTTTGCCAGCACTACCACCATCGAAACCAACGCCATCATCACGCACAAGGCGCAAGAAATATTTGTAACATTACAAATTTGTTAAGTTTTTGTTCTTTCTCCTCCTTTAATACCTTTGTTGGTATGTTCGTTAATCTACTTGCATTTAAATATATCTATTTGTATGCTTCGACTCACATTCGTTTACATACAACAATTAACATATTTTGATGTTGATTGTTTTATAACAGCAACAACATGATCACCACCCCTAAAACAATGACGTACGTACGAGTTCAGCAACGCAACATAGAAAAATGTTGCTAAATATGGTTTATTGACAGACTGCTACCGCACTATGTGTTGCGGCACAGTGGATTGGCAGCAATCTTTTTAGGGTAAATAGTAATTTTTTAAAATCAACAATGATGTTAGTTTAATAAGTTTAGTTATTTTAGTTAATTAAATTAATTTTATTAAAATAATTATTTAATTATTTTCATATTAATTTAATTCAATTAATTAAGTTACATTATTTAAATTAATTAAATATAATTAATTAAATTAAATAAAGTATTTGAATTATTTAAATTAAATAATATGAAATAAATTAATTTAAATAATTTAAAATTAATTAGATTAATTTAATTAAATTAATTCAAATAATTTTATTTGAATAATTAAAATACTTAAAAAAAAACTTAATTTCCCATTGCACCCCATGAATGAGGTATGGGATATCTTCTCGCGTTGTTGTGAATTAACACGCTTTCTATTTTTTGATTCACAATTAACGGCACCTACTTGTTTATCGACGAATGCGAACGTCACTGCTTGAGAAGCTATTACTAGACATGCCGATTGACTCGACACTTTACTGCGAAGTTGATGACGATAACATCGAGGGGGGCCAGAAATAAAAGAACAATTTTTTTGTTGTTCTTTAAATACTTAAAGAAATTTTAAATTTAAATATAATTTAAATTAATTAAATTCTTGAAATTAATTGAATTAAATTAATTACATTATTTAAAATAAATAAAGTATCTAAATTAAATAAATATGAAAATTATTAAATAATTATTTTAATAAAAAAATGTTCTTAAATAATTAAATTAATTTAATTTAAATAAATTAATTTAAATACTTTAATTTTTTAAATAAACTTTTTAATTTTAATTTTAATTTTTTAATTTAATTAATTTAAATAATTAAAGAAAAGTGTAATTAAAAAATTAATTTAAGTAATTAAAGAAATAATATAATAAATTTAATAAATATAAAATAAATTTAATTTAATTGGTTTAAATTAATTTAATATATTTATTTATTTAGAATAAATAAATGCATTATCTTATTTAATTAATTAAAATAACTAACTAATTTAATTAATTAAATAATTAAAATTAGTTTTTTGAATTAATTAAATAAGCTTAATCCGAAATTGTTGATTTTAATGAATTAATAGTAAATAATTCTTTAAATTAATTTAATTTATTTTAATTAATTTTAATTTCAGTTAATCAAATAATAGCTATTTGAATAAAATTAATAAATAATTAATTAATTATTTTAATGAAATTAATTAAATTAACTACACTAACTAAATTAATCCAATTAATGAAATTATTGATTTTAATGTATTCAATTCAAAATATTTGTTTAATAACTTATTTTTAGTATTTATTTAATTTTATTAATTATTATTTAATTAACTTAATTTATTTTACTTATTTTATATATTTAATGTATTTAATTTATTAAATATAATAAATTTAATTTAAGTTATTAATTTAATTAATGCAAATTATTAATTATAACTAATAAAAATTTTTAACTTTGATTAATGTAATTTATTAATTTTAATTAAAGACATTTTTTAATTTTACATTATGCAATTTATTAATTTTCATTAATATAATTAAGTTAATTTATTTATAATAATTCAAATTAGTGAATTTATTTAATTTATATAAACAATTAAATTACGTTACTTAATGTAATTTATTAATTTTAATTATATTACGTTACTTAATGTAATTTATCAAGTTTAATTAAGTTAATTTATTTAAATTAATAAAAAATATTTAACAAAAAATTTAAA
The DNA here is from genome assembly GCA_964034835.1 of Muscina levida. Taxonomy (NCBI): domain Eukaryota; kingdom Metazoa; phylum Arthropoda; class Insecta; order Diptera; family Muscidae; genus Muscina; species Muscina levida. The sequence goes on from OZ035883.1 coordinate 68,761,208, forward strand.
AAAATTCATCTAATTGACTTAACTAAATAATTCAATTAAAGTAGTTAAACAATTAATTAGATTTACTAATTAACTTATTAAAATAAAATGAAATAAATAAAATTTTTCTGAATAAAGTAATTAAATTCAATTAAATAAATTAAAGTAATTCCATAAATTAAATTTAATTATTTAAATTTTAATTATTGAGTTAATTTCATTTTTTTTTTTAATATTTTTAATTATTTTAAATTCATTAATTCTATAAAAAATTGGTAATTAATGATTAGTGTAATTAATTGCTTAATTAAAATATTTTAAAAATAAAATAAACTCAATTAATTAAATGTATTTATAATGCATTTTATTAGTTTGTACAGCGTTGATCCGTAATTCAATTAATTTTATTTATTTATTTGAGTTTATTTAATTTTTTTTAAATATTTTTAATTAATTTCAATTCATTAATTCTATAATAAAATTTTAATTAATTAGTAGTGTAAGTCTCACTTACTGGATCTGTTTTTAATAGGCGAATAAGTAAATAACAAAGAAATTTAAATAAAATTCGTTCTCATAAAATTTCTGAATTATTTATATACAAACGCCACCTATAGTAAAGTAATTGAGCTATCGAGGCGTAGTACTCTCCATTGAGAAAACATCCTTAAAAACAGCTGTATTAGATATATGTATATATATCTTACGTATTCATGGACTCGGCAGTGGCATGATAGTTAAAACACGCGACTATCATGCGGGAGATCACAGCTACGACTCCTGGCTCCAGTCACCTACATTTTTCTTTCTTTGCCGGTCCCCTCGATGTTTTCAACAGCAACATCGCAGTATAGTGTCGAGTCAATCGGCATGTCTAGTAAAAACTTATCAAACAGTGACATTCGCATCCGTCGACAAACAAGTAGGTGCTGTAGTTGTTACTCTGAAAATAGAGAGCGTGTTCATTCACAACAACACGAGAAGCTATGCCATACCTCATTCATGAGGTGTAAAGGGAAATTAAGTTTTAAGTTATATATTCATCATGTGGTATGCATGCCTTCTCAAAGAGTGGAAACTTTGAACTCTGAATTTGAATTTTGAAACTTTGAATTTTGTCCTTATGAACCTTAAATGGACCGGCCATTTGAATACGGGCTGCATTAATGAATTGACAAAGGTAGTAAAATTTTTCCATTTGTTTAATTGAAAATAACAATTTCATGCAAATGTGTCTTTCCTAACAATGTATTTTGAGCTCTAGAGTAACTGATATAACATATTCTCCAGATTAGCTTCCTTTTAACTATACTACAGTCATCTTCCCTTAGTACTCTCTTCAAAAACCACTGTGCCATATCTGTGGACAATAAAAATTATTACCCTGGCCGTTTGTCGTCTGTCAGTTTCACCGTCATGTAAAATCGTTTCAACTCTTTGAGTATGCCAAAGTTGTTTAATGTAATTTTAGTCTTGTTAAGTATATTTACCTATTTAGTTTGTTGTTAAAATTGTTGCTTCGCAATTCATATGGTGTTGTTTCTGTTGTTATTTTTAGGGTAATTAAACTTAATCATAATGTTTGTAGCCAGTCGCCGTTGCTTTTGTTTTCAAGGACTGTGTAACATAAGATCGTAGCTGTTTGATGTTTTTTTCTGTTGTTGTCTACTGTTCCGAAATGTACAAAGAACTGTATTTTTTCTTTGTATTGTGAAATTTAATATCGAGTGACACAGATATAATGTGAGGCGATTTTGTTTTTATTTCAGTTTTTTCCTTTGATATTTAGGTTTTTTTTTATTATGGTCATGCGTAGGAAAAATGATAAAAAAAATAATGTTAAGGTCTTCTGAAGGGGTCAGTTGTGAGTAGAGAGGAATGAGACTTAAGTAAAGTTCATTAACATTTTAGTGTGAATATCTCGAGATATATTTTTATGAAAGGGTGACAGTAATGTTATTATAGAAGTATGAAATCGATAGGATGGCTGGATAAAATGTATTAAGGCATTTAATTTCAAAGTATGTAAAAGTTGTTATAATGATCACGTCTTTGTTGTTCCAATATTATATATTGACCCAGTAGGAAGTATCATCATACATGACTTTGTCGTCAGCGCTCTTCTCAAGACAAAATGTGAAAAATTTAACTTGTCGTCAAAAAACTCGGTTGACGACAAGCTGACCGACAAAATACTAATGTTGTCGTGAATCGAACAAAAAATTCAATGTAACGTAACAATAATGACAAAAAACTGAAGAGAGGAAAATAGAAGTAAAAATGTTCAGTTTGTTGGAAACAACAGTGCGTGACGGTTCATGTATCGCACGTTTTCCATAAAAGTATTTAAATTTTTTATTTGAAATTATTAAGCACTGGAAACGACAATTTGACCGACATTGTCGGTCATTAGGTCGTGCATGATTGTGTGGGCGACATGTCGCTTATTTAAGCTTCAACGACAATTTGACCGACATTGTCGCTCATCAGGTCGTGCATGACAAAGCGGACACTTGTATGAAAATTTCATCGACGATTTGTATGGAGGGTCCCCTACGTGACACCAACGATTTACTATGGTCATGCACCTATCCTTAAGGATGTCTTGCAGACACTTCCTACTGGGGAGGTTGGTTGAAATTGGCGCCAAAATGAAATGTTAACAACTAACATTGAGATGCTTTACAACCCACATAATTTTTCTTTACTGTTTAGGTATTTTATATGATATAAATATATATATATATATTATATATGATGTACCAAGATCATAAACAGATTTTTATTATGTCACCGGATATATATGAATAGAAAATTTAATTTTCATTTTCTTTCTTGTCGAAATGAGATTAAAAACGATCTAAATATGTTTTTCAATATTTACAGTCTAACATTCAACAGACATTTGATATTTTTTTTTAGAAATTGATTACTTTTTTTAATACACTTCGGACCGAATGGTATATTTAGTTTGTTCTTCCATTTGTAGCGCAAATGAGAAGGCGTGATTGATATGACAATACATATGTTACTGATCACCGTCGAATTTTGAGGCGGTTTAAAGGTAACTGCCTGTCTATCTGTCCCAGCAATTATAGCCGTAGTTTAAAATATAACGAGCTGAAGCTTGGATAGAAAGATTCTATTCTTCAAGCGAAGGTTAATTTCAAAGTTGAGCAAGATAGGTCAAAAACTACTTCCACCTCTCATACACACCGTACCTTTTTGGGGGTTCGTCCCCAAGATTTCCATCCTCATCCTCTAAGATGAGCAAGACCAGACAACAAATACTCCCACCTCCCATACAAACTCCGTATAACTATTAGGATGATGACTTTTTGATTTTTTTTTTCTCAAAAATTATTTCCTGTTGCACGAATGAATGAACTTTTGCCTATTACTAACTAAAATAACGTTTATTCAGTAGAATACAACATGTCATTCAAGAAGAGCTCTTCTAACACAGAGAAGAACAAGAAAACCTGGACTAGGAACCTAGTCCAGTTTCAAGCGCCCTCAAGAAGCAATTGTTGAGGCACCATTGAGTGAACGGAGTCGCATGCCCCTGAAAAACCACGTCATTGGACGCTTCAAATTTCTTGAGTCCAATGCCAAAGGACGGAGAGAGAGGATCGGTCTAATTGCTATAGAGCTTAAAGCCCTATGGAGCAAAACATAGAACTTTCCGCATCCCAGCAAGCAATATGTGCGCTTTCTGACACTTTTCGGACACTTTTTTATGAGCATTAACCTCATAATGTGCCCAAAAAAAGAGTCCGGAATAAGCGTTTTTTTTTCTATGAAAACGGTCGGACTTAATGTGGAAGATTTCTGAGTCTAATCTGACTCTTTTCTGACATAGACATTAGTGCTTTCACCCTCCCAATGAAGGATTAAAAACACAATTCAAACCTCAGAAAAGACACATAAAAGTTACTTTTTCAGGCACTTGAATAACCTCCTGAAAGGTTCTTTTCAGACGTTATTTTCGATTACCTGCCTACTTCCACTCCGAAAATACTCAGACAGAAGTGATTTTTATGAACCCATGGTTAGAAAGCACTGAATGTGCTTCGAAAACCCTCAAATTTATGTGTTTACTCCAAAAACGCTCTTAAACTCGGCTCTTTTCGGACACATAATTTCGAGCCCTCTGAACTTGGCTTGCTGGGATATATCTGATCAAGCCAATTGTGCAAAACGCTGCAGAAAAAAACAACTGTTTGACATGACCAAGGTAAAAGGCGAAAGGATGTGCAAAGAGGATGAGAACCTCGATAAAATGCAAATTGAGAGCAAAGGCCGCGTTGGTTATTCCAGCGGCAAACCTGGTGGTGCCAATACCATCCACTCATCCAAGCGAAAGAGGGCAATGGAAGCGACTGTGTCCACTCATACCAGCTCATCGATACCTGATTGTTCTGAAAGTTGCACGGACTCATTCGACAACAGTACAGATAGTCCTTGGGAAGATGACAATGCAGAATCAACGAGCAGAAGGAAGCATAACCCAACAGGCATTGCAAGACGCCTTGTTACATGCTCAAAGCTGTCGTCCTACGGAGCAGCAACGGTGTGCCACCAGCTTTCCACTGTGGGCATTGAAATTCCAACCCTATCTCAGTCAGGAATCCAAAAGGCTATCTTCAAGGAAGCTGCTAGGATGAAGAAGTACTTGGTAAGCACGCATTATCTGAAGAAGTGGAACATTTGACGGCAAACACATCGAGAGCTTTGAATATCAGGCCGTGGTCCTTAAGAAGGAATCTAAAGAAATTAAGTTGACTGCGCTCAAATTGAAAGATGGGAAAGCTCAAACGATCGCAGAAGGACTCCTGAATGTGTTATATGAGTTTAACCTGTGGAGATGAATTGTGATGATTGTTGCCGATACAACAAGCGTGAATACCGGCTAAAAGACAGGCGTTGTAGTTCGACTGCAGCAAATGTTCGAACAGAAAGGTCAACCCAAAATCAAGTTCATCAGTTGCCAGCACCATGTGCTGGATCGCGTTCTTCGAGTTGAGCTCTATTGGTCGACTAAATCACCAAACATCGAGTATTTCTTTGTGCAGGATTTGATGAGCAATTATGATCAATTCAAAGCAGCCTTTAGCAATGGTAAAACTGAGATTAAGGAAACAGGCGGCTGGAGAGACGACATAAAGTTTTTCTTTCGCCTCACTCGTGTCTTCCATCACTTCATTGAGAGATTAAAGATTTAGCAGATCTCTCGTACAATTCTAGCTATTCTTGCGTTTATTTTGATGCCTGAAACCCGGAACAGGTTGCGTAAAATCTTTTTTTTTTAATCTTACTCATGGGCTGATCATTGGTTCAATAGTCAACTGTTCCGCGCTGAAGATTTTGAAGAGCTATCTGTAGCTCTGAATGACTACCCAAAAGCTTGAAGATCCACTGAAAAACAGATGAATCTCCAATCAATTTTGCCCGAAGCAACAAGTGTTGTGAGCGTGCGATCAAAGCTATGCAAGACTTATACAACTCCTGCCGCAACAGGGACAACCTCCCAATGACAATGTGAATGTTTAACTTTCTTGTGTGTTTGATAATTCTATGTAATGTTATATATATGTGGCTCTAAAGCTTGTGTTCAATTATATATCTGCTTACAGTGACTTCAAAAAATTACCCAAAATGGTGATAAATAAAAATTTTAAAATCATTTTGTGCGTCAGGTTTTTTTTTTATCGAATCACCTTATATGTAAGATTTTATCTATTCTTAAATAAAAACTCATAAAAATATGATACAGAAAAACAAGGTTGTATAAAAGTTATCACCCTAATAACTATACCTAGCTCTAAATATATAAAATAGCTTTAATCTCAAAATTATATTTAACAATACAATTTAAATTTCTGTTGTGTTTAGCTTTTTCTTCTTCTTATATACCATCATTAAGCGCAAATGGTGATTTCTTCTTACCCCCAAGAAATTTTGAAGAAATCTCTCTATACTCCATAGCAAAAATGTGAAAATATGAACAGCCTAAAGCTTTGGCAAACAAAAAGAGTCTCCACCACGAAAAAAATAAATGAGACATCATTAAATTCAAAATTTGAGTTTTCTCTAATACCCGTGAAAACTACCAGTGATAGTCAAAAAAAAGTAATTCACACCAACAGCTTCAATGCCAATACAGAAGAGCAACTACTAAATCATTAGCAACGGGGGGATGCATCATCAGCAGTCGAATGATTAGGAAGCAATGCTCAAGATGAAGCAGCAGACGACAGTAGCAGCTTCTGATGTTTAAGCATCTGTCTCATCACGATGCCATTGTTGTTGTTGGTGCAACCTTTTTGTTAAGGCATTTAAAGATATTTAAAGCGAATAATCACGTAAAACTTAATGAACACTGCCGGCTGGCTGCATTATTTTATAATCAATTTATCAAAACCACCACCAGCAGCAGCAGCCAGCATTTATCTCCTTTTATTTAGGTTGTTGGCCAATACTCGCAACGATATCGTAAAAGATCGACTGCTGGCTTGTCTTCATCATCTTCAGAAATAGAAATAAACAGATCAGTGGTCAGATGGGCTGTTGCGTTTGTTTCTTAGGCCACTTTTACTTGAGGAAAAGTTTTGTCGATTTCTTTCCTTGATTTTGTTTTCCACGAAATTGCAGGAAAACGTTTATGTTGGGGTTGGGTTAATTTCATTTCGTTGTAGTTCTCTACAAAAAAAACATAAAACAACAAAATATGCTGCAGCTACAGTTCAATTATTGGCCCGATGATTCGTGTTTACTGCTGTTGTTTAACTTGTTTTCTAGTGTTTCGTTTGTTTTCTTCTGCTTTCCTACTAAGCATTGATTTAATTAAGTTTTTGTTCGTTTACCGCGATGTAAACATTTATTGCCTTTGTCTTTGGGTTTTCATTAGAAATGGCGAAAAAAATTCAGAGCTGCTTTTTTGCTATTGAACTAATTCAGTTATAATGATGATGGCTGATGCCTGCTGCAATTCGTCGTATAAATGGGTGCGTTAATGGCTTGGACAGACGGACGGCTGAGGCGGACACTTTTGGTTATGGCCTTAATTGGTCTAAAAGTGTGGTAAAGTGTAAAATTTCCTTTGGCCATAAAGAAAATCACAGTTTTTGAGAAAATTGTGCAAATAGCATCATTAGTTACCATTGGCATTTTTTGCAAGACCATAAGCTTTAGCAGACAATGTTGTCGGTTTTGCTTAAGGCTGATTTGAATTATTCGAAAACAAAATTGGTATATTATAAAAATACATTTGTTAACAACAAAAGTAGCATTGTGCTCGCATATGCCGATGACATAGATATCATTGGCGGTAAACTGCGGGATGTTACTGCGACCTTTTTGGACATTGAAAAGCAGTCGGCAGAAGTGGGTCTGGTGATGGACTACAATGCCGCCGTTAATTCTCGGATGTAATTTCCATTATACAATAAGACATTCAGATTGTTTATATCTCTTATGTGGGGCTGCAATATTGACTGACAAATACAAGCTCTAGTATTGGATGGAGTGTCCGATGTGACCTCGCTGTACTACTCCATTAACTTAATAATATAGCAATTCTCATCACCACTATGTGTTAGGAGCATTGTTCTCCATTAGACTGACATAAACGCTACCTTCAGCTAGGTGTCATAGGACCCCATCCATCTTCTAATTACATACCACATTTTTGCACTCAGAGCCAATAACAGAAATATAAAGAGGATAAAAACGATCATGTTATTTTACATTATAAGAGCCTTTGAGAACGCAACTTCTTTTCTCCAGGTTAGTTGTACACTTGTTTGAGGTTCAAAGCTACCTAAGTTGAAGGTGCAACGCCACATCAACCAAAAGGATATTTTGATGCACAATCTAAATGCGAGACTCATATGGTGACAAGAGGCCACAGCCACTATGTGGTTCCACTAAAGCAGAGCCTTACTAAAACGACCAGACAGGTATAAGCTACGCAGCCAAACCTGGTCTACAGTAGCACCTTTAGACTCCTTGTTCGGAGCTCACAATGAACCCAATACTACCTGAAGCACTCCGGAGAGGACACCTTGTAGGGTCTTTCGGCAGTCAGATGTCACGTTTACATTAAGTTTCATATTTTCGGCCTGACCAGATGGTGGGCTCAACCCCACTCGAACATACTACAATGCCACTGTTAAGGCCCGGGATGTAATTCTATTATGAAATGAAATGTTCAAACTGTACATGCTTCTTGGGAGGGAGTACCTTATTGACTAACAAAAACAGTGGGTGCCGATTTGACCCCCCATCCTCGAACACATCGCCTTCTGGTAAGAACCGAAGTTATCCATCTGGTGGGCCACTTAACCATTTTCAGTTCATGCCGCAACGACAACTTCCTTCACCTCCATCTGCTAGCAGCGAAGCTGCTAATCCATCAGGCCTCATTAACCACTGTCGGCTTGATAGGAAGAGCATCAAAGATGCATGCACAGTTATGGTCATTCATATTAGAAAGGAAAAAAGACCCGTGACTTTTGTTTTGGGTTCGATTATACGTGTTGACCTTTGGCGTTTAGAATGCTTGAGAATGTGCTTAAATGTGGCGTTTCAAGCACAATTACAAATGCGAGTCTTGTATGGTGTCAAGAGTCACCCAGCACCACATTTCTCGAGCATCTAACTTTCGATTAACTTTCGTCTTTTGGTCTTAATCACAGCCAATTCGTGGAACCACCTAAGTGTTTTCTTACCATCTGACCAGGGAGTGTAGATAGGAAACTATATACTATAGGTAGTCTTTAGACTCCATACCCCTCTACTACCTCTTTTTACTGTTGTAGAGTGAGACATTGGTCCACTGGGGGGTCTCTCGGGAACGTGGGGGAGATACTCAACAAAGCCCTCCGGAGAGGGCATCATACGGGGTCTACTGGCAGTCAAAGTCAACATGCCATCACTGTGTGTGAGGCACATCGGAATTAGTTAGATTTTTTCGCAGTAATTGAGAAAGTTGGTTGAAATAGGCATCAGCTATTTCGGGAGTATGCAGTCTTGCGGCGTCTTACATCCTATGAATTTGGTTACGAACGTTTTTTGCACTTTTTGCTGCTGTAGAATCTTAATGACCGCCGAATCTTTATGATCGTCTTCCGTCGAGTCGTGTACACAAATCAGCGTGATGTAAATGTTTTGTTCCTTAATACAGATTGTGGATTTTAATTTTTCTTTGGCGTGTGCATCCTAGTCCCTTCCATTGCATTTAGTGAGGGGCCGAAATGTCGGCCTTAGGTTAGGTGAATTTGGCAGCCACCTGCGAAAGTAGATCAAAATAGGCATCGGCTATTTCGGGAGTATGTAGTATTGCGACGTCTTACATCCTTTGATAAAGTTACGAGCGTTTTTTGCACATCTTGCTGCTATAGAATATTAATGACCGCCAGGGCAGCATCTTTATCTTCCGTCGAGCCGTGTACACAAATCAGTGTGATGTCAATTTGTTGTTCCTTGATGCAAATAGTGGCTATTCGTTTTTCCTCACCTGCATCCTAGTCCATCCCATCACATTTCCTGAGGTTAGGTAAATTTGGCAGCCACCTCAGCACAGCTCACTTGGGTCTTTATATAAATCGAACTAGTGGTTCTCGAGTTAAGTCAAACAAAAAAACCGAAAACGTGATAAATTCCCCTAAACGATACTCACTAATTTCAAATCCATATTAAATTATTATGGCATGTAACTTGCCAAGACGAATGATGCAGAACTTCTTATTTTTAGGGCTACTTTCACGTGCAGTTCTCAGAATTGAGTCCCAAATCAATGAGCTGAAAAATTTTGTACTGTGTTATGTACTGCGCCCGTTCCTATATCTTGGCTTGGAAATGGCTTGGCTGGTAACTCTTAATACTGACTAAAGCCGTTCTTGCGTTTGGGACATATCCTCATCGAGCAATGCCTCCATTTCAGCGTATTCGAATATTTTTGGCTTTCCTTAACGCAGAAATTCGTCAACATCGAAATAACCGCCATTAATGCGAAGGAACCAATCTCGACATGTTGTTTCATTTACAGCAGCAACCTAAAGAATAAGACGTCAAAACAAAAGCAGAAAAGTGTTGAAGCGGTTTTTTTTACCATTTATCTAAGATTGCTTCATGAAGTTGAGGTTATGTCACAATTGACTAGCATTTATTGCTGGGGCCATCTATTGGCAAATAGCGGAAATTTAATTGCGAACCTAATATTAAAATTAACAAAACTATTAAAATAATTTGAATATGGTGAAGAAGTATAGTAAAGGAGAGAATAGTAAAGGACACTGACGATGACATTACGAAAAACTAAATGATGTTTAAGTTCATACACCCTCTGATAAAACTCCCAGTAGCAACGCTGTTGTCAACCCCTGCCAGCACTTTTCCTTCTCCCTGAGAGTTTAAAACTCATCATAATTTCAAATTTTTTCCACAAGTGAAACATTTAAAATGCTAAAATTAATTGACAAAATTCCCACTTGTTGGGCGGTCACACAGCTGTTGCAGTGCAAAATTGTTGCATGTTATCTATATGACCGCACATGAGTCTGGACAATGGCGCACAAACACTTGCCACAAACGAAACTCCGGCATGCATAAGCATGCATGCATGTTTGAATAAAATAAACAATAATTGTATGAATATAAATTTCGTTATGATTGTATGACAATTTGATTATAATTGCATGGAGTGTTATTAGTTCACGAAATATAAACAACAACTCGCGCAAAAAAAACAACAAAAAAGGACTCGCAAAGTTTTCAACACCTTCACTTTCAGGGAGTTTGAAAAGGTGACAAAAAAACAAACCGCAGAAACAAAGTTAAAACCTAGAGATTTCCCCACGAAAGTCGATACTTTCTATAAAAACTCTCTCACATGGCCGCCACAGATGGCATGATGGCATCGGATGAAACAACAGGAAAAGCACACGTGGGGCTCCTCGAATGCTGGTCGAATGCTGACGATGATAGCACAGTGGTGATGGTGATTGGTGGTAGTAGTGGCGACTGGGTTGACCAGGACCAGGCGGTGTGGTCATCCAGCAACGATAGCTGGCAGCAGCAGCCGCTGCGGTTTGTGGACTATGTCGTGTGCGAGTACAAATGTTTCACACTCCAGTGGCCACATTAGGAACCATACGAGTGCCTTCGCAACAAAAAAAAACACAAGAAACCCATGTATACTTTACGTTCATGTAAAGTTTGTTTACTTGCTCGCTCGTACGTTGCACATCTGAATGAGTAACAAACACAAATTCGTATTAAAGTTTACATAATCAATTTTGCTTTACATTGAAATGGACTGACTCACTGGCAAGTAAGCGTTTGGTGGTACATATTAGCCATTGCTGCCGCCGCCGCTACCTCCGCTGCCGTCACAGTAAGAAAATAAAGCCCAAAATGTGTTATAAAATATCACCAATTATAATTTGATTTTCTTTGCGATTTTTCGCGAAACATTTTGGTTTTCTTCCCATACGAAATAAAAAACTCGCATCAAAATAAAAAAAAAATTATTTTTTTTTGTAAAGTTTTTTCGGGGGAAAATTTTAGTGTAACAAAGTGAAAGTTGGCTAAAGGTTTTTTTTGTTGGCGGCGCTGGTGGCAATGATGATGGTTACTTGCTGCATGGTTGCTAACCGTTGAAGCCTTAGATTCTCTATTCACTTTTGTTTTCGTTTTCGGAAAAATATGAAATTATAATGAAAAATTATAAAATACACGCAATCTGACAAAAAGAGACGCAGCAACAGCAACAGCACCAGATGCCAATAAACGCAAAAGTGACTAAAGCTTATAATATTACGCTGGCGCTGATGATGATGATGATGATGCAGCGATGAGGTGTGTATGTTGTGGGTTGTTTGGTGTTATCGCGCGAGAAAAACGCATCACGCTTATGTTACTAGTATTACCCAGGGAATTGTAGTTAGGTATGTTTCTGTTTTTAAATACACATATAACATCTTCTTTTTCCGAGAAACAACAAACAAAACTTCCTTAATTTAGCGGAGAGCGCCAGACAATACGCCTGATATCAGACAATTACAGATGATGCAAGTTTTTAATTTCTGTTACGAGTTTTTATTCTACGGTTATGATTTATTTGGCTTACGCAATTTTAACGTCAGTTCAGTTCGTGTATGAGGCATTACAATAAATGACTTACCTGTAAAAGAAAAGAAAACGGGAAATAATTAGTAAATTAAATTAATTATGGAATGTTGGCGCAATTTGTTTTGAGTAAGGAAGTTCTTTTCAAAGTTAAACAAAAGATGTAAGTATACAAGTAATACGATAAAACGCTTAGTCGATTGCACTACATAAACAGTAATTTAAATTTCGTATTTATTTAGTCAGCAACAGAAAAACTGAGAAAGTTGTCTTAATTAGATTTTGATTTATATAACAGTAGATTATGTACAACAGGTTGCTTACTACGTACATGTGTGGCAAAGTTAATAGAATAGTACTGTTTATGTACTATAGGTGGCGTTTGTGGTATGCCTATATCTTCAAACACGAAAAACGTCAGATAAGTTGCGGAAGATCGCACAACTTATACGAAATATATTTAAATAAATATTTAGAATTTTTTTGAAAAGTCAAAACAAATTTCCAATGTATAAGCGGGGGTACCATTTCTTCTAAAATTAAGATTATATAGAGGCGTATTAAACATTTTATGATTGTTGTGCTTTCAACCAACATACGTAAACCTTTAAAGGACGATCCTGCGTAGTTCGACTCCGATTTTCGCGATTTTTGTTGTTGTTGTAGTATTAGTTACATTTTGATGCATAATTTGATAAATAATTTTTAATAAAAACATATCTGTAACAATGGGGTATTGGCCTAATATTCTTTGTAGGCCAGATTGGGTCAGGTCAAATTTCTTATTTTTTTTGTAAAATTAAAGAAAATAAATGTAATTTGTCAGTTTTAAATTTGTTAGAAAATAGTTTTGGAATTTTTCAGAGGAAATTGATTAAATGATTTAATTTCGAAAAAAGAAAAATTATTAAGTTTATTCATTCCTGGTATAAATTTTTAAATTATAATTTCAGAATTCGTTAAAGGAATATTTATGAAGTCGATTTATTAAAATTTAATTTTATTTATTAAAATTTTTTTTTATAAAAAAAACTTAATTTCCCTTTACACCACATGAATGAGGTATGGGATAACTTCTCGCGTTGTTGTGAATTAACACGCTTTCTATTTTTAGATTCACAACAAACGACACCTACTTGTTTATCGACGAATGCGAACGTCACTGTTTGGGAGCCTTTAATAGACATGCCGATTGACTCGACACTTATACTGCGACGTTGCTGACGACAACATCGATGAAAGAACATTTTTTTGTTTCTTAAATGACTGGAGCCACGAGTTGAACCTGGGATCTCCCGCATGGTAGTCGCGCCTTCTTACCATCATGCCACGGCCGGTCCCAAATTTTTTTTATACTAAAAATTTATTAGAAAAATTTAATGTAAAAATAAAAATTACAAAAACAAAAATAACATTAAATTTTTGCAACATATGCCCTATAAGGTTGGTATAGAGCACGAGTTTTCGAATTCCATACGAACCACCCCCTAATTTTGTGTTTCGGTCAAACGGCAGCACATCGTGGTCAAAGTTTCCCAAACATACTTTCCACACATCTTCACCCATACAAAAAAAAATAATTTTTATAAATTTTGGTCCCACCGCTCTAACTGCCCAAAGTGCCCCTAGAGGAGTCAAATGAATGACCCACCCCCCATATATATCCAATTCCAACAGTTCCTCAGAAAATATCAACCCTTAAAGTAGTCGCCGCTACAATTTTTTTTATTTCTTATAACTTTTTTAACAAATCAGCTCCTGCTGCTCCCGTTGTGTCTCCGAGAAGAGTAAAATCTATAACTATATTCCCCAAACATACCTACCCCCATCTTCACCCCTTAGAAGCCTCCCATACAAAAAACAAAATTTTTATAAATTTTGCTCCAACCGCTCTAACTGCCCCAAAGGTGCTGCTTGAGGAGTCAAAAGTATGACCGACCCCCAATATTTTTGCAACCCCAACAGTTTCTCAAAAACATATCAACCATCTACCTTCAACCATTAAGTTGGTCCCCATACAATTTTTTTTTATTTTTTATAATTTTTTTTGTTAAATCAGCTTCATTGTTACCTCCTATAGGGGTCAAATTTATGATAGACCCCCACTAATTTTTCCCTCCTAACATTTTCTCCGAACATACCTAACCCCTATCTTCAGCCATAAGGGGGCTCCCATACAAAAATCAAAAAGTTATAACATTTGACAACCCCTCCCCCCCAACCCCTTTGGGGTAGAGTGCGCCTAGATGAGCCAAATATATTACTTTATAATGAGTATTAATGTTTTTATTTGAATTAAAGGATTCCTAAAAACTTTTTCTGGATGTTATGTGTTAACTTAAAAAAACCATCAGGTGACTATTTCTATATCCATCGAATTGAGTGATTCAGATACTGACCACCAAGTTTCCGCTAGTGAAATAATTTCGCATAAGCTACTATCAAACGGAACAAGAGGCAGCATCAAATGCATTACTCCGGATCTAGTGCAGTTACGTCTGATGTAGACAGATGTAATACATAGGACGCAGCAGTTCGTATATTGATTGTTGCGGCACGAGCTTTTCAACTTGACCCAAGAAAAGATATCAACAATCAAACCTCAGAGAAGGCTATTGTTTTTAGACCTTCGAAACAGAACTTCCTCTGCATGGGACAACTGTCATATGTTAGCTTACTTAAAGGCCTTACATGAGGAAGGGAATGTGCAGGGCTTGCCTGTTTATGGCGCCCTATGTTTATTTGAAATGAAGGTTTCATTTGTAGGGTAGGGCTTCCGACTGCCTTTGCAGGCCTGCAAGGAGGCGTGCAGTCTCCTTTTTTGCTGCTGGGGTGGTATGATGAATTGGAACACGCACAAACACCTTTACCTTGGCGTCTTTTGACATGCCTTTAGCATGCCTGACAAAGGTAGGTAGCGCGAAGGAGACTCACAGTGGTATGATTAATGAAAGCACACACATACACCTTCCTCTGGACTTCTTTTGACATGCCGGAGGGAGCATAAATGACATCCACTGTGGCATATTTGTTAGAACACGCGACGATACTCTGGCCACAGCAATCTTCCCATTTTTACATAGATCTTTATTTTTTATATATTTACATTTTTCTTTATTTTATTATTTTTTTTTTGCATGTAAATCGATTAATTTTTTAAACATTCCACCTCTATTTTTCAATTCAATGACCATTTTAAGATGTGCGTAGGATCTTTTAAAAGGTCGTGAAAGGTTTGCTACTAGGCATTCTTGGAAAGAAGTTCAGGCATATATTATCATAGCCACCTATAATCAGGACTGAAATTAGACACTTTTTATAAGCGGGCGGGATGTGTGTATCCTTTAGGATCTAAAGTAACCTTCTACAATACTTTGTTAATAAAAAATATTGATTCGCTTGAAACAAACAAATTAAATAATTGACGTCAGAAAATGCTGTAACTATTGGAAATAAAACATTAGTACCGTTAGCATTGATCTATGTTTATTGTTTATATAAATTATTCTATTCTCTCTGTGGTTATAAGTGGAAATTTTGATTTATTTTCACAAAATAAATTGCGTTGTATTTAAAGCAAAAATTACATTTGTGCTAACAAATGTTACAAAGTGTCATGTAACGCAGACCAACAATAGCTGCAATCTTATCAAGGGGTTAAAGCAAACAATGTTGTGCCAGTTACTATAAGTTCTATGATAGTGCACTGATATATTGTCCACTTAATAGCTCATAAAACAAACTGTTATTATTTTCTCTGTGTCAAATGCAGTTTTCACATACGAAATAAAAAACTGTGGAAAATCGATGACACACACTTATAACCGAGGGTTGTGGTGTTATAGTGTCAATAAGCCAAGATAAAGTGTTAATGCCACAAAAATCTATTATAATGGCGCCGCTACAACAAATCAACCCTTTTATCAATCGTTGCAGTCTCAATTATATCACCCCACAATGCACACAATACAAGAACTAAAGTTGCATTGCATATGCAAGGCTGGCTAGCTGGCTGGCTGGGCGTTAAAAGCTATTTTTATAGCCTTGACATGAAACAAAATATTCTCACATATTTTACATCTGTTTTATATTCCATTAACATTTCTAAAATCTTGTGGTGCATTTCGATTTATATGTGTTCTTTTGCGTTCAATTCAAATATAAATAACACAACAAATTCTTCTTGTCCCATATTGGTCTCTACTCCCCTACCCTCGCCTGAGTAACGTTTAGAAATGAACAAATGATTTCATTTTTGGTTATGACTTAATTGCTTTCAGAATTTATAAATCGTTCCACACGATTTTAAACCAATTCGTTTTTATGCCACCCCACCATACATATGTTCAATTGGAGTGGCAGCATGAACTGTGAACATGATGCATACATGCTTCCCTTATGAAGGGGTCTCAGGAAGTTCTATAGAGTTAAATTGATTTCGAATTTATTGGACGGACTTGCATTGCCTTAACGTGATGTTAAATTATAATGAATTGTTTTAAAGCTAACTGAGGGAATAATTGAAATGTGTTAAATAAAGTTGTTAGTCTTGTTTATGGGGCACAATGAAACACAAATACACGATTGTTTCTATTGAGAGATATGTGGCAACGGAAAATCTTTTGCAATAGTTTGTCATACTACCAATTATGTTTAAATTTATAAGGATGATGTCAATATGGAGATTGTCGTGTCTTTTAACAACTCGAAGGGAGCAACAGATTGCAAACATAGCAAAATAGCAATTGGAAATGATTTTATTGTCATTGATATTTATTATGATGTTAATAATAGAAATATTTAGTTAGCAATTTGTCATTGTTTTGTGATGTTTATCTCAGAATTTACTATGTTTTTTATATTTAAATTTTTATATGAGATGACTACAATAACCTGACTAAACAATATTTCAGAAGTAGAAAAACAATGAGAGAGAGTGTTAAGGTAATATAAAATATATGAACAAAAACAAAATTAAAAAAAATTGTTACATATCCAAAATATTCTACAATTGATCTTTAAAAAATTCTTTAAACAAAAAAAATATTAGAAAAATTAAAAAAAAATTTTAAAACATTTCAAATGCCCATAACAAAAATTTAAAAAATAAAATAAAATTTTTAAACTATACTAATAAATACAATAAAAATATTGAAACTTTGTAAATAATTTCATATTCTAATATTATAATTTTTTAAAATATTAAAAATAACAAATTCATTAATTAAAAATAATAATATCATAAAAATACTGAAAATATTGTAATTATTAAAACTATTGAAAATATTGCAAATTATGTAAATATTTAAGATCTTGTTAGTATTAAAAACTTTAAAAAAATATTGAAACTATTGCAAATACCGAAAATAATGTAAATATTGGAAATATCTTTTTGTCAACAACTTTTCACTGAACTGTTAATTACTGATTTTGAATTGTTTATATGAGCTGAGTATATTATTATGAGTTGTTCAACCCCCGAAAAGGGGGAGTTTTGTATAAGAGGAAGCTTGTATACCAAATTTAATATTTCGATAGCTCTTAGGTTAATGTTATAATCACAGGGATAAATAGACGGACACCTTCAAACAAAAAGTGAAAATTTGTTTGGTAGCTGCACACATAAAGGATATACCTTTTGTATACCACATTTCAGCTCCATAGCTCTTAAACTACAGCTGTAATAGGGGGCAGACACACGAACACCCCCAGAAAGGAAGAGATTTGTATAGAAGTTTGGAGTAGTTTTTTCCGATTTTGTTCATCTTATAACTTAACTTCCGCTTAGAGGATATAAACTTGTATACCAAACTAGACGGACGGACACCTCCAAAAGGGGGTGTTTATATGTGAGGTGGGAGTAGTTTTTTTACTCCATTTAGAACATAATCTCCACATAGAAAATAGAAGCTAGCATACCACATTTCGATAGTTCGATAGCTTTTAAACTACTGCTGTAATTGCAGGAAAAGACAGGGGGACACCCCCAAAAAGGGGGTGTTCGTATTAGAGGTGGGAATAGTTTTTGACCAATCTCACCCATCTTATAACTTAACCTCCGCTTTGAGGATATAAGCTTTCATTCAAAATTTCAGCTCGATATCTCTTTAACTAAGGATGCTATCGCGAGGACAGACATTCAGACAGACGGGATTCTTTAAATCGACTCCGAATTCGACGCTGCTCATTTGTATATCGTCGGTGTACTGCGTGAACTGATCAATTCCACTTTCTGTATTTCTGAGTTATTGATGATTTTACGTTTATGGCCGCTTGAGTTTTTATACAATAACTACAAAACTACTTCAAACAGAAATAAGATATTTTCACACAGAATAGAATATGACTTTTGAGACGCTTTTGCAAAAAAGTGCTCAAGCACACTTTTTGCAGTTTTTTGCATTATTAATGATTTAAAGTTTAAAGCGGCCTATGTTTTGATACAATAACTACAAAACTATTTTAAGTATACATAGGATTTATTTAAGAGGACATAGACTATGACTTTTGAAACACTATTGCATCGTTTCACAAAAAATTGGAGTTGGTCAGTTTACGTAGTATACCCACGATATATATATATATATATATATATATATTAGGGCGGCAGCGAAATGTATGGACTATTTTTTTTTGCGGAAATTTAAAAATGCCCTGCCGGAATATTGTGCCACTTGTCAAGAAATACATGACGGAAATTTGAGTAAGATCGGATAATTCCCGTGCCCCAAAGAGGTCAAAGGTGAGGTTCTTAGTAAATCCTATTTTTTTCTCGTTAATATGTAATATCACTATTATACTGTGAAATTTAAGGGACGACCAAACTATTATTATGGCTGTTATTACGCTTTCTTTTAAATGAGGCGTGGCGCAGCCCACTTTCACCCTGGCTGCAATTTGTACCGTACCAACAACACATACTAAATATCAGCTTTATACCTCTTATAATTCATGAGATATTGCTTTTTAAAGTTTCAAATTTTATACCACGCCCACAGATCCGATCCCGCCCATTTTTTGTTGGATCACGAACTTAGCTGTTAAATACATTCACCTCTTTTTGGCACGGTTTAAAATTGTCTGATATTTCTCAAATTTTGATGATTTTCGCTGTCGCACTAAAATATATATATTGTCATACTTACCACGCCTTCTTATGGGCGTTACAAATGGAAGAATAAGATTAAGATTAAGATTAAGATTAATTCTGCCCTTGCGCGTGGTTAATAAAATACCGTAATGTGCCGAATTATCTTATCCTTTAGCTCTTGAATTGTTGCTGGCTTATCGACGTACACCTTTTCTTTCAAATAACCCCAAAGAAGTCCAACGGTCTCAAATCACATGATCTTGGCGGCCAATTGACATCGCCACAACGTGAGATAACAATGCCATTGTATTTGTCGCGCAAAAGACCCATTGTTTCGTTAGCTGTGTGGCAAGTGGCACTGTCCTGTTACAACCACATATCGTATACATCCATATCTTCCAAATCGGACCCTAAAAAGTTTGTTATCATCTCACGATAGCGAACACCATTCACAGTAACTTCCTGACCGGCCTCATTTGTGAAAAATACGGACCGATGATGCCGCCAGCCCATAAACCGGACCAAATAGTCACTTTTTGTGGGTGCATTGGTTTTTCGACTAACACTCTCGGATTATCATTTGCCCAAATGCGGAAAATTGATCATTAACTGTTGCCATTTCTTGCCACCATTCTGACCATTGAAGACGTTTGGAATGGTCAAGAGGCTTTAGTTCTTGAATCAATTGAACCTTGTAAGCGGGTCTATGAAATAAATCCCACGAAATAAGTCCCACTTTTAAAAACGAAATAAGTCCCACCAAAAATTGCTATTTTGAAAGTGGGAGTTATTTCGTTTTAAAAAGTAGGACTTATTTCGTCAATTGGTGGGACTTATTTCGTTACGCGTTTTTATTTTAAGTGGGACTTATTTCGTTTTGAGTGGGAATAAATTCGTTTTGTAAAGTGGGAGTTATTTCATACCCCTAAATTTATATTTAAAGTTATATATTGGACATTTCGTAAAAGGGACAACCATAATTTTTTGTCCTTATCTCTCATGGCTCTCCTTTTTTGTTTATTAATTACTTTATACTTACTATAATAAAAAAACTTTAAAGAAATGTGTACAAATAGGTACCGAGCTTAACTACTGGAAAAACAATATTAAAAAAAATTGTTGACGTAATTACGTATGTATGTGTTTTATTATATTTTTAGTAGGAAATTGGAATTCGTGTTCCATGTTTTCTAATATCACCATTACAAAATACAACTAATCCCAATGTCACGTTAAAACTATAATACCGTCTACCATGCACTGGATCTTCAAGGTATTTATAAAGGTCGATAATTTTAATCTGATGGTCCTTCCGAAACGCTTTTCATCTTAATAATAACAATTGATCTGTACTTAATCCATTTACGAATCCAACGTTGTTACTAGTAGGCGTTCTCTATACGTTCCTTGACCGAAAAAAGAATTAATAATAAATTCTGGAACTCTATCAAAATTCGTAATATCCATTCCATTAAGAAGCCTTCTGCGAGCTTGCATACGATTTTTCTTTATTATTCCTCTGCTTTGATTATTCATATTATTCGACGTGTGTTTTTTTCGAAGAGTCAAATACTTCTTATTTGAAATCGCATTAAACAGTGAAAAAGTGGGACTTATTTCGTTTAAGAAAGTGGGACTTAATTCATTTTAGAAATATATTATTCAAGGGGTAGTTATTTCATTTTGAGTGGGAGTTATTTCATTTCAAGTAAATTTTTAAATCATTTCATTTTGGTGGGACTTATTTCGTTTTCAAAAGTGGGACTTATTTCGTGGGAGTTATTTCATTTTTTTAAGCAATTTTTGGTGGGACTTATTTCGTTTTTAAAAGTGGGACTTATTTCGTGGGAGTTATTTCATAGACCCTTGTAAGCGTGTAAATGCAAGTCTTTATGCATAATGTTCATCAACGACGAGCATGAGAGGTGCAATTGTTGGACACGACGACGAGTTGAGGTGGACGGCTCTTCAGCCACACTATAGCGAACAGCAGCAATATTTTCTGCAGTACGAGCTGTACGCGCATGCACTGGTATCACATCTCCGCTCAAATTTTTGCACAATTTTTCCGATTGTACGCACATTTGAGCGATTAAATTGACCGAAAAAATCACAAAGTGCACGATATGCATTTTGATTTGAACGCCCATTTTCATACTAAGCCTGAATAAGTTTAACGCGTGGCTCGATTTTGTATCTTTCCATGGTTCAAATTGATATAGTCTGAAATTGAGAAATGTCAAATGAAATGCAGAAAAGAACTTGACGTTTAGGTGTGGTTCACATTCAACATCGGCCCTTACAATTTAACCACCCTTTATAATATAGATTAAACATTTTGCAATTAGATCAAATCAAAAACTAGATCACTTTTTACTTAATATCCACTGTTCTTAAAATATGTAAAATTTTTCATAATATTTAAATTTTTACACGCCCCTTATCTCATATAAAGCATTGCACGTTTTGTTAATAAAATTTTGTAACACCCTGTCTAAATTGCTATTGTTTGGCGATTAATAACATTTTTTTCGTTATTAATAATTATGAATTTTATCTAAACTACTTAATCTCTTAATACATTTTCTCTTGTTTATAGTTCATTAAACATTTACACGCCGATGAGGGACACACACCAGGCAAACGAAAAAAAAAACAAAATTAATTAAAAATCGTGTTTATGCCACCGCAGTGAGCAGTAGCGGTAGGTTGTCTCAAGCTCCGGCTTCAATTTCAACTAACTATGAGGCCAAAAATTTTACATAACATTTGGTTAATTAGCTGTCAGTGCAAAAGGGGGGCGAGCGGTGGCAAAGGCAAATGTTGGAAATCACCACCAAACAATGGCAGCAACAGCTCTGTCAAATCCGGTCCTTGTCGTTTGTGTTGTGCCACAAATTGAACATTTCATGTTTTAAGCAATATATGTATGAAAATAATATTAATAATAACAAGAGAGATATGGAAAACAATATATGTTTATTAACACCTTTTTGTTATTAAAGTGAACATAACGAATTTCAAATTTTAAATAGTCGTGTTATTTCGTTTCAATGGCGGCGTCGCAAATAGTTGTACAACAAATGCTATTTTGGAAAGTTGATTGAAATTTAAGTTTTGTTTTGGCTTCCAGTACCGCGCGCGCTATACAATTGGAAAAATTATAACAAAATTGACCTTTATGTCGGTTTCTATAATCGAGTGCATAATTAAAAATACAATTGTTTGTGATGGGATCTTTGCGGGCCACCGCAGACAGAGGCATAGCGCCTAACAAATGGCATCCACTTTGGCTACCACACTAACAGTTGGGAATTGTCGGCAGATGCCATGCTGTGAGTGTTGATGGACTTTATGAATTTTATATTTTGCCACCTTTACTTATTTTCCAAGCTCTTCTTTTCTCAGTTTAGCTTCAATGTAGTCATAGATTTGGAAACATAACAAATGTTGCGCGCTGGATGTCGGTTGGTCACCGGGCATAAGAAGGAAAGACAAGACATATGAACACAGATCTCACCGTCTGGAGCGCCTGAAACAATGTGGTCATATAGAAACGGTAAATCTAAAGATGGGGGCACACAATGTCATTTTCGATTTGAGAGCACAGTTTGTTAGTCTAACGAAATGATGATAATAATAATAATACACGTTGAAAATAATGAACTCATAATTAACTAATTGATAACGAGTTTTGAACAAAATTAAAAATACTAAAAATTTTGAAAATATTAAAAACATTAAAAATATTAAAAATATTAAAAATATTAAAAATATTAAAAATATTAAAAATATTAAAAATATTAAAAATATTAAAAATATAAAAATATTAAGCTGATGTCCATAGCTGCCAAGCTTGTCCTATTAAGAATATTAAACTTATATTTCTATAAGCTTAATATAAATAAATAAATAAATAAAAAATATTAAAAATATTAAAAATATTAAAAATATTAAAAACATTAAAAATATTAAAAATATTAAGCTGATGGCCATAGCTGCCAAGCTTGTCCTATTAGGAAGATTAACCTTATATTTACTTTGAGCTTAATAAATGAATATAAAATATTGAAAATATTAAAAATATTAAAAATATTAGAAATATTAAAAATATAAAAAATATTAAGCTGATGGCCATAGCTGCCAAGCTTGTCCTATTAAGAATATTAACCTTAAGCTTAATAGATGAATAAATAAATAAATAAAAAATATTAAAAATATTAAAAAAAATTAAAAATATTGAAAATATTGAAAATATTAAAAACATTAAAAATATTAAAAATATTAACAAATAATAAGCTGATGGCCATAGCTGCCAAGTTTGACCTATTAAGAATATTTACCTTATATTTACTATAATCTTAATAAATAAATTAAAAATATTAAAAATATCAAAAATCTTAAAAATATAAAAAATATTAAAAATATCAAAAATCTTAAAAATATTAAAAATATTAAAAATATTAAAAACATTAAAAATATTAAAAACATTAAATATATTAAAAAATATCAAAAAAATAAAATATTTAAAAAATTTTAAAAATTAAAAATGTATTAAAAATTTAATAAATGTACATGCACGTCTAAGCAAGCTACAGGAGGACGTACTACTTATACAAAAGAATTGGATAAACCAAAACCAAAACAGTGTTAAAGTGGGGAATATGCAAAAACACGAGCGTTCATCCTAGTCGGGAAACAACTAGACGCATTCCTCTTAAACACTTTCGGTAACAAAGATCTCACAATTCTAGGTTTGGAAATGAAGCAGTCTACCATGTGGGTAGCCTCAAGATCAGGATCCCCCACAAGAGAGACTGAAAAACATAGTCTTAATGGCAGAACGCAAACAAAACCCCCTCGCGGTCAGTATGGACGCCGATGCACATCACACGATATGGGAAGGTAAACCCATGAACAAAAGATGAGAGTTTCTCGTTGACTATATTCTGAGTGAGAACTTAGTCGTGCATAATCTGCGCCTCAATAACTAAACAGCTAATAGACCTAACACTTACCAGTTCGGCTTGATATCGAACTGTCGGGTTGAAGATGTTCACTCTTTCTCCAACCACCAGAACATCTCCGTTAAAAAAAAACTTAATTTCCCTTTACACCCCATGAATGAGGTATGGGATAGCTTATCGCGATGTTGTGAATTAATACGCTTTCTATTTTTAGATTCACAACTAACGGCACCTACTTGTTTATCGACTGTTTGAGAAGCTCTTACTAGACACGCCGATTGATTGACACTTATACTGCGAAGTTGCTGTCAACAACATTCGAGGGGAGCCTACAATGAAAGATAATTTTTTTTTTTTTTTAAATAACTGGAGCCAGGAGTTGAACCTGTGATCTCCCGCATGGTAGTCGCGTGTTCTAACCACTATGTCACGGCCGGTCCCGTTAAAATATCTGCTCAAATAACAAAGCCGATCGAAAGCTCCTACCCGATTCAACTGATCTTACCATTGACAACACACGAGAGCTGAGCAGCATAGTAGATGAAGTTACAAAGGCCTTGTCCGCAGTTACCAGGAAATCTTGCCAACGCATTAGAAGTGAGAAAAAGCAGGAGCCTCCATGGTGGAACGAGGAGATTTCAAAATTCCGTGCTTTAACCTAAAAATCCTTCAACAAAGCCAAGAGAAAGGGCCAGTGGGAGTAGTACAAAGAGAATCTTAGACTCTTTAAGAAACGAATGAAGAAGGCAAAAAGGTCTTTATGGAGAAAAAAATTCGAAAAATAATCGCGGTTAAAAAAGACTCAGAAAAGTATTATCCCTAAAAACCGGCGCGGCAGAATACATAATGCAAAATTGTGGAACCTGGACTAAATCCACAAAGGAAACGTTGGAAATCATGCAAGACACCCACTTCCAAAGTGGAGAGTCCAACTCTACAACTGTCACATTTATAGCAGCCATTGAAGAGGACGCGATCCAAGAAGCCGCCGTCAATAGCCATAATCCGTATAACTCTCCCGTCCTGAATGATATTACACCCGCTATACTAAAACAGGCCTTTGAAATACTATTGCAGTGACTAAAAGTTACATTCGACAGCTGTTTGGAACTGTCCTACCTGTCAATAACGGCTAAAAGGATCTTTATCTTACAGGCGGGAAAACCACACCAAAGCGAAGGACTACATACCAATACATCCAAGATCATCCCTTCTGAAAACTTTTGAGAGGATCATGGATAATGTCATCAAGAATTCAATCGACCTGAATTTCCTATTGAATGCTCAACACACATATACAAAAGGAAAATCGACAGAAACTGCTCTCTCTAAAGTAGGGCATGTTTTATCCCACAGAGAAATCATTAGGGAGAATGTTATAGAGGGAGACATAGAGGGAGCCTTCGGCAATATCGAACCCCTCTGCATAATGAGTTGAGCTCAACAGCCTACAGACCAACTCACATATTATCAAACTGATTCGCAACATGCTACCTCAAAGCTGATAAATCACACCCGGACTAGAAGAGTAACAAGAGGTACCCCACTTCAAATTAATTTACCTTAAATCCCTTTGATTGAGGTATGAGTTAGCTTCTAAATTAACACGATTTCTATTTTTAGATTCACAACAATCGGCACCCACTTGATTAAAGACGAATGCAAACGTCACTGCTTGAGAAGCTTTTACCGTCAGCAGTGCACTCAAAAAGCGGGAGTCGAAAGGGTGCACGGTGGTAGCGTAAGCTGACGGCATATCAATCTGTCGTCAGGGAAAGAGAATACCATACCTCAAACGGAAGATGCATTAAAATGTATTACCTTTTTACCGATTTTGCTCTGTTTTCAGACCGAATTGTTTTCCAGAACATGGCTGTATATCAATATCCTATAATCTCTGATAAACCACAATTTGTACTGTTCAGTCGGTGGAAGAAATCGGTCACTATATCCATCATCCATCTGGACAACAAACAAATTAATTTATCCACAACGGCAAACTACCTAGGCCTTATTTAGGACAGGAAGCTCAAACAGATCCAAAAAAGAAATCATATCCATGCAGGAAATGCAATTGAGGAAACCTGGGCAACATCTTCTATAAACCAGAATCCCCTCCGGAAAAGAGTGGTCAGAGAACGAAATCGCTACGTATGGACCACTAAAATCTATACTGATGGGTTTAAACCGCTTGACAGTGTCAGCTACTATATCTACTCCACCGATCTAAGTCTGGGCATAAGATCAAGGATTCCAGATTGTAGCGTTTTCCAAGCGGCAATACTTGCTTTTTAACAAGCCGCGGATAAGACTATTGGCGGTTAACTTACTGAAGTTCCACAACACCAAATCGAAAGTGGTCAGGGCCTGCCGCAAATCTCTTAACGAGTTTACCAAGAATAACAGATATCTGTTCCAAGGGATACCTGGACACTACAGAGCGGATGAAGACAATGCCAAACAAGGAAAGCGACGTGGAACACGAAGTGCTTCGCCCTATGTCTACATGTAAAAGCATTATGGAAAATCAAACGTTGAGAACTACAAACGACAGATGGTAGAATGAGGAAACATGACCTAAATACAACAGGAAGTGTACATCGAACCTTGTGAATCTCGAAAGTGGCTAGAATAAAAAAATTATGACCTTCCTACCGCGACATGGACCCATAGGTAGACATGCGGACATAGTCGAATTCTCAACAAAAGGCGATCAAGTATTTTACATAATTTGCGCCTATACAAATTATTTTTTTTTTCCCTCAAAATCTTTTCCCTCTTTGGCCATAACTTTAATATATTCCTCCTTAGCTATTCTTTCTGTGTAATTTAGAAAATTGATATTAAGTCTATGCTGTAGCAGTCTCTACTTTGTTCAACCAAAACGGTACAACAGTCAAAGCTGAAGCTGTCATTTACCAACGCTCCAGAGACTGTATTTCCGTCTGTCTGATATCACGATTCCAATTGGATGAGGCGCAACATCAGTGGCAGCAGTAACTTCACCATGCTAGACTTTGTTTGGCCAGATGAATATGATGACTATGACACTATTGCAGATGGGATGCCAAGATGAGGCTGCCGGCTGGTTGGCTGGCTGCTGCTGATCGAGGGAATGACGATGTAGATGATATTATGTTATAATAACCTTTGACATGAAAGTGCTTAATAAATGCATTGCAATTGTTGCCATCTTAATAAAAGATTCAATGTAGTAGAAGGAGGCGGTGAAGGAGAGCAATGGAAACAGATGATGTGCGACAAAGTCGGTTATTTGAAATTTAAATTTGATTTGAAGTTGGCTGGGACTTTTGCTGCTATGCTTAGCTTAATCTTGTTGGGAAAAATCTTTTTTGGAAGATGAAAACACAGCTGGGTGCGAATTTAAGAAATTCGACTAAGGCCCCAGTATACAAAACAAATCATGTTTCATTTTTGGATGACATTAGGTAGCGCTAAAAACAAATTAATCTTAACATATGCGACTACAAAACATAACAAATTATACGTTTTCAACGAGAATAATGTATAAATTTAAAAAAAAAAAATTATAAATGACTTATTGACCAAGTCAAGCTGAAGGTACTACGTCAGTATAGTAAATCCCATAAGGGTTTGGCGTTCTCAGGCCAAACTTTTTTGTTTGCTTAACTCAGAAACCGTTCATGAATTCAGAATTGTAGATAAGGCTTAAATAAACAATTTCCATGAATATATCCATGTAAAAAATCAACTTGGATTAATTGTATCTAATGAAATCTTCAAAAAGTTTTCATTTATTGCATATTTCTTAAATTTTCCTGAATAACTCAAAATTTTTCGCCATATTTAGACTGTCTCATCTGTGATAAGTAGATAACTGTAGTGATGGCAATTAAAAAAGAATAATCGATTAATTAATCATATGATTAATCTAAACGACAAATAATTAATCGGAAACAATTAATCGATTAATCTATAAATCGATATTTGCACCTAAAGTTGAAAATTATCATAAACAAAAAAAAAATATGATTTAGAGTTTTATTGTATATTTATTGTATATTTTATTTGTATAGTTTGTATAGTACAAAATTTAAATATAGGAGCTTTGATAGCCGTTTCGTGGTTGATCTGTTCCGTTTTTCCCCCTTTGGAAAGAAGCCGCTCTGATGGTACAGATGTACCAATCAAAAAGTAATATGTTTGTGCAAGAGAGTACAGCTTAGGGTAGACCTCTTTAATTTTTCCCATGCGTCTATTACATTGCGCTTTAATTCTAGTATTGGAGCATTGACAAAGAAGCTTAGTTCATCTTGAGGAAGTGTAGAGTCATTGTCCTTCTTTCTTCGTGTGTGGGCTAAAGATCAAAGATCGCCCATAAATCAAATTCAGCATCACCAGCAGAAGACGTTTCACTGCCGCTCCCAATGCTTTTAATGACTAGGGTTGCAGTTCTAGGTCTTTCGTCGTCAGCCGTCAAAGCCTTATGAATACATTTGGCGGCTGCCGACGAATATTTTTTGTTCCTGGATGCCTATCGATTATTATTTGGAATAATCGATTAATTCAATTAATCGAAGGAGAATTCACGATACAATTAAATCGTTAATTGATAGAAATTAATCGATTATTACCAATTTTTCGATTAATCGTGCCATCACTATATAACTGGTCATTGCTGATGATATTGAATGACGATTCTAACCGAAGTACTGTACTGTACATTAGGGGTATAACCAAATTTTGGCCCTAGCACCACGCGATGGCGAAGGTTGTGTTATTTACGAAAAAAAATTTTGGGGTCATTTTGGATAAAAAACCTCACCCACGAAAACGATTTTCTAAAATCTCCCAAAAAAAAAAACATTCATTTTAAATAAAAAATTTTAAATACTTTATTAATAAAGTAAAATAGTAAACTGTTGGCATTTTGCTCAGTTGATGTAATGGAATGACGATATCTGGAATGTTTCTCCACATTATTGTGCTATCTTTAAAATTGGTCAAAGCCTTTGTCCAAATTTTTGCATTTTTTAAAACACTTAAAGGGCTTCTTTTAAAATCGATTGTTTTTAAGTATTAAACACAAACTCGGAATATAATTTTCTTTGAATAATAAAAACAATTAAAGTACATGACGTAATTATCAATGACATACATTCAGCTTCCTAAATATTTACACAAATGTTAAATGCAGCTTGATATATTGATAAAAAAAAATTTTTTTTTGCGCTTTTTAGCTAAATAAATAAAAAAAATCATTCAAAAACTTTACCGCGTTTGGTGGGTGAACTTTTTTGACAACTGCGAAAAAGTAATAATATTTTTTTACGAGGGCTGCTATATATATTTCTGGCCTAGGCAACAATAAGTGTTGCCAGGTGCAATCTGATATTTCCATTGGAAAGGTTGACATTTTTTAGCATAACATCACTCAGAACGTGTTGTCATTTAATCGTGAATTGTTAAACTTACAGAGCTTTGAACAATTCAATTCCGTTAAAAAAATGGAATTGACACGTGAGCATTTTCGTGCGATCATTTTTCACAACTTTCGACGTGGATTATCCAGACAAGAGTGCATCGATGAACTTAAGTCTTTGTATGGTGATCAAGCACCATCATATAGCACCGTGAAAAACTGGTATAACGAATTTAATCGTGGTCGCAGTTCGCTCAACGACGAATTCCGTGAAGGTCGTCCAAAAACGTCCGTTGTGCCAGAGAACATTGATGCCGTGCGTGAACTAATAATGCAAGATCGTCATGTGACATACCGGAAGATAGAGGCATCCTTGGGCATTTCTCCCACCAGCATACATTCGATATTACATAAACACCTGACCGTAAAAAAGGTTCGTTGTCGTTGGATCCCGCACAATTTGACAATCGCTCAAAAAAAGGCTCTTGTCGATTGGTGCAAAGAAATGTTGAAAAAATACGATCGCGGTGCTTCAAAAGATGTTCATAAGATCGTCACAGGTGACGAATCTTGGATCTATGCGTATGAGCCCGAAACAAAACAACAATCGACCGTGTGGGTCTTCGAAGACGAGCCAAATCCAACGAAAGTTGTTCGTGGAAGAAGCACTTCGAAGCAAATGGTCGCCTGTTTCTTCGGCAAAACTGGTCATGTGGCGACTGTTCCGCTTGAGCAACGAAGGACGGTCAATTCTGAGTGGTACACCACAATTTGTTTGCCTGAAGTCTTCGGAGAAATTCGAAAAACAAAGAAGAGAAGACGAATCATTCTTCACCATGACAACGCGAGCTCTCACACATCGGCTCAAACCAGCGCCTTTTTGACCGGCCAAAACGTCGAATTGATGGGTCATCCGCCGTACAGCCCTGACTTGGCACCCAATGACTTCTTTTTATTCCCGCACATCAAGAAAAAAATGCGTGGTCAACGATTTTCGTGCCCAGAAGATGCTGTTGAAGCGTTCAAAAACCATGTTTTGGAGGTGTCTCAATCGGAGTGGAAAAAGTGCTTCGACAATTGGTTTGAGCGCATGCAAAAGTGTATAAATCAGGCTGGAGAATACTTTGAAAAACAATAAAACCATTTTTGATGATAAATATTCGCATTTTCATTATTAGGCCAGAAATATATATAGCAGCCCTCGTATATAATTTTCAATGGCCTATTCGACTATGCTAGGGCCATTTGGATATTTGCAAAAAATTGCAAAAAGTTATATCCCTACTGTACATATGTAGCGAGTTTGCATATGGTACTCGCTACATATGTGTGTACAAAGTATGAGTAATATTAATTTTATGCAGATTTTATATTAATCATACGCACAGTGCACCAGTTAATCTGGGGGGTGAGAAATTTCAAGTCAGGGTGAAGGTCAGTATAGTAAAACCCCAAAGAGTTTGGTGTTTTTTACAATCCTGCTAAAGACTGAAATGAAAAATCATTAATGGTTCTTGAGTTATAACTGGAAAACTAAGCAAACAAAAATCAAGATACGCCAAAAATATAAAAGGCCATAAAAAAATGTTGGTCTGAGACCGCCAACGCTTTGGCGGTTTAATTCAACGGGTCCAAATAATTAAAAAAAAATATACTTATTTCGAAAAAAGACTCTAAAGATTGACAGGACTAACCAAGTTAACAATATACCCTTCTAAACATTTTTTCGAACCTCAATTAGAAAGGAGATCCCTCAAAGTACCAAATTTTTTCAGATTGAATGCAAAAATGCCATCCTTTGTGGGTTAACCCTTTGACGACAAAAGTTTTTATTTCCTTTTAGTTACAATTTTATGATCTCGCCTCTTTGAAGCCAATTCGACAGCATAATTTATTAGTATGGCGAACATTTTGAGTGTATTTTTATTAGTCCATATAATCAAGTTTCACCTTTAACATTTCGTTTTGCGAATCGTCAAATATCTACCCGATCAGCCGTCCGTCCTTCCAACCCAAAAATGATTGACAAGCCATGAAATTAAAATCTCTTTTGTTCCAAAAACTACAGAGTGAGTTACAGTTAAAAGCAGCCATAGAAACACAACACAACAAAACAAAACAAAAACTCCAAAGATACGTATCATTACGATTACCGCCAATAAACATAGCATTGAAGAAGATAGCAGCAGTTTTCCCTCCAGTCTTCAAAAGCCCCTAAAAATCAACCTAAAACAAAGAGCCCTGAAAGCCGATCAAAAGAGTATGTCGCAGTTAAAGAAGAATGGGACAATACCATTATCATCAACTGAGGCAAGCCAGGCACGACCACCACCACCACCGCCACATCTTGTGTATCAACCCAGCCAGCATTTGGATGATCGTTTTGGCAAAAATCATCTAACTGAGTCATCTTCGAGTCCTCTGGATGACCAAAAAGCTGATTAATCAGTTGCGTGCGTGAAATGCGACTCGAAAGGGAGTCGCGTATATGCTTTAAAAGTGATGTATGAAAAATACAATAACAATACTGTATTTGAGTTTCGCAAATCTTTGTTGTTGTTGTTTCTAACGGGAAAACTTGCGATGTTATTGAAAAAAGGGGTTGAAAATACATGAGTTTCATTTCATATTTGCAGTCGAGTCGTGAACACAAGTGGTAAATGTTTAGTTGTGATATTAAAATAATTTAAACGTGTGGATAAATTTAATACTTATATTAAGTAAAATATTGTAATAAAATTTTAATAAAAATGCAATGTCAGCTAAAAAAAATAAGAGAATGGAAAAAGCGCAAATAAAAATACTCACAAAAGACTCGCAAGCGATTATAAACATGACTGAAACAGGACTCGAAAAAGAATCACAAATTAAGTGAAATAAGACTAATTAATAAATGATCAGAAAACGATTCAAAAAAGACTTCAAATACTTCTAGAAAAGGAGTCGAAAATGACTCTTCAAGTAGTACAGAAAGAGACTCATAAATGATACTTTTAATAAGAGTCGCGGGGAGTCACGTTTTTCTCCCGACGAAAGTATCTTTTATGTTCGGAAAATGAGCGCATATTCCGCCTTTTCAATCACGCAGTAGACTCGAAAAAGTCTCAAATTTGATTACAAAATTCAAAAAATGTTGGCTGGGAACGAAGTGGTGGCTGGAACAATGTGGCTGTGCCTGGGTCGTTGATGGTGGCATCTTCCTCCCCATCAACAGCAACATAAACATCACCATCTTCATCATCACCCTCCTCCTCATCATCATCATCAACGTCATGATTGTGTGGATCATGTTTTTGGAAATTGTTTACTTTGTTTTCATATTGAATTTATGGTTTCGTATCGTGTCGCACGTACTTGTTGCAACATTAAGTGTGTGTCTTTTTGCAGCCGTTTCACAGTCGCCTTATGTTTGCGGTTACAAAAATTAAAGGATTTCACATTTATTTCACTTGGAGCCAAAAGGGTTTAATTTCTGCACAACAACACCAGCCAGCCTAGCCGCACACGAATATGAGAACATAGGCTATAAAACTCTACAACAACATCTTCCAGCGATTCCAGCAAAAACAACTGTAAACCATTTTTTTATGGCTTCATAAAGCAGCAAACTGAAATTTTTGTGGTTTGCAAAAAAAAGGTGAAGATTTTCAAACCAAAACACGTCATGAAATGCAAACACAGAGATCGACTATTGAAATAAGGTTAAACTTTACATGAAAGATGCTATATTTATATAAAACCGATATGATTTCCCTAGAAAATGAGCAATGAGTGACAAATGAATGTAACGAGGTGAGAGAATTTGTGGACTGCAAAATAAGTAAAATTTTATGGAGTCAAAGCAAAAAAATAGTTAATGTTGCTGAAAAATTAATCTTATCAATATTTTAATAAATGTAATAATTTTTTTAATGAAAGTTTATTGTCGATTTTTTATGAATGAGTTTGAAAGTAGTGACGCATTATCCTGTCCTCAAAATTAGTGTCCTAAAATGCAAAAAAATGGGGTGGTCGATAGCAGTGATCACCAATCATCAAAACGCAAGACCAAAGTTGGGGCTGGGTCATTAAACATTAACAATGTCTTAAGGATAAATGAGCCGCAGTTACTTAGGTCTAAACCGGATCGACCTCCAGTTTTATTAGTAACCGTCTGGTGACGTTTTCTGGTTAACTATGGTAATGCGTGGGAAGAGCTAGGTAATCTAACCGCAAAAGCCGTTAATGAAACTAACTGCAGTAGTGGAGTACTTTTCGGTACCATAGACCTACTGTTTGGTAAAGTAAACGTACTTTTTGGTACACTAAAATTTATTTCTGGTACGACCAAATAACCTTTGGTACAGTAAAAATACTTTTTTTTCTCTTGTTTGTTATTGTCGATCTATGCAGAAATATGAATATGTTTTTCATTGTTCGGTTTGAGATCTATTTTCTATAATCGCTAATAGAGTAATTGATTTAGAAGAGTTGTGTGAAATGTATTATGTTGACAGCTGGCAGGGCGGATAGCTATTTCAATAGTTGCCAAACTATTTCATTAGCAGCCTTTGTTGTGCCTTCTCCACACATTACCACAATCTTAATTCATATTTCTTCACAGATCGACAATAACAAATAAGAGCAAAACATACACGGGAGGTAAGCTGGGTTGGCGCATGCGCCAACAACAAATTCAATGAAATATTGTCCGATGGACAAAGCGTAGACAAGAGCTTGTGTGCGGGAGCTGATGAACTGCCGGAAGAGCTATTTAATACGATGAGTGCTAAGATCACTTTAGAATTTTGATCGTGCAGAGCCAATGATTTTTGACGACTTTAGTCAATAGAGGCCAATAACGTTTTTTGTGTTTTTTGTTGTTTATTAGGCCTAAAAATCAGGATAACTTTTGGATGTCACTCAAAAACGTGCGGCAGACAATGTGTTAAGGCCGGAGCGATATGCTGACAACGTGTATGTACCAGCTCATAAACGCGTATTGGATACAACAGTACATGCCTCGATAATTGGAATCTAAGTGTTCTATGTATGTCCTATATCCTTAAGAACGACGATCCCACTGTGCGTACAACTATCACAGGATCAGCATTTAATCCATTGCATACAAAGTCCTTTCTTTGTGTTGTGTAAAATATAAAAGCCCATGCAAGCGAACCTGATTGGACCTTATCAGTGTGGCTTTAGACCTGGTAAATCCACGACCGACCAGATATTCACACAACGACAATTTCTGGAGAAGACCTAAGAAATGCAGATCGACACGTTTACAAAGTTACATTCGACACTCCTATACGACGGAAGCTATTAGATGCTATGGCTGAGTTTGTTATCCCCTCGTAGCTGATACGCTGATACTGACTAACACGAAGTCTTAGTCTACCAAGCGAGGATTTAGACAAGGCAATAGTCTGTCATGCGATCTCTTAAATATCATAATGGAGATAATCATGTGAAAAGCTGGACTAAATACAACTCGTACCATCTTTAATAAAAGTCATATGCTGCTTGCGTATGCCGATGGTATAGCTATTATTGGCCGAGGACTGCGAGATGTTACTGCGGCCTTTTCAAGCTTAATGAAGCAGTAGGCATAAGTGGGTCTGGTGATAAGTGAGGACAAATCCAAGTTATTTGTTTCAAAGAACAAAGAATATCCTCCTTTGGGACGCTGAGTGCACGTTGACAACTATAACTTTGAAGTGAAATGCGTTTTGTCTACCTTTGCTCCGTCGCACAGTGGGGCGCCGTTTGAGATTTTCCGTTGCAAAAATCATAACGTTTAAACCAAACGCGATTATCAAAAAATTTAAAAGTTACGATGGTTAGAACACGCGACTACCATGCGAAAGATCCCAGGTTCAACTTTTGGCTCCAGTAATCTAAAAAATGAAATTTTATTTCATTGCCGGCCCCATCGATGTTGTCGACAGAACCTTCGCAGTATAACTGTCGAGTCAATCGGCATCTCTAGTAAAAGCTTCTCAAACTGAAACTTCGCAGTATAAGTGTCGAGTCAATCGGCATGTCTTGTAAAAGCTTCTCAAACAGTGACGTTCGCATTCGTCGATAAACAAGTAGGTGCCGTTAGTTGTGAATCTAAAAATAGAAAGCGTGTTAGTTCACAATAACGCGAGAAGCTATCCCATATGTCATTCATGGGGTTGTAAAGGGAAATTAAGTTTTTTTTTTTATAATATATAACACAAGGGAACAAGGTATTTGTTGTTTAAGAACTGAATATTGTTTTAAAGGTAATTTGGGACGCTGAATCCAAATCTGCACTTGGTTTTTTTGTATCAGCTCGACTTTTCGAGATATACCGTTATGTCCATAACTAAGGCACTTCCACTACAAATATTTAAATAACTTGAAAACGGTTCACCATATTCAATTAAAAAAAAAAACTTAAACTCGTCAACAAAATTATCTGTAATCCGTGCCTACATTGTTTTTAATTTGGCTTAGTAGTTTCAGAGATATCGTTGTAGTTTTAAAAAATAAAACAAAAAATTTACAAAAAAAAAAAAAATTTTGTTTTTTAAAAATTCATAAAAAAAATTATTGCAACAAAAATCACAGTGTTTGTCTTAAAACATTTAGTTTAATATAGTGTGAATCAAATGAGCTTTATTTCATTAAAATATCTGCACAACTTTTGATTTTGTCAACAATTTACTGAGATAACTAAATTTATAAAAATCACGATTTCCATACAAAAATAACATTTATTAATATGTTTGCGAAAGTGTAACTCGAGCAAACCTTAACGGATCGTTATGAAAATTTATCAGTATTAATATTTTTCGAAACGAACTTATGGGATTGTAAATGGGCGGAATAGCCCCACCCCTTCTGTTACCTCCCATACAAAATTACCTATTTTTGGATAATTAATATATCTTCGATAGCTGCAAAACAGACTACCGGAGGATATTGAAATTTGGTCAGTTTATTTATCTTGCAAAAGTAGACAAACCCTAGAAAAACCGAAAGCGTTGCCATACCCCTTCTGGTACCTCCCATACAAATGACCGAACTCACCCCAATAGTCTTACATACATATCTTTTTTGTGAGTACACTGAATTCAGTCAAACTATGCGGAAGTTTTACGGAAATTGAAAATATAAATCAGGAATGAATTTGCACTATATCGGATCACCCCTTCTGGTACCTCCCATACAAAATTACCTATTTTTGGAAAATTAATATTTCTTCCTTAACTTCCAAATTGAAACCTGCCGATTAATTAAATTTGGTCTGTTAATTAATATTGTAATAGGAGGCAAAACTAAAAATTAAACTATAAATAAATTTGCAAATTTGTCATGATTTTTAAAAATACAAAATTTTAATTTTTTTAGGGTAAAAACAAAAAATTGCGAAAAATCTGTTATCACCGAATTTAGCATAACTCATTCAATTTTCAATCGATTATTATGTACATACATGTTTTAGAAAGCTATCTTAATATGATATTCAATAAAGATAATAAAAATAACAATTTTCCCCCAACCGATTAACTTTCAGCGTGAAGAAAATTAAAATGTGTAATTTTTTGTGTAATTTTTGTTTTTTTTTTTTGAATAAAACAGCCGTTACTCAGTCATTTTTTTTGTAATATTAAAAAATTTGATTTTTTTCAAAGGTAACAACGATATCTTTAATAAAAAAATAAAATTTTAAAATCCGGCTTATGAAAAAAAAAATTATGATTTTTTGAACTATAATTTTTTGGAAAAAAGTCGAAAATACGATTAGTACCTGTAACTTAAAAATTCGAGCTGATGGAGAAAAATGGAGATTAGATTTGAAATCAGCGACCCCAAATTAGTAAAAAACAGCTATCGAATTCCAAACAACACTCAAAAAGTTCAATTTTGTTCCCTTGTGTAATTAATCTACCTATGTAATGGGTGTCTAAAAAGGGTTATCCGCCTTTGAGGTGCCTACTTATGGGTAAGAAAAGTTGAGATTTGTCAATGTTATGGGTGCTGATGAGTTATGGGTATGGTGGAAGTAAAATAAAATATTTTCTGAAATTTTTGATTTGCTATGTTTTTAAAGGCTTTTATGATTCAAAAGAATTACAAAAAAGATTTGAAAAATATTTTTTTTTTAATATTTTTTTTTTATTTTTGTTTGATTTTTTTTAACTATAAAGAAAGAAACAGTAGCAATGAGGATGGCTTTTGCACGGGCAGCAGGAAATTTGTGCACTAGGTAAAGGAATAATCAAAGAACTTATTTTGAAAATATGGCAAAATTAGTTTATGAAAGTTTTTTTTATTTTCCATCAAAATTGAGAAATATTGAGCAACTGGATTGTTGGTAAAAATCGATTTACATGGACAAACTCATTTTTTTTTATTCCTTTTTTAATAATTGGTCTATCAATAGAATCAAAAAGGATGAGGATCCATTACTTAGTTTTGAGATACTGTATCTGAAAGCGGACCAAATTATCTAAATATGGTCTGTTGTGTTTGAACACTAAAATTTTGAAGGGCGATATTCTCTGAACCAAAAATATGATTGTCGTAAGAATATCTTATATGAAATCGTTGGACAATTTAAAGGTCAGTTCAATATTTTTTAGGGGCAAACGAAATTTTCGATTTTTGCAACCTCACTTGAGCAGCAATGTGCCTCGTAAACAAAAATATTACTGTCAGCCTAGAAATCCAGAGACGTTTCTATGCGTTAAGCAATCGATTTAATGACAAAGCCATCTCTCCACTATCAATGATCCAACTCTACTTGACACTGATTCTACCAGTCTTGCTCCACAGCATTAAATTCTGGGTAAATCTTCACGAAAAAAATCTATGCCATCTACCTCGTTAAGAGAATGTTTGTATTTACCCAAATATTAATTATTAATTGTAATAACATAATAGTTAGTTATCACGTATGTTATCACGCAATGCCAACTGCGCTAATTTGCTTAAGATGTGTTCACAGAAATTTAGAGTTACTCATACACAGCTTGTCCACATTTTTGGAACCGGTAGTATAGACTACACTCTTGTTTTCACTTTAATTTAATTGTTTACTTTCATCACCAGCACTAATATGCTACATTGTTGCTTGGAGGCAACCTCCTACCTCCCCCTATGCCCCCTCATCTATGTCAATGTAAATGCAGGTAGTTGAGTCGCATGTAAAATCATATTGAATCCTGCATGATTTCTATGGCTCATGCATGACTGCATGTTGAGACATAATTAAAATTATAAGAGATGAACAACAACAACAGTAACAGAAAAATCCAATTCGTTGAAAACAAACTGCTGCCAAAATCAATATTGCGTGATTATGAAAATTTCAAATCGAATTTTTCAGCATGATGAGTTTATTATTGAGAAAATGTTAATCGCAACAGAAGCGATAAGGAGAAACACAATTTAAATTTTTGTAACAATTTTCCTAAAACAAAACGAACGAATTGGGGAACTCTAATGACAAGAGAAAGTGTTAAATTACACCAAATTGAACAAAAAGGTATACAAATCATTTCTTGCCCAGGAGACAAAAAAAAAAACAAACTCACGAAACCTACAGCCAGCCAATTTAGAGGAAGAGCAGGTCCCAATACCCGCATGCAAACGACGACCTACTCACAATACCACCAGCACAAGCCAGTTAATTTCGGATGATGGCATCAAAGTGGCCAACTGACGAAATGGCACACAAGTAGTGCAACAGTGTTTAGGTGTTCAAATAAAAGGTACAAACCCATTTTTCATTGTTTTTTAAGCCCACCCACATGAGCGACAAACAAATTCAAAGATTCTCAAAATCTCAACCAGAGGAGAAAAAAACAAAAACTTCAACAAAACAAAAACTGCCGCCATCAAATTTGACAAGTAAACCAGGGCCAAGTTTGTGTAAACTAAGGCAAAAACCCACTAGCACGAATAACAAATCATTAATAATAATATTTGGTGGAAAATTGAAATCTTAACTGCATAAATTTTATCGTTGGTATCTCTCTCTCTCACTCGCTTAAAATATTCGATGATGTTATTGTGACGGTTAAATTTGTTGTGTGGCACGTAAAACAAAAGACTATCAACGAGCGTCATTTGTGCTGGCATTCAAAGCCGGCTTTGCAGCTCTTTAGAGGAAAACAATGCGCACCTTAACATAGTTGTAAATGTTAAAATATTAGAAAAAGATTTTCCAATGACGAAGATCACACGAACACACACACACAAACACACATAGCAATGAGAGAAAAAAAGAACTTGGTTTTTTTTCATGAACATATACCGCACCTTAAAATGTATCATCAAAATAAAATCAAAAATTCATAAACTTCGACAAGCCACCAAGACCAGGAAGGCACAGTGGGCGAAATGTGGGTTTTGAGTAATGAGGGCAATAAGTTTTCTTAAAAAATCGACTAAATTTTAAAGATACCGATTAAAAAAACAACTTAAATAAAATTTTTTTTGTTTTTCATTTATTTCCGCATAAAATTTATGTACTTACTTAGCTGGTACTTCTATGCAGTCCCAGTGGGTTATATACCGCACGTAGAAAAATATTATAAGCGCCTCGATCTTCTGCGCTTCTTCTCCAGTTAGTCACACCGAGTTCTGTAAGGTTCTTAGTAACCTGGTCTTTCCAACGGAGTTTTGGTCGCCCTCTTCTGCGCCGTCCATCGAGTTCATTGTCGAAGACTTTTCGAGCTGGAGCATTTTCGTCCATGCGTACAACATGACCTAGCCAACGCAACCGTTGCACCTTAATGCGTTTGACCACGTCAATGTCAGTGTACAGCTTGTACACTGACGATGATTCATACGAGGCCGGTACTCTCCGTTAACGATGATGGGCCCATATATTTTACGGAGTATTTTTCTCTCGAATACCACCAGAACCGATTTATCCGCTTGTGTCATAACCCATGATTGTGAGCCATACATTAAGACAGGTAGAACCAGTATCTGGTATAGCTGGAGTTTTGTTCGTCGAGAGAGGGCTCTGTCATTGAATCGCTTGCTTAGTCCGTAGTAGCATTTATTTGCAAGCAGGATTTTTCTCCGGATTTCTAGGCTGACATTATTTGCTTTGTTGATGGCGGAGCCTAGGTAGACAAAATTATCTACCACCTCGAAATTATAGTTGTCAACGTTCACGCAGTTTCCCAAACGAGTAGATTCTTTGTTCGTTGAAACTAATAACTTCGTTTTGTCCTCGTTCACCGTTAGGCCCATTTTCGCTGATTCCTTCTGAATACCTGAGAAGGCTGCAGTCACATCCCGCAGTTTTCGACCGATGATGTCTACGTCATCAGCGTACGCGAGTAGCATGTGGCTTTTGTTGAATATAGTGCCACTCGTGTTTACTGCAGCTTTTCTCATTATCATCTCCATCACAATGTTGAAGAGATCGCACGATAGGCCGTCGCCTTGTTTTAGGCCTCGTCTGGTACAGAATGGCTCCGTAAGGTCCTTGCCAATCTTCACTGAAGGCTTCGTGTCAGTCAGCGTTATTCCGCAAAGACATGGCTTCAAGTAATTTCTGCCGTATCGGGCTGTCGAAGGCAGCTTTATAGTCGACAAAAAGATGGGATGTGTCGATCTGTTTCTCTTGGGTCTTTTCCAGGATTTGCCGAAGTGTGAAAATCTGGTCAGTTGTTGATTTTCCAGGTCTAAAGCCACACTGATACGGCCCGATCAGGTTGGATAACACTGGCTTTAGTCTTTCACATAGCACACTCGACAGGACCTTATATGAGATGGGTAAAAGGCTGATCCCGCGGTAGTTGGAGCACACACTTGGATCACCTTTTTTCAGCACAGGACATAATACGCTTACATTCCAATCGTCGGGCATGCACTCTTTAAGCCAAACCGTGCGCAGGAGCTGGTGCATGCTTGTTATCAGCTCCTCGCCACCGGACTTGAAGAGCTCTGCGGGCAGACCGTCGGCACCGGCTGCTTTGTTGTTTTTCAGCCGCGAAATTGCTCTTCTTACCTCGGCTTGACTTGGTGGTGGGAAATCAAAGCCGTCGTCGACAATTGGCGTGATAACTTCACGTGCGCTGCCTTCTGGAACCAGCAGTTGCTGGAAGTGTTCTCTCCATATTTGCAGCACACTCTTCGTATCCGTGACCAGATTTCCATCACTGTCCTTACAGGTGGGGAGGCCATTACCGTATCCATTTGCTCTTACTTTCTGGTAAAATTTTCGGGCCTCACCTCTATCCCTGTATCCTCGTTCTCCCGTTCCTTCATCTGACATTTTTTTCGCCTAAATAGCTGTCTCGCCCGTTTTGCTTTCTCATTATGCCGTTCCCTAACAGCACGGGTTACAATTGGCTGTAGCGTTGCCCTATAATCAGCATCCTGTTCCTCAGACGCTATGCGACATTCTTCATCGTACCAGGATTCGTCTGAGCGCCGCTTTTCATATCCTAGTACGGTTGTTGCGGCGGTTTCCATGGAATGCGCAATATGCTGCCACTGTGTATCGGGAACGTCAGAAGTAGAGGCGTTGTGTCGTAAAAGTTGGGAGAGTTGGTCGGAGTAGGCAGTAGCTATCTCTGGGGTTTTCAGCTTCGCGATGTCCAGCTTTCTTTGTGTTTGGTTACGTGCGTTTTTCGCTCTGCTCAATCTTGTGCGAACCTTGGCTGCAACCAGGTAATGATCCGAGCCAATATTAGCACCACGGATCACACGCACGTCCATGACACTAGATGCATGCCTGCCATCAATTACCACATGATCAATTTGATTTTTGGTGTTTTGATCGGGGGATAGCCAAGTTGCCTTGTGGATGGATATCTTTGTGCTGGAATCTGGTTCCACTCACTTTATGTAACAGAACAATATTATATGAAAATTTTGACACATGTTTTATTATACAAATGTATGCGTCAATTTGTCAAAGCGTAAGTGAAATTAGACTATTCTTTACTTTATTACTTTAGTTCT
Source organism: Muscina levida (assembly GCA_964034835.1). NCBI lineage: Eukaryota > Metazoa > Arthropoda > Insecta > Diptera > Muscidae > Muscina > Muscina levida. The sequence goes on from OZ035883.1 coordinate 68,803,728, forward strand.
TACAACAGATACTCAAACCGTAAAACCCATTGCGGTAGTGAATTTTGCCCCCACTGTACATTATAACGTCAGTCACTTTGCGCGCCGACAAACATCTAACTCAGGCCAAGCGCGAAACAGCTTTGCAGACAAAGCCAATAAAGCTCAGCCAAGTCCCCCCTAAAAATTGGCTTCTTCACTTTTTTTTCGTTTCGTTCAGTTTGGAATTAAGATGGATGGATGGATATGTTGGCTGCTGCTGCCTCCTATTGCTGTTGTTGTGGAAAAACTAATTCAAGATCATCTCGATTAAAATGTTAAAATATATTTTTTTTCTCCATCTCTTAGTTGATGTTTAAAAAACAAAAAAACTAAAGGAATACGTTTGTGCAAAACTAATGGGATATCTATTATTATTTATCCACAATTGAGGTCTCTTCTAACTAAAAATGTATAATTTTTCTCCGTATGACTCGTGAAGACTGTTTATGAATGGTTGTTGCTATTGCTGTTGTTGTTTTGAGTATATTATATAGTTTTTTTTATAGTTGATGAATTGATTACAAATTGAGGTATATGCCACACAGTTGAAATTTGCCTGTTGCAATCGTTGGAAAAATGTTGAGGTAGGGAAGGACAAATAAGGAATTCAATGGCGTGATGGAAAATGGATAAAAGAAAGAAATTATTACAAATAAATGAGCATTTTTATAGTACTGAAATTTGTATGTAATGTATTAGCTTAATAAGCAAAAAAGTTCATGTTCTCTTCATACGGTAAAAAAAGAGTGATTCATTTAGAAGTTGTTTTTTTTTAATTTATTGTTTTTTAGACTTACACAAGACTGATGTCTAACAATCATCTTATATTTGTGCAGTATTGTTTGACAATTCATCATGGAAAAACTTACACCGCAACAATGTCTTTAAAATATACAGCTGTATTATAAAAGTTAGAGTAATGTGAAAAATGTATTTCGAAGTGCATGAACAAATAAATGGTTTGCATAATCGACGTGGATTCTTTTTTTTGAGATTATGTAATGTGACAAGTCTTCGTCGATAAGCCAGCTACGATTCAAGTTATAGAGGCGAACATCACTTACGTAATTCATAAGGAAACGGATGGCAAGGAGAAATTAAGCACAGATCACCTATGCGGTTAACATTTGAATGAAATTATTTTAAAAAATAAATGTCAGAGGCTGTGTTTTATTTACAATAAAAAAAAAACAAAGAATGCATAAAAATACAACACCTACTCGGTCATCATTTGAATGAAATTATTTAAAAAAATAAATGTCAGAGACTGGGTTTTATTTAAAATTAAAAACGAAGTTCTTAATGAATCACAATGTAGGTAAAACAATAGTGCTTAAAAATTAAAATGGAAAGTACATTTGAAGTTATTAAGATGTCGCTCAAGTTGTTGATGTAAAGTATACGCCAACCTAAAACGATTTTGCTAATTTCATTAGTTAGTTAAAGAAAAGTTAAAATTTTGCCAAACAAATTTTTTTTATCCATTTGTTTAGTGTGTTGAAACAATATCCCAAATTGGCTAACGATCAGAATGTTTATACCGTTGAGTTAACGACCAATTTTGAATCGCGGACAAGGATGACGCATTTCGTACTCATTTACTTTCCTGTACTTTTGATTCAATATAAAGAAATTTAAGAACACAGTCTTAAATGAATCATTCTTTAGGTAACACGATAGTGTTAAAACATGAACAAGTTGTTGTTTAAATGGATAGTACAGTTTATGCCCTATAGACGTCGCTGAAGTTGTTGTAGTAAAGTATACGTCGCCCTTTTACTAATTTCTATAACTTGCTGAAAAAACGTTACAATATTACTCATAATGTGTAATAAAGTATATATTGAAATGATCTAGTGAGATTAGAAAAATTTTTATATCTGATTGGATCAAATTATATAAGATGTGGCCTTATTATATCTAATAAAATGTAAACTGATCTGAAATTTACCCAATTTACATGCAATATAATTTTGCTTTAATATATCAGGATTTATCTAATAAAATCAGATATTAAACCAAAGTTTGTTATATAAGACGCCCTGATGTATTAGCTTTCAATAAATTTAATTGCTTACAAGAATTGACACATATAATTGGATCTGCATAGATACCAATGAAATCTAATTAGATCTATTACAACTAGACCAACTTAAGATCAAATTACAGTCAATTAGATAAATTATAATATGATTCAATAAGATAAACCATTTTTTGCATCTGTTGAGTTCTAGATAGATTTAATTGGATCTTTAAAAGTATCCACTAGGGTGATGACTTTTAGATTTTTTTTCTCAAAAATTATTTCCTGTTGAATGAATTAACTTTTGTCTATTAATGACTAAAATAACGTTTATTCCATTTAAATATTGAAAAAGGTTACGCACAAACCAATTTGAAATGATATTTTTTGTAAAAAAATTTAAATTTTTTCTTTTTTTTTAAATCATATAAATCCAAAACGGAAAAAAGTCTCGAGTCTAATAACTTTCAGGAAAAGCTACGTAACCTGTGAACAAAATAAGATATTGATCATAGAAATCGATGAACATCTTTCGTTTTTATTTACAATTAAGTGAAGGTATTTCATCTCTTCTAACACGGAGAAGAACAAGGAAACCTGGACAAAGAACCTAGTCCAGTTTCAAGCGCCATCAAGAAGTGGCAACGTGGCAATTGTTGAAGCACCATTAAGTGAACGGAGTCGCATGCCCCTGAAAAACCACGTCATTGGACGCTTCAAATTTCTTAAGTCGACTGCCAAAGGACAGAGAGAGAGGATCGGTCTAATTGTTATAGAGTTTAAAGCCCTTTGGAGTAAAACAATGAACTTAACGCATGTATCTGATCAAGCCATTTGTGCAAAACTAACAAAACTTCTGGAAGACTACGAGCACTGCAAAAATAACAAAACTTTGATTCATTGAAGGAACAGTACGGATAGTCCTTGGGAGGATGACAATGCAGCATCCACGAGTAAAAGGAAGCATAACCCACGGAGCAGCTGTCGCCCCACCAGCTTTCCGCTGAGGGCATTGAAATTCCAACCCCATCTCAGTCAGGAATCGACAAGGCTATCTTCAAGGAAGCTGTGAAGAAGTATTTGGTAAGCACGCTTTATCTGGAGAAGTGGAGGATGCACTTTGACGGCAAAAACATTGAGAGCTTTGAATATCAGGACGTGGTCCTCAAGAATGAATCTAAAGAAATTAAGTTTACTGCGCTCAAATTGAAAGATGGGAAAGCTCAAACAAATCGCAGAAGGACTCCAGAATGTGTTACATGAGTTCAACCTGTGGGGATCAATTGTGATGATTGTTGCCGATCCAAAAAGCGTGAATACCAGCAAAAAGACAGGCGTTGTAGTTCGACTGCAGTAAATGTTCGTAGAGAAATGTAACCCCAAACCCAAGTTCATTAGTTGGTAACACCATGTGCTGGATCGCGTTCTTCGCGTTGTCATGGACGATGAGCTCCTTGGGTCCACTAAATCAGCAAACATCGGGTACTTCTTTGAGCAGGATTTAATGAGAAATCAATTGAAAGCATCCTTCAGCAATGGTTTAAGCAGATCCCAAACATCTGCAATGCACGCTGGAACTCTCGTGCCATTCTAGCCCTTCTTTCGTTTATTCTAATGCCTGAAACCCGGAACAGGTTGCGTAAAATCTGTTAATTCATTTCTTACTCATGGGTTGATCATTGGTTCAGTAGTCAATTGTTTCGCGCTCAAGATTTTGTAGAGTTATCTGTAGCTCTGAATGACTACCCACAGTTGAATCTACAATCAACATTGCCTGAAACAACCAGTGCTGTGAGCGTGCGATCAAAGTTATGCAAGGCTTATACAACTCCTGCCGGTACAAGGACAACCTCCCTCTGAGATTCATCCACTCCACTGACAACGTTTGATGATCTTACGTAATGTTACATATATGTGGCTCTAAAGCTTGTGTTCAATTATATATCTGCTTAAAGTGGCTTCGAAAAATAGCCCAAAATGCTTATAAATAAAAATTTTAAAATCATTTTGTGCGTGAGGTTTATTTTATCGAATCACCTAATATGTAAGATTTTACTTTATCTTAAATAAAAACTCATCTAAATATGATACAGTGAAACAAGGTTGTATAAAAGTCATCACCCTAGTATCCACCCTTTAAAATCTCCGGGACCCGATGGTATTATTTCCTCGGATCTATAGGAGAATATCGACGTTTTGACGTCATAGCTTTCAGAGTCTGTCTGCAGTTGTCACACATTCCAACGAGATGGACAACCTACAAAATTGTATATATCCCCAAAGGGTTTGACGTTCTCTGGACGTTATGACCTTTTATATTTTTTTCTTATCTTGGTGTTGTTTGCTTAGTTTTAAGGTATAACTGAAGAACCGTTAATGATTTTTCATTTCATTCTTCACCAAATTTTAGCTAAGATGTAAATAAATAATTTCTAAAAAAATTAAGTTGCATTAATTTTATCGAATGGATCTTTAAAACATTGTCATTTATCGCCGTTTTCATAAGTTTTCTCCAATAACTCCAAAATTCTGATAAGTAGAAAATTGGTCATTGCTGATGATAATGAATGACGGCCCTGAGCCAAGTGCTGTACTGTACATATGTAGCGAGTTTGCATATGGTATGTATGGATGTATTCATGTACATCGTATGAGTAATGTTAATTTTATGCTGATATTATGTTAATCATACGCACATCGTTCCAATATTGAGGAGAAATGGAGGCGAGAAATATCAAATCAGGGAACAGGCACTAAGTCATTCTAGTAAACATCCCAAGGGATTTGGAGTTCTCTACAATTCGACAGAAGAATTAAATGAGTAGGCATCAATGGTTCCTTAGTTATAGTTGAAAAACTAAACGAATAAACATTATGACAAGCTGATGTTTATTATACTGGCAAACACTCTAAGAAGTTGCAACTTCTCTACAACGAATTTTGTAGAAGCTGCAACGCTGGGGAAGAAGGGGAGACCACGAAGCATATTCTATGCCACCGGCCTGTTCTTGGTGACCTGTGATATAAGGAGTTTTGTTGTCGAAAACTTATGGACAATACCTGTCTATCAGTAGGCGATCTACGTTACATCAATACTTTTATCACAGCAACGAAATTGCTTGAGAGCACCGTTAAACAAATAGAGTAGGAACAATTGGTGCGAAAAAGTTAAAAGGTATCACAACGGGACCTTTACTAGGACCCAAGTAAGCTATCCTAAAGGCAGCTGCCAAGCTTATATAATTTAGGTACGTGATTTAAACGAATATCTTAGGATCTTTACTTTTTTGATTGTTAAAAACAAAATAATTTCACTTTACACCCCTTGAATGAGGTAGTGGATAGCTTCTCGCGTTATTGTGAATTAATACGCTTTCTCTATTTAGATTCACAACAAACGGCACCTACTTGTTTATAGACAAATGAGAACGTCAGCTGTTTAATAAGGTTGAACTAGACATGCCGAGTGATTCTACACTATATTGCCAAATTCCTGTCGACAATATCGGGGGGCCGTCGATGAAAGAAAATTTAAATGACTGGAGACAGGAATTGAACTATGGATTTCACGCATGATAGCCGCGTATTCTTACCATCATGCCACGACCGGCCCCAATGACATTTTCACCGAATATATTTTTCTATTATCCATAAAAGAGGTTTGTTTAAAAATATTTATATCATATTCTTATTCCAATATCTTTGTGACTTGACTTACCATAAATTTAAGTACATTATACTAAATAGTGAGACACTTACCTAGAAAGAAAGTAAAGAAAATTTTCGTCAGTACAAAAATAATTAACATAAAAACGGAAGTTAAAACAATTTTGTGTTTTTTTTTATAAAAAAGGTTTTCTTCCTTAACTCCCTTTAGATGAACATTAAAACTTCGTTTAATGCATAAAAACTGATACAAACATTTTGTCGGATTTCATTTCAATGTTGATTATTGCTCCATGTTGCTGTCCATTTGCTACATATGTATGTTGCCAACAAACATTCTCCCTGCCATCTCTCTCTCTCCCTCTCCCCACCCCTCATAATGTATTTCTTTATAAATCACTTTAGATTAATATATTGCGGTTAACTTATAGTGTTATTTGTATTCATTATATTTATTATTAAAAAAAAAGAATTATTATTTAGAAAGTTGTATTAAACGCCCACAATATTTTTATTTAGACATCGAAACAAAAGACTTTAGTAAACAAAATTGCATCCGCAGCTGATACCAGATAAGTCTACGATACTTCAGTGGATTCCTCATATGATATGTTCATCGTTGTCTTATGTTAGTCCATGTAGCTAATGGCAGGGGCCACAAGGCAGGCGTTGCCATGTGGTAAAGGATCTAAACGGAGTAACATGGAGGCACTGGCACTGCCTGCCAGGCGCCGACAGTATAGGTAATAAAACTTTCTCTATAGGAGAGGTTACACCTCAAGAGGAGTTCGATAATCAAATAACATAGTTTAATTATGAAAAATATAAATGCTATTAATATATGTTTTGCTATCTATGAAATAATGTGTGAATTAAAAGAGATAAAGAAAATTTACAACAAAGACGTATTGGAGAAACTATGCAAAGGGGGTAAAATGGTATGGAAGTGTTTTAAAAACGCTATGAAATTTCGGTAATCATGAAAATATCACTAGTTTACAGCCATTTCAATTATAAACTGTGTCCTAACTTTTATGTGTATTTTAAACTTCTGAACCCGAAAAGAATAGTAATAAAAACCCCAACCTTCAAGTTTTTAAATAGTGAAGAATAAACACCACAAAGATTACTTTTAAAGTTGTAGCCTCGAACCCTTTGGCAGTTATAAATGTTATCCTCCTACAGAAAACACTAGTCTCTCCTTATCCTCTCAATTTCTGCCATGATTTTTTAACATACAAATATTTAAATAATAATGCAAATTGCCACAACAAAAAAAACAAATGCCAGTGCAATATTTGAATAAGTTTCGAAAAAAAAACGCCAGCAACAACAAACCTTTCAAAATCGTGATTTCAAATCACTAGATATCACCTCAAAGCTAAAAACTAATAGATAAATACAAAACAAATAAATGATGCAAATGTTCACATACACACAGCGAACAAAATGCACTTGTGTATAGAGTGTCTTACCTATGGATTTGTGTAAACAAATCAAATTTTAAATTTAAACAAATGACTACCGGTGACTTGGCCTCCCACCTCACGTCACACGAACTACAGAGTTTTCCATAGGTTTTCCTTCCACATAAACACAAAACACACACAAGAAGTTTATGAGGGGAAAAAACTGATATAATAAACAAAGCAACAAATGAAATGACGTCAAAAAAAGTTACAAAATCGATCATGATATGGGAAATGTTTAAAAAAAAACACAATTTGAATATAAGCAGCTAAAATTCATGCAACAGACAGAGAGGGTGCCGTAGCAGAGGAAAGCCTTAGGCATAATACTAGTTATATGAAACAAAAGGTAAAACGCGATGTTAATACTCTTTATTATTGTTACTCCAACTAAAAAGCATTCGCGTTAAAAACTATTCCCCACCTATCATTTCATCATCTACTCGCAGCGTCGTTGATGATATAAATCTTTATTAGAAACTTTTAGTTCTATATGTTTTCCGTTTTACTTTAATGACTAGGTACGAGACGAAGGGATGGGCAAACCAAGGCTGGTGGTTTGCGGCCGACTAATTAATGACAGCGCACCAAACCCTCAACATTTTAATGTTCCTCAATTAGAGGGAAATCAAGAATTGATCAAATGTAACCCACACACCTTTTGCGATGTGGTTGTGTATTTTCCAATCAAAAAAATTTGTAATCAGTTAATTTTTTTTCGGAAATTTCGTAATTTTAACAAATTGTAAATTAATCACTGAGCAACGGCAACAGCAGCAATGGAGCATTTTATGAGCAACAACCAATGTGACTGTCAATATTTTGGCTTTATCATTTATTTTGTAATTGATATGTTTTCTTAAAGTTTATGTTTGACAACCATTTGGGGGGTTTGTTAGACCCCTCAAGCCCATTTTCAAGTAAGTTGCCATGTGAAAAACTATGTGCAACATAAACCCACATTCAACATGTTGCCGTTTTTGGAAATTCGAAATGAATATATTGTCGGGTAGTGGTACTGCTACAACCTGACGAGAGTTTAGTTTTTGGAAAATAAAACTAAAATAGATTTTGATAACAAAATCATGTTAGTAGGAAATGTTACAATTTATTACACAGAGAGAAAATAAGAGCATAAACCTTATATGGGAATAAGATGTTTATACGAAGACGACTATTATGATATGACAAAATTATTTTTTTTACATTACTACAGTAGGAAAATGTGAACATATTACTAAAAGTTCCCTTTTTTAGATGACAGGGGAGTTATGGATATTTTACTGAGACTTGGGAACTCTTCTAATGAGAGCAAAATATCGGACTTAGAAACAAAACACTTCCTAATATTAAAAAAAAATTTTCTTAATAATTTATATATTTAATAATTATAATAAATTATATTAATTTACGTTAGTGTATCGAAATGATACAACAAATTCGGCTCAAGATCAGAAAAGTGTTCTTTATTTATTGTTTGATATTTTTTTTTTTTTTTTTTTTTTCAAACAATTCAAATATCAAACAATAAATAAAGAACACTTTTCTGATCTTGAGCCGAATTTGTTGTATCATTTCGATACACTTAACGTAAATTAATATAATGTACTGTAAGATCGACTAACAAAAAACAAATACACAATTATAATAAATATTAAAATTTTAAGTTCGATTCAAGACTTTTTAAGTCGATTGAGCTATGTCCGTCTGTCTGTCTGTCGGGCTGGTACGCACGATAACGTTCGAACGACGAAACCAAATGTTGTGAAACTTTGCACAAGTAAATATTTTTCCGAAACTACTTATGGTATTGAAAATAGGCTACATGGACACGCCCCTTCTGGTCCCTCTCATACAAATGTACCATTCCGTCCACTTTAGAAATCGAGTAATGAAATCAATTTACCAAATGCGATCGTGCCCAAATGCTCTATTTAGTAAAACTAAATGAGGATAAAGTTTTGGAGAAAAAAACTGGAAGTCTAGCCACGCCCTTCTGGTATCTCCCATACAAATATACCAATCCTCCCACTTTATGAATAGAGTTATAATATCAATACACCAAATGTGATCGTGTCTAAATTCTGTATTTAGCTATAGCAGGATAAAGTTCTGGAGAAAAAACTGAAAGTCAACCCACGCCCCTTCTGTGGCCTCCCATACAAATGTACCATTCCGCCCACTTTAGAAATCGTGTAATAAAATCAATTTGGAAAACAAAACCGGAAATCTTGCTTCGGCCTTTCTGGTACCTCCATACAAATGTACCATTCCGTCAACTTTAGAAATCGAGTAGTAATATCAACACACCCAACGCGATAGTGCCCAAATTCTGTATTTTGTTAAGCAAATTTTATGTTATTACTGAGGGTGAGGGTTTACCAGACTGAATCTTGCTCTCTTGTTAATATCACTGTTAACATAATAAATATGAATATTTGCCTGTTTGTTTGTATTGAACCGATTTCAATGAAATTTTTTAATTTTATTTGTGTTTTTTACCTAATGGGTCAAGGGGGCGTGATAAAACTTTTTTCTGTGCTAGAGATGTACAACTTGATACTCATACCTGTAGTACTCGGCAATACATGCATATATGAATATGCAGATACAATATTAATTTTCCATCAGTGGGCGGAGCGAACCATGCCACATTGTATTTTAGCCTCAGAGAGATACAATTAGGTGTGTAAATAGTACTCGGCACTATATGTTCAAAATTGCAGACAAAATTTTTATTTTCGTTTAGTGGGCGAAGGGTAGTGGCAAAACTCTATTTTATCGAAATTCAATAAGTAGGCGAAATGGGCGTGGTCACACTGTATTTTAGCGCCAGAGGTATTAAAATTGGTATACAGATACTACTTGGCACTATAGGTTAAAATTTTCACAATAAATTTTTATTTTCGGTCAGTGTATTTTAGACTCAAAGTGATTTGGTATACAGATTCAATCAGTGGGCGATGTCAGTGTGGCAAAACTTTATTTTAGACCTAGACACATAAAACTTGATATATAGATAGTAATCCGTGCAAAAATTAAAAATTTTCTATCATTGGGCGTGTTTATATTGAATTTTATCCCTAGAGAGATATAATTTGGTATACAGATGATACTCGGCACTACAGATTTCGAACAAAATGTGTATTTTCGATCAGTGGGTGGAATGGGCGTGGTAAAGCTGTATTTTACTCCTAGGGAGATACAATTTGCTATACAGATGGTACTCGGCACTACAGGTTACGGACGAAGTTTGTGTATTCGATCAGTGGTCGTGGTCATAGTGAATTTAAGCTCTAAAGAAATATTTTTTAGTATACGGATGGTACTCGGCACTACAGATTGGCGAAGAAATTTGTTATTTTTAATCAGCGGGCGAAAGGGGTGTGTTTATATTGCACTTTAGCCCTAGAGAGATATAATTTGGTATACACATGATATTTGGCACTACAGGTTTCAGACGAAATGTGTATTATCGTTTAGTGGGTGGAATGGGCGTGGTCAAGCTGTATTTTACTCCTAGCGAGATATAATTTGGCATACAGATGGTACTCGGCACTACAGGTTGCCGACGAAATATGTATTTTCCATCAGTAGGTGGAATGGGCGTGGCCAAACTGTATTTTAGTTTTAGAGAGATACAATTTGGTACATAGATAGTACTCGAAACTGCAGGGACAGTGCATATGTAAACGAAGTTTTAATTTTCTATCAGTGGGCGGAAAGGGGCGTGGCAAAAGAGATTTTAGAATTAAAGAGGTCAAATTTAGCACAACATATATGAAAATATAGACGAAATTTTCTTTGCCCTCCCGACGGGTTGTTTTTAGCAAAATTATTTTGTACCATTAAAGAAATGCAGTTTGATACACAGATCGTACTATGCCCCTACGGGAAACGGGGTGTCAATTGTCTTAAAGTTTTTGTTCAGAGATTGAAGAAGAGGTGAAGTGTCACCAAACTGGTTTTTAGGTATTAAAGATAGGCCAATTTGACTGATGTGTAGTATATTTTTTTCTTATAGTATCTAATGTACTGTTGAACAGACACATAATTGGTCTTAGTTATGGCGTATAGTTTATAATCCCACCTCTAGTGACAAAGCCATGTTAAAGTGACGTTTTCCCTTCATATATTTGAGTTAGAACTTGGACCAGTCTCTACCCACTATTCTTAAGAAAATTAACAATTTATTTTCAAATAGTAATAAAAGCCACTGCTAAAAGAAAACTTGATAAGGTTTTTTTGTATCTAAGTAATCTCACATTTTTATCAATTTATATTAGAAAAGTTTTTTTTTTGTTGGAAATAATGGCCAATTTATTGTTACGCTCTCAAGTAACCGTAACGTCTTGTCCGTTTTGTTCAAAGAGGTATGGCCAAACAATACAGCGTAAAAAAACTGTACACCGCACTGTGATGGCATTGAATGCAATTCTATCTCATGCAGTATTTTTGGTTTGGAACCACTAGATATGCGGCAATTTTGTTTGTTTATGTTGCCATTCAGATGAACCTCATCAGACATGATGGTAGCGGCTTTCAACAGCCATCCTATATTTGTACACAGATAGTACTCGGCGCTATAGATATTAATATGCAGAAGGATGTTTTAATTTTCAGTTAGTGGTTGAAGGATACGTTTGTCACAATAGAGAAAAAAGTTAATATACAAAAAGTACATGGAACTAAAGATATGGAAATAAATATTACATCATTACAAAGAATTTTTTTTCGAACAGTGGATGAATTTGGTTTTCACCAAAATATTACTCTGTACTTTAGGTATGAATATACACATGAGCTTTTTATTACCGGTCAGTAGTCATAGAGGGATAACATTTGACACAATAGAACTTGGTTAATGTGACAACACTTATAACTGTGATGTAATTCCGTGATATATGTTATATTCAGTTAAGTTTTTAATATTAATCAAATGTGCAAAAGCGAAGCATAGCCGGGGCCACTATACCATTTCCAATTGAAATTCAAAGAAAACTAATTGAAAATAAAATATTCCATTTCAAATTCAAAACTCGTCAATTGGAATTTATAAAAATTACATTTGATATACAAAACATGCCAAATTAAATTCAAATTTTTCATTTAAATAGAAATATAATATAGAAATTTAAAACTCCTCAAACATACATCAATTGGAACTCAAAACCTATCAATTGAAATTTAAAAGTCGTTATTTGAAATTCAAATGTCGTCAATTGGAATGCAAAACTCGTAAATTTAAACAGGTTTTGAAATAGAATTGACGACTAGGATTTCAATTGATGAGTTTTAAATTCCATTTAATGTGTTTTGAATTTCGAGTTTTTAATTTAAATTAATGTTTTTCAATTTTGAATGGAAAATTTGAATTCCCGTTGACGTGTTTTGAATTTCAAAGGGAATTTTTGAATTTGATCTTTAATATTTTCATTTAATATTTTTAATTTTTTTAATACTTCTAATATAATTAATAGTTACCTTTTTTTAATATATTATTGTTTTTTCAATATCTAAAATATTTTTTTATTTTGAATATATTTAATATTTTTGAATGTTTTACTATTTTTTATATTTCAAATATTTTTTCTATGTAATAATATTTCAATATAAGTATTTTTTATTAAAATATTTATATAATTTTTTCTAATATTCTTAAAACTGTAATAATTTTTACTCTTTTACAAATTTATTGTTGTTAATATTTTCCATATTGGTAATACTTACAATATTTGCAATTATTTTTATTTTTAATAGTACTTAGTTTTTAATATTTTCAAACTTAGAAATATTATTTGTATTTGTAATTTTAAACATTTACAATATTTTGGATATTTTTGATATTTTTTATTTTTTAGTATATTAATTTTATTTTAATAGCAACAGCGCACGTTTCTCTATTCCCAGCAACATTTTAAGAATTGCCTCTATCGCTCCACCCCCATTCACTATTGTTAAGCTACATGTTGTCACATGATGCATATAACTAAATTTAAACATATGTGCCATTTTAAAACAAAAAAAAAATTTTATATTGCAGTTGCCACCACCCATTGCAGTAAGCTATTCAAAATTTATAATTGTTTTTAACCCTCCAAGGAACAACAAGATAATTGTATGTTGCAACAATCAATTTAGTACCCCTTTGTCAAGTCATGTAAGACCCTGAAGGAGGGGTGTTTTCTAACCACTAATATCAAACATAAAATAATAAAGCAACCACTTTTGGTTTCCTGTCATTGGAAATTGCGTGAAAATTCCTTTGTTGTTGAACAATTTCCCTAAAATTACAGTCGACACAAAAGGAATTGTTATGTTGTTTCCCCCTGATTATGTGCGTGTGTGGCTACGTGAGTGTGTTAAAAGAAAATTGCTATTACCGTTGCCGCTGTTAATATTGAATAACAATTGTTCGTTCCAATATGCTTAAATTTTCCGCTTACCGCTTAAACTAACGCATAATTTTTCGTTTTCCTTTTGTTTGCTGCATTGTGTTTTACTACTGAAAGCGAGTTACTTTTGTTTCGATTTTTAGTGTGTAATGAAAATAAAGTGTTCAATTGAAGTTATAGTATTTTTCAAAACATTTGGTTTTTGTTTGACAACAATGATGATTGCCTTGAAAAAAGAATGGCGAAGGGGGAAGTTGGACTATCATAGACTTGAGCGATATAATATGATTATTTTACTTCATTATAGTTTTACATTTTTTATATTTTTTATATTTTTTATATTTTTATATTTTTATATTTTTATATTTTTATATTTTTATATTTTTATATTTTTATATTTTTATATTTTTATATTTTTATATTTTTATATTTTTATATTTTTATATTTTTATATTTTTATATTTTTATATTTTTATATTTTTATATTTTTATATTTTTATATTTTTATATTTTTATATTTTTATATTTTTATATTTTTATATTTTTATATTTTTATATTTTTATATTTTTATATTTTTATATTTTTATATTTTTATATTTTTATATTTTTATATTTTTATATTTTTATATTTTTATATTTTCATATTTTTATATTTTTATACTTTTATATTTTTATATTTTTATATTTTAACATTTTTATATTTTTTTATTATTATATTTTTATATATTTATATTTTTTTATTATTATATTTTTATATTTCGATTTTGTTGTTGTTTGTTTTATTACATTTTTTACACCCGTACTTTTGCCGCAGTTTGCTTCTCACACATTCGTCATTAACATTAATGAAAATAATGATGGATAATGTGGAAATATTAAGAAGATCCCGCCACTACAACATTGCATTATGAATCCGATACATCTGTCCACGGACATGTGTGGCATTCACGCACTTATGCGTGTGACAAGTTTGCCTTTCATGGAAGTGGAACTGTCGTTGATGGTGGTGGTTATGTTGGTCAGCGGAGGAGGCGATGGTGGTGGTGGTGAGGGTGTTTGGTACTGGTCTCTCTAGTAATTGTTTTCGTTTTTTTCCATTTCGGTTACAAATGATATTATGGTAATTGTCACGGGCAATTTTGTTTTTCACTCACTTATAGTTTTATAAACACCATTTTGTTTCGTGTTACATGAGACATGGGATACTTGTTACAAACTTGGTTGGCTCTACATTTATGGCCATAATTTTTCAGTGGCTCTCGCGCGCTGTTGGTGTTTTTTTAGGTGTTAAACATTAATATGAAATGCCACTTTTTTCACCCCTCAACTATGAGTGATTTGAAGTTGATGTTTGTTTGTTAGCGAAATCACATGTTTGACCCAAAAATGTTGACACAGCATGATAGTATTTAATACAGGAAACATGCACGCAAGTGACGTATTGAAATTTAAAAAAGTGCAATTAACTTAAATTTCATTGGCTATTAGTAAGCAGCGCATTTTAACCACAGGTGACCAAAAAATTTACACTAAAACCGACAGGCTACTGACGAAAGAAATGAAAGACATGTCTGTGTGTTTACTGTAGGTTCATGCATAGTTTAACCGATTGTTATGAAACTCTGATCAGTTGTAGCCGACAAATCAGAGATGGTTTCTATATCAATGGAATAAAATTAGACTGGATGATATGAGAGTAACTGTTTACTAAATCAAAGCGATAAAGTGTGGGTGTTTCACATAAACTTTTGTAAAAGGCCATAACATTTTAGGAGGGTACCAGAAGTTTCAAGACTTTACCTAAATTTTTAATGTATATAAATAACAATTAAAATCTAAAAAGGTCTGGCCAGACCCATGTGTATGACGGAGGGTTAATGATGCTGCCACAGAAACTATCGCTGATACATACAAAATGTATAATCAAAATTTCATGGAAATCTTTTGTAAGGTTTAGAAGTCTATGGCCAACACACAGACACAAATTTATTTTAACATTGATAGATACTCGCATCAAACATAATTCCCAGCCCGAAATGCCCAATCAAATTCTAGTTTTTCTATGAAAAATTTTAACATCAGAACTCATGGTAGTCTTTGATTGTTAACTTACATTTAGCAACAAACAACGTTATTTTGATTTAGTTTATAATGCTTTGAAATAGGGGTATATGATAAACATGTGTGTTTGTGTTCACAGTAGGCTCGTGTATAGTTTAACCGATATCTGTATCTGTAGCCTACATGTCGAAGATGGTTTCTTTGGTATCATAATTACATTAAGAAACCTGATCTGAGAGTAACTTTTATATAAAAATCTATGTAAAAAAGGTGGTTCCGCATATACTTCGACCATTCGAAAGTTAATGATGCTTCCGTCAAATCCATCGCATGCACATACAAAATGTATAGGCAAAATTTTATAGATATCTTTATAATAGTTTAGGAGTCTATAACCAACACACAGACATAGATTTTTACAGCGATAGATACTCGCCTTTAACGCCTAGACTAAGAATCAATCTAGCATAAGTTTATCTGCGGGAATTTATAATTTAAGAACACATGATAGAGTTTTGTTGTTAACTAAAATTTATTGGTTCAGTTGATAAAGAATTGCAATAATGTCTGTGTGTTCACTATAGGCTGCTGTATAGTTTAGCCAATTGTTATGACACCCTGAACAGTTATAGCCTACATAATAGAGATGGTTTCTATAGCAGTATAGTTAAAAAAAGATAGGCGATTATAGAATAAATTAAGTACGAAAATCAACGCGATAAAATTATACTCCGCATATATTTCCGCCCCTCGTACGTCAATGATGCTGACACAGAAACCATGCCAAGAACTTATAAAACATATCGTCAAAATCTCATAGAAATCTATTGTAATCTCTAAGTTTACTTTTAATTCAAAATAAACTCGCCATAAATGCCCAGACATAAGTAATCAACGAAACTCAAGTTTTTCTTCGGAAACATATAACTAACATATATAACACATGACTAAGTCTTTGATTGTAAACTAAGATTTAGCAACTAACACAACATTCCTAGAATTAACAACTATTTTCTTACAACTACAAACACAGCGGTTAAATGTTTACAACCCACTATAATGTTATCATGACAAAACGTACCCCTACAATTTCGTGTCACTTTGTTTTACACGACCAAATTTGTTTCTTAAGTTGACTAAAGTTTCCTTCAAACTGAGTACCTAGAAAATCTCTTTACTCCGTCATTTCTTACACATTTACGTGACATCGGCCTATGTTCATGTCACTCTTGCGGTTCAGGGGTCTTAAAGTGTGGCCGTTCGGCCGTCTGTTGTGTGGACAAGTGAACAACACCATAATTTCTATTATTAAGTTTTCATTCATGCAAATAGCTGCTGCTACAAATTGGGGATGTAGAAATGATAGTCCGTCAGTCACACAATCACTCTCGGTGCATGTACATGATGTACTACTCCTCTTTTGACGCCCACTGTAACACGCCTTTTCTAACGGTAAATCATCATTTATGCACCACAGAGCAATAGATATTTTGCCATGCGGTAACTTGAAATCGGAAACAGCGACTAAATAACAAATGATAATAAACACTGGCATAAAACTGAAACATAAAAATGGTTGTAGAGTTCACGCCTCTCCACACAGCTGAAACTTGCAGCAACATTAAAGAGTAGACAACATCGCAAAACAAAAACCCCACGATAACTGCTAAGACAAACAAAAAAACGCGTGAAAAAATGTTATAATTTTGCAAAGCAAATAATTTACAATATTGCAACGGTGCAGTGAAAAAACGCGCAAAAACATATATTGCCCATAGAAAGCGGAAGTTTTGGGGAGGAATTATGCATAGAAAAACTAACAGAAATGCAAATGACAATGTAAAGGAAGTCGGGGCCAAAATGTTTTCATTTGCTTTGCATTCGCCTATTTCCACTGCCTGCGGGAAAATTTCAGTCGGCAATGGTGGCGACATTGGCTGCGGTTGGTGTGATCGACCAATGGGTGTTAGAGGGGGAGGGGCAGGAGGCTCCACTATAGTGTTAGTTGCGGGTTGCTTAGCCGAACCCTGACTTTGTAGCTGATGGCTTCCTTAAGTAGTAAAAGTGATTGGTAACGCATGTTATTTACATTTCCCCCATCACTTGACTTAAGACATATATATAAGGCAAGGTTTGCGCAAAATTAGTACGCAAAAAATATATATTTTAATATTTTTATATTTTTATATTTTAATATTTTTATATTTATATATTTTTATATTTTGATATTTTTATATTTTTATATTTTTATATTTTTATATTTTTATATTTTTTTATTTTTATATTTTTTTATTTTTATATTTTTATTTTTACCCACGCCTCTTTCCCCCCCAGATACCGCGCGAGCTGGGGTCCATTTAAGCTGAACATGACGGTGGTCTCGGCCACAAGTCACTTTTTTTTTTTTTTTTTTTTTTTTTTTTGAATCGCATTTTTAAAGCTTCCCTTATACTTGTATGGTGGATTCCTCTCATTTCCTCCACTCCCAGGTACTTATAGGTTTGGTCACACTGCAGCATTTCTATAGTACCATCATGGAGGGTAAACCCTTGTGAATGAACTACTTGTCCTCTTATCATTTCAGCCGATTTACACTTATCGAATCCAAATTCCATGCATATATCTCTGCTGAATGATTCGACCTTGCGTACCAGATTTAAGAGGTGGTATTTCGATCGAGCAAACAATTTTAGGTCATCCATATATAGAAGGTGGGTGACCGCGGACTGTCGCTGTTGATATTTTATGCGATATCCATTAGGGGAGTTGGTCAATGCTGTGCTCAGAGGTGAAAGGCTTAGACAAAACCACAACGGGCTAAATGTATCTCCCTGGAAAATCCCTCTTTTTATTTTAATTTCCCTGGTAGTTATCCCGTTTGGAATGATTTTCGTCCTCCATGTGGGCATAATCCTTTCGAAAAAAGAAACTATTTTTTCGTCCACTCCGTTGTTTTTGAGTGTTTGGATTAGGTATGGGTGGGGTACGCTATCGAACGTTTTTCTATAATCAATATAAGCAACACTTAAGTTTCGTTGGTGGCAAATAGAATTTCTTGTGATTATAGCATCGATTGTAACCAATTCCTTGCAGCCTCTTGAATTTCTTGCACATCCCCTTTGCAAGTACAATGGTGGTAAATTTTATCAGATATGATACTAGTTAGTAGTTTATACAAAGTTGGTAAACATGTAATAGGGCGATAGTTTTCAGGGTTATCTGTATCACCGTTTTTATGCAGAAGATAAGTTCTGCCAGCTGTTAGAAAATATGGAATTACCGCTTCCCCACTCAATATCTTATTCAGATGTAATACCAGATATGGGTGAGTACTAGTAAGATGTTTCAGCCAATAATTTTGTATTCCGTCAATACCCGGTGCTTTCCAATTTTTCGTTTTGCGTAAAGCCAGTTGCAGGTCCGATTCAGTGATGGAACTAGAATGCATACGTTCTGGTTGCATCGCTTCAGTCCATATTGGGTTTTCGGTGTATGTAGGGTCTGATTCCCACAATCCTCCCCAAAACGATTCTAAATCTTCCTGACCAGGAGTCGGTAAGTTGTTGGCCTGATCTTGGTTTTCTTTCTTAAGTTCGCGATAAAATTTGCGCTGGTTAACTGTAAAAAGTCGATTCTCATCTCGTCTAATCTTGCTTGTCAGGTATCGTCGTAGTCTACTACTAACTGCCTGTAGTATCTGCGTTTTACGGTCTATTAAATCATCGAGGGTTCTGGGTGTTAATACCTCCATAGCTTCTGATCCTAGCATACGACTGACCATTCGAATTAGATGTTGTGAACGGACCCCTCGTTTGTACTGAGTCAGTCGTCCAATTTCCGCTCGCAGTCTGGTCTTTCTGCTTTCAAGGCGTCTTTGCCAAGGCGGTTTGTTGCATCTGCTCCGATTGCCACTATGGGCCACTCCGATTCTCACGCCACACATTGTGCACACAGTTAATGCTGCACAATATATTGCGCTGTGAACAGATTCAAAGGTATCATGTTCGCTTAGGAGATTATCCAAGATGTTATTAATATAAACCAAGTAGTTTTTTGCCTTTTCATTAATCTGGATTTTCGGTATTTGGGGTCTACAACAGGGATCCAGCATTCCATATTCTAAAATGGTTTCCTCGAATTTGTCTAGAACTGTTTGGAATTGTATGTCATCTTGACGATTTAAGGATCCTGTAACTTGGACATCGTTGACATTTGGACATCGAGTAACTGCAAGGAGATTTGGGGCGATGCCAGTGGTACTTTATGTATCGGCAGGGACACCCATACTGGTAAGGCCCAAAACGAGCAGCGAAACCAGGATCAATTCACAACTTAGAAGGAAAACTATAAACCAACCCATCAATGGAGAGGAGATTAAGTTATATTTTTATATTTTTATATTTTTATATTTTTATATTTTTATATTTTTATATTTTTATGTTTTTATATTTTTATATTTTTATATTTTTATATATATTTATATTTTGATATTGTTTTCTTGTTGTTATTAATATTATCTAATCTGATAGTTGCCAGTTATTGCTCACACCTTGCGTCGAGTTTTTTATTGAACCATTTTTTTTAATCATGTGCTACTTTGTTTATTTTCTTCATGTCGTGCATTTTTGCATCTTTGTCATTTCCATGTTGTATTTTCTTTGGCTTCTGTTGATCTTTGGTTGCTTTGGATTGGTTTGTTGTATGCTTTGTGGTTGCATGTCCCTCTAGTCGACGACTGCCTTCATTTACTTACAGCATCTGCCTGCCTGCCTGCATGCCACTAAGTAAATGAAGAGGAGTCTGTGGCAATGACTTGATGGCTGGCTATTGGTGCAGCCAACTAAAGGAGTTTAGTGCTAGCAACCTGCTGCTGCCTGCCAGACTGCCCGCCCGTATGCAATTTTTATGGACATTTTTAACAAATTGTTTGCTTTGTCAGGGTCACTGGTGTTACAATCTTACCAAAAACCCAAACCGAAAATAATAAACAAAACAAAAGACGTTAAATTTATGAAAAAAAAAATGTATATACAAATAAATAAGTTAAATGTAAGGTCAGTGAAGAGTTTAGAGACACTTAAGCGGCGATTATAGACTTAGCCAGCTCGGATGAGCATCATTTTTTTTCTTATATGGTCATAAGAGTCGTAACACAACACTTATTAGTGAAAGACCAACAGGGGGGGTGGATGGAGAAGTTTGGAAGTGTTTGCTTATTTCCTTGAGAAAGAAAATATAATTTGTTAAATGTTTTATTTGAAAAGACACAACAGTTTATTATAATTTATCCTCAATGGTGTCAAATGTCCGTTGAATTTCTTTTTTCTTGTTTATTTTCTGTTGGGGCGGACAGGGCGGGAGAAATTAATATTAATGATGAGTAATTGTTGCTTGCCGAATACTGCTGCTGCCTAGTAGAAAGTAAAAGTGGATTCATGTTGCAGATGATAGAGATTTTTTTAAAGTTTCTTTAATTGCCTACAATTTGTAGATACATATACAGAATTTGTTGTTACAAAAAATTTTTAGAAATAGTATCGAATTTAGTTTTTAAGAAAATAGCTTCTAAAAAAATTGTTTTGAAAGCTGACAATTTGAACATCCCAATCCATATCCTTTTAATATTATACATGTAAATGTTGTCTGTTTGTTCGTTTGTGACTCTATCACAACTAAGCGACACTAGATTTTCTAAAATCTAGAGAGATAAAATGGATTCCCCGATAGTACTTGGCAACACGAAAATGTATATGCAGACGAAATTTTAATTTTGGATAAAGGGGCGGAGCGGGCGGGGCAAAGCAGTATTTTAGTCCTAGAGAGATAAAATTTGATACCCAGATAGAATTCGGCAACACGTATATAAATATTCAGACGAATTTTTATTTTGGCTCAGTGGGAGGAGGGGCGTAGCAAAACTGTATTTTAGCCCTAGAGAGATCAAAATTGGTACACAAATAGTACTCGACAACACGAATATAAATATGCAGACGAAATTTTAATTTTGCCTCAGTGTGCGGAAGTGGTGCAGCAAAAGTGTAGCCCTAAAGAAATAAAATTTGGTATACCGATAGTATACGACAACATGAAAATGATAATGCAGACTGTATTTTAGCCCCAGAGAGATAAAATTTAGTAGACGGGTAGTACTCGGGTTCAGGTTCAAATTGGAAAGAGAAATACAATTTGATATACAGATATTACTTGGCACTATTATAACAAATTCTCGATCAATGGGCGTGGTCAATGTGTATTTTAGACCTAGAGTGATACAATTTGGTATACAGATCAGATTTTGGTACGATCCCGTTGGATTTATTGATATTATTTCTTCATTTCTAAAGTGGGCGAAAAGTTACTTTTGTATGGGAGGTCCTAAAAGGGGCGTGTCTAGAATTCCAGATTTTTTTTTAAAACTTTATCCTGCTTGAGCTTTACTAAATACAAAATTTGCGAACGATCGTGTTGGTTTTATTGATATTATTATTCCATCTCTAAAGTGGGCAGACTTCCAGATTTTTTCTCAAAAACTTTATCCTGCTTGAGCTTTACTAAATACAAAATTTGGCACGATCGCGTTGGGTCTATTAATAATATTAATCAATTTCAAAAGTGGGCGGTACCAGATGGGGTGTGGCTAGACTTCCAGTTTTTTCTCCAAAACTCTATCCTGCTATAGTTTTACTAAATAAATAATTTGGGTACGATCGCGTTGGTTTTATTGATATTATAACTCCATCTCTAATGTGGGCGGAAAGGTACATTTGTATGGGAGGTACCAGAAGGGGCGTGGCTAGACTTCCAATTTTTTTCTAAAACTTTTTCCTATAAAAGATTTACTAAATACAGAATTTGGGTACGAACCCGTTGGGCGTATTGTTATTATTACTCGATTTCTAAAGTGAGCGGAATGATGTATTTGTATGGCAGGCACCAGAAAGGCCGGGGCCATGTAGCCCTTTTGCAATACCGTATTTGGTTTTGGGGAAATATTAACTCGTGCGCACCAGCTGGACAGCTAGACAGACAGACGGACAAAGAGACGGACATGGCTCAAACGACTTAAAAAGTCATGAATCGACTTTGCTTCAAAAAAACATTTGGTTGCGTCTTTCGAAATTTATCGTGCGGACCAGCCGGACAGCCAGGCGGGCATGGCTCAAACGACTTAAAAAGTCATGAATAGAATTTGGCTCAAAGAAACTAAGGGTCTAAAATGACTTTTTTTATGTGTTACACTATTGGGCCGTATCAAATGATATACACCCTCCTACCCGTAGGATGAGGGTATAAAAAGTAAATATTAAAACAATGGATATTGATACGCAAAGTGCTATTGTTGTAACAAAAAGTACTTTTATGTTACCAAAAATTCAAATTTTTTTTTACCAAAAAGTATATCAATTATATCAAAAAGTACTATTTATTGTACCAAAAAGAACAATTAGTGTCCTCAATAGTATTATATATTGTTATAAAAAGTACAAATTTTTGTACCAAAAAATAAAAAGAAAAGTGTCACAAACTACAATTTATTGTGCCATAAAGTACATTTATTGTACAAAAAAGTTCATTAATTGTGCCAAATAGTACAATTATTGCACCATAAAGTAAATTTTAACCTAACATCACACAAAAGTAGCCGTTTTTTTTTTTTTGGATCAGATAAGTTTTCAGTACTGCCATACATTGAGGGTCACCCTTAGCTATGATATTAGGCCATACGAAAATACACCAAAGAGTCAAAATTAAATAAGACCTCAAATTTGGGCCACATTCTACCAAAAATAAGCTGGGGCCTCGGAATATTTTTCACATTTGTTTGCATTTTTATTTGGGGTGTTTTTCACATTTACGTTTGGGGTGATATTGCATAACAAAAAATCGACCCCAAATTTGGGGCGATTTTGCATTTTTGAATTGGGACCATTTTTGGCCACTGTTAACCCAATAGTGACGACTGTTGCCATATGGTAACGTTGACAGCGTTAGATATTGCACACAGTAAAATAAACATAAGAATAAATGTCCAACATTTTCTTTTATTATTTCATCAAAGAATGTCTTGATCTTTCATTCTTGATTTACCGCTATGCGATCGGAGGTCAGTAGCGAGGGTGGCGGATAATTTAAAATAGGTGTTTTTCACATGTGCGCAAAACAGCAATATGGAGGAATATAAAAAGTCCCTCCATATTAAGAATATGTTTTGGTTGTTTAAAGACTGATATATTAAATACTTTTAGTTTTTATTATTTGAGAAGAATATCAAATATCATAAAAAATTATTGCATGAACTATTTTGTACTTGGTTCTTTTTTTTACCTGATTTAAAGCTGTTACCATATGGTCACAGTCGTCAAAACACCAGTAAAAATTAATATTTTTCTGAAATTTTTTTCTTACTGTCTTATGTAAAATTCGTTTCTTAACTAATTTATATGTAGTACTGACAAAATCTTTAAAAAATTTCCACTATTTCGCTCTCGTCATTAAATGGTTAACGGAGCCTATTTGCATATCGTGTTGTTGTCATTTGTATAACATTGGAGTCTAATAAATAGGACCGAAAATGGTTGTGCGAAAGATGACTCAAAGAAAAATACCCGAATTTAAAAATAAAAGATCATCCAAATGAAAATTAAAAATCGGTTAAAATAAACATTTTCCGAGATAAGATATGAAAATTGTCCCTAAAAATTAGTAATTTTTTGTATGAAAACCTTCAAATAAAATATATAATTTCGATTACGAAAAATAGCCCCAATGTATGAATTTCTGAATGAATTTCTCGCTGTCTAACAATATGTAAAATTTTTAAAAAAATTACTTTGAGAAAGTTATTTGTGGTCCTAATGTCTTTGCATACAATGCATTTTTATGTCCGTGAAGATAGATTCGGAATCTAACTAGCGGAGACAACAACCAGTTCGGTTAACATAATTATGTTAACTGGTTAACAGAGCTCTGTTAACCATTAAAATCAACACTCTTTAAATAAAAACGCTTTTTTTTTAATTTTGATAAGCAAAAGAAATGTTTTTATAAATTAATTATATAAACAACATATCAAATATGACATATTCCACGCAAAAGAATAACAATTGTAAATCACAATAGAGTTACTTATGCTGCAACAGTCACGACTTTTCGGAATATAAGTCTTAATAAAACAAAAGCAGAGAATTCTCCCGGTAGCTCACCTATACCATGACATTGTACTTACGAAAAGCTATCAGAAAAATGTGTCCCCAAATTTCAGAACAGCTCCAGAGCTCCAGATTCGTCACTTTTATATGGCCCCTATGAATAACAGAATCTCCCACTGTGCGAAAACGAAGAATTCTCCCGGTATCTCACCTATACCATGACATTGTACATAGGAAAAGCCATTAGAAAAATATGTCGCCATAATTCAAAAGAGCTCCAGAGCTCCACATTCGTCACTTTTATATGGCCCATATGAAATTTAGAATCTCCCACTGTGCGAAAACGAAGAATTCTCCCGGTATCTCACCTATACCATGATATTGCACTTACGAAAAGCTATCAGAAAAATGTATCCCCAAATTTCAAAACAGCTCCAGAGCTCCACATTCGTCACTTTTATATGGCCCATATGAAATTCAGAATCTCCCACTGTGCGAAAACGAAGAATTCTCCCGGTATCTCACCTATACCATGATATTGTACATAGGAAAAGCCATTAGAAAAATATGTCGCCATAATTCAAAAGAGCTCCAGAGCTCCACATTCGTCACTTTTATATGGCCCATATGAAATTCAGAATCTCCCACTGTGCGAAAACGAAGAATTCTCCCGGTATCTCACCTATACCATGATATTGTACATAGGAAAAGCCATTAGAAAAATATGTCGCCATAATTCAAAAGAGCTCCAGAGCTCCACATTCGTCACTTTTATATGGCCCATATGAAATTTAGAATCTCCCACTGTGCGAAAACGAAGAATTCTCCCGGTATCTCACCTATACCATGATATTGTACTTACGAAAAGCCATTAGAAAAATGTATCCCCAAATTTCAAAAGAGCTCCAGAGCTCCACATTCGTCACTTTTATATGGCCCATATGAAATTCAGAATCTCCCACTGTGCGAATACGAAGAATTCTCCCGGTATCTCACCTATACCATGATATTGTACATAGGAAAAGCCATTAGAAAAATATGTCGCCATAATTCAAAAGAGCTCCAGAGCTCCACATTCGTCACTTTTATATGGCCCATATGAAATTCAGAATCTCCCACTGTGCGAAAACGAAGAATTCTCCCGGTATCTCACCTATACCATGATATTGTACTTACGAAAAGCTATCAGAAAAATGTATCCCCAAATTTCAAAATAGCTCCAGAGCTCCACATTCGTCACTTTTATATGGCCCATATGAAATTCAGAATCTCCCACTGTGCGAATACGAAGAATTCTCCCGGTATCTCACCTATACCATGATATTGTACTTACGAAAAGCCATTAGAAAAATGTATCCCCAAATTTCAAAAGAGCTCCAGAGCTCCACATTCGTCACTTTTATATGGCCCATATGAAATTCAGAATCTCCCACTGTGCGAAAACGAAGAATTCTCCCGGTATCTCACCTATACCATGATATTGTACTTACGAAAAGCCATTAGAAAAATGTATCCCCAAATTTCAAAAGAGCTCCAGAGCTCCACATTCGTCACTTTTATATGGCCCATATGAAATTCAGAATCTCCCACTGTGCGAAAACGAAGAATTCTCCCGGTATCTCACCTATACCATGATATTGTACTTAGGAAAAGCCATTAGAAAAATATGTCGCCATAATTCAAAAGAGCTCCAGAGCTCCACATTCGTCACTTTTATATGGCCCATATGAAATTCAGAATCTCCCACTGTGCGAAAACGAAGAATTCTCCCGGTATCTCACCTATACCATGATATTGTACTTAGGAAAAGCCATTAGAAAAATATGTCGCCATAATTCAAAAGAGCTCCAGAGCTCCACATTCGTCACTTTTATATGGCCCATATGAAATTCAGAATCTCCCACTGTGCGAAAACGAAGAATTCTCCCGGTATCTCACCTATACCATGATATTGTACTTACGAAGAGCTATCAGAAAAATATATCCCCAAATTTCAAAAGAGCTCCAGAGCTCCACATTCGTCACTTTAATATGGCCCATATGAAATTCAGAATCTCCCACTGTGCGAAAACGAAGAATTCTCCCGGTATCTCACCTATACCATGATATTGTACTTAGGAAAAGCCATTAGAAAAAAATGTCGCCATAATTCAAAAGAGCTCCAGAGCTCCACATTCGTCACTTTTATATGGCCTTCAGAAGTAACAGAATCGCCCACTGTGCGAAAACTAAGAATTCTGCAGATATGACACTTATGCCAGGATATTATACATAGAAAGAGCTTTCAGAAAAATGTGTTCTTAAATTTCAGAACAGCTTCAGAACACCAAATTCTTCACTTTTATATGGCCTTCAGATGACCTTCAGAAGTAACAGAATTGCCCACTGTGCGAAAACTAAGAATTCTGCAGATATGACACTTATGCCAGGATATTATACATAGAAAGAGCTTTCAGAAAAATGTGTTCTTAAATTTCAGAACAGCTTCAGAACACCAAATTCTTCACTTTTATATGGCCTTCAGAAGTAACAGAATCGCCCACTGTGCGAAAACTAAGAATTCTGCAGATATGACACTTATGCCAGGATATTATACATGCGAAGAGCTTTCAGAAAAATGTGACCGTTAATTTCAGAACAACTTCAGAACATGAGATTCTTAACTTTATAATTTGCCCCAAGAAATATTTTTTGCCCATTGTGCAAAAATTCTAACGCCTGCGTCATTACCGTTGTTCCAGTTTGATATCTCTTTTCTAGTAGTTAATGCTTCTATAAACTTATTTAATTTAACAAACTTTAAGTTTGAAGAAAATCCTTTTTTTCATACAAACATAATGGAAAAATAATAATTATAAATATTATAATAAATATAAAATAAAACAAAGGAATGACCTTAAGCCTAACCATATCAAACAAATAATATTAAAATAATTTATTTGAAAAATTCCAAATATGATATATTACTATCCAATCAATCAATTATTAACAAAAACCAAACATTTTGAAAAAATAAAAATGCTGCTTAAGAAGCATAAATTAACATAAAATTCTTAAAGTCCCATCCAGGTATCGAACTGCCGACCTCACGGCTCCTACGCGGACATGCTAGCACCTACACCACAACGGCCGGTGTTCATTCGCAGAAAATTTGTGTAATGTAGATCGTAAGGGTTGAATAACTGCATAACAAGCGAAAATTTTGAAGATGTCAAGAGCAATGTAATAAAACTTTATGATCTTGTTGTGTGTGCGCGTAGGTGAATATGTTTGCAAAATGTTCACACTACATACGTACATACACAGTACCACAACGGTGGTAGCATCAGCAAAACAACTGCATATTGTATTTGTTTTTAAGTAGTTATAAGGAAACTAAAACTTCTGTTGCGAACATAGGTATTTTATGATATACAATTAAATGACATAAATTTACTTTTATTTTATGTCTGCTGTTGTCATCTTAAAAATGTTAGCTTGTTATTAATGATTAACCTTTCGGTTTACAATTCTAGAATATTCTGATGGTGTGGAGAAGTCTGAGTTCGAATCCTGAATAGGTTGAGATAATTTTTTGTTTTACACACAAATAATTTTTCTCAACAACCAACAAGAAACAATGACAGTTAACATTTTTTTTAAATAAAAATTGTTAATTTTCGAGTTATTGTTATTTTATTCGAACTTTTTTAATTTTCATCAAAAATTGTTTATCTACATATACAAATAACCTTTGAAATTTCTTAAAAATCTAAAAAAACCTTAACTTATGTTGAGTAGTCACACTTTATTTTGTTAATAAAAAAATTTATTATGGACACATTAATTCTTTTTGACAACAAAGACATAATTGGATTAAGACTCTGTTAAATACATTTTTCTATTTAGCAACAGATGGCCTACTTCTGTTAACGCACCATCTCAATTTCCAGCCTTATTCCTATATTAAGATGGTATCACAGGAATAAATAAGAAACATAAGAAAACATTCAAATACTACAAGAATTAAATGAAAAATATTTCAATGTCGAAAATGTTTTGTTTACAAAACATTCTGTTAAATCTCAATCTAGCTCTGTTAAAACACCATCTCATTCTACCGCGCCCACATGTGTTTTGTATACAGAATGACGCAAAACACAACTAACAGGTAGTAGCAGAAACGGTTTATTAGCTGTAAAAAATTGCACAAACACGGTGGTGAAAACGTGGTAACTGATGTTTTCCTGTAATAAAAAAAACCATTTCTGCTACTACCTGCTAGTTGTGTTTTATTCATTCAAAAATTACACATAAAATGACCGAGATGACGAGTAGAATGAGATGGTGTTTTAACAGAGCTAGATTGTGATTTAACAGAATTCCATATCATGGGAACGGAAGAAATTGTGCTTTGTAATCAAAACATTTGCGACTTTGACTTAATTTTCATTTAATTCCTGTAGTATTTGAATGTTTTTTTTATGTTCTTTTTTATTCATGTGATACCATCTCAATATAGGAATAAGGCTGGAAATTGAGATGGTGCGTTAACAGAAGTAGGCCATCTGTTGCTAAATAGAAAAATGTATTTAACAGAGTCTTAATCCCATTATGTCTTTGTTGTCAAAAAGAATTAATGTGTCCATAATAAATTTTTTTATTAACAAAATAAAGTGTGACTACTCAACATAAGTTAAGGTTTTTTTTAGATGTTTAAGAAATTTCAAAGGTTATTTGTATATGTAGATAAACAATTTTTGATGAAAATTAAAAAAGTTCGAATAAAATAACAATAATTCGAAAATTAACCATTTTCATTTAAAAAAATGTTAAATGTTTCTTGTTGGTTGTTGAGAAAAATTATTTGTGTGTAAAAAAATTATCTCAACCCATTCAGGATTCGAACTCAGACTTCTCCACACCATCAGAATGATCTAGGAATGTAAACCGAAAGGTTAATCATTAATAACAAGCTAACATTTTTAAGATGACAACAGCAGACATAAAATAAAAGTAAATTTATGTCATTTCATTGTATATCATAAAATACCTATGTTCGCAACAGAAGTTTTAGTTTCCTTATAACAACTTGAAAACATATACAATATGCAGTTATTGTGCTGATGCCACCACCATTGTGGCACTGTATATGTAGTGTAGTGTGAACATTTTGCAAACATATTCACCTACGCACACACACAACAAGATCATAAAGTTTTATTACATTGCTCTTGACATCTTCAAAATTTTCGCTTGTTATGCAGTTATTCAACCCCTACGATCTACATTACACAAATTTTCTGCGCATGAACACCGGCCGTTGTGGTGTAGGTGCTAGCATGTCCGCGTAGGAGCCGTGAGGTCGGCAGTTCGATACCTGGATGGGACTTTAAGAATTTTATGTTAATTTATGCTTCTTAAGGAGCATTTTTATTTTTTCAAAATGTTTGGTTTTTGTTAATAATTGATTGATTGGATAGTAATATATCATATTTGGAATTTTTCAAATAAATTATTTTAATATTATTTTTTTGATATGGTTACGCTTAAGGTCATTCATTTGTTTTATTTTATATTTATTATAATATTTACAATTATCATTTTTCCATTATGTTTGTATGAAAAAAAGGATTTTCTTCAAACTTAAAGTTTGTTAAATTAAATAAGTTTATAGAAGCATTAACTACTAGAAAAGAGATATCAAACGGGAACAACGGTAATGACGCAGGCGTTAGAATTTTTGCACAATGGGCAAAAAATATTTCTTGGGGCAAAATATAAAGTTAAGAACCTCATGTTCTGAAGTTGTTCTGAAATTGACGGTCACATTTTTCTGAAAGCTCTTCGCATGTATAATATCCTGGCATAAGTGTCATGTCTGCAGAATTCTTAGTTTACGCACAGTGGGGGATTCTGTTACTTCTGAAGGCCATATAAAAGTGAAGAATTTGGTGTTCTGAAGCTGTTCTGAAATTTAACGATACATTTTTCTGAAAGCTCTTTCTATGTATAATATCCTGACATAAGTGGCATATCTGCAGAATTCTTAGTTTTCGCACAGTGGGCGATTCTGTTACTTCTGAAGGCCATATAAAAGTGAAGAATTTGGTGTTCTGAAGCTGTTCTGAAATTTAAGGACACATTTTTCTGAAAGCTCTTTCTATGTATAATATCCTGGCATAAGTGTCTTATCTGCAGAATTCTTAGTTTTCGCACAGTGGGCGATTCTGTTACTTCTGAAGGCCATATAAAAGTGAAGAATTTGGTGTTCTTAAGCTGTTCTGAAATTTAAGGACACATTTTTCTGAAAGCTCTTCGCATGTATAATATCCTGGCATAAGTGTCATGTCTGCAGAATTCTTAGTTTACGCACAGTGGGTGATTCTGTTACTTCTGAAGCCCATATAATTGTGAAGAATTTGGTGTTCTGAAGCTGTTCTGAAATTTAAGGACACATTTTTCTGAAAGCTCTTTCTATGTATAATATCCTGGCATAACTGTCATATCTGCAGAATTCTTAGTTTTCGCACAGTGGGCGATTCTGTTACTTCTGAAGGTCATCTGAAGGCCATATAAATGTGAAGAATTTGGTGTTCTGAAGCTGTTCTGAAATTTAAGGACACATATTTCTGAAAGCTCTTTCTATGTATAATATCCTGGCATAAGTGTCATATCTGCAGAATTCTTAGTTTTCGCACAGTGGGCGATTCTGTTACTTCTGAAGGTCATCTGAGAGCCATATAAAAGTGAAGAATTTGGTGTTCTGAAGCTGTTCTGAAATTTAAGGACACATTTTTCTGAAAGCTCTTTCTATGTATAATATCCTGGCATAACTGTCATATCTGCAGAATTCTTAGTTTTCGCACAGTGGGCGATTCTGTTACTTCTGAAGGTCATCTGAAGGCCATATAAAAGTGAAGAATTTGGTGTTCTGAAGCTGTTCTGAAATTTAAGAACACATTTTTCTGAAAGCTCTTTCTATGTATAATATCCTGGCATAAGTGTCATATCTGCAGAATTCTTAGTTTTCGCACAGTGGGCGATTCTGTTACTTCTGAAGGCCATATAAAAGTGACGAATGTGGAGCTCTGGAGCTCTTTTGAATTATGGCGACATTTTTTTCTAATGGCTTTTCCTAAGTACAATATCATGGTATAGGTGAGATACCGGGAGAATTCTTCGTTTTCGCACAGTGGGAGATTCTGAATTTCATATGGGCCATATAAAAGTGACGAATGTGGAGCTCTGGAGCTCTTTTGAATTATGGCGACATATTTTTCTAATGGCTTTTCCTAAGTACAATATCATGGTATAGGTGAGATACCGGGAGAATTCTTCGTTTTCGCACAGTGGGAGATTCTGAATTTCATATGGGCCATATAAAAGTGACGAATGTGGAGCTCTGGAGCTGTTTTGCAATTTGGGGATACATTTTTCTAATGGCTTTTCGTAAGTACAATATCATGGTATAGGTGAGATACCGGGAGAATTCTTCGTTTTCGCACAGTGGGAGATTCTGAATTTCATATGGGCCATATAAAAGTGACGAATGTGGAGCTCTGGAGCTCTTTTGAATTATGGCGACATATTTTTCTAATGGCTTTTCCTATGTACAATATCATGGTATAGGTGAGATACCGGGAGAATTCTTCGTTTTCGCACAGTGGGAGATTCTGAATTTCATATGGGCCATATAAAAGTGACGAATGTGGAGCTCTGGAGCTGTTTTGCAATTTGGGGATACATTTTTCTAATGGCTTTTCGTAAGTACAATATCATGGTATAGGTGAGATACCGGGAGAATTCTTCGTTTTCGCACAGTGGGAGATTCTGAATTTCATATGGGCCATATAAAAGTGACGAATGTGGAGCTCTGGAGCTGTTTTGAATTATGGCGACATATTTTTCTAATGGCTTTTCCTATGTACAATATCATGGTATAGGTGAGATACCGGGAGAATTCTTAGTTTTCGCACAGTGGGCGATTCTGTTACTTCTGAAGGTCATCTGAGAGCCATATAAAAGTGAAGAATTTGGTGTTCTGAAGCTGTTCTGAAATTTAAGGACACATTTTTCTGAAAGCTCTTTCTATGTATAATATCCTGGCATAACTGTCATATCTGCAGAATTCTTAGTTTTCGCACAGTGGGCGATTCTGTTACTTCTGAAGGTCATCTGAAGGCCATATAAAAGTGAAGAATTTGGTGTTCTGAAGCTGTTCTGAAATTTAAGAACACATTTTTCTGAAAGCTCTTTCTATGTATAATATCCTGGCATAAGTGTCATATCTGCAGAATTCTTAGTTTTCGCACAGTGGGCGATTCTGTTACTTCTGAAGGCCATATAAAAGTGACGAATGTGGAGCTCTGGAGCTCTTTTGAATTATGGCGACATTTTTTTCTAATGGCTTTTCCTAAGTACAATATCATGGTATAGGTGAGATACCGGGAGAATTCTTCGTTTTCGCACAGTGGGAGATTCTGAATTTCATATGGGCCATATTAAAGTGACGAATGTGGAGCTCTGGAGCTCTTTTGAAATTTGGGGATATATTTTTCTGATAGCTCTTCGTAAGTACAATATCATGGTATAGGTGAGATACCGGGAGAATTCTTCGTTTTCGCACAGTGGGAGATTCTGAATTTCATATGGGCCATATAAAAGTGACGAATGTGGAGCTCTGGAGCTCTTTTGAATTATGGCGACATATTTTTCTAATGGCTTTTCCTAAGTACAATATCATGGTATAGGTGAGATACCGGGAGAATTCTTCGTTTTCGCACAGTGGGAGATTCTGAATTTCATATGGGCCATATAAAAGTGACGAATGTGGAGCTCTGGAGCTCTTTTGAAATTTGGGGATATATTTTTCTGATAGCTCTTCGTAAGTACAATATCATGGTATAGGTGAGATACCGGGAGAATTCTTCGTTTTCGCACAGTGGGAGATTCTGAATTTCATATGGGCCATATAAAAGTGACGAATGTGGAGCTCTGGAGCTCTTTTGAATTATGGCGACATATTTTTCTAATGGCTTTTCCTAAGTACAATATCATGGTATAGGTGAGATACCGGGAGAATTCTTCGTTTTCGCACAGTGGGAGATTCTGAATTTCATATGGGCCATATAAAAGTGACGAATGTGGAGCTCTGGAGCTGTTTTGCAATTTGGGGATACATTTTTCTAATGGCTTTTCGTAAGTACAATATCATGGTATAGGTGAGATACCGGGAGAATTCTTCGTTTTCGCACAGTGGGAGATTCTGAATTTCATATGGGCCATATAAAAGTGACGAATGTGGAGCTCTGGAGCTCTTTTGAATTATGGCGACATATTTTTCTAATGGCTTTTCCTATGTACAATATCATGGTATAGGTGAGATACCGGGAGAATTCTTCGTTTTCGCACAGTGGGAGATTCTGAATTTCATATGGGCCATATAAAAGTGACGAATGTGGAGCTCTGGAGCTGTTTTGCAATTTGGGGATACATTTTTCTAATGGCTTTTCGTAAGTACAATATCATGGTATAGGTGAGATACCGGGAGAATTCTTCGTTTTCGCACAGTGGGAGATTCTGAATTTCATATGGGCCATATAAAAGTGACGAATGTGGAGCTCTGGAGCTGTTTTGAATTATGGCGACATATTTTTCTAATGGCTTTTCCTAAGTACGATATCATGGTATAGGTGAGATACCGGGAGAATTCTTCGTTTTCGCACAGTGGGAGATTCTGAATTTCATATGGGCCATATTAAAGTGACGAATGTGGAGCTCTGGAGCTGTTTTGCAATTTGGGGATACATTTTTCTAATGGCTTTTCGTAAGTACAATATCATGGTATAGGTGAGATACCGGGAGAATTCTTCGTTTTCGCACAGTGGGAGATTCTGAATTTCATATGGGCCATATAAAAGTGACGAATGTGGAGCTCTGGAGCTGTTTTGAATTATGGCGACATATTTTTCTAATGGCTTTTCCTAAGTACGATATCATGGTATAGGTGAGATACCGGGAGAATTCTTCGTTTTCGCACAGTGGGAGATTCTGAATTTCATATGGGCCATATTAAAGTGACGAATGTGGAGCTCTGGAGCTGTTTTGCAATTTGGGGATACATTTTTCTAATGGCTTTTCGTAAGTACAATATCATGGTATAGGTGAGATACCGGGAGAATTCTTCGTTTTCGCACAGTGGGAGATTCTGAATTTCATATGGGCCATATAAAAGTGACGAATGTGGAGCTCTGGAGCTCTTTTGAATTATGGCGACATATTTTTCTAATGGCTTTTCCTATGTACAATATCATGGTATAGGTGAGATACCGGGAGAATTCTTCGTTTTCGCACAGTGGGAGATTCTGAATTTCATATGGGCCATATAAAAGTGACGAATGTGGAGCTCTGGAGCTCTTTTGAAATTTGGGGATACATTTTTCTAATGGCTTTTCGTAAGTACAATGTCATGGTATAGGTGAGATACCGGGAGAATTCTTCGTATTCGCACAGTGGGAGATTCTGAATTTCATATGGGCCATATAAAAGTGACGAATGTGGAGCTCTGGAGCTGTTTTGAATTATGGCGACATATTTTTCTAATGGCTTTTCCTAAGTACAATATCATGGTATAGGTGAGATACCGGGAGAATTCTTCGTTTTCGCACAGTGGGAGATTCTGAATTTCATATGGGCCATATAAAAGTGACGAATGTGGAGCTCTGGAGCTGTTTTGAATTATGGCGACATATTTTTCTAATGGCTTTTCCTAAGTACAATATCATGGTATAGGTGAGATACCGGGAGAATTCTTCGTTTTCGCACAGTGGGAGATTCTGAATTTCATATGGGCCATATAAAAGTGACGAATGTGGAGCTCTGGAGCTCTTTTGAATTATGGCGACATATTTTTCTAATGGCTTTTCCTAAGCACAATGTCATGGTATAGGTGAGATACCGGGAGAATTCTTCGTTTTCGCACAGTGGGAGATTCTGAATTTCCTATGGGCCATATAAAAGTGACGAATGTGGAGCTCTGGAGCTCTTTTGAAATTTGGGGATACATTTTTCTAATGGCTTTTCGTAAGTACAATATCATGGTATAGGTGAGATACCGGGAGAATTCTTCGTATTCGCACAGTGGGAGATTCTGAATTTCATATGGGCCATATAAAAGTGACGAATGTGGAGCTCTGGAGCTATTTTGAAATTTGGGGATACATTTTTCTGATAGCTTTTCGTAAGTACAATATCATGGTATAGGTGAGATACCGGGAGAATTCTTCGTTTTCGCACAGTGGGAGATTCTGAATTTCATATGGGCCATATAAAAGTGACGAATGTGGAGCTCTGGAGCTCTTTTGAAATTTGGGGATACATTTTTCTGATAGCTTTTCGTAAGTACAATATCATGGTATAGGTGAGATACCGGGAGAATTCTTCGTTTTCGCACAGTGGGAGATTCTGAATTTCATATGGGCCATATAAAAGTGACGAATGTGGAGCTCTGGAGCTCTTTTGAATTATGGCGACATATTTTTCTAATGGCTTTTCCTAAGTACAATATCATGGTATAGGTGAGATACCGGGAGAATTCTTCGTTTTCGCACAGTGGGAGATTCTGAATTTCATATGGGCCATATTAAAGTGACGAATGTGGAGCTCTGGAGCTCTTTTGAAATTTGGGGATACATTTTTCTAATGGCTTTTCGTAAGTACAATATCATGGTATAGGTGAGATACCGGGAGAATTCTTCGTTTTCGCACAGTGGGAGATTCTGAATTTCATATGGGCCATATAAAAGTGACGAATGTGGAGCTCTGGAGCTCTTTTGAATTATGGCGACATATTTTTCTAATGGCTTTTCCTATGTACAATATCATGGTATAGGTGAGATACCGGGAGAAGTCTTCGTTTTCGCACAGTGGGAGATTCTGAATTTCATATGGGCCATATAAAAGTGACGAATGTGGAGCTCTGGAGCTCTTTTGAAATTTGGGGATACATTTTTCTAATGGCTTTTCGTAAGT
The DNA here is from genome assembly GCA_964034835.1 of Muscina levida. Taxonomy (NCBI): domain Eukaryota; kingdom Metazoa; phylum Arthropoda; class Insecta; order Diptera; family Muscidae; genus Muscina; species Muscina levida. The sequence continues at coordinate 68,840,525 of OZ035883.1, forward strand.
ACAATATCATGGTATAGGTGAGATACCGGGAGAATTCTTCGTTTTCGCACAGTGGGAGATTCTGAATTTCATATGGGCCATATAAAAGTGACGAATGTGGAGCTCTGGAGCTCTTTTGAATTATGGCGACATATTTTTCTAATGGCTTTTCCTATGTACAATATCATGGTATAGGTGAGATACCGGGAGAATTCTTCGTTTTCGCACAGTGGGAGATTCTGAATTTCATATGGGCCATATAAAAGTGACGAATGTGGAGCTCTGGAGCTGTTTTGAAATTTGGGGATACATTTTTCTGATAGCTTTTCGTAAGTGCAATATCATGGTATAGGTGAGATACCGGGAGAATTCTTCGTTTTCGCACAGTGGGAGATTCTAAATTTCATATGGGCCATATAAAAGTGACGAATGTGGAGCTCTGGAGCTGTTTTGAATTTTGGGGACATATTTTTCTAATGGCTTTTCCTATGTACAATATCATGGTATAGGTGAGATACCGGGAGAATTCTTCGTTTTCGCACAGTGGGAGATTCTGAATTTCATACGGGCCATATAAAAGTGACGAATGTGGAGCTCTGGAGCTCTTTTGAAATTTGGGGATACATTTTTCTGATAGCTTTTCGTAAGTACAATATCATGGTATAGGTGAGATACCGGGAGAATTCTTCGTTTTCGCACAGTGGGAGATTCTGAATTTCATATGGGCCATATAAAAGTGACGAATGTGGAGCTCTGGAGCTGTTTTGAATTATGGCGACATATTTTTCTAATGGCTTTTCCTAAGTACAATATCATGGTATAGGTGAGATACCGGGAGAATTCTTCGTTTTCGCACAGTGGGAGATTCTGAATTTCATATGGGCCATATTAAAGTGACGAATGTGGAGCTCTGGAGCTCTTTTGAAATTTGGGGATACATTTTTCTAATGGCTTTTCGTAAGTACAATATCATGGTATAGGTGAGATACCGGGAGAATTCTTCGTTTTCGCACAGTGGGAGATTCTGAATTTCATATGGGCCATATAAAAGTGACGAATGTGGAGCTCTGGAGCTGTTTTGAATTATGGCGACATATTTTTCTAATGGCTTTTCCTAAGTACAATATCATGGTATAGGTGAGATACCGGGAGAATTCTTCGTTTTCGCACAGTGGGAGATTCTGAATTTCATATGGGCCATATAAAAGTGACGAATGTGGAGCTCTGGAGCTCTTTTGAAATTTGGGGATACATTTTTCTAATGGCTTTTCGTAAGTACAATATCATGGTATAGGTGAGATACCGGGAGAATTCTTCGTATTCGCACAGTGGGAGATTCTGAATTTCATATGGGCCATATAAAAGTGACGAATGTGGAGCTCTGGAGCTGTTTTGATTTTTGGGGACATATTTTTCTAATGGCTTTTCCTAAGTACAATATCATGGTATAGGTGAGATACCGGGAGAATTCTTCGTTTTCGCACAGTGGGAGATTCTGAATTTCATACGGGCCATATAAAAGTGACGAATGTGGAGCTCTGGAGCTCTTTTGAAATTTGGGGATACATTTTTCTGATAGCTTTTCGTAAGTACAATATCATGGTATAGGTGAGATACCGGGAGAATTCTTCGTTTTCGCACAGTGGGAGATTCTGAATTTCATATGGGCCATATAAAAGTGGCGAATGTGGAGCTCTGGAGCTGTTTTGAATTATGGCGACATATTTTTCTAATGGCTTTTCCTAAGTACAATATCATGGTATAGGTGAGATACCGGGAGAATTCTTCGTTTTCGCACAGTGGGAGATTCTGAATTTCATATGGGCCATATTAAAGTGACGAATGTGGAGCTCTGGAGCTATTTTGAAATTTGGGGATACATTTTTCTGATAGCTTTTCGTAAGTACAATATCATGGTATAGGTGAGATACCGGGAGAATTCTTCGTTTTCGCACAGTGGGAGATTCTGAATTTCATATGGGCCATATAAAAGTGACGAATGTGGAGCTCTGGAGCTGTTTTGAATTATGGCGACATATTTTTCTAATGGCTTTTCCTAAGTACAATATCATGGTATAGGTGAGATACCGGGAGAATTCTTCGTTTTCGCACAGTGGGAGATTCTAAATTTCATATGGGCCATATAAAAGTGACGAATGTGGAGCTCTGGAGCTGTTTTGAATTTTGGGGACACATTTTTCTGATAGCTTTTCCTAAGTACAATGTCATGGTATAGGTGAGCTACCGGGAGAATTCTTCGTTTTCGCACAGTGGGAGATTCTGTTATTCATAGGGGCCATATAAAAGTGACGAATCTGGAGCTCTGGAGCTGTTCTGAAATTTGGGGACACATTTTTCTGATAGCTTTTCCTAAGTACAATGTCATGGTATAGGTGAGCTACCGGGAGAATTCTCTGCTTTTGTTTTATTAAGACTTATATTTCGAAAAGTCGTGACTGTTGCAGCATAAGTAACTCTATTGTGATTTACAATTGTTATTCTTTTGCGTGGAATATGTCATATTTGATATGTTGTTTATATAATTAATTTATAAAAACATTTCTTTTGCTTATAAAAATTAAAAAAAAAAGCGTTTTTATTTAAAGAGTGTTGATTTTAAAGGTTAACAGAGCTCTGTTAACTAGTTAACAGAATTATGTTAACCGAAATGGTTGTTGTCTCCGCTAGTTAGATTCCGAATCTATCTTCACGGACATTGCATTTTTTAGGCCCTCACATGAAATTGTACGTTAATTCTTAATTCTTATTCCTTTATAAAAAAATATTTACTACAAAATTTTCTTCTGATAACTTTCAACTTGCCCAAAGTTATCCAAAACAAAATTTCCAGCCTACCAACTTGAATTACTTTCAGCACTTGTCGATTTGCATCCTACATACAAATCGTACCTGCCAAAGTTACACAATTGCAACTAATTTGAGTTTGTTGAATTATTTTCAAATAAAATTAAAAACAAATTTATCTGACATTCACAGGCATTTCAACAACTGAATTCACTTTCGATGATTTTTTTTTGGTTTTTTTTTGTGGTGTTTGTGCACCACTTTCTGCTACAGATCAAATGCAATTACTTTGGTGGTGGTGGTGGTGGTGATGGTGCCGCCGGTGGTTGGAGGGAGTAAAACTAAGACAAAAATGACGGAATATGTTAACAATAGGAAAACTGATCCCCTTAAGCTCTGGAGCAATATGTTGTTGATGCAACATAAATGTAAAACGATTGTTGCTGTTGTTGTTTGAGTTTAGTTGAGTGTGGTGGCATTTCAACAACAAATCCCAAATCGAGATTGAAAATAGCAACACCGCAACAATTGCAATAAAAATTGAATTACAATAAAATTGTTAAGTGCCTAACAAAAGGAGAAGAGGAATGATTCAATGGTGGAAGCAACAGCGTTGCTGTTACAATTTCCATTTTTTTGTGGCGCGTTTTGTTTTTTTTGCCATGCGCTGAAATGTGGAAGCATTTGAGAAATGGCTGCCAATAACAATGTGAGCGACGGCAGCAGCTACAATTTGTGGCAAGAAAAATTACTTGCAACATATAAGGAAATGGCTTTGTTATCATCACTTGTTAACAGAGCTATGCAAATTTATTTACGCTTTGTCTTCGAGCTCTAAGTAAAGTGAGTGAGCCGCAGAGTGTTGTTGTACATTTGTTTGCCGCGTTCGGTGTAATCGTCTTGGGGGTTTGATGTTGACAGACAGCTTGAAGAGACACACCTCTTTTGTCAGACAGGATTTTTCGCCTTGCATTGATAAGGGGAATTATAAGGAAATCAACGGTTTGGAAAAAAACCAATTATTAAATATAAAAAAAAAACTTGAAATTTAATATTAAAAACATAACACTATATCTCTTTATATGATGTAAACTTAACCAGTGCACAAATACTTTTACTTTCTTTGGGAGAAATTTTCTTTGCAATATGCCCTTACGATTCCACCTGTCTGTGACTTAAGTAATTAAAAATTATAAATCATCCAGCAGCATATAGTATACACGAGATAACGCCCTTTTCGGTAATGATTTCATGTTACTCATCTTCTCATGTTTTCACTTGTCAACCTTTTTCTTTAATGTGCAGTGTGCAATCACGTTTTCACTTTCTTTTCAGAAATCCTCAAAGAAAACAAAAAACAACAACTCGAAACACTTTCCTTACATAATTTATGCAATATGATTACCACCACCACGGCTTGTTAGTGATCCCTGCTGCAACATATGTAAACTACCGACATCCTAACTCTTTACTCCATACGTCCGTCGTTCACGCTATCAATGCCATAAAATCCTTACAACCGAAATTTATTGGCGATCGTTAAAATTAATGGAAAAAGGTGAATCCGTTGTGACATTAAATTTTGCCACTAAATTAACAGGAAAGAGCTTTTGCCGTTGCGACAAACAAATGAAAGAAACAAATGAAAAAGAAGAAAAAAAACAACACGAAATGGAAATTTTGCATGAGTTTCTGTAAGGGGTAATTACAAATAGGTGGCTTTGTTGGTTAATTGCCGTAAGCCAAAGGAAGAAGCCGTGAGAAAATGTTAAAATTTCCACAGCAAAAACGAAAATCATTTTACGAATTAAAAAAACATTTGCAGTTTAAGATGGTTGTAATGTCTTCTCACAGATATCGAGATAATCGAAATTACGTATGAAAAAAGAAAATGTTGACAATGTTAAATTTTCAATATAGGCATTTTATTTTTGTGTTTAAGGTAGAATTTCCCAAACACCAATGAACACTGACCTTGACCAATATCCCTAACAAAGTTTTCTGCTAAAAATTTTGCAGTTTAAATTTTTGATATTTTGAAATTTAGTGCAGATATTTGGAAATTTTTTTTATGGAAAATCAACTTAAGAAAAATTTTGTAGAAATTGTTCATAAAGAGAAAATAGCAAATATTTTTGCCAATTATATCCTTTATGAGCATTATATCACATTTTCAATACAAAATCAATAAAGTTTGGTGAAAATCAGAAATTTGTCAAAATTACATAAATATTCTTGAAACAGAAAGTACGTTGTCCAGGTCAAAAAGACCTCAAAAATTTTTTTTATTTAAATTTAGTTTTGTTTTTTAAGGCGTATGAGTTACGTAATAAAATTATCTATATATCATACGTATATTACATGAAATATCCGAGCGCCGCCTATCGTTCATAAACTGAACTATTTTATAAACTTAAAACACAGGAGCGCGTCTGAAAGACTTATTTTTTGGGTTCTTCTTGACATTTATATGTAAAAGTGTAAACGGAAATAATAATATTTTATGTTCATGAAAGCAGTGGTGAAAATGTGTGACACCATATTGAATAAGATTCGCCTGCTGCTCGCTTATGCCGACGATAACGACTCCAACGGAAAATATAACAGCTGTCTTCTCATCTGTGTAAAGGGAATCAGCGAAAATGGATTTTGGCAGTAAATTAGGACAAGACGAAGTTAAAGGTATCATTTAACAAAGTGCACTCCCGTTGGGGAAGTAACGTGAACGTCGAGAACTATTGCTTTAAGGAGGTGGATGAATACATCTACCACGAAGCCGCCATGGACAAAAAACAACAGTGTCAGCTTGGAAATAAAGAAAAGTGCTCGCCAACAGTTCTTTCTTCGGGCTACGCGAGCACTTTATAAACATCACCTTAACTCGAACCAAAAAAGTTGAACTCTACCAGGTACTACTACTACCAGTCATGATATAACATTGCAATTTGTTTTCACTGGTGGATTTTGGATGTTAATTGGATGTCCCGTTTAAATCGTTGCAAAAACTACTATTTGGGGATTCCTCCATCTCACAATCGAACTGGTACTAGACTTTGCCGTTGTTGGGGAAGTTGCAGGATAAAGTCTGTTAAAAAGTTTGAGCTTAAATCTCTCAAAATTTTTATTTCTTTTGAGCTGAATGGATTTTCTCCTAAAAGCGCATGGTTGACACATGGGTAAATTCTTAGAACCTATTCAAACATTGCAGATAAGGAGCTCCACCGGTGTTTCACATCGACAATGAGCCTTAGTTCTCTATTGTCGTTCGACTTGTTAAATGAATTAACATGCTTCGGCAATATTGCGGTAATTTGAGACACGTTTTTAATGAGCTCGTAAAAAAGTTTTTTCTAAATTAATTTGAAATTGAATTTGAAATGAATGAAATTTTACAAAGCTTTTAAAATCATTCTCGTTTACAAAAGTGTTTTTTTTTTAAATTAATTTTAAATTCAATTTTAAAGTTTATAATTTTTCAATAACTCCTTTTAGAGTTGTAACAAAGCTATTTGAAAAAACCGAGTACCCGAACGAAAATACTCGGTTACACCGGTTATTCGAAAATGGCATTTTTGCAAAAACCGGCATATGGCTTTAAATAAAAAAAAAAACGGTTTACGGTTTTTCGGTTTCGGTTTTGAACACCCTAGCGCTTACACAGGCAGATGCAGCTCATCTGGCGGTGTTTGAGAGAAAAATACTCCGCAAAATATATGGCCCCATTTGCGTAAACGGCGAGTTTAGGATTCGGATGAACTGTACGAGTTATATCACGACATTGATGTGGTCTAGCGTATCAAAGTACAACCATTACGCTAGCTAGGCCATGTCGTGAGGATGGATGAGGAAACTCCAGCGCGAAAGGTATTCTATCAAGATCTTAAATGAAGGCGACTACATTGGAAGGACCTGGGGGAAGAATCACTGACGTTGTTTGGTAGGATTGACTGGACTGCTCACAATATTGCAGCGAATGAAAATATCTTATCATTTCGGCCTCTGACTAAGACACTAAGATATAAATATGCTGTCGAGTTGTATTTAAGGCCAATAATAATATTAATAATACTTCTCAAAGAGATACTTTTAAGTGCAAGCACTTTAGAATATGTACTTTTAAAGAACAGCAAACTGGCTATAACAAAAGTTAGCCATATAAACTAATTATTATCTTATATAACTAAAAAGGACTTTTATTGTATCAAAAGCACTTTTATTGTATTTATAATATCCTTTGTGTTTGTATCAAACATTACCTTTATTGCACCAAAACAAATTTTGTTTTAACAAAAAAAAACTTCTATTGTATCAAAAATTACAGTTTTTGTAACAACAATTACTTTTATTGTACCAAAAGGTATTTTTATACCATCACCCTTATGGATGAGGGTATATATCATATGATACGAGAAAAAGTGTAAAACATTAAAAGAGCCGAGTTAGACCCAAAGTATCTTAAGATGAAATTCATTTCAGGACTTTTTAAGACGATTAAAATTTGTCCGTCTACCTGGCTGGCTGGATTGCTGGTGGGCACATTAACTCGAGTAAACCTTAACTGATTCGTATGCAAATTTACCGTTATTAATATTTTCCAAAATGAAGTAATGGTATTGTAAATGGGCAGAATAGCCCCACCCCTTCTGGTACCTACAATACAAAATTATCAATTTTGGGATAATTAATATTTCTTCCATAACTTACAAACGGACAACTGAATGATATTTGAATATGACCAGTTTAAGTATCTTGTAATTGTAGACAAACTCTCAAAAAACCGAAATTTTTGACACGCCCTTTTGGTACCTCCCACACAAATGACGGAATACACTCTCATAGTTTTATATACGTATCTTTTTTCTACGGACATTGAATTCAGTCATACCTTGAGCAAGATATAAGCTACTTAAAATTTTACTCAGGAATAAATATGGACTATTTCGGTCAATCCCTTCTAGTACCTCCCAACAAAAACTTCTAAAATTGTACAGAAGGTAAGTTAATTTTCGAAGTTATGCCCCTATTAGAATCGCAAATATTCCGTTAAGAATATTTTACTTTTAATACTTTGTATTTACAAGTGAAACCTAAGAAACCAGCTTTATAACACCCATTATAAATTATTATTTCTTTAAAATTTTTTTTTGCAAATTAATTATAGAATTTTTCATTGATTCTCAGTTGGACCCTCTCGGTTACCCCATAAAAAATAACTATATGCGCAGAGATATAGAATTAAACATTTTAAACCTTTTCTACAGTTTTACAGAAAGTACAGAAAGTCGTATGGGTGGTGGTATTTGTCAGTCAGTTCACCTGACTGAAATTTTTGTACTGGTTATAGTATCGAAATGTAATTTTATGGCATAATGAAGTACTTTTTTTACCAAAAGATTACTTTTATTGTATTAAACGGCACTTTTTTACAAAAAAGTACTTTAATTGTACCAAAAACTACTTCAATTGAATTGACACGTTATTTTATTGCGCTTTTACTTTTGTTGCATCAAATAGTACCGTCAAATATTACCAAAAAAATTTTTATTTTACAAAAAAAGTACTTTTAGTGTACCAAAGAACACATTTATTATACTATAAAGTACTATTATTGCATCGAAACGTACTTTTATTGTACCAAAAAGTACTTTGATTGTATCAAAAATCACTTTTATTGCGATTATAATGTACTTTTTTTATCACAACGAAGTTTTGTTGACAAAATTCAAATTTGTTATATCAAAAAATACTTTTCGGTATCATAAAGTAAATTTATTGTATCAAAAAGTGCTTTAATTATATTAAAACGTTATTTTATTACACTAAAATTTACTTTTTTTGTATCAAAAAGTACATTTATAATACCATAGAGTACTTTTATTGCGCCAAAAATATCCTAAATATATTAGCAAATAATTTTATTGCACTACAAATTACGTTTATTGTACCAAAAAATACATTTATTGCACCAAAAAGTACTTTTAGTGTACCATAAAATACCTTTTATGTACAAAAAAGTACTTGCATTACAACAAAAAGTACTTGGTTTGTACCATAAAGTATATTTATTGACTCAAAAAGTACTTTTATTGTAGAAAAAGGTACATTTATTGTAACAAATAGTACTTTAATTTTTGCAAAAAGTACTTTTATTGTACCAAAAAGCAATTTCATATTACGAAACGTACTTTAATTGCGACAAAAAGTACTTAATTATATAAATAAATAATTTTATTTACTAAAAATCCTTTTTATTATACCAGAAGATTATATTATTACCAAAACAATTACTTTCAGTGTATCACAGAGTACTTTTATTGTACTAAAAAGTACTTTTATGAACTCGAAAAGTACTGTTGTTGTAGAACCAGTTACTTTTATTGTTTCAAATTATAAGTTTAATAAAAAGTACTTTTATTGTACCAAATAGTACTTTTACTGCACCTAGAGGTATCCTTATCCATGTTATGCCGTATATGAAAAATATTCAGCTTGCCATGATTACAAGGGCGCACGACACAAACTCGTTAATAAGTTTTTGAGTTCCTCAATTCTTTTTTGTCGAAAGTTTCTTATGTTTAATTTACAACACGCGACACTTGTCAATATACGCTGTATCACATTTGTTGCCAGCCTGTCTAATATCACATTTAACCGCAACATTTTGTGGCACAGAAGTTAATAAATTGTCACAATGTAACATTTTGAGAACGCCCCAAAAGTATTCCAACGCAAAAGGTAACAAACATTACGATTGAAACATTTCCATGGAAAACTCTTAGCGTGAGGGTGGTGAGAGAGAGAACCAATCAACTGCAGACAAAAGGCAATTGAAAACCTGTCAAAAAAAATAAAATACCACAAAAATTAAAAGTACAATTCGACTTTACAATGACTGACAAACAAAATTGTTGCACTGTGTGTCTTAACCCCAGCGGTCGATTTAGTGTTGGCGGCTTTGTTTTGCGGTCTGTAATTTATGTGATTTTTTGAAACAGATAATGACAATATACAAGAGCCATAGAATTATTGACATTTTTTGTCGTTGTTACAAAGTTTATGGTATATTCTTTTTGAAAGTGTAACGGAAAATGATTTATTTGGCAACTTGTGTATGTGTGTGTGGAAAATTCAAGCTTAACACTTCCAAAAGGAACACGTGTTACACTACAAATTCTTGTAATGTAAAAATTCTTATGCCAAACAAATGAGTTTTTGTTCAGTTGTTTAACTGGAAAACATTAGCGTTTGTAATGTTTTTTTGTATATCACACAAATGTTACGTGTTTTTTATCTGCTCCAAATAATCTTGATTACATGGCAGTTTTTTTTCTCTCTGACTTTTGATGGAGTAACAAAATTACAAATTACCAAATATGAACCACCACCAGCACCATTTCAACTGCACCTCAATCATTTAAAGTTACTTCAGTCACTTTAAATGATTGACTTGATACGTCGTCGTCGTCGGTCTTTATAACTGTCATCGTTATTGTTTAGCCATATAATTAACCCTCTAGTAACGTGTGTCTCGCCCCCCCACTACCACCAGTCGTTATAACTTTTATTAATATAGTGACAATAGAGAGTAAAGTTATGGTGTAAAAGGAAGGTAGGGGAATAGAAAAAAGTCATAGTAGTGCCCCAGATAGATAAGCATTATGTTATTTATGACAACAAACTGCATGATAGTTTTTACATTTCCTATACAGTTGAATGCAACTTAACGATATTGGTCATTTATAACCGAATTCAATATATAGATCAAACAACAACATAAAAAAACATCAGTTGGTGATGGAGTGACCCAAAGTTGTACAACCTAAAATGTGTAAGGTAAACATTGGACAGGTGTCCATTATGACGCATTTCACATATAAGCGTCAATAAAATATAAGTCATAAAACTCTAAGACAATTAACTTTTCAATGTTGTTTATATAACCCAATTGAACAGAGTATGGAATGCTTTTGTTTACTAGATATTTTGATATTTTTTTTAATGGTTGTGGGTAAAGAAAAAACTTATTAAAGGATAGTAAACCAGCAAAAAAAGGGGGGGGGGGCATTTTAAAGATTATTAGGAGATTATGACTAAGATCTTCTAAGTATGTATTTTTGAAGAACTTTAAACAAGTCATTATAAAAGTTATTTAAGACCTCTTAGTATCAAATCAAATGCCAAAAAATTATATTCAATGTATCAAAAAGTATTTTTATTGTAGCATAAAGTACTTTTATTGTACCAAATAGTACTTTTACTGTATCTACAAGAAAGTTTATTGTAATATAAAGTACCTTCATTGTGTCAAAAAGAACTATTATTGTACTAAAAATTAATTTTATCGTACCAAAAGGATCTTTTTGGTTTCAAAGAGAACTTTCCTTGTATCTTATTGTATCAATAAGTCTTTAGGATGTACCAAAAAGTAATTTTCTTGCATCAGCAAGTACTTTTATCGTACCATAGCATATTTGTACTGTAGCTGAAAGTTAATTTATTGTACTAACCAATATTTTTATTGTATTAAAAAGTACTTTTGCTGCATCAATAAGTTCTGTTATTCTAATCAATAGTACTTTTTACGCATCAAAATGTACTTTTATTAGTTCCAAAAGTAATTTTGTTGTATAAAAAAATACATTTGTTGTATCAAACACTAGTTTTATTGTAACAATATGTACTTGAAAAGTAACAAAAAGTACCAAAAAAAAGTACCTTTAGAGTATAAAAATAACCTTTATTACAGCATAAGTTTGAGTACGTTTATTGTCTCAAAAAAAAAAAAATATATATATTATACAAACATATACTTTCAGAATATTACTTTTTTCGTATCAAAAAGTATTTTTGTTGTATTAAAATTTCCCTAATTGTATCAATAAGAAATTTTGTTGTACCAAAAATTCATTTTTTTTGTACCAAATAGTGCTTGTTTTGTACTAACAAATTTATTGGCAAGATACCAGAAAAATTTGTAGAAAAGATACAACACGCACACCATTCTTGTTTTTACGTAAATAACACAAATAACTACAAGACATTACTCCAACCTCCTTATGTATAAGAAAGGAGCCAGAAAAATTGCTACAAAATGTACAATAGTCACATGTTGCTTGATTTAATAAAAACAACACAAATATCTTAAATGAACAATTGCAAGATGTTACTGCAACCTTCTCTTGTATTGGAAAGGAGATGGAAAAAGCTTGTGCAAACATAACACAAATAGTGTGGGTGGAAAATTGTATGATGTTACCGCAACCTTCTTATGTGATAGAAAAGTTAGAAAAGGTGGTGCAAATGGTACAATAGCCACACATTGTTGTACTGGTAACATAACCCAAATATCTTTAGTGGTAAATTCCAAGATGTTACTGCAACTTCCTCATCTATGAAAAAGAAGCCAAAAAATTTTTACAAAATTTTACATTTTCACACGTTGCTTGTTTTTATTAATATAACACAAATATCTTTGGTGTACAATTGCATGATGTCACTGCAACCTTCTCTTGTTTTGGAAAGAGTCAGAAAATTTGCTACAAAAATAAAATAACAACACGTTGATTGCTTTTACTAATACAACACAAATTAATTTAGTGGTAAACTTCATGATGTTACTGCAACCTTATCATGTTTTCTAAAGGAGTCAGAAAAGTTGGTACACAGATACTGTAGCTGTTGTATTGTTTTTATTAATAAAACTCAAATAAATTGAAAGTTGCTACTGTAACATTCTCAGGTGCTGGAATGGAAGCAGGAAAATTGGTACAAAATTACAAAATTACGTTACTTGTTTTTATTAAAGTAACACAAATGTATAAAGTGATAAATTGCAAGATGTTACTGCAACATTCTCTTATATTGGAGAGGAATCAGAAAATGTAGTACAAAATATAAAATAGCCACACATAGCTTGTCTGTACTAACATAGCATAAATGTCTCTGGTAGAAAATTGGAAGATGTTACTGCAACCTTCTCAATTATTGGGTGAACAATTTTCAAAAAGTTACCGCAATCTTATCATGTATTGCAAAGGAGCCAAAAAATTGGTACAATATATATATATTACGTGATAAATTGTAAAATGTTACTGCAATTATCAGTTTTCCAATCGGAAAAAATGACCACACGTTGCTTTTTTGTACTAACATAACCCAAATATCAAGTTGTTACTGCAACCATATCACTCGCTGTTTGTTTTTACTAACATAAATCAAATATATTTAGTGGTTACGTGGAAGATGTTTCTGCAACCTTCTCAGGTATTGACATCCTTCGCAATTTTTAGGAATTATTAGAGAGAAAAGGTGGTAAAAAGAATACAATACACACATACTCCTTATTTTTACTTATATACAACATATACATAATGTTGTTGGTTACTTTTCAAAATGTTACTGCAACCTTATCATGTATTGGAAAGGAATTAAAAAAAATTGGTGCAAAAATACGACATCAACCCGTTGTTTGTTTTTACTAACATAAATCTAATATGTTTAGTGCTTACTGGGAAGATGTTACTGCAACCTTATCGGGTATTGACAACCTTCTCAATTTTTAAAAATTATTAGAGAGAAAAGGTGGTAAAAAGAATACAATACACACATACTCATTATTTTTACTAATATAAAGCATATACAAAACGTTGTTGGAAAATTTTCATAAGGTTGTTACTGCAACCTTATCATGTATTGAAAAGGAATTTAAAAAAATTGGTGCAAAAATACGACATCCACCCGTTTTTTTTACAATACATAAATCAAATATATTTAGTATTTAATTGCAAGATGTTACTGCAATCTTCTCAGGTATTGAAAATGCATTGAAAACGTTATCCATTATAAGAAAGATGAGAAAATAGATGGTACAAAGGATACAATACCCATATGCTGCTTGTTTTTCCTAATATAACACATATATCTTGGTGGAAATTTTTCAAAATGTTACTGCAACCTTAGCGTGTATAGGAAAGCAGTCAAAAAAATTGGTTTCAAAATACAATAGCAATCCGTTGCTTGTTTTTACTAACATAAATCAAATATATTTAATAGTAAATTGTAAGATGTTACTGCAACCTTCTCAATAAAATGTGATAACAAACGGTACAATGACTACATGTTGTGTGTTTGTATTAACATAACACAAGTATCTTAGGCGGAAAATCTACAAGGTGTTACTGAAGTCTTCTTATGTAGTGGAAAAAAAAAATCGGAAAAGGTGGTCCGAAAGAAAACAGCCAGACGTTGTTTCTTTTTACTAATAAAATACAAACATATTTGTCGAAATATTTCACGACGTCACTGCAACCATCTCAGATATTAAAATGGTAATAAAAAGGCAGTTAAAATATACAATAGCCGCACATTGCTTGAAATTTGTATATGCGTGTAATAGATGAATATCTGTTGTATCAGCCAAAAAATAACAAGACAAACTTACTTACAAACCCACATCAGAAAACTAGCAGTTTTTTTTTGGTCGCTTTCAATTCAGGCCATGATACCGAATAGTAAATCTACAATTCTTTTTTACCAAAACTTATTTTTTTATTTTCAATTTCTAACATTCTCTCTCAATGCAACTTCCACTAAATGATTTATGGGGTCTTATCTATCGGTCATGCATATTAAATTCCTACGTACAACAATTTTTGAATCATAATTTCATAGCATTTATTATCAAATAGGCCGCTTGAATTTGGCGATTTTTTTATGGCAATATTCGATCTTGTGCCCTCTCTCCCTCTCTCGTTCTGTCTCTCTCGCTAGATATTTGAACATAATTAAAGACCATAAATAAAAAGATTGGTTTCTTACAGAGGGAAACACAACAACAACGCAAAAAAAAAAAAATTATCGACACAATGGGTCAAGAAGTCAAACATATGGTAAAAACGAAATGAAATGTCTATTGAATGAATTGTGAAAAATGGCAACAATCCCCACACACACACACACGCTTTAACACATGAATTGCATGGCATGTCATAAAAATTGCTAAGCCAATGTTGCTTTTGCTATTTTCGGGGCTAACACAAAAAGGAACAATATGCAGATATGTCGTTGATATTGCCACATTTAGGAGCGTTAAAATATTAGCTAGTTAATGGACAAATGAATGGCTAATAACTAACATGGCCATGATGTGAACCACACACACACACCAACTCCAACAGCCGGCCGCCGAAGCTTTAGAGGGACCACCAGCAATCCTATGCAACAAATGCCTTAAAGGGGTTTTGTCCCGCCCGCTATGACATAAAAATAAACGTTACATGTTCAATATTTAAAATCACACATTTAACAAAAGGATTTGTGCTGGGATTTAATACAAACCGGCATTCAATTGAATTCCAAATATGTGAAGTAACAACATAGGAATCAACCAACGCCTTTTTAAGACAAAAGACAATACAAATGGGCGGACAGTTCGCCAGACAGACCGACGGACAGACAAACACACAGACCAATTCAGGCGGCCCTGTGTATGGTTGACCATAATTGCCGTTTTGTACACCACACTACCTAACACATACTATTTGAGTTACGTTCAGTCTAATCGTTACACAAATGAAGGCTTTTAGGAAACCTTTTATTTTTAAATCTATTGAAAAACTGCCAATCATATCACATAAATGCCCCAAAAAACACAAAAAAAACTCGGATTGTTGTTGCATTCCTAACAAATCAAAGTGTTGCCACAGTCCCTCGTCGTTGGACGCTGGTTCAGGGCGCTCTATCTAGGGAGGGGAACTGGCTGACTGTGTTGCTTGCGTTGCGTTTGAAGTGAAATGAAAAGTGTTTGATTTCTTGGCAAACGACCAACAAAATGTGTGGAATAAAGCCAATGCCGCCGCATGGAAATTAAGTGCTTTTATGGCTTTTTCAAATTTGCCCCATATATTGTATTGTGTTGAATTGAATGCTTAAGCGCTTGCCCGATCGCTTGCTCACTATTATATAGCCAATGATGATGTGAAATTAACGGTTAACATAAAATCGCGCTCAAATAGAAATTATGGTTATTTTTAAACAAAAAGGCTATTGAGATTGTTGCACTAAAACCGATCTTATGCATGCAATTACAGTGGGGGGCAAAAGTGAGGACAGTATTTTGTATTAAATACTGAAAAAAAATATGTCAGTCTAATCGGAGTAGTTACATAATTGCAAGATGTAACTGCAACCTTTTTACGTATGGAAAAGGAGTCAGTAAAGGTAGTGTAAATACAAAAAATCTAACACAAATAACTTTAGTGGAAAATTTCAATATGTTACTGCAGCCTTGTCATGTATTGGAAATGAGAGAGAACATCTAGAACAAAAGATACAACAGGCACACAATGCTTGTCTTTACTATCATACCACAACAATGTTTGGAGGGAAATTACAAGATGTTACTGCAATTTATCAGATAAGGAATCAGAAAAGATGGTATAAAAAACACACGTTTGTTGTTTTTAAAAATAACACAAACAACCGCAAAGTTGGAGTCCCAATTTTATAAGTCATATCAGTGAAGGTAAATCACGTCTGATATAAATTTTTATTGTGATATTGTATCCCAAACAGGACTTGATGAAAAATTCCATGATGTAACGGCAACCTTCTCAAGTATAGCAAAAGAGCCAGAAAAGGTGGTATAAATACAAAAAAAAACTACACTTTTGTCGATTTTAACTTCCATAACACAAATTACCTTAGTGGAAAATTTCAATATGTTACTGCAACCTTCTCAAGTATTGGAAAGGAGCTAGAAAATCTGATTCAAAAGAAACAATAGGCACACAATGCTTGTCTTAAATTACATAAGACAAATATCTTTTCAGGGAATCTGAAAGATGTGACTGCAACCTTCTCAGGTATGGGAAAGGAGTCAGAAAAGATGATATAAATATAAAAAGATACACTTTTCCCGTTTTTACCAACATAACACAAATAATGTGGAGAATTTTAATATGTTACTGCAACCTTAACTAACATAAGACAAATATCTTTTGAGGGAATCTGCAAGATGTTACTGCAACCTTCTCAGGTATGGGAAAGGAGTCAGAAAAGATGGTATAAATATAAAAAAGCCACACTTTTCCCGTTTTTACTAACATAACACAAATAACTAGTGGAAAATTGCAAAATGTTACTGCAACCTTCTCACGTCTTGAAAAGGAGGAATAAAAACTGGTACAAAAAGACATGAATGTTGTGTTGCTTGTCTTTACTAACATAACACAAAAATCTTTGGGGAAAAAATTCAATATGTTACTGCAACCTTATCAGGTATTAGAAAGGAGTCAGTAAAGGTGGTACAAAATACACAAAGCTACACATTTGTTGGCTTTACTAACATTACACAATTAACTTGAGTGAAAATTTACGATATGTGTTGAAAAATCACAAGATGTTACTGCAACCTTCTCAGTTATTGGCAAGGAGTCAAAATTAATGATACAAAGATATAACATTAGTATAAAAGATGCTGCAGCTACACTTTACTTGTTTTTACTAACATAATAGATAAATATTTGGGGGAAAATTGCAATATGTTACTGCAACCTTATCAGGTATTAGAAAGGAGTCAGAAAAGGCTGTACAAATTGCACAAAACTACACGTATGTCGGTTTTACTAACATAACACAAATAACATTAGTAAATATTTACAATATGCGGTGAAAAATCGCAAGATGTTACTGCCACCTTCTCAGTTAGTGGATATAAGTCAAAATTAGTGATACAAAATATATAACAGCCACACTTTGCTTGTTTTTACTAACATGATAGATACATGTTTGGGGGAAAATTGCAAGATGTTACTACAACCATCTCAGGAATTAGAACGGAGTCAGAAAAGGTGGTGGAAAATACATAACAGTCAGAAGTAGCATTTTTTTCACTAAAATAACATATTATTAGTGGAAAATTCTAAAATGTTACTGTAACCCGCTCATGCCTTGGAAAACAGTAAAAAAAAGGTGGTACAGAAGATACAACAGCCAAAAGTTCCTTCTTTCCACTTACAACACATAACATATCTTTAGTGTAAAATTTCACAACGGTACTGCAAGCTTCTCAGGTATTGAAAATGAGTCATAAATGGTAGTTAAACAACAACAACCACACGTTACAAGATCTTACTGCAACCTTCTAAGATATTAGGAAGGAGTCATAAAGTTCGGTATAAAATACAGAAAGTTACACGTTTGTAGTTTTATTAACATAAGACAAGTAACATAAGTGGAAAATTTCAATCTACTGTTACTGCAACCCTTCCATACATTGGAAAAAAAATCAAAAAAGGTGGTACAAAAGATACGACAGCCATATGTTCCTTGTTGTTACTAACAAAACACAAATATTTTAGTGGGAAATTGTAAGATGTTACTGCAATCTTTAAGGTATTGGAAAGAAGTGAAAAAAAGTGGATAATTGTAAGAAATTGCTGCAACCAATATGTTACTGCAGCCTTCTCACGTATGGGAAAGGAGCCATAAAAACTGGTACAAAAGATAAATATTGCTTGTCTTAACTAAGAAAACACAAAAATCTTTGGGGAAAAAATTCAATATGTTACTGCAACCTTTTCAGGTATTAAAAAGGTGTCAGAAAACGTTATTTGTTTTACAAAAACATAACAAAAACATCTTTAGTAGACAATTCCTCTCATAATAAAGACTCACGGCATACAATTCTAAAGTAGCTGTTTAATTTAAAATTTAAAAAAAAAACTTTTTATAAAAGAATCACCTTTCAGACACAATTTATGACTGTGTGAATATATTTACAAAAAATTTGAAAAGTTATGCCGACTACTGAATCTAAGCAAATGTATGCGCAGCATCACCTATTTGTATCTCCTTTTCCAAGTCACTATCGAAGTTTCTCAGTAACATAATCGCACTTTCGACTGACAGTGTCTCACTGAAAAACACACTGCTCACGCAAAGAAAATCTAAAACTGCAACCACAATTGGCAATGGCAAAAACGAAAACAAAATCAAAATGTAATTTAAGAGTAGAAAAAAGCCGACAATATTTAACTGTATTATCTCTCTATATTGACTGCTGTTGCCACCGCAGCCGATGCTATGGCTAATGCTGCTGCTGCGGCAACCAACAATAAAACCAGCAGCAACAATAGTCGTAACTATACAGCCTCATATCTTTTTGAGCTTTTTTCCATAGAAATATTTGTGTAATTTCAGTTTGTTGATGTGATAAAATTCGATATATCTATCGCTTAATACATATTGGGATTTTCACTATAATTTCGCTTTTGTTGTAGCACCGACCGGCACCGTCATAGGATGGCAGCACAAGAGGAGGAGGAGGCGGTGGTACATTTAAAGGCGGTGAAATAAGAAATGATGTCTTAAATTACTTACAGTTCACAAATATGGCTAATAATGTTGTATTTGTTTAACAATGTGTTTTATGTTTTTTCGTTGTTGTTGTTGTTGTTGTAGAGCGTTTTATGGCCAGTTTATAGTAATAACGCGCAGCGTTTGAAACTTACCTGCAATGAGAAAAAAAGAAAGAAATTGTTATGAAAAATATTGGAAATATTTATGTTCAAATTACTATTGAGCGGCTTTAAACAGAGTTAGTGTTGAGGAGTTAGAGGAGAAAAAAACAAATTTGGTCTATGAAGTATATGTGTGTGAGTGTGTGTGTGTGTGTGTGTTATAAAAGGGTATTGATTTTCTTTGATTTATTTGACAAATTGCTAGTAATTATGGTATGTTTTTGTGCACGGCCATTTAAGGATTTCACAGAAAGACATCATGGAGAGTTGGTTGGACTGAGTAATGTTGGGTCATGGTGGGAAATATGAACAAATATGCTGTCTGTTATTAATGTGGAGATATTGAGTGTTAGTAGAGCTGTACATTAATGTGGTATATTTTGGTTTGTAATTTGGTTGGCGATCACTTTCAAATAAGCCGTCATTTGTTTTTCCAATTGTTTGATTTCTTTCATGTAATATAATTAAGAAGACTATATATATGAATAAGATGGTCGACATTATAAACTTTTGGTATTTAATTAATATTTTATAATTTTCCTTACAAACATGAAGGCATGTTGTCTAGATTTTTTATAGACCATAGATATACATACATACAACATTTAAGATAATTCAACATGTGTTCTGTAGAGCTTTTACTGCATACAACAATCAAGCAATAAATAAAAATAACTAAATGCTGTTGATACTGCTTACAACAACAATCAGCTATAATGACCCAAAATAAACCGCTATCGTTGTAAATGATATTGTCTACAATAAACATTAACAAATACTGTTATTTCAAAAGCAGCAACTCAAACTCAATATCAGGCCCAGTAGTCGACAAATTGGACTAATTGATTTTTTATATAGATGAAATAAAATAAAATTTACATAAATTTTTCTGAATCACAGCCGATCACGAAAACCGACAAAAGCAATTGAAACACAGCTCAACGCAATGTAATTAAAACAATTCTCCTGAAAAACCCGAAATGCAGTCGGCAAGTTTACAAAGTCATAAAAATAGAGATAACCCCCCAAATAAGACTTTTTCTTTGTGAACACCTAAAACTCGGTTAATGTTTTGTTGGCCAGCTTCATGTAACCAGTAAAGTTAACTATGTATTTTCAAATATTTCAAATTACACAACAAAACCAGAAAGTGTGTAAAGTGAAATCATCATCGTATCTCATCGCTGCGCAAGAAGTCACAGAAGTCACAAGTGAAAATAAATCATTAGCAAGCAAATAGAAATAAACAAGTCTTGCATCATTTCTGACATATGCTAAACAAACATTTATTTATAGAAAATAATGTCTTAAACACGAGAGAGAGGGGACAGAGGAGGGGCTGGTAGCTGGCTGGTTCGAAATGTCAATAAAAATTAGTTAAACAAATTAAATGTAAACGTCCAACACAACATTGGAAAACGTTGTAAAAATACTATCAACATAGTGCGACAGAAAATTTGAGACAACAAATCATTGTACAAGCACAAGACATTACGGAAAACAACAAGACAAGGCTGAAATGTTGTTGCCTCCAGAAACGAAACAATGGAAATAACTTAATTGCCGAGAAAGAAACAAAGAAGTATTCAATCTTAGTATAATATTAACTTTGTTAATGACTGAATGCTAAAAGTCAAGCAAAAAAGCAACAACAACAACAACTCCAATCAAAATTTAGCAAGAAACAAAAAATGTCAGACGTCAAAAGCATAATAATAAAGAACCAATAAGAGTTTTTTTGTTATACAAGCAGGGCCGGCAATTAATGTTAGACAGAAATACAATTAAGAAAAAACATATTACAATAAAATAATTTCTAACATAATGATATGAGGGCTGTGTGATAAGCATATTACAAAATAATACTACAAAAAAAAATTAAAAAAATCTAAATTTTAAATAAAAAAATTTAATAACAAAAATTCAATATCAAAAATTAAAACTTAAAAATAAAAATTAAAAATTAAAAATTAAAAATTAAAAATTAAAAATTAAAAATTAAAAATTAAAAATTAAAAATTAAAAATTAAAAATTAAAAATTAAAAATTAAAAATTAAAAATTAAAAATTAAAAATTAAAAATAAAAATTAAAAATAAAAAATTTAAAATTTAAAATTTAAAATTTAAAATTTAAAATTTAAAATTAAAAATTAAAAATTAAAAATTAAAAATTAAAAATTAAAAATTAAAAATTAAAAATTAAAAATTAAAAATTAAAAATTAAAAATTAAAAATTAAAAATTAAAAATTAAAAATTAAAAATTAAAAATTAAAAATTACAAATTACAAATTAAAAATTAAAAGTTAAAAATTAAAAATTAAAAATTAAAAATTAAAAATTAAAAATTAAAAATTAAAAATTAAATATTAAAAATTAAAAATTAAAAATTAAAAATTAAAAATTAAAAATTAAAAATTAAAAATTAAAAATTAAAAATTAAAAATTAAAAATTAAAAATTAAAAATTAAAAATTAAAAATTAAAAATTAAAAATTAAAAATTAAAAATTAAAAATTAAAAATTAAAAATTAAAAATTAAAAATTAAAAATTAAAAATTAAAAATTAAAAATTAAAAATTAAAAATTAAAAATTAAAAATTAAAAATTAAAAATTAAAAATTAAAAATTAAAAATTAAAAACAACAACAACTTTTTTTCAAACTAGCAATACAATTTCTCTTTCCTCATCTACAATATCGAAATATTCTTTATGAACAGACCTGAAATGTCTTTTGTGGCTACGCTTAACATTATATTGCGTAAACAAAAAATCATTTTTCCAAACATCATTAAACATTTTAAGCAACACTGTAATGCGCTTTCTGATTTGTATCTGTATGTGTGAATGCACAAAACTCTTTATGTGTACATGTAAAAGCACAAAAAGCTGTTTTCGCTCGCGAGCTCAAGCGGTGGGCATAGCTGTTCTAAAGTATCGTTCACACCAAATCCAGACACGTTAAAATTAAATACGCCAGCGGTCCTAGCGGACGAAGGATGAATGTCCTTTCACACGTTGAATCGGTAAATTAATGTGCACAAATTGCAAGAAAATCCAAATTGGTCAGGATGAATGATAGCAAAATTGTACCGAAAACCATTTGCCGCACTTTCAATCTCTACTCGTTCCCGAAGGCAGCATAAGTGACGAAATCACACCAATCATCGACGATGTAGAAGACTGCCCACCACCGAGCCAAAACGAGATCAGCACGGCACCAGCTCAAAAACACGAATTGGCTCAGGTAGTGCATGCTCGATGATTGGAATCTGAGTGTCCTATGTTCAGTGCTTACAAAGCTGCATTCGACAGTCCGATACGACAGAAATTGTTGGATGCTATTGCTGAGTTTGGTATCCCCGCGGGATGACACTGACTGACACGAAGTCTTCAGTGAAAATTTGCAAAAATCTGTAAGAGCCATTTTCTACCAAGCGAGGCTTTAGACAAAGCGATAGTCTGTCCTGCGATCCCTTTAACATCGTAATGGATATGATCATGCGGAAAGCAGCAGTAAACAGGAATGGTACCATATTCAACAAAAGTCACATGTTGCTCGCGTATGCTGATGATACAGATATCATTGGACGTGGATTGCGAGATGTTACTGCGGCTTTTTCGAGCATTGCAAAGCAATCGGCTGAAGTGGGTCTAGTGATAAACGAGGACAAAACCATGTTATTTGTTTCAAGAACAAAGAGTCCACTCGTCTGGGACGCTGCGTGAACGTTGACCGCTAAACTTTAAAGTGATAGATGATTTTGTCTACCTGGGCTCCGCCAGAAACAAAAATAATAATGTCAGCCTGGAAATCAAAAAACGAGTATTGATCGCAAACCGCTGCTACTATGCGCTAAGCAAGCGATTTAACGACAAAGGCTCTCTCGGAGAACATAGATCCAGCTCTACCAGACTCTGATCCTACCTGTCTTGCTCTACAGCGCAGAATCCTGGGTAATGACACAAGCGGATCAATATATTCTGGGAGTCTTCGTGAGAAAAATACTACGCAAAATATTTGGACCCATCATCGTTAACGGCGAGTACCGTCATCGAATGAATCATGATCTGTATGAGCTGTACAACGACATCGACGTAGTCAATAGACCGAATGCGCAGGCTTGGACACGTTGTACGAATGAACGAAAACGCTCCGGCTCGATAAAGTGGGGGCGACCAAAAATTCCGATGAATGGACCAGGTGAAAGAGCTGTTAACTAAGCTTGGTGTGACGAACTATCTACGGAACGCAAAAGACCGAAGCGCTTGGAATACTTTTCTACGTGCGGCTACTGATGGAAACATTTTTGTTGTTGCTGTTATTAAAGGAAGGAAGGAAGTGTTATTTAATGTTAAAAATCAGTCTCCAGTGCCATATGGTTAAATTAATTAATATGCCCATAATGAATAACCTAAAAGTTGATGTTCCTAATTTTCGTGAAAGTTTATCGAAACTATAGAAATTACCATTAAAAATCTCTTCCCATCTGAGTGTAAGATGTACATAGTTACTAAATAACCCTACCCATTCGGTCATAAACAATTAAGTTTGTTAATCTTTTATGAGCTTTTATTACAACGATATTTTTAGTTTTTTTTGTTTTTATTCAACTTCTACTCTTTCTGGTGTATTTGCATAACATAATGTCTGACATACTTACATATGGCGGAGTACGAGTATTCACTTTAATTAGTTTGATTACAAAATATGACCAGACACCGAAGATCGGCAGCTATATAAACTCCATACTATAGCATGGCATTGCATGGCATGACATGGCTTGGCTTGGCTTGTAATTTAGCTTAAAGCTTAAACTGTCAAGCAGTTAGGCACAGAGCGTCGTATAAAAATTCTTAAATTAAAGCTATATAAATCCATTGGGGTACATGCATGTGTCTGTCCCCTGAGTGTGACGTGAAATTAAGTAATCAACACATAAATAAAGTGACTGACTGACTGACACGATGTTGATAATGCCAATGGTGTCAGTCTGGTCGTCGAGGAAGAACTTCATGCTAACTATATGGAAAACATGAATTTCGATGAAGTGGAAAAATGCGAAAAAAAAAACTTCGAACTGAAGTTAAGAATGAAAAGCTGCTGATAAGCAGAACACACAAGCAAAAAAAAGTATAACTGGAGTAAAATAAAAAAAAACTTGACAAAGTCGTTGTTGGTCAGTTTAAATTCAGTGCGGACGCAAAACAAAAGTCTTTGTCGGTGTTGTTGTTATTGTTGTTGTTGCTTACACACACTGCTCGTACGTACAACAATTGCCATAATTAGTTTAATTGCGTTGGTTTAGTTATGTTTTTTTTTCAGTAATCATAATTTTTTGTTTATTTTTGATGGAACAACTCCTTGTAGTTTATTCAACGTAAAATGATTCAACTTTTTTCGTACTTTGTTTTTATTTTACAGTTATTGCGTTTATTAAGCATTTTTTGCTGGTGTTTTGTAAATTCCAACTACAGTTCGTTGACATTAAAATGGGGGATATTTTTCCACTGTAATAATTTAAAATATTTTTTCATTGAATTTTCATTTATTTATTTCGTGTTTAGTTTATATTATACTGGTAGGCCCGGCAAAGCTTCGCTATTGCAAATTTGACGAAAATTCAAAAATTAACTGCATATAATATACAACTTAAACTTCATTTCCCTTTACACACCATGAATAAGGTATGGGATAGCTTCTCGCATTGTTGTGAATAAACACGCTTTCTATTTTTAGATTCACAACTAACGGCACCTACTTGTTTATCGACGAATGCGAACGTCACTGTTTGAGCAGCTCTTACTAGACATGAAGATTGACCCGACACTAATACTGCGAAGTTGCTGTCGACAACATTCGAGGGGAGCCGACAAAGAAAGAAATTTTTTTTTTCATTTTTTTTAAGATGACTAGAGCCAGGTGTTGAACCTGTAATCTCCCGCATGGTAGTCGCGTGTTCTAACCACTATGCCACGGCCGGTCCCACATATAATATATTCACGAAATATTTCGATTTTAAACATACTTTGGGAAAGCTTCTTAAGCCCGAATACAATATGTTGGGCCTGCTTACTTACCTCTGTACCAAATTTCATCTCTCTGGTGAAAAAAAACAACAAAAAAGTTTTGGCACGCCCACTTCGCTCATTTGGTTCAAAATTAAAATTTCGTCTCCATATTCATATTCGCATTGTCGAGAACTATATGGGTATCAAATTGTAACCCTCTAGATTTAAAATAAAAGTTTTGCCACGCCTACTACGCCCATTGGGTCTAAAATTAAAATTTCGTCTGCATATTCATATTCGTGGTGTCAAGTACTATCTGGGTATCAAATTGTATCCCTCTAGCTCTAAAAATAATTTTGCCACGCCCACTCTGCCCATTTGCTCAAAAAATAAAATTTAATGTGTATATTCATATTTCTGCTGCCAAGTACTATCTGGGTATCAAATTTTATCTTTCTAGCTACGAAAAAAGTTTTGGCACGCCCACTCCGCTCATTTGGTCCAAAATTAAAATTTCGTCTGCATATTCATATTCGCATTGTCGAGAACTATATGGGTATCCAATTTTATCTTTCTAGCTACGAAAAAAGTTTTGGCACGCCCACTCCGCCCATTGGGTCAACAATTTAAATATCGTCTGTACATTCATATTTCTTTTGCTGGTACTTTTTGGGTATCAAATTTTATCTCTAGCTCTAAAAATTTTTTCCCACTCTCACTATGCCCATTGGGTCCAATATTAAAATATCGTCTGCATATTCATATTCATGGTGTCAAGTACTATCTGGGTATCAAATTGTATCCCTCTAGCTCTAAAAATAATTTTGCCACGCCCACTCCGCTCATTTGGTCCAAAATTAGAATTCTGTCAACATATTCATATTCGCGCTGCCGAGAACTATATGGGTATCAAAATTTATCTCTCTAGCTCTCAACAAAGTTTTGCCACGCCCACTACCATCATACCATCGTATCATATTGTATATCTGTAGCTCTAAAAATAATTTTGCTACGCCCACTCCGCCCATTTGCTCAAAAAATAAAATTTCGTCTGTATATACATATTTCTGCTGCCGAGTACTATCTGGGTATCAAATTGTTTCCCACTAGCTCTAAAAATAATGTTGCCACGCCCACTACGCCCATTGGGTCTAAGATTTAAATTTCGTGTGCATATTCATATTCAAATTGTCGAGTACTATCTGGGTATCAAATTTTATCTCCCAAGCTCTTAAACAAAGTTTCGCCACGCCCAATACGCCCATTGGGTCACAACTTAAAATTTCGTCTGCACATTCATATTTGTGTTGTCGAGTATTATCTGGGTATCAAATTGTATCTCTCTAACTCTAAGAACAGTTTTGCCACGCCCACTCCGCCCATAGGGTAAAGAACATATTAAAAAAAATATATAGCCTATGGTAATTTCCATACAGTATACTAACTGCCTACCAAATTTCATCGAATCGGTTCAGCCGTTTAGGCGTGATTGAGCCACACAGTCGCGTAGAAAAGCCAATAAATAATCCTTTGTCATACAATTTAGGGAAGGGCCGCAAATGTCTCAATCGCTTAGAATTATCTTCTATGTCCGGTATGTAATAGTTTACATATAAGTTTACTATCTGTATAATAAAAGATTTTTATGGCTGGCGCCACTGCAACGAATTCCACGAAAATCTACGTCGTAGCTCTATCATCACCCACCTAATTGCTCTGCCACATGACATAATAATATAATTCTTAGAAATCGCTAGATAATCAACCAATTACCCATATGAGAAATTTACCGTAATTTCTAAATATCCTTTGTGTGCTCACCAAGAATCATATCATCATCATTATCATCACCACCACCACACCGCCATCGTTGCAAACTCCTTCTTCATGGGATAGGTCAGCAACAATGTCCTATTCCGTAAGCCAACAACAACAAACAGCTTTACACTTTTTTTTAAATTCAAACCAAGAGGGGGCGGAGCGTTGAGCTCGCTCACTGTCCAAACTAAAATGCAATTTGAAATGGTAAAATTGCATGTCATAATTTCATAGCAAATAGCGATAAAAAAAAAGAAACTAACTAAAATAACGGAAATTGTTGTTAAAAAGGAGCAGAGAGCCCAAAGACTCCGCTGAGACGCTCTGATGTAATCGTGAAAGAAGAACATTAGAAATAGCTTTGAAATAAAGGTGCGACCGAAAACAGAAACAACAACAACCACAACAACGAAAACAAATGCTTTTTATTAAATTAAATGCTGCCAACAACACGTCAATTTTACAACACACAACAGCAACAGCAAAAACAAAAAACAAAAAAACTAAAGAACAAATGAACTAAACACATTGCAACAACACATAACGCGAAGCCAATGACCCACGCAAAATACAAGAAGTTTGTTGCAACTTGCCACAGTGTTTACATTTGACGGCAGAAGCCGCAGCGCAACGACAGCTACAATGTGCATCCAAAAGAATATTGTATGTAGTACTTGTGCTACTCCCCTAGACACACTGGTTGGTGTGTCGCTCGCTCTGCTCTGCTGCTGAAAATCGTTCCACACAGCAGTCACCAACATGAAATGTTGCTTATGGTGTCGTTACGATGGCAACGCCAAAAGACGTGGATGTTGGCGACGTTGTTGTCGCGCTAACACGCTTTAACGCTCAAGAGGTTCAAAACAAATGACAACTCGATTTTGTTGCAATTTTTTTTTTGTTGGTGTTCTCTCTTATTTTGGGGGTTAGTCAAGTCAATGCAATCAGCAACCGGCAACTAGCAACCATACAAGCTAAAGTAATAAACAACAACGACGAAGACGGTGGCGACGACAACATCAATGAGGAAGGCAGGCTAGGCTGTTAGTATTGCACTTTTTTTCGTCAGAACCAAACGCCAACTTTGCATTTATGCAATAATGCATTGTGAGCGTATTGGAAAATTATTGACAGCAGAGTACTGGAAGAGTGACAAAATTTGGGAAGAGGAGTCAAAATAGTGATTGCAGTTGAATTTTTACGTGGCCGTACAAGCATAATAATGAAAATATCTAAGATAATAGAAATATTTAAAAGTTTTACAGACGAAATGAACATAGTTTTAAAAAGGATAATAGATTTGCATCTTAGATGCTATGGGATTTTCTATTTAGAGTTTTCTGATTGTTATTCACTTGGGCATAACCAGATTCTCTCTTCGGAGGCCCCCAAGCAGCTAACAACGTTCAATAGAGCACGTGTTCCACGGGCAATGTAATCTATATGGCCCGCTTGTATCGATGCGTCTAAGGAATTAGGTAATTGAAGCTACTGAAGCTCAACACAAAGGCTCTCTTAGTGACTTTGGCAGCTCCAAGAAACAAAGATCGGGATAGGAAAAACAAGAACCCCTTCAAATATTGACGATCCCTGTAAACGCAAAAGAAACTTGACCTAAGGATATGTAATTGTAATGTCCAAACTCTCTACAGAGATGGTGGCTCTATCAAATTGACGGATGCCCTGGACAAATACAAGGCTGACATGACCGAATATCAACTCTACTTGCTCTCTCTTACTCTCTTGCTTACAGCGCAGTATACTGGCTAATGACACAAATGGATGAATCTGTTTTAAGAGTCTTCGAGAGAAATATATTTTTTTCAAAATATTTGGAACCATCATCGTTAACGACGAGTACCGACGTCTAATGAACCATGAGCTGTATAATGACATCGAAGTAGTCAATCATGTTCAAATATACAAAATGCGCTGGCTGGGTCAAAAATGCATAATCGTAGGGAGCTACTAAGCCTTTATTTGCTACAAAAATATATTGAAATTTAGTACACACATTTGGATTCCCTAAGAGCTGCGGAATTTGAATCTATTTTCTTTTTTCCTGTTTTATTAGAAATTTGGTAGTTATAGTTTTTACCTGACTACTGGGTTATCATCCGCAAGAATTGCTAGTAGAATATGTATAATTCTAGGCGTACATATGTGTGAGTACTTTGTCGTCCAGTTTGAAAATATAAATTACTTTATAGTAAGTAAAGACTTGATGGATTGGAAAATTTTATGTAGATTTTTGAACTTATTTGATAATTCCTGAATTTATTTAAAACAGCAATCAATGCTGAACTGACTGCAAAATGTATATTACTTTTAATTAATTTTCATGTTCTAAGTTACACTCCATTTCGTAGAAAGAATCGATTAACATGCCATACCATTACTTTGTAACAAATATTCAGAATTTCGCATGACAAGAACCATTATCTGATTCCCAACAGTCACACAGTTACCTATACAATTTCTTGATTATGTTAATTGTCTAAAGTAATCAACTTTTTTGCTTCTAAATAAAATCTTATCATTAGCATTAAAAAAACAAACAAATACTACTCCCATAGGGCAATTATGCAAATAATTGCTCAATTTTCCACTCACATTTTCAACAGATTTAATCTGAACATTTCGTCTCGAAATTACTTTAATTTCATGGTACTATTTTGTTTGTTTGTTTTATTTGTTGTTGTTGTTGTTGTTGTTGTGGAGAGCAATTAAGGTTTTTGTCTTTGCTAACGTATTAGTTCCGTCCCCCATTGATTACTGCGCTGATTACTGCCGTTAATTATTACACGTATTAAATATCATTGAAAGAGCTCCTATCGGGGGCCAATATCTCGTTTCACATTTAGCCATTCACTTGTGAATTTTGCTAGTTAATTTTTTATACATTTTTTTTTTAGCTTTTTTGGTAGTTTGATATTTATTGCAACCTTTATTGTTTTCAGCGTCTAAACTGACAGACTGTTGTTGCACTGGCTTTCATGGCAACAACAGCAAGAGCGAGAAGAAACAACAACAACTTGTTAAGAAATATATATATTGCGTGTTCAAAGTGATTTTTTCGTTTGTTTTCAATACGTCTTGAAACGCATGACTTGACTTCCATGTAACAAGGAGAGGTTGCATTTTGTGTTTGTTGGTGATTTTTTCGTTGCTAGTCTTTGTCTATAGTGGCGGTGTGTTAGCGAAGACATTGCACACCAGCCAGTGTTTGCCGTCAGCCATGAAGTTCTTGAAAAGTGTAAGGAAAACCACAATGAACGAAAAAAAAAATCAAACTAGTATTAAAAAAAAACTTGTGTAGAAATTTCCACGCATGGTAGCGAATAATATTTGCAGATATTCATAAAGTAATGTGCAAAGAAATAAAAATGTGAGCTCAGTCAGTTCCGTGTAGGTTAACATATAATTCTTCCGATTGTTATAATAAACTTGGTTGCTGTTTGCATAACAAACTTGAAAGTCGCTGGCTTAGTTTATATAATAGTATAATTTATCGTCGATAGGTGGCGGTGACTCTTTTTTAGTAAATTTAATCATAGAAATTGGATAACAGTAACGTACAAGCTATCAGACACTACAAAAGAGGCAGCCTATAATCAGTTGGAAATGGGTAAATTCAATAAATAATATAAACCACTTTTAGAGTAAACGAGAATTGGGTATAACAATACACAACAGTAGTCTTTTTCTAAAGTATACATTTCAGTGATATCCGTACTTTCTACGAGTTGCGGTGAGAAATATTTTTATCACTATTAGAAGTACATCTGCAAGGAAATCGAAGTCGAATATGTTACATTTGAGAAAAACGCAGGCGATATACTAACAAACGTTTTACAGAAGCAGAAGCATATCTAAGCAGATTACAGATTATTACAAGTTGTATTTCAAATTTTGACTTTGATATATGTATTGATTGGGCGTAATATTGTTAGATATAAGTTACTGCAGTTAGAATTAAAAATATCTACTGTAACAATCAAACGTATATTTGATCTAGAATTCTGTGTTGATATTTATTGTCAATTGAAATGATTAATTATTCATTCTTATAAAATACGTTTTAACTTAAACAACAATTGACTTTGAATTTCCACGGAATAGAAATTTTTTTAATATTTTTTATAGAATTTAATTTTTAATATAATTTATATTTTTAATAGATTTTAGTATTTGTAATTTTTTTAATATTATTAAAATCTTTAATTTTTGTAATATTTTTTATTATTTTTTAAATTTTTATTCATTTTATTCCATTCTTATAAATTACGTTTACACTTAAGCAACAACTTTTTTCAATATTTTTTATAGAATTTTATTTTTAATAGAATTTAAATTTTTTATATATTTTTGTATTTGTAATATTTTAAATATTATTAAATATTTAAATAATTGTAATATTTTTATTAATTTAAATATTTATATTCATTTTATATTTGTAATTATTTACAATATTTTAAATATTTTTAAAATTTTTAGCATCTTTAATATTAAAATATCTTCAATATTTTTAATATTTTTTAGTATTTTTAATATTTTACATTTGTTGTAATATTTTTTAGATTTTAAATTACTTTTAATATTTTTGGAGTTTTTAATATTTTTAGTATCTTTAATACTTATAACGATATATTTTATATTTTAAATATTTTTTTTTTTAATTTTAAATATTTGTATTATTTTTTAAAATTTTTAGTACCTAATATTTATAACATTCATTATTTTTACTATTTGTAATATATTTGTAATTTTTTAAAAAAAATTAGTATTTCAATATATTCAATATTTTAGATATTTCGAATGTTTTGTAGCATTTTTAATTATTTTTAATATTTATAATAATTTTAATATTTCCAATTTTCTTAATATTTTTATTATTTCCAATATTTTTGATAATTCTAATACAACTGTTATTTTTCTCATTTTTAAAATTATTGAGTATTGTTATTGTTTCAAATACTTTTAATATTTTTAATAGTTTTAATATTTTTAATATTGTTAATATTGTTAATATTTTTAATATTTTTAATATTGGGTATATTTTAAATATTTTTAGTATTTTTAATATTTTTAATATATTCAATATTTTTAATATTTTAAATAATTTTAATAATTTTAATATTTTTAATATTTTTAATATTTTTAATATTTTTAATATTTTTAATATTTCTATTTCTTTTTAATATTTTGAATATTTTTATTATATTCAATATTATTAATATTGTTAATATTTTAAATATTTTTAATACTTTTATTATTTTTTAAAAATTTTAATATTTTTAATTTGTTTAATATTTTGAATTTTTTTTAATATCTATATATATAAAAATGAAATGGTCCACGTATGTCATACCATTACTTGAGAACGGCTGGAGCGATTTGGCTGATTTTTTTTTTATTCGATTCGAAATTTTCCATAGATTGTTTGTGTTGAAAAAAATCAAATCCAGGTGGCGCTAGGGTGGATTTATATCGAAAATTTGAATGCATGTACCAATTCAACTGAAATTTAGAATGGATATTCGTTTGATCATGAGAAAACATTTTATGTACTAATAGACCCGGTAGGTGGCGCTGGAGTCGGTTTACAATCAAAATTTTAACGAATGGGCCAATTTAACTGAAATTCAGAATCTATGTTTGTTTGATCATTAGAAAAAATCGTTTGTACAAATGGACCCGGTAGATGGCGCTAGGGTGGATTTATATCGAAAATTTGAATGCATGTACCAATTTAACTAAAATTTAGTATTTATGTTTGTGGAACATTGAGAACATTTTTTTTGTATAAATTGACCCCGTAGCTGTCGCTATGGTGGAATTATAATGATATATATTTGTTTTATTATGAGATTTTTTTTTATATGGACCCGCAGTTGATTTGGCTGGGGTTGAATTATTTCGAAAATTTATATCGATTGTCCGATTTTACTTAAACTTAAAATATATGATTTTTTTGGCATGAGAAAAATTTGAATGTATGTTTGGAACCAGTTGCCGGTGTTTAGCTTATGATACACTTAACATCATAGTTATTATATTATTTTAACATCATGGTTATTCAGAAGTCTATATATATATATAAAAAAGATGTACATTTTGATGTCACCACTAATTGTGAAAACGGTTGACCCCATTTGTCCCAAAATTTCAGTGAAAGTTAAGGATTGGCTGTAGATGGTCACCCAGACCGCAAAAAGGCTTAAAGATGAATGACTAACTTTTATAATGGCGCACTTCCTACAGAATTGGAGAGCTTCAAAAAGTGTTTTTTCCCATTTCAAAATTTTAGGGGACAATAACGTAAATAGGAATAACTGTTGATATCACCCAGACCAGGTTTGAGCCCAATGAATGCATTTTTGGAAATTCGTACGCCTTAGGATAGAAAGGTACAGTCATCCAGTACACCAGCGCAGAAAGTTATATGTCAGTCAATCGGCTTAAAAATGTGGTTTTAGAACATATGCCTATCAATAAGTAAGTTTTCATCACATCATGGACGACACTGCTGATCCGTTTTAGCAATTCTTATAATAATATATAATAATCATTAAGATATATGAATAACAGAATTTCTCCGGGAAAACCTCGACCTGTAAATTGAAATATTTTAGAGGTCAAAAAAATAAACCAATCGTTTTTAGATTTCAACTACACTCAACATATTTTACAAAAATTTGGAGGCAGGACGAAGTCTGCCGGGCCAGCTAGTTTTTAATATATTTAACTTTTTAATATTTTTAATATTATTAATTTTTTTAAAATTTCTAATATTATTGTTTCTATTAGTTTTCATATATTTTATATTCTTAACCTTATAATATTTTTAAGTATTTGTAATATTTTTAATGTCCTTAATATTTGTTATATCTTAAATATTTTTAATATTTTTAATTTTTAATATTTTTGTTGTTTAATATTTTTAATTTTTAATATTTTAAAAATATTAAACAATTTTTAATATTTTTAAAATTATAAAAATTTTTAATATTTTTAATATTATTTATGTTTTTAGTATTTTTAATATTTATAATATTTTTAATATTTTTCATATTTTTAATATTATTAATATTTTAAGTGTTTTTAATATATTAAATATTTTTAATTTTTTTATATTTTTAATAATCTTAATATTATTCATATTTTTAATATTTTATGTATATTAAATATTTTTAAGATTTATAGTTCCTTTAAAGTTTTCAATGTTTTTAATAATTTTAATATTCTTAATATTTTTAGAATTTTAAGTATTGTTAATATTTTCAATATCTTTTTATATTCCTATTATTTTTAAATTTTTTTAACATTTTTCATATGTCTGATAATTTTCCAATTTATTATATTTTTAGAAATTTTAATATTTTTAATATTTTTAACATTTCTGATATTTTTCCAATTTTTAATATTATTTTGTTTTATCGGTTTGGCAATTATTTATTATTGCCAGCTAATTAAAACTTTTCCCCCCTATGCGAAGATAGCTTCCTCAAAGCACACAACTTGCCAGCATAACACACACACAAGCTCTTGCCTATGCATGTGTCCAGCGGACACAACTGCATAAGAGTTTCGTTGTTTTAATATTTTTAATGTTTTAAATTTTTTGGAATATTTTAAATTTTTTTGAATATTTTCACTTATATTTTTAATATTTTAATACTTGTTATATTTATTATATTTCTAATGTTAGTGTTCGGTTTATGTTTCAAGAGTTGTGTGAAAGGATCCCAGGGAGGATAGCTATTTCGTTAGTTGCCTAACAATCTTATCAGCACCCATTGCTGTGGCTTCTCCACCAATCATCACAGACCTTATTTGTTAAAAGCTCTAGGAAAGAATCGAGAAGCCAAAACACACCGTTGCGGAAGTGGCATCAACGAAAAACACACGACAACATAAGCCACACATGCTCTGGAACACGCATTTGTCCATTGGACAAAATTGCATAGAGAATTTTTTTTGGCATAATTGCCAACCCAGTGTACCTCCAGAGTTTGTTTAAATATTTTTCATTATCTGTAATAACTTTCAATATATTCAGTACTTGAATGTGTTTTCATCGTTCATTAGCACCCTTTGCTGTGCTTCAAGAAATCACCGTGAAGCCCAAGCACACCGTATGCGAAAATGGTATCAACGAAGACCGCACGTCAACATACTTTTTCAGTATGTTTAATATTTTTTTAATTTCAACATCTTTCATGTTTCTGCATTTGTTAAATATATCAATATCGCTTCTTTTTACGAATTTCATCATTTAAGCTAAATTCACCATCTTCCATCTTAAGGTATAAAATACTGTAATCATCCCCAAAACAGAACTCTGTTACACTCAACCTAACTTTGATTAATTTATTGCACATTTTGGAGTATATATTCAAATTGTAATAATTCATTTCAAAATCTTGTGATCTCATGACACCACCACTGGATGCCAATAATAACGAAGGCACGGGCGATCATTGTTCACCTGAGTGTGTAGGCTCTGCCCTCGAGTGCCCTCCTGCCAAACAAACAAACAGCTACAACAACAACAACACTTAAAAGATACCTTAAAAACATTTTGTGTCTAACCTTTATTGTTATTAAGTTCAAAGCCAGAGCCACTTGTGGCACATGCCCTTTCTTGCGATGGTGCAACAACAACACTACAACAACTGCAACAAATAAAAGAGCGTCATCGTTTAAAGTGTTTCTTCTCCAAACAATTATGTGCAACGAGTGTGTATTTTTTGTATGTGTTTTTTTCTGTATTGTTTATAAACATTTCTGGCAACACAAAATGTTTATTACTTTAGCCATATCTTTTTGTGTTTATTATTATTATTGTTTGTGTTTCGTTTTGTCTGCCTATTCGATATTAGTTGCTTGCAGCCCCAACTCGCCGAGTAGTAAACAGAGCGCAAAACATTCTAAAAACATTATATTCCCATGTCTGTCCTTTCCAGTCATGCCCACATTTTGGTTATTTCTTGTTGTCGTTGTTTGTTTTCCTTGGTTCGTGTTTGTTGCACATTTTCAGTTATTGTTATGGCGGTTGTTAGTGAGTGTTGCCGCATTTTTTTGGAGGTTGCTTGATTGTGGCTTGAATACTTGCGGCTTTGTGGCACTGCTGTTGTTGCTGTTGCTAGTGCCGTTTATCACCAGAACTTTATCTCGTTTATAGCCGGCCTTAATAAGGAGACGGCGATGACGACAACAACGACGACGACGACTGGCTTTTTTGTTCCTCATTTCCAACTGCGTTTGTGTTGGGCATTTGGTTAAGAAGGTCTTCACCTTATACCTGATTGCCACAGAGAACTCAGTCGGTGGTGGTGGTGAGACTCCCTGCGAGTTTGATAACGTCGGCCTAAATCTCCCTACTAACTGCTGCTGCCATGTGTTGCCTTTCTCAATGTTGTTCTTTTTTTTTGTTCAACTCGTGCTAAAGTCTGGAAGAATTGCCTTCATTTGGTTTGCTGTATTTAACCAAAACAGAAAACAGAAAACAAAAATTGAATTGAATCTTCGTAAACTTGTTTCTTTTACGTAAAAATTCTGTTTGGTATTTTTTTTTTTTGGTTGTTTTCATGATTTTTTTGGCAATACCAAAAAGGAGTTTGTCTTTATCACACAAAATAAACGAGTTTTTGTTGAACAATACTCAACAAAAAAGCTGACGAAGAGAGTTTAATAAACTTTGGTAGCTGCAAGGCAATGTGATTTATTACAAAATATACTAGGAAGATGTTTTGGGATGTGTGACTCTGAGTCACAGCTAAGTAGCTACTAGTAAGAGTTAGGGAATAAAAATACAATACTTGTTTGAAGGTTGAAAATTTAGAAACTAGAAAATTAGTCAATTCTCAAGATTTTATAATGCTGGCCGGGAATTTTTAAACTGTTTTTTAAACTTCTTGAAACTTATTATTTAATATGTAACAGGAGATGTAACATTTTGTTAATTTTTGTGTATTTAGCATCGAGGTCCAAAATAAAATGAGGTGCTATTAGTGAGAGAGAGAGAGGGACAGAGCGCAATAAAAGAAATGTAATGTGTATTGGGATTGAGCGAGAGTAAAAACCAACACGGGTGAATAGTGCAAGAGCAATTGTACCACTGTTGGAGGTCTATAGTATATAGTTAGATATTGCACATATACCGCCGCTTTCCTTCAGCCTTAAAAATATTAGGAAATTTCACAATATAATAGTAAACTAGCAATCAAAACATGTAAAGTAAAAAAAGTTGCAAATAATGTTTGAGGACATTCACAAATTAATGTAAAAAAATTATTGTGACCTCGTGATTGACATTCATGCTTTCTAAAATCGTGCTTAAATCCAATATTTTTTTTTGTTTTAAGAAGAACGTAAAAGTTTAATTTACTTTTTGATCTGTAAACTGACTTTGGTTGTGGTCACTATGACAATTCTTCAATTGTTCAAAAATATAGAAGAAATAGTTTATTGAATACCCGCCAAACCTTATAAAATAATTCAATTAGTTCAATTAACACACGATAGATGGCGCAGATATAAAATTTATAAAGAAATATCTACGTATGGGATACAAGTTACGTATACGCTCTAAGATATTTCAAGACGAATACATTTAATCCCTAGAAGTTAAAATTAAATATTATATAATTTTTGGAACCTGGACTGATAGGAAAGGAACCCTTGAAATCCTAACAGACAACTACATCCTAAGTTTTGAGTCCAAATCTGCATATACCACATTAAAACCAATTTTTGCGACCAAAGACCGGCCATTGAAGATTGAGGTGATCAAAGAAGCCATCGACAGCTTTGATCTGTATAAATCTCCCGGAAATATCTTTAACGGCTGTGTGAATCTGTCCTACCTGCCAATAAGATGTCGGACGGCCAAGGTGGTCTTCATCCCAAAGGCAATAAAACTAACACCCACTAAAGCGAAGGACTGAAGACCAATAAGTATAACATCATTCCTTCTGAAAACTCTTGAGAGGACTATGGACAATGCTAATA
Source organism: Muscina levida (assembly GCA_964034835.1). Taxonomy (NCBI): domain Eukaryota; kingdom Metazoa; phylum Arthropoda; class Insecta; order Diptera; family Muscidae; genus Muscina; species Muscina levida. Next base: position 68,878,674 of record OZ035883.1, read on the forward strand.
AGAATTCAATCGAACCGAATCTCCTATCGAATGCTCAACACGAATACACAAATGTAAAATCTACAGAAACTATGCTCTACTGCATCATATAGAGAATTCATTAGAAAGAAATAAAGTATCTCTAGTAACTTTTATGGACATAGAGGGAGCCTTCAAACATATCAAACCTCTCTGCATAATGGCAGAGCTCAACAACCTACAGACCAACTCATATGTTAGCAAACAGAATCGCAACTTGCTACTGAAAAGAACTATCACCTCATAGCTAGGAAATCTCACAGGGTAACAAGAGATATCCCACAAGTAGGAATATTGTTACAGAAATTGCTCAAACAGTTGGAGTCTGAAAGGTACATGGTGGTGGCGTGAGCGGACGACATAGCACTCTGCGTCTCGGGAAAAAGACAACTATATCTCGAACTAAATATGCAAGATTATATAAATATCCTAATACTGATAAAACAAAACTGATACTGTTTAGTCGGATGCAGAAATCGGAAACTATATCCAACATCCATCTGGGTAACAAACAACTTAATATCTTCAAAACGAAAAACTACCAAGCCTAATTTTGGGCTAGAAGCTCAACTGGAGACAAAGCATAGAAAGCAGATCCAACAAGACAGAAAAGTTATTGGGAAAACCTGTGGACTCAAAGACATTCTAAGGAACTCTACACGGTACTTAAGATTGTGCCACCTTATATGAGCTGCAAATATTGCGACTTCAAATCAGCAATTCGACTAATCAAGATAGAACATTGGGATCCCTCCGTCGGACACTCAAGGATCTTGAACCAGAACAATATCTCAACTGAAAATTACTACATGGCCAGTGTACGAAAATCATACATCCAGAACGCCCTTCAAAAAGAAAATTTTTTCCGATGGGTCCAAACTGGATGGTACGGTATCTACTCCGCGGATCTAAGCCTAAGTATATGAACGATAATACCAGACTTCAGCAACGTTTTCAAGCGGAAATACTTGCAATTAAACATACCGCCGACGAGATTAACATGATCAAGGTATCACAGGGGCGATAAACTCACTGCAGTCTCATAATACCAAAGAAAAAGTGGTCAGGGTCTGTCTAATATCTCCTAAGGAGATATTCAAAAATAACAGAGTTCTGATTACGTTGAAAACTGGAAACAGTGGCCCGATAAGGCTCAGTCAAGCATGAAAGCGACATGACACACAGATTATGAAAATTATTACCTTCGTAACGGGACACGAGCTCAAAGGTAGGCACGCGAAAAGAACCCATTCTCAATAAAAACCGTATAACCACTGCGGGAGTGGTCGTGGCATAGTGGTTAGACCCAGCGTCTACAATGCGGGACATCCGTGGTTCGATTTCCGGTTCCAGTCATCTACATTTTTCTTTCATTGCCCCCTCGATGTTGTGGACAGCACCTTCGAAGTATAAGTGTCGCGTCAATCGGCATTTCTAGTAGAAGCTTTTCCAACATGTGACGTTCGCATTCGTCGATAAACAAGTAGGTGCCGTTTGTTGTGAATCTAAAGAATACAATTTTATCCACTGCGGGAATGGCAGCAGTGCACCACCTAACGATCATAATATATTAGATGAGACTGGCCCTGAGCCCTATGCAGAAAGAGACTGGTGGATTAGGTCGAAACTCCAAAATCCTATTCAATTGTAAATGGAAGTTCCCACACCCCGGAAAAGATCTTGTTTCGCAACCAATCACCAATTTTCCAATCTTTAAATAATAAAAATATTGAATGTATTAAAAACATTATAAATATTAAAAATATTTTAAATATTAATAATATTTTAAATATTAAAAACATTTTTAATATTAAAAATATTACAAAATTATATAATATTAATCTATTAAAACTTTTAAATCATTATAAATATCTAAAATTTAAAAAATATTAAAATTCTTGATTTTAAGTTTTGTTTTTGTTGATCAAATATGAATATGATTTGTTCCCATAATAGGGTTAAAGATTATGAAATGATGATGTAACCTAAATTAAGCCAAAAGGCTTTTGTATAAATTTTTAACGTAATTATTAAATTAAAAAAGACTTTAAAGTTAACAACAACAACAACGCCGGGAAACGCCCAACACGCAGACAAAGAATGTGAGAATTTCCGAAATAATATAATTTTCTTCATATACATATTCCCAAATATTGTTGCTAACAATTCAAGAACAACAAAAATAAAAAGTTCACATACAAAAAAAAAACAAATTAAATAACTCCCTAAACTAAATCCTACAAAAACTATTTCAAGAGTTATCATTAATCATCGATTTGGTTACGGTTTCGCTTTGTTGTGAATACGTTGTTCAAGCTTTTTATGTTTGCTTCTCAAGCATCAACAAAACGCCAAACTGAGAAAGAAAGAGAGACATCAGAAGCCGCCCATCAAATGAAGCAATATAAGTTCAAAGTCATGCAAAAATAAGCAGCAACAACGACAACTGGAGCTTAAGATGAAGATGAGGTTGAAAAGCCAGACTTGAACACAAATACTGCAAAGCCCAGAAGAATTAAAGCAGACAGGCAAAAATACCCGGCTGAAATAAAGTTATTCTACAGAGATTCGTTTCAGGCGAACTATAAATGAAGCGTAAATGACACAAAGACTCAAAAGAAAAATCAAACAAGAGTAAAGAAAATAGTTTAAGTTAAATGAACAAAAAAAAATAAAGAAACAGAACCAACATAAATACCCAGAAGAAACCAAAGGCAAAGCATAAGCAAAAAAAAAAAACAGAAGAGACCAAAAACAAGCAACGAAGAAGCCGATTATTACCAAACCAAGGCAAACAAGTACCACTTCAACGAATGGTCACTTCAAAAGACCCAAAGTGCGCAGACGCAACAAACAGCACTCGAGTAGCAGCAGACGGATGAGCCAGACGGACAGACAACACAACAAACCGTATACTGTTACAAACATACATAGTACCACCGAGTGCGGCAAGTTCCATCGCCAGGAGGTGAAACAGGGGTAGCAGGACAACGTACAAGAACCACAATTCAAATGTCATGAAGAAACGGGAAATGTATTGGAATCACACAAGTACATACAATGTCTTGTTGGAGCACAACAAGTCTTGTGATGATGTTTCTTGGTCACTGCTACAAACTAAAGCTGGCTGGTCGACTGGGTTGGCTATCACTTAAGCAGCAAACTGCTGCTGCTGCTGCTGCAAATGTTGTACGATCTAAAGGAAATGTTACGAACGAGCAGGCACTAAGACGAAAGCAAAAAAAAACACATTTTGATTCTACAGGTTAAAACCTCATTAAAATGACATGGAAGGGAGAATGCTTACAAGGAACGGCCAGAAACAAGTGATGGCTCAGGCCAAGTTTTATTTTTTTTTGCTGTTTGAACTACTAAATGCACTCTAACGGCGTAGTGTTGGCGAAATGTGAAAAGGGTTACATGGAAACGACTTCCCCTCATTATACTCGTTGTCGTAGTAGTTGGGCTACGGGCCACAATGTGAAGGTTAATTGCTTTCAACTTTTTATTAAAGTTAAATTTTATAAATTCAGATCTAATTAGGGGAGAGGTCGGCAAGGCAAATTAGAGAGAATCTTGGTTATAAAACGACATAGGAAAAATAAATTACTCAAATTAGCGATACTAGCAAAATATGAAATCTGTAAAAATATGTGTGAATGTGAAGCAAGAGTGCGCGGTGCTGCTTTCAAGTATCTGTGTGATTATCGCCAGCCTCGCGAGTTTATGCAGTGCCTGGCACTGAAAAGCCTGAGAGACTGTTTTCGTACAACCCTCTAATTATGATTTGTGCAAATGCAAAATCAATTGTAACACTTAAATATGTTGGGAGGTAATCGCATGAACCGATTTAACTAATTGTTTTTCGATAATATTCGTAATAGAACAAAAATAGTTTTTGTACCAAATGGTCTAAAAATTGAATACCTTTACAGATTTCGCTTTATAATGTTCTATATGGAAAATGTAATAGTTTATATATTTTTTAAATACTGGATTAAATGTGCAGAGTGGTCGTGGCAAAACAACTTTTTGAGCTTAAAACTTAAGAAACCTACATAATTTCACTTAACACCCCATGCATAAGGTATGGGATGCTTCTCGCGTTGTTGTGAATTAACACGCTTTCTATTTTTGATTCACAACAAAACGAATGCGAACGCGTCTGTTAAAGAAGCTTTTACTGGACATGCCGATTATCTCGACTCTTATACTTCGAAGTTGCTGTCGACAACATCGAGGGGGCCGGAAATGAAAGCAAATGTAGATGACTGGAGCCGGGAATCTAACCACGGATCTCCCGCATAGTGTTCTAATAACTTCGCCACGGCTGGTCCCATATATTTTTTAAATATTGGATTAAATAAGCAGAGTGGGCGTGGCAAAACATTTTTTTGAGCTAGAAGGACAAAATTTGGTACACAGATTTTAATCGACACTTCAGGTTTAAATTTGCAGATGAAATTTTTATTTTCGAACGGCGCGTGGGCAATCTGTATTTAAGTCCTAGAGAGATACAATTGAATATCCAATAGTCCTCTGAAACACAATATTGATTATGCAGACGAAATTTTAATTTCCGACCAGTGGGCGGTGGGGGACTGGACTGATTTAAATTTGCCGACGAAACTTGTATTTTCGATCAGTGGGCGTGGCAAAACCGTATTTTAGTTCTAGAGAGATAAAACGTGCTATGAAGATATTACTCGGTACAACAGTTATAATTTTTCGATCAGTGGGCATGGCCAAACTGTGTGATAGGCCTTAATTGGTACAATCTACAATCGGCATTACAGCCTTTTTTTCACAATGGGCGTGGCGGAAATGTTTTAATCCCCACAGAGATGAAATTTAGTACATACACAGCATTCGGCACAACAGAATATGTAGACGATATTATGATTTCTGGATAAGGGCGTGACAAAAGTTTTGAGGGTTACAGCGATTAAATTTGATATGCATATAATAGATATAATATATAATCTATATATTATATATAAAAGGCTTGGGTGACTGACTGATCACTCCCCAGCCCAAACGGCTAAAGCTAGAACCGTGAAATTTAGAATGTAGGTTTTTTTATGACGTAGGCGCGCACTAAGAAGGGATTTTTGGAAATTCTGACCTAAAGGTGGTAAAATGGGCGTGGCACCGCCCCATACAACTGGAATTTTAAAATGACTGTATCTTTTGAACCATTTTAGGTACCAAGCCGAGATTTGGTACCTATATCGGTCGTATAAGAATAGTGGGCGGTGCCACACCCCTTTTTTAAAATAGTAATATTGGCTAAAAAAATGGACCGATTGCAATTGAATTTCCTATGTGTGACACTGTCCATAGGGCCTCTATCATAGGCTACATGAAAACATAATTAGAAAAAGGGGCGTGGCACCGCCCACACAAACCGAATTTGCAATTTTCGGTCTTATCTCAAGAGCCATTAGAGGTATGAAGATGAGATTTGCTATATACGTTATTGATATAAAGAGGATTACGGCTCGCTGGAAAATGAGCGGTGCCACGCCCCTTTTGATAAAATCTTTATCTGGGCGAAATAAATGGACCGATTGCAATGCAACTTTCACTGTGTAGTACTATCCATAGGGACTCTTTCATAGGGTACATGAAAACATACTTAGACAAAGGGGCGTGGCACGCCCACACTAACCAAAATTTCAATCGGTCATATTTCGCGAGCCATTAAAGGTATGAAGATGAGATTCGCTGCATATGTAAATGGTACATGGGGGATTACGTCTCGCTGGAAAATGGGCAGTGCCACGCCCCTTTTGAAACAATTGTTACGTCGGTCATATTAATAGAACGATTGTAATAACATTATCATAATCAATATATTTAAATTGTCTACTGTCTGTAGATAGGATGATGTAATTTGGGATGGCTGTTCCCCTTTTCAAGTAAACGTCAGCTAAGAACAGATTTTTGGAAGCTCGTACTTTTATGGGTTAAAAATTACCAATGAGGGAGAAAAGTTGTACTATCACCTTAACCAATCGGCTAATGGTATAATCGCGAAAATTGATATGGAAATGCTTTCTATCAAATTGGATTGAAGTATTTTTTTTTAAGTCCAATGTTTCTGCGTAAAAAAATCGAAAAAGGCATACAAATTTTACCGTCGCCCAGACCAAACGGCTAATGATGTAATCATGATAAGTTATATAGGCTTGCTCCCTATGGAATTTGAACGAAACAAGCAGGGTTTTCGATATTCTTACCTTTTAGGGGTAAATAGGACTGAAAAGGGATAAAACTGGTAATAAACGGCTATAAACGGGATAATACTGATGATATCACCCTGATCAAATACCTAAAGGTAGAGTTACGAAAATGTATATAAAATTGCTCCTTATGGAATTAGAGAACTGTCAAATAGAGTTTTTCAAAATTCCATTTCAGTTGAGCGATACGAATATATCTTTTAAAATTCGTACTTTTAGGGATAAAATGGGACTAAAGCGATACAATCACTCAGCCCAATGGGATAAAGCTACAATCACATAAATGGGATATTCGTTCGTCATATGAAGATTTGGCATTTTACCTGTATTGCTTAAAGTCATAAGAAGGTTCATTGTAAGTACGGGTGAAGCAACGCGAGCCGGGAAAGCTAATATATATATATATAATTTGATACACCGATACTACAAGTATTCATATGAAAAAGGACATTTTATTTTCGAATTGTGGGCGGAGGGGAAAAAACATAAATATACAGACGGGTGGGGCAAAATTACTATATTATCGAAATATTGTGAATATTTAATAAAATAAATAACAATATGAATATTTTACATATTTTGAGTAATTTTAATATTTTTGATTTTTTAAATATATTTTGAATACATTAAATAATTTGATAAAAATTCGATTTAAAATATTTAAAAAAAATAAAATATTAAAAAAAAATAAAATAATATACTAAAATTTTTAATATTTAAAAAAATTTTAATATTTTAAAATTTGAAACATTTTTACAAATTAATATTAAAATTTTATCGTATTTTTAATATTTTTATTTTGTTAATTATTCGGAATATAACGGTTAAAATTTCTTGCACACGATCTGTGAGATTTACTGTGTGACAGCTGGTATTTGGGATGACGTTATTTTGACATTTACCACAAAGTCTTGTCAGCGTCCTTTGCTGCGACATTTCCACTATTATCAGAAATCTCAGGGGGAGGAAAGTAACTCAAAGCAAATTGAGAAACATTGACCAACATACATTTGAATATTTTGAACAATTCAATATTTTGAGTATATTAAATAATTTTAACAATTATTTTGAATTTTGAATATTTGCAATATTTTGAATAATTTTAATTTGTACAGAATATAAATTTCTTTTCATGGTTGGCTTTACGATCATTTTGTACTATTTCTTACAGAGTTTATTTTGAAGAAAATATAAAATACATTAGTTGCAAATATTTTAAACAACACACAACTCTTATAAAACAAATTCTATTAGCGATAATAGAAAATAGATCTCAAACCGAACAATGAAAAACATATTCATAATTCTGCACAGATCGACAATAACAAACAAGAGCATTTGGAATGTTTTAAATATATATTCAAAATTTTCAAAAATCCAAAATATGCAGTATATTATAAAAATATTGAATACATTAATATTACCAATATTTTCAAATTTTTATATTTTGAATTAGTTGAATATATTTTAAATAATAGTAAAACTTTGAATATTATAACATTCATATTTAGAAGAAAAAAAATTAAATTGAAAATTAAAAATATTTCAATATTTTGTATCTTTCTGCATATTTGATGTGGTTTCCATATTTTGGTAATTGGCATATTTCGAATAATTTTAATATTTTGTATTTGTATTGTACTTTTTATATTATGATTGGTTTCAAAATTATAAAAAATTTTTAATTTTTTTTTTACAGTTTAGATTTTTTAGATATCAAAAATTTTTGTAATACTGAAATTTCCAAAATATGTATTAAAATTTTCAAATTTCAAATATATTTCTTTTATTTAAATTTTTTGCCTATTTTATTAATGTTTACTATTTTACCCCACTCTTTGTTCCCAATTTACTAACACACTCCAGTTATTAACATATGTATGGATAATTCACACATCCGTATTGTTTTCCTAACAGTAGCATTCTCTTTTATATTTCCCCTCTCCAAAAAATTCTGCTTCTTCAGCAAATTATAGCGTAGCTTCTTAATTAGTTTGTGCAATTAAATATTCTCTTTTGTTCCACTTCAGCACTTTTCCAGAAGAAGACAGAGTCAAAGTCAGACCGACCGCAGACATTCCAGACCACGTTTTCATTAATTTGGAATTTTGAGTGTAACTAATTTTTAGTATGTAATTTCATTTATTTTTCTTTCTCCATAAACTGTTTAGACAACAACAACAAAAACGAAAGAAATTAATGAAACGAGTTTGGTTTATTTTCAAACAATTTTCCATAATTGTGTTAATTTATTAACATACGATGACTATTTTCAAAGCGATGGCGACGCCGACGACGACGAGAGGCGAGATGCCATCGAACATGTCACACATCTGCCTCATCTGTGGCATGTCAATAAGACAAGTTCGTTTGTTCGACCATCGTGGAAAATCAACCAACTATGAGAAAGAAACTCTTTTTAAACTCCGTCAGACAGACAGGCAGTGAAACACACACATCCTGTTGGATTCCATTTGCACGTACAACGACACCAATTGAATGGTCAGTCGGGTGATGGTTAATGGTTGGTCTGATGGTCACTTCAAAGAGTGGACCAAAAATATTTACGTTGCGGTGTGTGTGTGTGTGTATTAATTTGACAGATAGTTTATGGCATTTCCTGTTGCCCTCTCGAGCGTTATCTTGTTTATACTCATGATACTCATATCAATAGTAGTTTTCTCCTCATCGACTATCGACTGTGATATGTATGTCCTTCTCGCATTTCCTGTCCTTATTTGTTGGCCTGCTGCGTGTCCTTCGAGTACGAGTGCTAAACGCTTCGTGAACAATTGGCCGGCGATTGTACGCACGCAAAAGGGCAGATGTTTCAATTCTCACAATTCCTAAAGGGATTAATATGTGTGTTTAGCATAGGGGGTTTCATGCGTTGGTAGTTTACAAAATTTTGCATGATAATTTTATAGGAAAGCGAAATAAAAATAAGTATTTGAGGGACCGGCCGTGGCATAGTGGTTAGAACACGCGACTACCATGCGGGAGATCGCAGGTTCAAACCTGGCTCCAGTCATCTTAAAAGAAAAAAATAAATAAAATTTTTCTTTCATTGTCGGCTCCCCTCGAATGTTGTTTGACAGCAACTTCGCAGTATTAAGCGTCGGTTCAATCGTCGTGTCTAGTAAGAGCTTCTCAAAACAGTGACGTTCGCATTCGTCGATAAATAAGTAGGTGCCGTTAGTTGTGAATCTAAAAATAGAAAGCGTGTTAATTCACAACAACGCGAGAAGCTATCCCATACCTCATTCATGGGGTGCAAAGGGAAATTAAGTTTTTTTTAAGTATTTGAGGCATACACAGAACCTATTCGACGCCAAAATATGTCTCAGCCAAACTAATATGTAGCATATAAGAAGAATTGTTTTTTATTTCATATAATGGAGATGCAAGCGGATGAAACTAATTCTACATTATAATTTTGATTCAATGTTGACATTGATAGTTTTGTCCAAAAATTGCGTAAAGCATTGGGAAGGTCATGGTTTGTTGGTTTCAATACAAGTACATAGTAGCACTCGATTCTTCCGTAGAGATTTTAACTATTAAGGTTTGTGAAGATTGGTGGAGAAGTCACAGCAAAAGGATGTAGATGAGATAACTTAGCAACTTTCTAGGCTATTTCTAGCTTTCCTCATGCCAGCTGTCTCAAATTTTCACACTTTTCCTGCTAAAAAAAATGTATTGGCAATTTTTGCGAAATGGTCTTCAACCGAACTATGAAACAATAGTCACTATTATGACCACTTAAATAACACTGTTCGACAAGAGTTTTTTTCTTGTGTTTCAATTTGTGTTTCTAAGAGTTTTTGACATGAGAAATTCAAATACGTAATCAGAATTTCGGTATCAGGCATAGTTTTTTGGCTATTTGCAAATAAGTTTTGTTTTCCATTAAAAATTTGTATGGAGGCGATTGTTTTAAAAATTTAGTAGAAACAGGTGGCAACATCAGCACCATGCCTTTTCGGCTGCAATTATTCTACGTAAAATTGGGATGCAACATGTATTTGAAAGTAAATTTTTTCCCTCTTATTTGGATTCTTTTTTATAAATGTTGCAGCTTCGTGTGCGATAAATATGGTGAAAGGTTCCACAAAGACATTCTAACTTTAGAAAAGCGTTACGAAGGAAAATATATGCCTACATATATGTTAGCGCTTAAATGAAACAAACTAAACAAATTACTTAATTTATTATAAAGTTTTGCATTAAATTTTTGCGGAATAAATTTAATAACAATTATATTTACTCAAACTTATAAATTTTCATAAGAAAAGCTGTTATAGAAAAAATATTACATATTATTTTACACTAAAATTTTTTTTTTTCTCAAAAATTAAACACAGTTAATAATAGATTGTCATCTTTTTTTAAACATTGAAAAAAATATTGGGATTTGGTTCGGCTATAGGGTCTGAATTTAAAGACAATTTTTATGTTGTACTTTTATTCCATTTATTTATTTCCGATATTTCGACTAACATCGTTAGTCATCATCAGGGTTATCTATTATTCACAAAGATACAAAAATGTTACAAATTAACACACAAATAAACATATTTTTACATTGACAGAAATTCTTACAAAAATCGGCAGCTACAATGATACTGTCTTGAGTCAGCTTCTGTAAACTACTAGCTATTTGGTCGTCTGTACTTGTCAATAAGATGTCTATACATCTGAGAGCAATTTGAAGTGTCGCTCTTATAATTTAGTCTCTGGTTCAACGGTGTATCAATTATGTGCAGCATTTCTAAAGTATATCTCTGGGCGTAATTCCTCTCTTCCACAAGTATCTCTACGTCGTCAAAATTTGGTTTATGTCCTGTTAGAGTACTGTGGGCTGCAAGTGCCGTTTTCTGTTCTAATGGTTTCACAGTCGCTTTCTGGTCAGTTTTGTGCGAAGCCAATCTCGCTTTTAATTTTGTCCTTGTAGTTCCAACATATACCTTTGGGCATATGTCGGATCCGTCACCATTGCATTTTATTTTATATACTAAGTTGGACCTCTCTTCCTTTTCCACTTTAGCTTTGGTATTGCTGAACAATTTGTGCGTCGTGTTGTGTGTTCTATGAGCCATTTCTATTTTATTCTTATCGTAAATGTTCGAATATTTTAGTCTGTCAGAAAATCCAGGTACATATGTGATCGATTTATATGTCTTAGGCTCTTTGGTAACATTTTCAATGTTATTTGTTTTGCATGCCTTGCCCAGTAATTCGGTAATTGTTCTATTTGGAAAACTGTTCATTCGTAATATGTTCTTAATTTTGTTTATGTTCGTTTTATGATATTCCTGGTCACTTATTTTTAATGTTCTTTTTATAAAGTTTATTGCAGTGTTTATAATTATACGTCTTGGATGTTTAGAATAGAAGTTAATAATTCTGCCTGAGGCAGTTTCCTTCTGGTACCAGTCAAATTTAATATTATTTTTCTCCCTGATGACCAGGATGTCCAAGTATGGGAGTTTTTTACTGTCTTCCATCTCCATAGTAAATTGTATTTGTTTGTTGAAACTATTTAAAGTTCTCAGTGTAGTTTCAACTTCGCTTTTCTTAATAATGCAGAAAATGTCATCTACATATTTTGTCAACACTTTGGGCTTTTGTGTTAATTTATTCATTGAGGTATATAATAATTCTTCCATCACTATATCCGCAATTACTGGGGAAGCTGGTGAGCCCATTGGCATGCCTTTTTTCTGCTCATATATTTTCCCTTCATAGTTAAAGTATCTATTATCTTTGATGCAAAAAGTGAGAATTTCAATAAATAATTCTTTTGGTATATCGGTGAAATTTTTCAATGTGTCCCATCTGTTCTCTATCGTCTTTAGAGCTAGATTTACCGGTACACTAGGGAATAAGGAAACCACATCAAATGATGTCAAAATTTCGTCTTCTTCAATAAGTATGTTGCTAATTTTTGTTTTAAAATCTAGTGCATCATTCACATTATATTGTGAGTCTTTTGTTAAATTTGTAAGTACATTGATAAAAATAAAATAAAATCCGCAAATAAAATATAAATTAAATTGGATAAATTTTATTTGATAATTAAAAAATCCGAACTTATTTTCTTCATAAATTTAAAACTTTCTACTTCATAATAACATTAAGAAAAATTAGCTTTATATTTGAAAAATATTTTTTTTTTAATTTAAGAAATTCTTGTTTTTTTGCAAATTTTTTTTTTAACTCTCTTTACACTCTACAAAATTTCTTAAAAACACTCATAAGGATATTAAATTAAATTGAAAAAATTTTACAAATATAAACATAAATTTTTTTAATATCACTGAACGAAACTAACCAAACTAAAAAAACTATTTTAAGAAATTATTTTATTAATTTCAATATTTTTCTAAAATAAATTCTTAAAATTTTACCACAGCGAGTATAGAGAAACTATGTATTTCATCCATAACAAACTTGGTTATAAATATTCAAAATATTAAATAAAGTTTTCCCAAATTTTTATTTAGTTTAATTGCAAATTTTTTTATATAATTTTTTTTTATTTAATAATTCATAATTAAGTTTTTTAAACTGTTTGAACATGATTTTTAATATTTTTGAATTTTTTTTCCTGATATTATCAGTATCCTAATTTTCTGTTCACACATATTGCAACACCTTAAAATTATCACCACTAGGAAATCCTGTTGTCCCAACAAAATCAGTGGCTGTTGAAAAACAAAATGCTTAATATAATTTGACAAATATGTTAATATTTGTTGATTACGCTTTAATTGTAATGACAGTTCGCATAAATAAATCTTAATAAGAAAAAAACATTCACCTACCTTATCCAGCTGTAGTAGACTGTAGCTGAGCGTTAAAGCTGACACAAATGCGAGGAAATGTAAATGTTGCTATAATTTTATTATAGTTAATCCAATAAAAAAAATGGCAGATATTTATTTTTTTGATAGGCGTTGAGATTAATTAATTTTTTTTTGTGCACAAAACGCTGCTTACTTTAAGATATACAAAATTGACGCACAATTTAAAAGATTTTGAGTTTTGTTTGCAGTTTGTTTGGTTTTTTTTTTCAGCCGATAATAGTTGGTGATATTTTGCAAAAAATGTAATGCAAACCAGGAAATCTCCAGCAGAAAGATATGATATTATTTTCTAATGTGTTGTATAGGACTTGGAAGAGTCTTATTAGAATTTGTGCGGCCTTTGTCTGTTTGGTCTATAAGAAAGTTATACTACTATGTATTTCTGGTGTTGTTTTGCTTTGTTTTGTTTTTGCTTTTGCTGCCAGTCATAAATCCTTTAAAAGCGGATGCATTCACAGCCAACAACATATGGATGTCTCAAACACACACACACTCAGCAGATCTCTTAGTCTATATATTCAAAGAAAGCCACATGAAAAGGAGACGACGGCAACGAATAGAGGCAAAACATGTGCCCGTCTGCTCGACGATGTGAATGTAAATGGAGAGAGGGGGAGACGGGAGTTTTTTTTCGTTGTTGTTGTACTGAGGTCGTAGGAACGCGGTGGTGCGGTCTCTTTCACTAAAGAAGCGCGACGACGACGATCATGATGAGGAGATCGTCGTTGCAAATACTCCGGCTGCCTGTTGCTGGATCTTTAATTTACAAAAATGGTGGTGGCTCAAAGAACGAACTGTTAAAACAGAACAACGCAAAAATATTGCAGAACAAAAAAAAATGAGAAAAAACACCAAACAAACAAAACTCATAAAACACCACACAAGCAAATTCCCATACACTTTAGATTTTTTTTATATCGTAGTCGTGGTTGTTTTTTTTATTATATTATTTTTTTTTAATTTTCAACGCGTTTTGGAATTGGATTTCAAGCAAGGAGCAGAGATGCGATTTTTTTTTCGCTTCTTACAATTACTTTTTATTCTTTACACTCTATATTCATATTTGTATATGTGTTTTGGTTGTTGTTGTTGTTGTTAAGATTTAAGTTTGTACTTCAATGAATGAGTGAGTGGTGTGCGTGTGTGTGTGATGTTTTTATTTGGATCGAAAAATGTTTTCGTTTTCCTGCATCATAACTCACTTTAAAGATTTTGTGTGTGTTTTTTTTTTAAATTTGCCCGAGATTTAGTTTTTTTCGCGCGGATTATACAAAATGAACGCCGTATATATCCCCAAGGCAGATGTGGTGATCGTTTTGAAAAAAAATATAGAATTTTTTATTCAAAATGTTGTAGAATTTTTAAGGCAGTTAGTATTTATCTAAGGCACCGACGTTTTTTTTTTTTTTTCAAATAAATGCACAATTGTTTAACATATAAATCTTACTTTTTATGGTATTGTTTATTTAATTTTGTTGATAAAATCTTAATAACAATTAAAGTGATAGAGCACAACTCAAATGATTCTCATTTATATTTGTTTTTTTCTTTAAATTCGTATAAAAATGTAATAGAGCATGAAATTTTCTCACAAAAAATTCAAGTATTGGTTTTTTATTTATTTATTTAAACACAACAAATTAAAATGTTGTCCAAATTAAAATTTTATTAAAAATCCGCAAATAATCTTCTTGCAATTTTGCATTCTCTCCCGAGGGTTATTAAATGTTATAGTCATTGGTTATTAACCTAACCGACTGTGTTGTGTATATATTGCTATATACAAAATTTAGTTATTTTTTATTTAACAAAAAAAAAACGTAACCGCTACACGCGTTTACATCTTCAGTTTTTCTTTATGGAAATTCTAAGGCCCGTAAACATTCGATGTCTGTTTATGTATCTTCCGGCGACGGACGACGTTCCATGTGAAGAGTTCGCGTGTTACTAAAGTATCTGTACTCGATGCAGATACATTTGTTTGTTTGTATCTACACTGTTCACCTAATATGAATACAGCAAAAAAGGGGGCGACTGGTCTGCTTGGTTGCCACCAGCTGCTAAACATACGTGAAATGTTTAGATACATTGTGTTTAGCAACATGTAAGGGGGTAAATGTAGCGAAGATAGAGAGCGAGTGATCCAACAGTTCGAGCAACATGTTTCTTACTAGTTGATATACATTGCAAATTAACACAGTAAACAACAATGTAGCTAAACAAATAAATGTTCAAAATGTTTGAAAAAAAACAATATTCTGGATATACTTAGACGGTTTCGCACATATTTAAAAATATTTAAAGATTTTAAATATATATGAAAATTAATGAAAACTAAATTGCGAAATTTGAAAATATGATATTTTTAACAAAATATCAGTTAGTCTTCATCATGCCAAAGGTACAAAGCCCATCCCACACCAAAGCGCAGGACTATAGAACAATAAGTCTCACATCATTATGATGTTAAGTACTACAAAACTGCTCCATAGTCTGATAGAATGCGCTCAGTATCAAGAGCAAGTTCCGATTTAAAGTTCTTCGTGTCTTCTCATTACACTGTGGAACATTTTTGGAATTATTGGGCTGATACAGAGTGAAGGTAATAGACCTGTATAACAGTTTAATTGAAAAGTCCTCGGCCTGACACTTAGATGGCGGTAATTCATATAATTTTTAGTTAGCCATTATCTTCAAAATTTCGCGTGTTGATAAAATATTGCCTTTTGAATGGAAAAATTCAGTTGAAGCAAAAACTTTGCTTGTTGACGAGTTTTCGGACACTGCCCCAGGAAAATCAACCATCAAGGATTGGTATGCAAAGTTTAGACGTGCTGAAATGATCACCAAAGGCTGTGAACGCAGTGGACGCCCAAAAGAGGTTGTTAACGACAAAAACATTAAAAAAAGTCCACAAAATGATTTTGAATGACAGTAAATTTAAATTGAATGAAATGACCGGCAGTGGCATAGTGGTTAGAATACGCCACTACCATGTGGGAGATCCGTGGTTCGATTTCCGGCTCCAGTCATTTACATTTTTCTTTCATTGTCGGCCCCTCGATATTGTCGACAACAACTTTGCACTATATGTAAGTGTCGAGATAATCGGCATGTCTAGTAAATGCTTCTCAAACAGTGACGTTCCCATTCATTGATAAACAAGTAGGTGCCGTTTGTTTTGAATGTAAAATAAAAATCGTGTTAATTTACAACACGACGAGAAGCTATCCCATTCCTCATTCATGGGGTGTAAAGTGAAATCAAGTTTTTAATATAACAAATAAACGTGTATATCACATCATCCACGAATATTTGGGTATGAGAAAGCTCTGCGCAAAGTGGGTGCCGCGCCAACTCACTTTCAAACAAAAATAACGACGAGTTGATGATTCGGAGCAATGTTTGGAGATGATCAAGCGTAATAAACCCGAGTTTATGCGTGGATATGTGATAATAGATGAAACATGGCTCCATCATTTCACACAGAAGTCCAATCAATAGTCATCCGAGTGGACTGCATGCGATGAACCCGCTCCAAAGCGTGGAAAACGCAAAAGTCGGCTGGCAAGGTTATGGCATCCGTATTTTGGGATGCGCATGGAAAAATTTTCATTGACTACCTTGAAAAAGGAAGGACCATCAACAGCGACTATTACATAGCGTTATTGGACCGTTTGAAAGACGAACTCGCCAAAAAAAACGACCGCATTTGAAGAAAAAGAAATTTTGTCTTCACCAAGACAATGCACCGTGCCACAAGTCAGTGAAAAGCCATGAATTGGGCTTGGAACTGCTTCCGCATCCACCGTATTATTCAGATTTGGCCTCCAGCGACCATTTCCTGTTCTCAGATCTCAAAACAATGCTCGCTGGGAAGAAATTCTCCGTATTCTCCAGATCTGGCCCCCAGCGACCATTTCCTGTTCTCAGATCTTATAAGAATGCTCGCTGGGGAGAAATTTTCGTCGTGATCGCATTTTCAGACCTAACATTATTTTATGACTATTTATATTTGTTTCTTATCCCGATATTTGTTCGCTTAGTTTTTCAGCTCTTACTCAAGAATCATTGATGATTTATTACATTATTCTTCAGTAGAATTGTAGAGCACACCAAACCTTTTGGGGTTTTACTATACTGACCTAACATAGTACCTTCACTCTATCTGGGAATTTCTAACCCTTTAGATTGGCTTTTGCACAGTGTTATCATACCATAAATCTATAAAATCCGCATAAAATTAATATTACTCATACGTTGTATATACATATGTGTGTAACGAGTTCCATATACACACTCGCTACATACCACAGATGAGACATTCTATTATATCCAGCAATTTGGAGTTATTGGAGAAAATTTATGTAAAAAGACGATAAATGAAGATTTTTTGAAAATTTCATTTGATAACACAGTGAGACAAATGCTAGGGGTCAGTGATCGGGAAGGGTTCAAACTACCGGGGAAAGTTATATCGTTATATATCGCTGGGTCACGTCTAGGAATCGAGATATATCTATTTGAAGTTAGAAACCTTTGGTGGTCATTTTTTGACATAACTCGAGAACCATAACTTGACATAACTTGAGATTTTGCTCAAACAAATTTAAAAAAATTAAAAATTATAATTCCTTTAATCTTTTCATATAACGTTTTTCTATACAAGCAGCAGATTCCTTTTTCCATTCGTCAAATGATTTTGAACTGGGTTTATTTTGTGGTAAACTTAGTGAATTCTCACAACACCGAATCGAAAGTGTTCAGGGCCAGCCGGCCATCTCTTAACGATATATCTAAAAATAACACAGTTCTGATCAAGTGGATACCACAAGACAGCGGATTTAAATGCAAATGCAGAGCGGATGAAGATTCTTAACCCTGCAGGTAAGCGACACTTGTAAAAGCACTTGAGAACCGCAAACGACAGAAACTTGTTGGAAAACAAGAAAGACAAGGCTTGAATACATCCCGAAACGTGAAAAAGATCAGAGTAGGAAAATTATTACCTTCCAAACGGGACACTGACTCACAGGTAAACATACGCACAGAATGGGATTTGCAACGGAAATATATCTACGAATATATTAACTGCGCAAAAAGCAGCCGATATTATATATTACTGACCAAACCTTATGCAAAAAGAGACTGAAAACCCTAGAAAAGCCGTTCTTAAACGACTTAGAAGAACTTGCTTCTATGTACATCGGCAGAACTAATAACTTTTGTAAGATCATCAACTGGACGGATTCGATCGAAACTCCAAACTATAGAGAGAACCTAGAGTACCCCGGAATGGAACTAGTCACGCAATCAGGCATCATACACGCTGGAAGTATCAGTTAAAGGAATGCCACAAACGCCCAATGTGTAATCCTCTCCTTTACGGAACGGATTCCTACCCACCAATCATGCACCCTTCACCCTACATACATGAACAGTTTAAATATCATCCTATCCGTCAAAGTATCTCCACAATTGAAACTATGTATTGAAAACTTATATGTAACACACAGACATACCTACGCAGTTTTCCAAGTAATTTTAAAGGATTTCAAAGAAGGTATTCATTTAGTTCAAAAGACTTCGTTAAACTTTGCCAACAAATTAAGAATATCTGAACTTACCGACCATCATTTTGTATTTGGTTTATAATATTAACTTACGTAGAAAGAGAGAAGAATAGAAATTGAGTTAAAATTTATATTTACAAGAGATAACAATGACTAAGACAAATGAATATGACAAAATAAAGTCCAATTATTAATTGAGGGGATATTTCTCAAAACTTTATTATTCAATTTTTTGTGTTTTTGAACAATTTAAGACAAGTAGGGACCGGCCGTGGCACAGTGGTTAGAACACGCGACTACCATGCGGGAGATCACAGGTTCAACTTCTGGTCTAATCATATTAAAAAAAAATTTTTTTTTTCATTGTCGGCTCCCATCGAGTGTTGTCGACAGCAACTTCGCAGTATTAGTGTCGAGTCAATCGGCATGTCTAGTAAGAGCTTCTCACACAGTGACGTTCGCATTCGTCGATAAACAAGTAGGTGCAGTTTGTTGTGAATCTAAAAATATAAAGCGTGTTAATTCACAACAACGAGAGAAGCTATCTCATACCTCATTCATGGGGTGTAAAGGGAAATTAAGTTTTTTAAGACAAAAATTTATTTGGTGTACCCCAATATATATTGATGAGCTGGACTGAAGTACTTTTATTGCAGCAAACAAATGTTTATTGTTCCAAACAGTAATTTTTTGTACCAATCGGTATCTTTATGGAACCACAAAGTACATTTTATTGTTACAAGAAGTACATTTATTGTACCAAAGATTACTTTGTTGTACCAAAACGTAATTTTTTGTTGTATTTTATTATGATGATAAAAAACTTTTGAACATGTTCTTTTAAACAATTATTAGAGTAAAGTTCATAGAGTCGTCTATCCATGAACACGTCATGGGGTTCAAAACGCGTCATCCTAGTGCGTGACATTGAATTGACCATTATTGTCAAAAATACAGCACTTCTGATCGTTTAGCCAATTTTATGTATCATTTGATACAACAACACTTATTGATAAAAATTATTTTATTTATTTTTTATTACTAATTATTAACTTTTTTCGATTATTTCTATTTAAATTATCTATACATTATCCTCTTTTTTTTCAAATACATATTGTTTGTTTTTTCACATACTGTGACTTAGTTGATTTTCAACAAATTTCAAATCTAGCAACATTTCTTCAATAGCCACACATGTTGTAACTGAGAGCAAATATTCACAATTATTGTTATGTTGATGAGAGTGCTAGGAAGTTACGACAACATGTTGCCGCATCATCTTAACTGTTAACATAACATTAAGATCAAACTGATATTTTAACATACCCTCCCTTCCCATGATACTCTTGTGATCCCAAGTTATTAATAACGAAACAAAAACCAAAATTTCACATTTATGACTTGTCAGGTACTTAGGAGGAGCTGAGAGCGAGCTTAACTAACTAAACCAACATTTGTGCTAAACATTTAGACACAACAAAAATTCACACACAAACGATGTTAACTACGATTCTACCAAAGGCTCAAATTACTGGTAAGAGGTAAAAGGTCAGCGACATGGCGCTGCTGTAAACGATCTAACCAGCGTTGAAGGTGTAAATTAGAATAATGAGAGAGGGTGGATGGAGGTGGGAATGCAGTAGCCAGAGTAGTTGTGGTGTCGGTCTAATAACATCATACACACAAGTGTTAATTGAATGTTGTTGTGTTCATACTCCAAAAAAAATAATATTGTCTATGCAGTTCACAAGTAAATACGAAAAATATTTAGAATATATATCTGCATTATGGACTAGCGGGTGGAATTTCATGAAAACTGTCATAAACTATTACATTAATTTTCCGAAATGTCATAAAAAACATAACAATTAATTGTGTTGTGGCTTATAAATTATATGGGAAGCTTAAATTGCCACCACCACTAGCTCTGAAACACCATTAGCCCGCGTTGGCGATCACACTCTAACGCTACCAGCATTTCTCGGCCCCACATTATAGCCGTTTTTATGCAAAATTATGTAAATTTTCAATGATAACAAAAAATAAACAATTGTTAATCTTTTTTATGATTGTTATTGTTTTTTTTTTGTTGTTTTTGTTGTTGTTTCTAAAGCTGTAAAGCACATCAAAACATAATTTTCAATGGCTTGTTTTTAATCTGTTTCTTCACAAGATAATTTTACCTACTTTTGGTCACGTCTGTCCGACTGTTTTTCGGATTTGACTGAAAGCCAAAATGAAAACAATGTTGCCCACCTTAGGCTTGAACAGCAAAAGGTTTTAAGCCCTAATTTGTGCGTTCAACTTTGTGTATAAGTACCTATTTTGGGTGTGGGGGGAGGGGGTTACTGTTTTGAAAAGAAAGTTTGAAGAGCAAAAAAAAAAGACATCAGTAAAGTTTAACGAAAAATCTGTCAAAATGTCAAAAGATATTTAAAACAATATAAATAGCCTATAATCATGTGAAGAGGCTAAATTTCTTGATGTTTTTGGAGGGCATTTTGTGCTAACTGGTCTGTGCCCAGTGTCAGATGATAAATGGGTTCATTTCGAAAAAAAAAACCATAAAAATTTTAAATGCCATAGGACGGCAGTATAACGCATTTTGTAATACTGTTGACGGTTAATCATCTTAATGTATTACAAGATATCAAAAATGAAACATTGTAAGGGATACCTTAAGAGTGTCGAAATATATAAAGATTATATTTTTTCAGAAGATAATCAAAACAGACATCAGATATGCGGTATATGGCAGTCTTTGGTGAGAGTTCAAATTGCACTTAAAGGAAAAGGTCATAAATCTTGGAACAAGATACGACATCAAACAAAGAATTTATGCGCTATTGACAATATAAAAATATAAAAAAATAAAAAATATCAAAATATAATAATATAAAAATATAAAAATATAAAAATATAAAAATATAAAAATATAAAAATATAAAAATATAAAAATATAAAAATATAAAAATATAAAAATATAAAAATATAAAAATATAAAAATATAAAAATATAAAAATATTAAAATATAAAAATATAAAAATATAAAAATATAAAAATATAAAAATATAAAAATATAAAAATATAAAAATATAAAAATATAAAAATATAAAAATATAAAAATATAAAAATATAAAAATATAAAAATATAAAAATATAAAAATATAAAAATATAAAAATATAAAAATATAAAAATATAAAAATATAAAAATATAAAAATATAAAAATATAAAAATATAAAAATATAAAAATATAAAAATATAAAAATATAAAAATATAAAAATATAAAAATAAAAAAATATAAAAATAAAAAAATATAAAAATATAAAAAATAAAAAATATAAAAATATTAAAATATTAAAATATAAAAATATAAAATTATAAAAATATAAAAATATAAAATTATAAAAATATAAAAATATAAAAATATAAAAATATAAACTATAAAAATATAAAAATACAAAAATATAAAAATATAATAATATAAAAATATAAAAATATAAAAATATAAAAATATAAAAATATAAAAATATAAAAATATAAAAATATAAAAATATAAAAATATAAAAATATAAAAATATAAAAATATAAAAATATAAAAATATAAAAATATAAAAATATAAAAATATAAAAATATAAAAATATAAAAATATAAAAATATAAAAATATAAAAATATAAAAATATAAAAATATAAAAATATAAAAATATAAAAATATAAAAATATAAAAATATAAAAATATAAAAATATAAAAATATAAAAATATAAAAATATAAAAATATAAAAATATAAAAATATAAAAATATAAAAATATAAAAATATAAAAATATAAAAATATAAAAATATAAAAATATAAAAATATAAAAATATAAAAATATAAAAATATAAAAATATAAAAATATAAAAATATAAAAATATAAAAATATAAAAATATAAAAATATAAAAATATAAAAATATAAAAATATAAAAATATAAAAATATAAAAATATAAAAACTAAAAATATAAAAATGTAAAAAATTTTTATTGTTTGCCAAAAACAATTCTATGCAATTTTGTCCGATGGACAAAGCATAGACAAGAGCTTGTGTGGATTATGTTGACGTGTGGTCTTCGTTGATTGCTTGAAGCTTTTAACACTTAAGGTTGTGATAATGAGTGGAGAAGGCACAGCAAACGGCACTGATGATGATGGTTTGTCAACCATCGAAATAGCTATCTGCCCTGCCAGCTGTCAACATAATCCATTTCACACAGCTCTTGTAAAACAAATTCCATTAGCAATAATAGAAAAGATCTTGAACCGAACAATGAAACCAAACTTAATATAAAAAAAATATAAAAATGTAAAAATATAATGATATAAAAATATAAAAATTAAAAAATATAAAAAATAAAAATATAAAAATTTAAAAATAAAAAAATATGAAAATTAATAAGACAAAATTATTATATGCAAAAACGTAGTTCAAATTTAATTTTTATTAAATGTACGACCTGAAAAGAGATAGGAACAACATTTGCCTGATTGATCATACGATTGCAATTGTAAACTAATTTTTCATTTCGCTGTTGGCGGCAAGACATTTTTACTTCTATAATAGACCAAATAAACAGCAAATGAAAATATGTAAGATTTTGATATATTCAATAAGGTATGTTCTTTCTAAAACAATAAAAACAATTTTTTTAAATAAAAATCTGCATGAATTTCGACATATCTTTGTAGCACAAACAGTATATAACAATGTTAATATTTATGCATCTAAAATCAAACCAAGCATACCCTGTCAAGCATCTTTTCCATATACATAAACCAACCAATCATGTGACGAGGCGGTAAAGCCTCTGGGTTAGTAGTAAACTTCTAATAATCACGTATGCTGCCGCACATAACCTAAATATGACCATAGATGTTGCTATTTTCAATATAGGATTTTTTTTTTCTTCCTTTCAAAATCATTTTTTGCCATCAATTACACAAAAGGAAGAATATTTACCAAACAACGGTTTCTATATTTTCAATATTTTTTTTTACATTAGCTTTTGTTGTTCAGACGAAACTATCAAAGATCTAATGTTGTTGTAGTGGCAAAACTAAAGATTGTTGTTGTTGTTGTGGTTCAGTCGGATGCCCAAGTTACTCCATGTTCTGATATGTGACTCTGTAGCAGAAGCTCTAGAGAAGGAGGAAGTCATAAGCATTTCGATCGACGACGTCATCATCATCATCATTATTTTAAATGTACGACAGGAGTACGCTTTGCTGCAGTAAACAAAGAGTCTATGAGGTAGGCAACGCTTACGCTTTCTTTTTCGATAAATTCTAAAGACACAAGATTGTCGGCCAACTCTGCTGGCCGGCTGGAATTGGGGGGATATATTTTGTTTGTTGTTTGTACAAACAGAGACACAGTGTCTACTATACGAGGGGATGTGGGGAAATGAAGAGAAAAAGAAATTATATGTTTTTTTGACATTTATTTAATGTTTTTATTTTTATATATTTTTAATAGTTTTATATTTTGAAATTTTCTTGTTTTTTATATTTTTAAGTTTTTAAATTTTTATATTTTTATATTTTTATATTTTTATATTTTTTTATTTTTATATTTTTATATTAGTATATTTTTATATTTTTATATTTTTATATTTTTATATTTTTATATTTTTATATTTTTATATTTTTATATTTTTATATTTTTATATTTTTATATTTTTATATTTTTATATTTTTATATTTTTATATTTTTATATTTTTATATTTTTATATTTTTATATTTTTATATTTTTATATTTTTATATTTTTATATTTTTATATTTTTATATTTTTATATTTTTATATTTTTATATTTTTATATTTTTATATTTTTATATTTTTATATTTTTAAATTTTTTTATTTTTATATTTTTATATTTTTATATTTTTATATTTTTATATTTTTATATTTTTATATTTTTATGTTTTTATATTTTTATATTTTTATATTTTTATATTTATATATTTTTATATTTTTATATTTTTATATTTTTATATTTTTATATTTTTATATTTTTATATTTTTATATTTTTATATTTTTATATTTTTATATTTTTATATTTTTATATTTTTATATTTTTATTTATATTTTTATATTTTAGTATTTGTTGTAATTTTATATTTTTATATTTGTGTATTTTTATGGCACCACCCATACAACCCTCTTATGTTTTAAGATCGATTCATTGGTTTCATTGTTGAGTCCAATATATTCGTATGAGTCGTTTACACTGTGCTGCTTTTGCCACTAGAAAAATAAATCTCATGATGCTAAGATGATTGCAACATTGCCAAGATTGCGGCAGCAACTGTTGCTGGCATTGCTGTTTCCCGCTAAACTATGATCAATGTATTTGTGCTCGGGGAGTTTATGTTTTGTTTACAATTTTCTTCTGTGGCCACAAGAGATGACTTCTTGTAAAAAATCATTGTTTATAATTTATGAAATGGAAAACATATATTTTTTTCTTGCTATTTTTTTCATCAGCGATCAACTCGCTCTGCTTCTGACAACAAAAGGCAGGCAGGCTTTTTGTTTGCTACCAGCGCCAGCACCAGTACCACCAACATCCTCATCGTCATCAGCTGGCTGGATGGATGAAACCAAGAAGAGGATTCATTTTTACGTACGTAAAACGATCGTCAACAAGAGCAGATATAGTTCAAATGGCAGCCACACAGAGTCATGGGGCTGGGATTGCTGCTTCTATTTCGTTTAGAATCTGAAAGTTGTTAAAGCAACAACTTTTACTCTAAACTCAAAACAAAAACTTGAAAATGGGTCGAGAATATGATACAACAATAGGAGTGAACAGCTACGGTAGAAGCAGAAGCAATAACAACAACACCAACAACAACAACAACACTATATCATAAATTTCCACTTTCCATAAATTTCCAAAACAAAATGATATGAAATCACAGCCTGACTGTCTAATTGATCAAGATCATAATGATGATGACGACGATGGGGCCGTTGGAGCTGACGCGGCAATAGCTTCTGCAGGGATACAACAAATACAGCAACCATCTTTACGATCGTCATCGTTTGCAATCAAGACAATGACAATTTCTATCATTTAGTGTTGAAGTGGTGGAGACATTGAAGCAGATCGTTGCTTACTTACATTCGTTTATTATATCGATCAATAATTATTTGTCAACTACTCATCATCATCGTCATCGAAAATATCAGCAGCATGAGCTTTTTTTCAAAGTCAAAACCTCAACACAATTGAAAATGAGTAGCAATCTTGTGGGTGGTGAAAGTTGCAACGACAAATACAGAATCGATTGAAGTGCTTGCCACCACCAGCACCAGCAATGGCATTGGTGATACAACGTTCATGTTTCATGCAGATATTGAAGCGGCAGTGATGTGTGGTGACATGATGTGAAGTGTGCCGAGAGGTGAAAGACAATTGACGCCGATGCTGGAAACGTGAACATAATTCGATTGACGATTTCAACATGATCACAATATTATCATAAACATTAATTAATAGAGATTCGTTGTTGTTTTTGAGAGGGTGATTGAAGAACTCATTAATGTAATGACAATTATTTAAGGTTAAAGCGTTACGTGGGGATCAATTGTAACAAGAAGTCTTATAAACTGAAATCTGTAAAGTGCTAAATAGTAATAAACATTATATTCCCATGACGGTAAAAACATTTTGATTCAATATTGTGGTTATTCGAAAAAAATTGAGTATTTAGTGCAGTGATAGGCATCCCTTAGCCTCGCGTGCAATAATCGTTTTTTTACACAAACGCAACCGGCAATTTACACGTACTCGAAAGTTTTGTTTAAATCAAAACACTCGTATGAGTGGTATACGCTTGTTTGCCATTCAACAGAGAAACAGACACAAGTACAGACAGAGAAACAATGTTGTTGGGAGAGCATGAGATTACGATGTTGCAGAGCACAACATTTTCACCCTCTACAATTCGAGCTTCTTATGCGACCCCAAACAAGCACATCATATTGTTGTGTGCGAGCTTTCGATTATGACTATAACTGATTTAGATCATAAGATAGGTCACATTTTCTTGACCGGTCCGAATAATTTAACAGCAAATATAATTTGGGCTGGTAAAAAAATGTAGTCTTTTTTATATCATTCTAGGTTCCTTTTGACCCCGGGTCTCACTAAGTCTCACTTCTAACGTCATTTTCAGAGCATCAGTATCAATTTTGTTCTTGTATATTACTTAATTTTTGGTGATTCATTTAGAGGTTTTCTTTAATTTGCTTTATATTTTACAGATCAAGCGTTACTGGTATGAAGCTGCCATCACATATTAATTCAGTAGTGTTTGACAATTCGTCATGGTAAGATTTACACTGCAACAAAATATCAAAATTACCCAGTTGTATCACAAATATCAGCGTTCTGTGAACAATTTTTTGCGTTAACTTCTCACAACATATGTTGTGCATAATCAACTTTGCGATTACTATTTCTAATATTATCCGGCACGTTTGAAGCTTAGTGTACGTTGTTAGGTGAAACGACATCGAATATAAAGTTTAATTCCTTCTTTGAACTCGTGAAGTTGGGGGTATTTCTGTTCCTGAATGGACTTACTCCCTTGGAAGGGTTGGCTTTCTTTGCCACATGGCTTTCTTTGCCACATTTTCTGTTCAGTACCCCTCCGGGTCCTTTACTTTCTATTTGTAGGTGGAATAGCCTTTTATCGTTGGAAGGGCCAAGTGGTTGGCGAAATATTTGCGAGTTTTAACCATAATACCTCGGTCAGCTCCTCTACGATCTACACTCTACCGTAAAAAAACCATAATGGACACCTGGCTGTACATATCTTAATGGTGTTTAATGACTTTGTGGGCGTATACGTTATATGTATTTTTATACCTCATACGTACATCGCAATTATCTCCAATGAATCATACGCCATCTATAGTCCATTAAATGTACTATCTTAAAAAAAAAACTACCAATTTGTTAAGAAACAGGTTAAACTGTGCACTTATACGTTTTTATTGATACTGTAATAATCTTAATCTTAAAAACAATAAAGCTGCGGGAGCCGATGGACTCCCGGCAGAGCTTTTTAAAGCCAGCGTCGATACGCTAACAATGTGCATGCACCAGCTCATAAACACGATTTGGCTCAGGGAATGCATGCCCGATGATTGGAATCTGAGTGTTTTATGTCCTGTGCTTAAAAAAGGCTATCCAAGTGTGTGTACCAATTATCGCGTGATCAGCCTTTTACCCTTCGCATACAAAGTCCTGTCTAGTGTGTTATGTGAAAGACTAAAGCCCATTTTAGCGAACCTAATTGGATCTTATCAGTGTGGCTTTAGACCTGGTAAATCCACGACCGACCAGATATTCACAATACGACAAATCCTGGAGAAGACCCAAGAAATGCAGATCGATACCTACCATCTGTTTATCGACAACAAAGCTGCATTTGACAGTCCGATACGACAAAAACTATTAGATGCTAAGACCGAGTTTGGTATCCCCGCAAAGCTAATACGACTTTGCGGGATGACACTGACTGACACGACGTCTTCAGTGAAAACAGGCACAAATCTAACAAAGCCACAAGCGAGGCTTCAGACAAGGCGATAATCTGTCATACGATCTCTTTAATATCATCATGGAGATGATCATGCGGAAGGCAGGAGTAAACATGACTGGCAACATTTTTAACAAAAGCCACATGCTGCTCGCGTATGCTGATGATATAGATATCCTTGGCCGAGGGCTGCGGGATGTTACTGCGGCCTTTTCAAGCATTGAGAAACAGTCGGCATAAGTGGGTCTGGTGATTAATGAGGACAACGAACAACGTTTGCGACGCTGCGTAAGTGGTAGATGATTTTGTCTACCTTGGCTCCGCCATAAACACAAATAATGATGTCAGCCTGGAAATCAAGAGACGAGTATTGATCGCAGACCGCTGGTATTATGCGCTGAGCAAGCGTTTAAATGATAAAGCCCTCTCGCGACGAACGAAGATCCAACTCTAACAGACACTGATCCTGCCTGTATTACTCTACAGCGCAGAATCCTGGGTAATGACGCAGGCAGATCATTTTGTTCTGGGAGTTTACGAGAGAAAAATACTACGCAAAATATTTGGAGCCATCATCGTTAACGGCGAGTACCGCCGTAGCTATCGGCTACTGATAGCTAAATTTCTGTTGTTGCTGCCATTAAAGAAGAAGAAGAAGAATAATCTCATAATATTCCTTTTTATTTGTAATTTTATAAAAATAAATCCCAACTTAAGAACTTTATTTACGACATCAATTCACCACCCTTTCCTCTCAGTTCACTCTCTTCACTATTACACTAGTC
Organism: Muscina levida; assembly: GCA_964034835.1. NCBI lineage: Eukaryota > Metazoa > Arthropoda > Insecta > Diptera > Muscidae > Muscina > Muscina levida. The sequence continues at coordinate 68,907,761 of OZ035883.1, forward strand.
TCGGATTACATAAACCACAATACCTTCGTTTTTTTTTACAAACAGTTAAAATTTTTTAGATTTGGCTAAAATCACCCAAAAATGGCTATAATTTTTATGTGTTTAAATACCGAAAGTTAAGTGCAGTTAACAACTGTTTTACCACTCCAAAAAATGAGCATTTGTTAGCCAAAACTAACCAAAAACAATTGTGTTAAACAACTTCTGAGATCACAAAAAATACAACGGCCAACAACAACAGCAACAGCAGTCATAGAGGAAAATCGCTTAACGCATAAACACTTTAAGCCAAAAATGGGGATAACAAACAATTGTTGCTCCGATTGTTACTGTTGCTGTCGCTGTTGCAGCACATGATGTTTGTTGCCGTTGCATGGTCATTCCATTGTAATGTAGGAGGCGTTGTTAATGCCCATCGCCTCCTTTTTACTACGTTTGTATATTTGTTTTTTTGGCCATGCGCTTAGCTTTATAACTTTTTTTGTGGTTTGTTATGGAGTTGGATTTTTTTTTCTTAAAAAAAAGAAGTATCGTCAAGCAGCTGGGGTAACGTCTTACTACCGTTTGTAAGAGTACAAACGAAAATCCTCGGTAATCTTCCCGTTTTGGCTTAGAGTACGTAGTAGGTACCTACACTCACGCTCACTAGGCACAATGTGTGCCTTATTGAATAGATTTGTAACACAAAACATTAACATTAAATACATAAATTCCAGCGTCGACTTCCTTTTTAACGCATTTTCATTTGGCTGCTCGATTCGCTGCAATTGCGAATTTACATTATTGCCAAAGGTATGATGATGCTGATGATTGCGAAATGAAGGCGTTTTGCTGGTGGAAACTTGTGGAAAAATATGTGTGTTTTATCACACATTTGGTCAATAAGGAGTAAAGAAGGACACCAGTTTGAATTATTTGTTACTTCCTACGATAGAAAAACGAAAGTTATTTATTTCTTTGTGGCCGCAGGAAATGTGGTTATTTCGGATTTATTGGAAATTTATGATGATAACTGCGATTTGTTCGATGCGATTAGGTGAAGAAAAACTACAAGGTTATGTATATTGACGATTGATTGTTGTAAATGTGTGGTATCACCTTGAGGTGGGTGGTGGTGGTTAGGTTAAATAAAGTAAATACTGTAAGTGACAAAACAACTTTCTAAACAAAGGTCAAAATGAAAGAATATAAAAGTATTTTAACGAGTTTCACGACAGATTCAATATTAACAAGTAAGATTGTTATAACCACAAACTAGGCAGAAAAATATATAAATTCGTTGTTCTTCGACGAACAAAATTTTTCGTAGGTTAGGTTAATTTGACAGCTGCCTACAGTATAGCTCACGTTGCCATGATAAAAGCGTGATGTGACGCAGATCGCCTACTAAAAGACAGGTGTTACTTATGGTTCGATGACCAAACTTCTCATATCTCAGGTCACCAAAAGTAGGGCAGCGAAGATACTCTGTGGTCTCTTCTTCTTCCTCATCGTTGCGGCTTCTACAAAAATCGTAGTAGGGAAGTTCAGCGTAAATCGTGGCCACAGAAGGCCAAATCTGTTTTGATCTCCAAACAATCATTTTCTGTTTCCTCATTGGAACACCAATGTGAATGTTACTTTCGCTCAAATTCACAATGGTGGCTGCCTTTGCCAATGCACCGGCTCTCTTGTTCCCATATATGTGACCATGTCCTGGACCGCATGTGAGAGTAACCATCGAAAATCTCACTTTCTTCTTCAGAAACGGCCGGCATTCTTGAACACTTCTCAAAATCGGTATATTTGAACGCGCTTGACTTGGTCGATGTCGTTCTACAGCTCATGGTTAATTCGACGACGGTACGCATAAAAAAGAATTCCAATCGCTTCGATCTTTTGCGCTGCGTAGATAGTTCGTCACACCGAGCAATGATAATAGCTCTTTCACCTATTTCATCTAACTAAGTTTTGGCCGCCCCCTACCTGCGCCGTCCATCGACTTTATTGACGAAGACTCTTTCTAGCTGGAGCATTTCAATTTATTCGTACAATGTGTCCAAGTCAGCGTATTCGGTCTATATGAACGCGCTTGACTACGTCGATGTCGTTCTACAGCTCATGGTTCATTCGACGACGGTACACATAGAAAAGAATTCCAAGCGCTTGGGTCTTTGTCGCTCCGTAGATAGTTCGTCACATCATGCTAAGATAATATCTCTTTCACCTATTCTATCTAAGGAAGTTTTAATCGCTCCCACCTGCGCAGTCCATCGTCTTTATTGACAAAGACTTTTTGAGCTGGAGCATTTTCATTCATTCGTACAATGTGTCCAAGTCAGCCCAGTCGGTCTATATGAACGCGCTTGACTACGTCGATGTCGTTCTACAGCTCATGGTTCATACGACGGCGGTACACATAGAAAAAATTCCAAGCGCTTCGGCCTTTTGCGCTCCGCAGATAGTTCGTCACACCGAGCTATGATAACAGCTCTTTCACCTATTTCATCTACGAAGTTCGCCCCCTACCTGCGCCGCCCATCGACTTTATTGGCGAACACTTTTCGAGCTGGAGTATTTTCATTCATTAGTACAATGTGTCCAAGTCAGCGCAGTCGGTCTATATGAACGCGCTTGACTACGTCGATGTCGTTCTACTGCTCATGGTTCATCCGAGTTATGATAACAGCTCTTTCACCTATTTCATCTACGAAGTTTTGGTCGCCCCCTACCTGCGCCGCCCATCGACTTTATTGAGAAAGTCTTTTCGAGCTGGAGCATTTTCATTGATTCGTACAATGTGTCCAAGCCAGCGGATTCGGTCTATTTGAACGCGCTTGACTACGTCGATGTCGTTCTACAGCTCATGGTTCATTCGACGACGGTACTCGCGGTTAAGGATGATGTGTCCAAATATTTTGCGAAGTATTTTTCTCTCGAAGACACCCAGAATAGATTAATCTACTTGTGTCATTATAAACTTGCTACTTGCTTAGCGCATAGTAGCAGCGGTTTGTGTTAATTACTCGTCGCTTGATTTCCACACTGATATAATTTTTTTTGTTTACGGCTGAGCCAAGGTAACAAAATCAAATAAATCATCTACCACTATAAAGTTATATTTCTTAATGTTCACGCAGCGTCCCAAATGAGTAGACTTTTTGTTCGTTGAAACAAATAACTTGGTTTTGTCCTTATTTATCACCATAACCACTTTCGCCGACTGCTTCTTTATGCTCGAGAAGGCCGGAGTAACATCCCGCAGTCCACGGCCAATCTATGTCATCGGCATATGCCAGCAGTATGTGACTACTTTTAAAAGATGGTACCAGTCCTGTTTACTGCAGTCGTCTCGATGTTAAAGAGATCGCATGGCTTCACTTAGTAGAAAATAGCTCAAACAGATTATTACCTATTTTCTGAAGACTTCGTGTCAGTGAGTGTCATCACCCAAAGGCACATAAATTTCGGTGGAATACCAAACTCAGCCATAGCACCTAATAATAAATTCTGTCGTATCAGACTGCCGAATCAGTTTTGTAATCGATAAACAGATGGTAGGTGTCGGTTTCTTGGGTCTTCTCCAAAATTTGTCGTAGCGTGATTATCTGGTCGGTCCTGGATTTACCAGGGCTAAGGCCACAAAGGTTCGCTAAAATGGGGATCCCTGTTCCAAAAGCTTTGCTTTTACCTTTTGGCAGAACTTCCGGGCTTCACCTCTCCCTGTAGTTCCGATATCCTGTTTCTTTTCTTCAATAGACACTTTACCGTCTGAAAAAGGGGAATGACAACTTACATTAAATTTAACCAGAATTTTGGCATGATCATAGTCCTTGTGCTTCCATGCCCTAGTGGCGTCTAAACGCATTGCGGTGTTCGCTGCTACCTTCGTCATCTCAATGTCTGGGGGTAACCAGTTCAGGGTCGTGAACAGTGCCTTGGCTGGAGCAGTTCTAAGTGCCCCTGTTATAATGATTGCCACCAGTCTCATAATGTGCTCAAGCTTTAATTGTTGGTAAGCCTTCACCAGCGACGACCACCAAATAATAATAGTAACAAAGTGGTATAACCTGTTATCGTATTTGGGGCTAATTCCCCAGTTGAATTAAAGAAAGGCTAGTATGTCTAAAATATTTGGCCTTAGTATGGTATGTCTTCCCCCTTTAGGCAAAAATACAATTTTGTAGGTTGTCCATCTTGTTGGAATGTGTGACATCCGCAAACAGACTTTAAAGATTGTTAAAAGCCAATGCGATGATACGTTGATGTTCTCCTGTAGATCCCCAGGAATTATACCATCAGGTGCCGGAAATGTTAAAGGATGGAAACCTTCGACATAAAATCGGAAATATCCAAAGTATTAGTGTCTGAGTTTTCCATAGACAGGTAATAACTTTCCCGATAGCCTTATAAGAGTGCTTCAGTCATTACCTCTACCGTGTGATAGTGGTTCTGTTCTGTGTATATACGATGGTAGACGAGGAGACAAATTGGCGTAGCCGAGTAGTTATCTACGTTTCCGCAGAATTTTCTCCAAAATTTCTCGACTAACATCGTTATACAATGGCCATATACAAATGTTACTGTCTTGAGTCAGACGCTCACGTACGGGATATAATAAAAACATAATATTTATAAAGTCTTTTTATATTGTAAAGATAATTTGCTTAAATTTTTTCTAAAAAAAAATCCTAATTTACACCCTTTCTTTAGCAAAATCACAATTTAATTTCTTTTTCTAATATTTGATTACGAAAAGTCTGTTTTCTCTCTGTTTCCTTCCAAGAATAGCGATGATGTTTTATTGTGCAACCGCTGTTTTAAATGAAATATAATATAAATTAAGCTGTTACGCCTCCAATTTTAATATGTGAGTTAGACTAAAAAACCTACCTTTCGATAGCTGACGTTTGGTTCTTTTTATAATCCGTTCAAAAAACAATTTATATAAATAAAACATTTCTGGTTGATATATAATAAAATCTACATATTAAACATACTAAGCAACTGTTTGAGCATAAAACTTTACAACGTCTTAATAAACACCAACACCCTGTATATAATTCTTTAATTATTTCCTTTCGAAAGAAATTTATAACTTAATTTTATGGCATTTTGCCTAACCCAGCAATAAATCATTTCAAGTATTAGCCTAATTTCAATATTGATCTTAGTATCTTAAACATAGATTGTAAATCCCCCCCACAAATAAACAGAATTTCCATATGAAACACCAGCACCACATAACGTCGTAGCCACCCAGTTTACTCTCGCAACCCAATTATAACAGAGTGCAGCTATAGCATCCATCTACTCTAGCTAGAGTTGACCTACAAAACTCTATTTCTTTAGTTTTGTTTAGTAGTTTATTATGTTTTTTTTTTCATCTTGTCTTCTTTCATTTTCTTAATCTGATAAATAATATTAACTAAACTTTAGTTTACGCTGCAAACTCTGCATACACAGCAACAGCCGACGACGTTGATTATTGTTGTTGTGAGTGAATCTTTGGTTTTTGTTCTCGAATTTACGGTGATGATGCTGGTCCTGGCGCTGTTGTTGTTCATTTGATAGGTATACAACACCACCAGCAAACAACAACAAATGGGTAATAGAAAATAATGATTAAGATGAAGATCCAATCAATACACATAATTCAATTTCTTGCAAGCGATTTCTTGTACCAAAACGCTTTTGCTGTTTGCCAGCAATGTTGATGCATTTTGATCTAAATTTAGAGATTTCGTTTTAGAAATAAATTTGCGAAAAAACACTAGAAATGTCGTAATAAGAAGAAAGAGCCTAAGATTGGACATACTCACGGACAAACTGATGTTGAAAATGGAAAACACAAAACAGCAAACGCACAACAAAAGAACAAGATTATGCTAAGAAGGAGAAGGCGAGAGGGAAAGAAAGTTAACTCGTTGTCGTTTTATCTTAGATAAGAAAATGAAAATTGTGTGCTAAATTTGGCTAAAGACAACAAACAAATTGGGATTTATATATATATATATTTGATAAAGAATCTACAGATTCTTCTACTGTGTATTTTATTAATTAATTATCTTATCATAAATTGCCAAGGATGCACAGTGTAGAATACTACAGAGAACACACAGGTTAATTATTTTGAAGTAGCCACGCTAGAGTAAACGAATGAAGGAGATATGAAAATTCATCTTAAAAATGTGCAATTAAACTTTTGTTCGTTTAAGAAGAATATTAAGTGTTTCTTTAACGACGTAGGTGCGCACTAAGAAGGGGTTTTTGGAAATTCGGGCTGCAAGGGGGTAAAATGGGCATGACACCGCCCCATACAAATGGAATTTTAAAATGGCTGTATCTTTTAAACCATTATGGGTACGAAGTTAAGATTTGGTACGTATATCGGTCGTATAAGAAAAAAGTGGGCGGTGCCACACCCATTTGTAAAAAACAGTTATATTGGCCAAATAAATGAACCGATTGCAATTGAATTTTCTATGTGTGCTACTGTCCATAAAGCCTCTCTCATAGGCTACATGAAAACATAACTAGGCAAAGGGGCGTGGCACCGCCTACACAAACCAAAATTTCAATCGGTCATATCTCAAGAGCCATTAAAGGTATGAAGATGAGATTTGCTACATATGTTACTGATACAAAGAGGATTACGTCTCGCTGGAAAATGGTCGGTGCCACGACCCTTTTGAAAAAAATCGTTATCTGGCGAAATAAAAGGACTGATTGCAATGAAATATTCACTGTGTAGTATTATCCGTAGGTCCTCTATCATAGGCTACATGAAAACATAATTAGACAAAGGGGCGTGGCACCACCCACACAAACTAAAATTTCAATCGGTCATATTTTATGAGTCCTGTAAGGTACGAAGGTGAGAATTTGGAATCCATAAGAGATTACGTCTCGCTGGAAAATAAGCGGTGCCACACCCCTTATGGAAAAATTGTTTTGTCGTTTATATTATGAGAAATGGCTTGATTAAGTGATTGGTTGAAATGTCTGCAGATACGATAATGAAATTTGGGGTGGTTGTTCCTCTTTTCGAGTAAACGTCAGCTAAGAATAGATTTTTGGAAATTTACACTTTTAGGGATAGAAACTACCAATAAGGGACAAAACTTACACCATCACCCAGATCAATCGACTAATGCTACAATCGTGAAAACGCTGCATAAATAAAATTAAGAAGGGATACAAATGTTACTGTCGCCCAGACCAAACTGCTAATGATATAATATAATAATATGGTTAAAACTGGTACTAATGGTATAGTCTCAAAAATTGAAGTGACTATTTTAGTTGTGCGATGTGGAGTAATTATTCGAAGTTATTTCTTTAGGTGTAAAAATACCGAAAAAGTGATAAAACTGGCACCATCGCACAGATCAAATGCCTAAAAGTAGAGTTACGAAAATTTATATAGAATTGCTCCCTTTAGAATAAGAAAGCCGCCAGATGGGGATTTTAGAAATTCGAACATTTAGGGGTAAAAAGGCCGAAAAGGGAAAAAACTGGTACCATCACCCAGACCAAACGGCTAAAGCTTTAATCGTATATGGGCATGTTTCCTATATAATTAGAGGGGGTACCAGTCCATTTTAGTTGTGCGATACGAAAGTATATTTTTAAATTCATGCTTTTAGGGGGTGTTCGCTACTTTTCAGTTTACCTGTACTGCTTAAACTCTTAAGAAGATCGGGTGAAGCAACGCGAGACTGGAAATCTAGTATTTTTATATTTTTAAATTTTTTTATTTTTATATTTTTTATATTGTTATATTTTTCTATTTATTATTTTTCTATTTTTATATTTATATATTTTTATATTTTTATATTTTTATATTTTTATATTTTTATATTTTTATATTTTTATATTTTTATATTTTTATATTTTTATATTTTTATATTTTTATATTTTTATATTTTTATATTTTTATATTTTTATATTTTTATATTTTTATATTTTTATATAATTTATATTTTTATATTTTTATATATTTATATTTTTTTATTTTTATAATTTTATATTTTTATATTTTTTTATTTTTATAATTTTATATTTTTATATTTTTATATTTTTATATTTTTATATTTTTATATTTTTATATTTTTATATTTTTATATTTTTATATTTTTTTATTTTTATATTTTTATATTTTTATATTTTTATATTTTTATATTTTTATATTTTTATATTTTTATATTTTTATATTTTTATATTTTTATATTTTTATATTTTTATATTTTTATATTTTTATATTTTTTATATTTTTATATTTTTATATTTTTATATTTTTATATTTTTATAATTTTATATTTTTATATTTTTATATTTTTATATAATTTATATTTTTATATTTTTATATTTTTATATTTTTATATAATTTATATTTTTATATTTTTTATATTTTTATATTTTAATATATTTATATTTTTAAATTTTTATATTTTTATATTTTTTATATATATTTTTATTTTTATATATATTTATAATCGATAAAATTCAATTTTTCCATAACCGGACGTTTTCATATTTTCTAAAGCCAGCGGGTGGCCCTCACAAAATTCCTTGCTCACGCTTACAATTACCCTAGTTCATAAATGACTTTTACTCTGCGGAAGATTACAAACAACTCTTAATTTCACTTGAACTCTTAAATATCATGGTGCCATTTATCAATCCCCAAGGTAAACAATAAATTCCTTAATTTTAAGTTTTTGTTTGTTCCCAACACCCCAAAGAGTTCATTATTACATGTATAGAAAGTGAAACTTTGTTGTTTTCTTCTCGTCATTAGTTTTTTTTTCGTTTTAGAAAAATTACAACGATTGTCCGCCTTGTGCGGTGTTAGTTACACGCTCTTGTAAGTGGCCATTAACTGGCCCAGTACCAAAAAATCAACTGCTAAGAAACCCTCCCCCCAACATTGGGTAATCCAATGAAAACATATGTAATGAGATCGCTATTTTTTGTGTAACATTTCTTCTTTGATTTTCACTCTCATTTCTTTCACTGAATGATGTCTTGGATTTTGTTTTCGTTTCTTTGAAATTTAACGGATTAAACGGAGATTTTCACTTTACCTTCATAATTGTAAAGTCCACCCATGAAAGCTAAAGATTGTGCGGCGCATGCAGCCGCATTAGCCGCATCAATGGTCAGTCAGTGAAATGTTGTGAGGGAGATTTGTTTGTGTTGTGTAATAAAGACTCCATTCTCTGGCCTCCATAAGATCAGCAGCAGCAGCAGCAACGACTAAAGCAATATTGGTAATAATGTAAGAAAGAAGTAGGAAAAACACAAAATGTATCTAATAATAACGATATTAATGCATTTCCACATTGTTACTGCTGCTGATGCTGCTGTCATGAGGGAGGGGGCATGACTCGCATTTGCGTTCATCAATTACATTTTATGTTGTATTGTTAGTTATGTTTGTGGAATTTATGAGATTTCTGGTAGTTTTACCCAAGACACAGTGGGCTAAGCGTAGACAAAATGAATGAGGGTAAAGTGTAAACTTTAAAGTAGGTGTATTAGAAAAAAGGCTGATATACAAGCGCCACCTATCGCACATTGACTGTACTGTTTTAGCGACATTTACTTCATGTAGAGAATTGGGTAGTAAATTTTTATCATGATCGACAGAATCTTAGCTAAACGAGCGCCACCTATCACACATTAACTGTACTATTTTGTAACCTTTGCAGCCAAGCTTTTACAACCGAATTTTGATCTATACAGGTAGAATAGTATACGGCTACACATTTTTTCTGTACACAATCTTGAGAACTGAATTTAAAAAAGAATTTTAAATCTTCGGTTATGCCGAAGCTCTGATACCCTTTACCATTAGTAAAAATTGTGATAAAAATATTAGCGGAATTGACGAGTATTTGGTTAAGTATTGGAGTAATTTTTATACATTTTTTATTAAATTTGTTTATTACAAATACTCCAGACAATTAAGATCGTAAATAACAACAACAGTTTTGGTCCGATCTTGCTCATCTTAGAACTTAACCTTCGCTTAGAGTATAGAAGCTTGTATACTAAATTTTAGCTCGATAGCTCTTAAACTACGGTTGTAATCGAGAGGACAGACAGACGGACACCTCAATAAAGGGGATTTTGTATGGCAAGTGGGAGTAGCTTTTGTTTCATCTTGCTTATCTTATAACTTAACCTTTTTTTAGAGGACAGAAGCTTGCATTTTAAATTTCAGTTCGATATCTCTTAAACTACGGCTGTAATCACGGGGGCAGACAGACGGGCACCCTTAAAAAAGGGTGTTCTTGTATGGCAGGTGGAGTAACTTTTTGTATGATTTTGCTCATCTTAGTATTTGACTTCCGTTTAGAGGATAAAAGTATCTTTACTAATTTTAGCTCAATAGCTTTTAAACTTGGGCTGTTATCCCAGGGAGAGACAGATGGACCCCCCCAAAAAGGGTGAATTTATATGGAAGGTGGGAGAAGTTTTTGTTTGATCTTGCTCATCTTAGAACTTTCCTTCGCTTAGAGTGTAGAAACTTGCATACCAAATTTCAGCTCGATAGCTCTTAAACTACGGCTGTAATCGCAAAGACAGACAGACGGACGCCCCAAAAAAGGGTATTTTGTATTGGAGGTGGAAGTAGATTTTGTCCGATCTTGCTCATCTTAGAACTTAACCTTCGTTTAGATGATAGAAGCTTGCATACCAAATTTTATAGTTCGATAGCTCTTAAACTTGGGCTGATATTCCGGGGACATACAAACGGACACCCCCAAAAGGGGACTCTAATGAGATGTGGAAGTAGTTTTTGTCCTATCTTGCTCATCTAAGAACTTAACCTTCGCTTAGAGGATAGAAACCTGCATTTCAAATTTCAGTTTGATAGTTCTTAAACTTGGGCTGTTATCCCGGGAAGAGACAGATGGACACCCCCAAAAAGGATGAGTTTATATGGAAGGTGGGGAAGTTTTTGTTTGATCTTGCCCATCTTAGAACTTAGCCTCCGTTTAGAGGATAGAAGCTTTCATACCAAATATCATCTTGATAGCTTTTAACCTTGGGCTGTTATTCCGGAGACATACAGACGGACACCCCCAAAAAGAGGAAGTTTGTATGGAAGATGGGAATAGTTTTTATCCTATCTTGGTCATCTACGAACTTAACCTCCGTTTAGATGATAGATGCTTGTATACCAAATTTCAGCTTTTAAATTTGGGCTGTTATTCTGTAGACAAACGGACGGACACCCCCAAAAGGGGGCTGGTATGAGATGTGGGAGTAGTTTTTGTCCAATCTTGCTCATCTTAGAACTTAACCTTCCCTTAGAGGATAGAAGCTTGTATACCAAATGTCAGCTTGATAGCTCTTCAATTTGGGCTGTTATTCCGGGGACAGACATAGGGACACCCCCAAAAAGGGGAAGTTTGTATGGATGGTGAGAATAGTTTTTGTTTGATCTTGCTCATCTAAGAACTTAACCTTTGGTTAGAGATAAGAAACCTGCATTTCAAATTTTGATAGCTCTTAAACTACGGTTGTAATCGCGAAGACAGACAACCACCCCAAAAAAAATGGAAGTTTGTATGAAAGGTGAGAATAGTTATGGTCCGACAGACAGGCAGACGGGTGGACACCTTTAAATCGTCTCAGAATTCAATGCTGACTATTTATATATTTATATGTTGTCATACCTACCACGCGCTACAAATAAAAGAACAAACTGAATATCTCCTTCGGTCAAACATCCCATTACAAAACACGGTGGTGCAAAAGATTACCAAAATTCTGTCCCAACAAGTCGAGATACAACAATTTTTCAAAAATTTAGCTTATGTCAAAAATAATTTACTTAACAAACAAATCTATAGATATTTTGAAGGTAAATTTGATTACACAATAAAACACATGATTTTGGGACCCAATTCTGAGAATTGCACGTGAAAGTAGCCTCAAATGTAACACTTAAAAAAAACTTAATTTCCCGTTACACCCCAAGAATGGAGTATGGAATAGCTTCTCGCTTTGTTGTGAATTAACAAGCTTTTTATTTTTCAGATTCACAACTAACGGCACCTACTTGTTTATCGACGAATGCGAACGTCACTGTTTGAGAAGCTCTTACTAGACATGCCGATTGACTCGACACTTATACTGCGAAGTTGCTGTCAACAACATTCGGAGGAGCTGACAATGAAAGAACATTTTTTTCATTTTTTTTTAGATGACTGGAGCCAGGAGTTGAACCTGTGATCTCCCGCATGGTAGTCGCGTGTTCTAACCACTATGCCACGGCCGGTCCCTTAAAAATAACACAGTACAACATTTTTCAGCTCATTGATTTTGGGACACAATTCTGAGAACTGCACGTGAAAGTAGCCCCAAAAAGAAGAAGTTCTGCATCATCCGTTTTGTCAAGTTACATGCCATAATAATTTAATATGGATTAGAAGATTGTAGGTATCGTATAAGGGAATTTGTCGCGTTTTATGTTCTTTTGTTATATTGTTATATAGTGGCGCATGATTATAATAAGTAATAGTCCATGTAAATCAACAATACTAGAGCAAAAAGCGTAACTTCATTCCTATCTTTGTAAATTACACTGATGTATATAAATAGGGAAATTGCGCCTTGATTAATTTCGCATTTTCATACACTTTGTTCCACTGTGCGTTGTGATTGCGTTGTGTGTTATCATGATGCATGTTTTACATTTGTTGTTTCGATTCGAGCATTAAAAATAATATTTATATGAATTGAAAGTGAAAACGCATCATAGGCCTTAATCGGACAATAAACAATATTGACTGAATACAGGAAATCTCCACCAAAAAGTCTTGGCAATCAATGAGCAGTCATCATAAGACGACCCAACACCACCACACCACAAAACACCAAACCAAGGCTAAAGTTTTTAACATTAATAAAAATAACATTGTGTTATGGTCAATAGTTCCCAAATAACAAAAAAAAATAGGCTCCCAACTTGCCACAAATCGAACGATCAGTTAATGGTCGTAATAATGGTTAATTGTTACATTTAAAGGCAAAGCAGAAGTGGACCGAGTACATACTCAAATTGCTGCTGGCCGAATGTGTAAGACAAGCAACAGTGGTATTGGTAGTAGTGGTGGCACTCACATACAATCCGTATGGAAACATCTATTGCAATCCAACTCCAGGGAATTCATAGATGCTGCTGTTAAAATTGTTGTTCACTGTAATTGAAGACATTTTTGGCTGTAGCTGGCGCTATCTTAAATTTCATTTATTTGTGTGTGTGTGTGATTTTTATGTGAATTTTAATATTTTCATTATATTTTCATTTGGAAGGCGTTTTGTATTTATCCATCATTTCTCTGTAGCTTTTGCCCAACATGCTATTTTATGGGCGATTGGAATCCCAACCCCCTTCTCCCCCTCCCCCAAAGGTGTTGACGTGAAATATGTTTCCAGATAAATAACAATACCAGACCAGAAAGAGTGCCTCAAACATCAAGATATATATGTGAGCATTGTAGAGAAAATTATAGTGCCGGTGTAAAAGTGTTGAAATTTTAATGATCGATATGATGATTACACATGCACTCACTCACTAACTCAATGCACTTCGTCACTACTACTTGACCAAGTGCGGACGGCAGTCACTCACTTACTTACACACGGCGAACGACAGACAACAATTCGTAAGGAGCATTCGCGCGCTTACTGTTACCAAATTGATCATAAAGAAAATATTATTAATAAACATTATTATTTATTAGCTATGTTAACTATTATCTAAGTAGTTTTGATAAATTGTCGAGAAAGTTGGTCGCGGTGTTGTTGCTGGGTGTTAAGTTATTACGAAACTAAGAGTTGTTAGGAAATTCAAATTTTGTTTTAAGTAAAACGAAATTATTTGATTTGAAATGATTGAGTAAGGCATATAATTAAGAGATCACACAAGATTGTTCTATAACATCTTTTTAACTAATATTTTTAAATAAATATACAGTGCAACACATGAATTTGGGACTCACTTCTGAGAACTGCCCGTGATATTAGCACCCAAAAGAAAAATTTCTGCATCATTCGTTATGTCAAGCTACATGCCATAATAATTTCATATCGATTTGAAGTTAGTAAGTATCGTATAGGGGAATTTGTCAAGTTTAAGGCACTTTTCTTTGACATAACATAAATACTATATGAAGGCGTATGATTATCATAAGAAACATTCCACGTAAATCATACGCCATGGAGTACAACAGTTTTATTATAATTGCTACAAAATAAAATCCAGTTCAAAATCATTTGATGAATGGAAAAGTGAAACTGTTGCTTATGTAGGGAAACGTTATATGAACAGATTAAAGGAATTGTAATTATTATTTTTTAATTTGTCTCAGCTAAATCGGACTAGTGGTTTTCGAGTTATGTCAAACAAAAGAGCCTAAATCGTGACAAATTCCCCTATACGATACTTACTAATCGATCGGCATGTAACTTGACAAAGCGAATGCTGCAGAACAGAGAACGGCAAGGGTACACCCTAACAATAAGTGTACCCGAATCATTTGTGCGTTTACGACACTTGGAGTGTGATCGGCACTCTAAAATAAGGGTTGTTGCCTTGTACTGATAATTTCGAACATGCTCATACGCACAATCGCAAACCGATTCCGTGCTCTTTTTCTGCATGTATACATGAGTTGAGGCCGATCAAAATGCTAAAGCAAAAGGAATGAGCGAAATTGAGAGCACAACACTTGAGACAAACAATATGTGAGAGACATGTGTGTTGTTGTTATTCTTGCATTAGCTTCATACATGCAGACGTATTTGTTTTTGAATACCCAGCTAGCATTTGGACGTTTGTTTGACGATCACGATTGTTTCGCGACTGGATTTCCAATCGTCAGCAGAACTCGAAATCATAACTGTAAAACATGAGCGTTTCGCTTACAGCGCATTATTGCGCATTGCTTTTTGTGGTCTATCGTTGCTTTTCGTACATTTGCTGTGAGTGCACTGTGCCGTTTACTTATCTACGCAAAATTTTTGGGTGTCTGGTGAAATAGAATCGATGCTTGCTGTTTGAATGAGTGACGAAAGTGATTTGTGCGCTTGGGTGTGTTATTCTTTTCTTGCTGTTTGTGAGTGCGACAAGCACTCCAAATTTATAAGTGTGATTCGGGTGCCAAAAAGTGACACCCTAGACGTTCTCTGATGCAGAACTTCTTCTTTATGGGGCTACTTTCACGTGCAGTTCGCAGAATTGTGTCCCAAATCAATGAGCTGAAAAATGTTGTACTGTGTTATTTAAATACAGAAATATTTGAAAAAAAATATAAAAAAAAAAATTTAAAAACATTTGGGACCGGCCGTGGAATAGTGGTTAGAACACGCGACTACCATGCGGGAGATCGCAGGTTCAAACCTGGCTCCAGTCATCTTAAAAGAAAAAAATAAATTAATTTTTCTTTCATTGTCGGCTCCCCTCGAATGTTGTTGACAGCAACTTCGCAGTATTAAGCGTCGATTCAATCGGCGTGTCTAGTAAGAGCTTCTCAAAAGAGTGACGTTCGCATTCGTCGATAAACAAGTAGGTGCCGTTTGTTGTGAATCTCAAAATAGAAAAAGGGTTAATTCACAACAACGCGAGAAGCTATCCCATACCTCATTCATGGGGTGCAAAGGGAAATTAAGTAAGAAACATTTCAATCTTATTCAAATTACGTTTAAATTTCATAGAGAAAGTAATTTCAGTTAAGGAAATTTTCAGTAAGATCGGGTAGATACTTAAAAAAAACTTAATTTCCCTTTACACCCCACGAATGGGATAGCTACTCGCTTTGTTGTGAATTAACACGTTTTCTATTTTGAGATCCACACCAAACGGCACCTACTTGTTTATCGACGAATGCGAACGTCACTGTTTGAGAATCTTTTGCTAGACATGCCGATTATCTTGACAATTTTACTGCGACGTTGCTGTCGACAACATCGGGTAGATACAGCAATAGGATAATACAAGCTGTGTGCTAGATGATACCAACATTTCTTTTTTATTCGAAAGACTCATGAGTGAAATATAACGTTGTTTTTCTATGCTGCCAAAATTTGCGATGGTAATCATTTATGAAGCTATGAGGGGGCAGAAGTAGGTCTCCTTAAGAATAATGTCAGAAAAAAAACAAAATTTCAAAACAACAAAGTTGTTAACATTTACCGCACATAACGGTGCATATGTGTATTCCCCGAAAAAGAAATTACGTTAACAAGCGGTAAACACCTTTTTGTGATTTTAGCGTTTTTTTTTCTTTTTCCTATTTTTTTCTTTTTTTCTCCAAACGTCCTCTTCATATACTATGTATATTTTTTTTTCTTAAGCCCAAACTCCAACAGAAATAAGGTTACACTTAACATATGTTTTATGTTTTTAAGTTCTTTGGTGTTCCTATTTGTTGCATGTTGCAACAATGGAACGAGCCATCACACAGCCTGTGGAGGAGGACACTTGTGGTAATGTATGGGCTCTCTCTCGCTCGTTCTATGCTGGTTTGTTGTGGTGGCGGTGGCGGTTAAATGCCTACTAAACATTTATAATTATTCTTTTTCTTTTGATACTTTACCACACAGCGATGGAGTAATAAGATGCATTTTGTGGTATTATCGTCGGCTGTATCTTTAGGCATTTAGCCAACCAGTCAGCAAGCCATCCAGCTATCATCTACAATAGTGGTTGGCTAAATAGTCTAACGGACGAGATAGTCAGCAAGTCAGTCAGCCAGTCATCCCATCTAAAGCGTTCATTCATTCATTCATACGTTTGTTTAATTCAGCACAACTGTAATTTCTTTGCCCCTAACCAGTGTGGGTGTGTTTTTTGCCTTCTGTTGCCTGATTTATACTGTGCCAATAAATCTTGAGAGTTTTTACTGTAGCAGGGGCATGTAGTATGATAACTAACTGTTAGGGCAGTAGGACAGAAATTTTATATATAGAATATAATTAATTTTGTACTGGGATATTTTAACAGATACGAATTTAACTGGATAGGACATTCCGAGACATAACTACCTAGCAGCAAAAATCGGCAAGACCTGCCTAATCCATTTCTCATAGAAGGCGTTCTAGTAAGTCTAGCACCAGCAGCAAGAATCGAACTCGCCACCTCAGTATACATAGTTGAACATGTTACCTAATCGGCAATCGCACGATATAGTTATCGTTTGGCGAATATCCAACATGTGGCTTTCATAAACAACAGCATCCGCCTCAACTTCATATATATGAGCCTTGTCAATAGGCCTAACAATAAAAGTGAAGTGTGCACGAATACCCAGCGGCGAAAAAAAGGACCTAGAAGCCTTATAGAACACCTTCGAAAGCTGTCAGTCAGACAAGGCCTTCCATCGTCGCTTCCCATAAGAAGGCATGATGGAAGGCATGCATACACATGAAAAAAGGACTTGAAAAATAAATATGCAGTTGGTCACCCTCAAATTGTTAAATTTATTTTCCTTGCTAGAGTTTGAACCCACAATCTTGCGATTGTTAAACTGTTTTAAGAAAATCACACGAACACCTTGTCTTTTCTTTTCATGCCTTCTATGAGAAGGTAGACGGAATGTTTATACACACGAAATGGTGGATTAAAAATCATCGAAAACGTCGATTCTCCCTTCTTAAAGAAGTCCTGCAGCAGTGTTCTTTAAAGAATGGAGTGAACATGTAGTCGGGATATTTCAGAGAGGAAAGAGAAGGCCTGTTTTCACTCATGTGAAAACAAAGCCTTGAAGACATGACGTTGAAATGTCTCAGAAGGCCTTGTGGCATGCCTGCTTGTAGAGGCCGTTTTAATTTCGCCGCTGGGTTCTGCAAATAGGCCTGTTTGAGGCAGGAAAATTTGCATGCCCTTTGTGCACATCTATGGAATTTTGGTATCGTAAACAGAAGGGCTGCTTACAGGCCAAGAAAAAGAACCACCCAGCGGCGAAAAAAAGGACCTAGAAGGCCTTACGGAATGCCTTCAAAAGCAGTCAGAAGGCCTGCACTCTGCATTCCCTCTTCCTTTCCAAATATCATAGGGTGTCATTGGGAGGCAAGGCCTTCCATTGTCGCTTCCTAAAAGAAGGCCTGATGGAAGGCCTAAAAAAAATGCAGTTGGTCATCCTCAAACTGTTAAATTTAATTTTAGATATTTCTCACTTCTATATATTATTCTCTATACTTACACTTTTTGTTCAACGACAGTCAACCTTACTGGAGTTTGAACTCATTACCTCGCGATTGTTAGTCAGACATTCGAATTGTTTGACTTAAACTGTTTTAAGAAAAACACACGAACACCTTCCTCGTTGCCTTTTCTTTTCATGCCTTCTCTCATACCTTCTATGTGAAGAGAGACGGATTGTGTATACACACGAAATGGTGGAACACCAATTCATCGAAAACGTCGATTCTCCCTTTCCAAAGAAGGCCTGCAACAGTGGTCTTACAAGAATAGAGGGAACTTGAGCTCGGGATATTTCAGAAAGTTAGAAAAAGGTCTGTTTTCAGGCATGTGAAAACAAGTCCTTGAAGACATGACGTTTTCATGTCTCAGAAAGCCTTGTTGCATGCCTGCTTAATACCGCCTCTGGGCATGTCTGACGTATCTCTTCTAACTCTTGCAAGAGGCCTCTTTGCTGGTCTCATTTTAGAAGACCTTCCCCATAGAAGTCATTCTGGAATGCCTTATTACAGATCCGCCAATTTTTCCCATGTCTAACATAAGAAGGCCTTTATAAAGGACTTACTTACTTAAGTGGCCCATTACAACTTACAAACGTAGTTCATAAATTTGAGGCCTGATGTATTCAAGAATTTCACACGCTTCGGTCTTCTGCGTGTGACCGCGAGTTAGTCCTACCAGATGGTGGCACGTCGCCAACCACTTAGTCCTTCCAACGAAGTTTGGGTCTCCCGTGGTATTTTGGCATTTGTTGCCAAAACCAATTCTATGCATAGCACAGCAAAAGGGTGCTGATTATGATTGTATGGATTATGTTGACGTGTGGTATTCGTTGATACCATTTCCGCACCGGTGTGTTTGGGCTTCTCGATGGTTTTTTGAAGCTTTTAACACTTAAGGTTGTGATAATTTGTGGAGAAGGCACTGCAAAGGGTGCTGATGAGATAGTTGGCAACAATCGCCCTGCCAGCTGTCAATATAATCCTTTTCACACAACTCTTGTCAAACTAATTCTATTAACAATAATAAAATAGATCTTGAACCGAAAAATAAAACCAAACTCATTTTAAGACTTTTTGTGTTATTTTTACCAGATCCTTATTATTTATATTCTTCACAAATTTGGGATAAATATTGGAAATTCTGACACCAATATAAAAAATATACAAAACAAGATCGACGACTACTTATAATAATTTCAGGTAGTTACCACCTGTACCCTCGTCTTTAGCACAATTTTCACGAGAATTTCATACAAAAGTTCACAATGTGAATGAATTAAATTTATTGCAGCACTACAAGGAGCTCTTATTCATTTTATCGTTGACTCCTCTCCATCTCCCCACACACCACAGGAAACTTCGTATTATATTCCAACCGCTTAAAGATTTCACCTCTTAAACGAACGAAATCTTGAAATCTCTTGTTGTAGTAAACTGAAGCAATGATGATGATCTTAATATTGCTATGTTTGACAACGATTATTCAACTTAATTTACTGCTTTGCCAGTTCTTCTTTCCATGGTATATCTAAACAGCAATTCGTTGATATCTATTCACAGGCGTTAAATTCGATGATATTAAGTGTAAAATTATATCGTTTACAAAGGTTTCTTTTTTTTCTCTAATCGAATATCAACCCACCGCAGAGTCTTACATCGTACACACACACATACACTCGTTAACAGTTCATAAAATAAAATCATAGGCATCATCATGACAATGATCTTTGCGTTGTCTTGTGTTATGATAATGAATATTTAATAAATCTTTCATAAATCATATTTAAAGCGTGATGTGGTTAGATATGATGAGGAGATGGAGAGAGAACTCATTTTAATTGCAATGTTAACAAGAAATCGATGTTCAAGGCGGAAGTTTCGCCAAACTCGGTCACGGCGAAGTTTATTTACAGTTCAAGTCGTGGGTTATGGTTAAATTATAGGAAACCGCTAGCTAGGCTGTCAATAGCTCGCTGAGTGATTAGAGACTAATATTGAAATAATAAAAAAACGGGTAGAAAATTGTGGCAAGGGAAATAGAGCTAAAGAGATTAATGTAGGAGAAGATGCTGAGAAAATCAAAAAATAATAAAAGTTAATTGTCATGCTCTAGAATTAATGTTTATCATACGGAAAATAAATTTAATTGCATTATTATTGCAAATAACAATTTGAGTTTTCTGATCGTTTTTCACTTGGGAATAACCGGAATCTTTCTTTGGGGGTCCCTAAGCAGCTCACAACGTCCGATAGATTACGTGTTCCCAGTGGCAAATGTGAGCAGGCGAAATGTTGAGCAATCTAAATGACCTTCTACCACCGATGCGTCTTAGGGAGTAGGTAACAGAAGTTAGTGAAGCTTAACACAGAACCTCTTCCCCAAATGTTGACGACCACCGCAAACGTCATAAGGACCATGATTTAAGGGTATGCACCTGGAATGTCCGAACTATCCACAGAGAAAGAGTCTCTGTCCAAGTGGCTGTCATCGACACATACAAGGTTGACACCACCGCCATAAAGGAAATGCTTTGAACGGGACAGGGATGCACACTATGAAATAACTGTGAAATCTTTTATGGCTAACATGCAGAAAGGCACGAATTTGCATGTGGATTCTGCATTCTCAGTTAAATTCTTAAAAGACTTGTACATTACGCTGATTTGTGTACAAGCCCCGACGGAGGACAAAGACGCATTCTATGATCGCCTGGAGGAAATATATGACCTTTGCCCTGCCACTGATCTGGGAGAATTTAATGGTCAAATAGATAAGAAACATGGTAGATCAAAAGACAAGAAACCAGATTGATCACGTGGTCGTCGGTGGAAGCCATGTCTCAATGAACGCTATAGACGGGCCTGTGATGCACGGTGCAAATAATGACTCTTATCACCACATAGTTGCAGCCAAAGTGCGCAAGTGAATAAGTAGAGCTAACACTACTCGTAACCGAACGCAAAGGAAGTTAGACATCACAAAATTGTATAACACCGAGATAACCAATGCCTACTCCAACTCGACACGACTGTTTTGGATTATGAAAAATCGTACTTATACCAGCTCTGGTACGAAGAGGAATGTGCTTGTAATGTCTGAGGCAAAGGATGGAAGGCAAAACTGCAGTCAATGGTAACGCGTACGGTGACGGAACGGTATAATGAGAAAAGGAGGGAGATGGAACGTTTCTCCAGGCGGAAAAATCGTCTATGGAAGAAATGAGTAAACCAGAATATGGAAACTTACAGGAAAAGAGGTGAAGTTCCGAAAAGTTATACCAAAAAGTAAAAAGTATAGATATTGGAACTGGATCCCCACCTGTAAGATTAGAGAAGGAGTTATAAGTGACAAAATCACGCCAATCAACCACGACGGAGTAGACTGTTCACCGCCGAGACAAAAAGAGATCAACACTGCAGATGGACTGCACCGATGCAGAGCTTTTTAAGGCCGACGGCGATAAGATGGCAACGTTTATACACCAGATCATCAACAAGATTTGGCTAAAGAAATGAATGCCCTATGATTGGAATCTGAGTTTTCTATGTCCTGTGCTTAATAAAGGCTATTCAACCATCACATACAAGTTACTGTCTAGTTTGTTATGTGAGAGCTCGACAATTCTACCAGAGAGTTAAGGCAAGAATGAGTTGTAATGGACCACTTAAGTAAGTAAGTAAGTACCATCTAAATGCCGATGACATAGTTATCATGGAATGTTACTGCCGCCTTTTCGAGCATGAGAAGCAGTCGGCAGAAGTGGTATGATGATCTCATGTGGGTCTGATGATAAAGTAAGATAAAACCAAGTTATTTGTTTCGACGAACAAAGAGTCTACTTGTTTGATACGCTGCATGAACGTTGAAAAATATAACTTTGAAGTTGTAGGTTTTTTTGATCTGCCTTGGCTCCGCCTTTAACAAAAATAATAATGTCAGTCTGGAAATCATGAGACGAGTACTGCTACTATGAGCTAAGCAAACAATTATTTGACAAAGACATCTCTCGACAAACAAAGAATCAACTCTAGCAGACACTGATCCTACCTATCTTGCTGTACTGCGCAGAATCCTGGGTAATGATCAATCTATTCCAGGAGTCTTCGAAAGGAAAATACTGTGCAAAACATTTGGACACATCATCGTTAATGACGAGTACCGTCATAGAATGAACCATGAGCTGTACAACGACATCGACGTAGTCAAACGCGTTCAAATACACCAAGTGCGATACCTTGGACGCATTGTTCGAATGGTTAAAAATGCTCCAGCTCAAAAAGTCTTTCACAATAAACTCGGTGAGCGTCACAGGACGACCAGAACTTCGTTGGATTAACCAGCTGAAAGAGATGTTTTTTAAGCTTGGTGCGATGAACTATCTGCAAAGCTCCAAAAACCGAAGCGCTTGGAATTATTT
This sequence comes from Muscina levida, assembly GCA_964034835.1. NCBI lineage: Eukaryota > Metazoa > Arthropoda > Insecta > Diptera > Muscidae > Muscina > Muscina levida. The sequence goes on from OZ035883.1 coordinate 68,930,383, forward strand.
TCTACCTGCAGGTACTGATGGTCAAATTTCATTTGCTACTGTCAAATAAGAAGATGAAGAAGAATTCCCAACCTCCCTCCGCAATCATTCTTCAATTCACAAACTTTTCCCACTCATATTTGTTCACATCTCACAGTTATGTCCATGAATAAATTTATTGGGTCACTAGTGGGATTCTTAAAGAGCTGCTCTGGTCTGCCTCTGATATGGTTGACAACTTAACTCATAGTTTGACAATACATCGCTTCAAGTACACAGTTATTAAAGTACACTTGAAATTGCTGCTGCTGAGAAATGTAGCAGTTTAACAGTGAAGTATCAAGGAAACCACGCTCACAAAGCAGCTGAATTACAAAATACTTAGCATAATTTGAAATTCAACAATAGAAACTACTTATTGAATGTAAGTAGCAACAACAACAGAAAAAAAATTGATATTGGTCCAAGTATTGACCATACAAGTCGTAGACATTACTATGTGATAGTATAGTAAAGTAAAAGAAACCACGATTGATAAACTGAATTAAATTGTTGTGGCGTTAGTTTTTTATTCCATAGGGAAAGTAACTATACCCTAAAAGCGGTAGATGGGAAGGGGCCACAGTTAGGTGTCAGAGAATGTAGTAAATGGGATTTCTTTATAATTGTTGTAAATGAATTTATAGACAAACTACATGTAAGATATATTCCACTCAAACAATCATATTGCCGAAATTAATTTATAATAACAATTCCCAAAAATAAATAAATACTTTGTAAACAGAAAACTCTCTGGCTCGAAGGACCAGTTTTTTTGTTTTCATTATAAAGTGTGATTCATTTGGAGGTTATGCTTTGTAATATGCTTTTTCTACAGATCACGGGAGATGAGAGTTAAGTTGTTATCTCATTTCATTCGGTATTGATTGACAAATCATCAGGGCAACTTTTGTAGAACAACAATGACCTTAAATTATTATTAATGGGCTCTGCAGCAGCTCAATGAATACTCGCTGTTCTCGCATCGAATTATGTTCTGATTGGTCTGTCAATAAACAAAATTAATGCCTTTTGGGCTGAAGAGCAACCCAAAGAGAGTCCCCAAAAATTTATTACTTTGCACTATATACTAACATTATTGCACTATTTAGTCAAACTGTTACTCCGTCTTACAAGTTCTCCGTGACAGTTCTGTACCATGAAGGTAAAATCAAACCAAATGAATTGAACTATAACCGCCACGAAAGAAAACGAAGTAAAACCATGTCCGAAAAAACTGAAGAAAAAACAAACATTTACATCCATTTGAAACAGTTGTTCACTTGGTACGGTTTTTTTCTTTCCTACTTTTTTTGGTTCATTTGATATTTGTAATGTTTTTTTTTTTTTTTGTAAGTTTGCTAGTGGATAATTTCCATTCCGAAATCATGGTAATTATGTACGCTTGAATGCACATTTAACAAGTGTTGTCGTACAATACAATTGTTTGAAAATTCAGAGCTGTTGTTTTTTGCTGTTGCTTCCTTCAATCTATCCCATTTTCATATAGAAAGAAAATGTGTTTTTTTCTATTAGCCCAAATAAAGATCTTTATGAAAAGCCTCCACCAAACAAAAAAAAAACTATGGTCTTTAAGTTATGAATACCATAAAATGTGTTTGGTCATAAAGTGGCGATAGAAAAAACTTTGCGCGGCTGTTGTTGTTCGTCTTACAAGCACGGCTGCAGCTGATGCTTAAGCTGAGGAGAAGGAGGAGTAGGATGGCTAAGCGACGCTACGATGCACTAAACGACTGCCAGCAACAAAATATATACTTTGCTAAGCAGATCACTTAAGATGCTGGTTGCTGTACATTCATAGGAAAATCTTTAAACTTCCCCCAAGTTATCGAAGCATAAGAGAGTTCCTTTTTAGTGTCTGCATTTTGTTGTTGTTGTTGTGTTTTTGGTTAAGAAAACATAGCCCCATCAAACGAAATATAACATCATGTAATGGCAGTACTCGTAATATGGCTTAATGCTTAAGTCCGCCAAAATGTGCGACAACAACAAGAAAAATCGGAAAATCGTGGCAAAGTCAAGTGGCACTAGTCCGTGCCTAGCAACACATACGAGGTTGCAATGCCAATGTAATGGAAAGGGCAGCTGGTAATGTGTAACATTATTAATGATATATACAAGTCTTTTTTCGGCCCGAAGGACCACAAGCATGGGTCAACCTTTTACATACTAAAAACTAGACAATAATATTGAACACGTATTCCCCGGACAATGTCACTGTTCTCTTTGAACAGATGCGCATAAGACGCAATGTTGATTTACCAAAATGAGATTAATTGAATGGAATGTTACCACCAATGCGTCTTAGTGAGTAGGTAACAAACATAACGGATTCTCAACATAACGGCTCTTCATTGCCGTTGGCAGCACCCCTTGAAAGCCCTCAAATGTTGACGACCCCCACAATCGTTTTAAGGACCATGATATAAGGATATTCACCTGGAATGTCCGATTTCTTCACAGATATGGTACTTCTATCCAATTGGCAAATGGCCTCTACACATGACGAAACTTCTTTCAAACTTGTATAGCTGCTATGCAAAAAGACTCGAATAAGGATGTGGATTCATAGTTGGAAAGAGACATATTCAGCTGGGCTCGCGATACAATCATGTAAGTGACCAAATAGCCACTATCCGTATCATGGCAAACATTTTTCTCTATTGTTCTGATTTGTGTACAGGCCCCGACGGAAGGCCCTTGTCCTTACAAGGGCACTAAATATAAATTTTTTTGAGCCCCTAAAGGAAATATATTTCCTGGCCATGACATTAAAATGATTAAAATGATAAAATGGTTCTGCAGTCGCAAAATCCAATCTACACACAATAACTTCAAAAACGAATTCAGACTAAATAACTTCTCGTCGACAAGAAACATAGTAGTGATTTGAACCAGATTCCACAAGGCAAATTAGATATCCCCTGATCAAAAGACAAGAAAACAGATAGATCACGTGGTAATCCATGGAAGGAAAGCCTCATGCGTGTTGGACGTGAGTGTGATGCGCGGTGCAAATATTGACTCGGATCACAACCTAGTTGCAGCCAAGGTACGCACGCGAATAAGTAGTGCTGAAAACGCTCGTAACCAAACGCAAAGAAAGCTAGATATCTAGCTAGCTGCATATCACCGACGTAGCCAATGCCTACTCCAACCAACTCTCATAATAACTTCAAACAAACCACACAAATTCTGATGTTCCCGACACCCAGTGGCAGCATATTGCGAATTCTATAATCAATGTCTTAGGAAAAGGATGTTGCATATAGGTCAAAACTGCAGCCAATGGTACAGCGTACGGTAACGGAACGATATAATGAAAAGAGGAGGGAGATTGCACGCCTCTTCAGGGGGAAAAGCGCCTATGAAGAAAAGTGAGAGCCAGAATCTTGAAAATTACAGGGATAAAGGTGAAGCCTGAAAATTCTACCTAAATGTAAAAGGCAAAGGATTAGCAACAAGGATCTCCACCTGTAAGGACGAAGATGGAAATCTGGTCACGGACATTTAGAGCTGCAAATATGGAGGGAAAACTTTCGTCCACTGCTCATTCTCGAAGGCAGCATAAGTTACAAAATCACGCCAATTATCGACGAAGGAGTCAAGTACAGAGCCAAACCGAAGAGCAGCACAGCAATAGCACGCCTTAACAACAATAAATTTGCGGGAGCCGATGGAAAGCTTTTCAAAGTCGTCGCCGATGAGCTGGCATTGTGCATGCAGCAGCTCATAAAAACGATTTGGTACAGGAATTCTTGTCCGATGGTTGGAATTTGAGTGTTTTCCGTCCTGTGCTTGAGAAAGGCGGTGTTGGTTTGTGTACCAACTATCACGGGATCTGCCTTTTACCTATCGCTACCAAAGGTCCCGTCTAGTGTGTTATGGGAATGACAAATCCTGGAGAAGACCCAAGAAATGCAGATCGACACCTACCATCTGTTTATCGATTACAAGGCTGCATTCGACAGTGTGATACGACAGAAGTTATTACATGCTATGGCTGAGTTTGGTATCCCTGCGAAGCTAATACGACTTTGCGGGATGAGACTGACTGACACGAAGTCTTCAGTGAAAATAGGCAAAAATCTAACAGAGCCATTTTCTACCAAGCGAGGCTTCGTAGAAATGTTACTACGACTTATTCGTGCTTTGAGATATAGTCGGCATAAGTGGTTCTAGGGATAAATGAGAACAAAACTAAGTTATTTGTTTCAACGAGCATAGAGTCTACTCGTTTCGGTTGCTGCGTGAACGTTGACAACTATAACTTTGTAGTGGTATATGATTTTGTCTACTTTGGCTCCGCCGTAAACAAAAACATCCAGCAAACCAAGAGACGAGTATTAACCGCAAACCGCTGCTACAATGCGCTAAGCAAGCGATTTAATGACAGAGCCCTCTATCGGCGATCAAAGATACCACTGTACCAGACACTGATCCTACCTGTCTTACTCCACAGCGCAGAATCCTGGGTAATGACGCAAGCAGATCAATCTATTCTAGGAGTCTTCGAGTGAAAAATACATACATGAAACAATCTATAGAACATTGCAACATCCTTGACCACTCGGTGGAAGGCGAGCGGTAACCATGTATTTTAGGCTTACTTACTTTACTTAACTGGCCCATTACAACTTACGAACCTGGTTCATAAATTTTAGGCCTGAAGTATTAAAGAATACTACACGCTTCGGTCTTCTGCGTGTGTTCTCCAGTTAGTTCTACAAGATGGTGGCACGTCGCCTACCACTTGGTCCTTCTAACGGAGTTTGGGTCTCCCTGCTCTGCGCCGTCCTTCAGGTTCGCCTTTGAACACCTTTCTCGCTGGAGCATTTAAATCCATTCTGGCAACATGTCCCAGTCTTCGTAGTCGTTGCATTCTGACTCTTTAAGCTACGTCGATGTCGTGGTAAAGCTCATACAGCTCATAGTTCATCCGATGGCGAAACTCGCCGTCGATACAGATAGGTCCACATATTTTTCGGAGTACTTTTCTCTCGAATACTCCCAGGTTTTGTATGTCCGTTGTCGTAAGCACCCATGATTCGGCAGCATACATATTTTAGGCTAGGTTTGTCTAAACCGCCGACCCTAGCACTACAGCACGATGATGACCAGTTTCTTTTGGCACAAATTAAACGATATGGTCGCCAACGATATGTTCCTCCAACAGAACGGAGCTACGTGTCACATTGCGGACACTACGTTGCCCTTTCACTCGCAGTGGTAAAGTGAATTTGTAAACAAGATCTTGCGATTCGGTATTTGAATTTATTGAGATTTTCTTAATACAATTATTCTCAAAATCTGCGTCTAGGAGCATATTAGCAGTATCGTACAACATCTTCTAATTTCCAAAATTATCTTACATGTTCCGAATTAATTTTTAACTCCACTCTCTATACCACCCCTCCGTAATGTTTTTACACTTGCACCAGTTCATCCATATGCCCCTTTTTGTGTCATTTTAGTTGCAAGCTGTAGTTAATATTGTTGTAGTTTTTTTTTTGGTATTTTTTTGTTGCTTCGGCTTCTTTTAGTATTATTGTTACAATAACGGTTTTTGTTTTATAGTTATGGTTTTTGTCAGAAAAATGATCTCTAAATTGTATCTGCCAAAAAGCAGACCAACTTTAGTACAACAACATAGCAGCAACAGATATTTCCACACTAGCTGCTGGCTGCCACCAATGCATCCACCTTCACTTTTTAATTCTGTTTTACTAGTTTCTCGTTGTTTCTTATGGCGGTTTGAATTTTTTTTTTTCTAATAACTTTTTTTCAGTTTGCATTTTGAAAAGACAATAACGCGAGATATAGAAGCACCAACAACAGCAGCAGCAGCACTTGTTGTATGATGAGGTCTTGTTTCATTGGGAGATTTTACATCCTTGTTGTTCGACCAAAAATGGTCACAAAGCTGATAAATATATTTTGTTTGGTTTTCAGTTATTATTGTTGGTTTTTTTTCGTTTGATTTCAATTTTGTTTTTTTTTAGCTGGGCTTGCTCTTAAATATGACACTGTACGCGATCGGCAATGGAGGAGAGTACGTGACTTTTTTCGAAATTGTCCAGGGAAGTGATGAACATTTTGCAATTGTTAAGACGCCGGACCCCTTTCACTTGTGTAGCGCAAGTTGCACACTGAAATCGTATGCACTGGCAAAACCGTAATGTGAAACGTTTTACAAATAAAAAAAACGTATCTAATCAAGATTAGAAGATCTTGCAGGGACAAAAATCTAAAATCATTGGTTTTTATTTACAAAGTTATATTTTTGTGTAGTTTGTTTTTAATAAATTGATGTGAGTTTGGATAAGAGTAAAATGAAAATGAAAGTTTTTCGCTGGCGGTTTGTGAGTTGGTGTAAAGAGGTGTTGAAGATGAAGTAAATTGAGGTAGCTGAATATAAGTTTAAAGGCTACTGAATTGCAGGTGAAGCCTATGATACCTAGTAAAAACCTAAAGAGGGTTCGGAAAACTCTTACAAGTGCTAATTCAGCTAAGTTTGTTGGCTGGCATTTAAGATTTTGTGAGCTGAATTGCGGTCAAATTAGTCTTGGTGTATAGAGGTATTGCAGATGAAGTAAATTAAGGTAGCTGAATAGGGTTTGAAAGCTGCTGAATTGCAGGTGAAGCCTATAATACTTAGTAAAAACCTAAGAAGGGTTCGGAAAACTCTTACAAGTGCTAATTCAGCTAAGTTTGTAGGCTGGATTTAAATATTTTGTAAGCTGAATTGCGGTCAAATTAGTCTTAATTTTATAAAAAAAAAGTCTCAGTATTTTTCTAGTTAACTTTTTATAGAATGCAGCTGAATTGTAGGCTAAAATATGAAAAGTGCTCGGTGAATAACGTTTTAACGCAGCTGAATTGTCAATATAATAATCAAAACATTTCACAATTATAAGATTTGTATGAATAGCTATTTATGAAGTGAAATATGTTAGCTGAATATGGTTTTAAGACTGCTGAATTGTAGGGGCACGCTAAGAAATTTAGTTAAGTCTTAGAAGCTCTTAAATATTCATATTCTGTTAAGCTAGTTGGCTGTCATTTAACTTTTTTTAAGATAAATACAGTCAAATAATGCTTTACTTAAACTACAGCGTTGAATTGCCAATAAGATAAAAAAACATTTCACAAGCATAAGATTTTTTGTGAAGAGCTAAATATGAAGTGAAATATGTTAGCTGAATAAGTTTTGAAGGCTGCTACAAGCAGTGGCAGGCTACGAGTCGTATCAAAACCTTAGAAGCGTTTTTAAAACTCCTTAATATACATATTCAGCTAAGCTGGTTGGCTGGCGTTTAACGTTTATGTAAATGTAGTCACAAAACCTTAATTTTGGTTAAAATAAGTTTTTCTGTATTTTTTTCTAAATTTTTAAGGAATACAGCTGAATTGTATTTCGAAATATAAAATATGCCCGCTGAATAACGTTTTAACGCAGCTGAATTGCCAATACGTCAATTAAAACATTTCACAATAATAAGACTTGTATGAAGAGTCACATATGAAGTAAAATATGTTAGCTGAATACGGTTTAAAGGCTGTTGAATTGTAGGTGCAATTTGAAAAAAATAGTAAAAACCTTAGAAGCTCTTGGATATTCATATTCAGCTTAGTTAGTTGGCAGGCATTTAACGTTTTGTAACATAAATGCAGTCTTTTTCCAGCGAACTTTTTACAGCATACAGCTTAATTGTAGGTTGAAAAATAAAATGTCCGCGCTGAATAAGATTTTAACGCAGCTGAATTGCCAATAAGTGAAACAAATCATTTCACAAGCATAAGATTTGTGAAGAAGTATATATAAGTACATATTGTAAGCTGAATACGGAAATTCTGCAAAAACCTTGAAAGCGTTCAGAAAACTCTTCAATATGCATATTCAGCTTAGCTAGTTGGTTGTAATTAAACGTTTTGTACGATAACTTATTATAGAAAACAGCTGAATAAAAGATTGAAATATGAAATGTGAACGCAGCTGAATTGCCAACAAGATAAACAAAAGTTTTGTATGAAGAGCTAAATATGAACTGAAATATGTTAGCTGAATATAGTTTAAGGCTGCTGAATTGTAGGTGCAAGCTAAGAAATTTAGTAAAAACATTAGGAGCTCCTAAAAATGTATATTCAGCTGAGATAATTGGCTGGCACTTAGCGTTTTGTATGATAAATGCTTTAAAGAATACCTAAATATTAAAAAAAAATGATTTAGTCTTTTTCCAGCTAACTTTTTATAGAATACAACTGAATTGTAGGTTGAAATATAAAATGTGGCCGCTGAATAACGTTTTAACGCAGCTGATTTGTCAATAAGATAAACAAAACATTTCACAAGCATAAGTTTTTGTGAAGAACTTAATATGAAGTGGAATATGTTAGCTGAATATGGTTTTAAGGCTGCTGAGTTCTAAGTGTAGCCTTAAAAATTTAGTGAAAACCTTAGTAGTGTTCGCTAGTTTGGTGGCTTGCATATACCGGCTACTGAATTGTAGTTGCAGCCTATGAAATTCAGTGAAAACCTTAGAAGTGTTTGGAAAACATTATATTAATTTTACGTTAAGTGTATCGAAAATGATACAACCAAATTCGGCTCAAGATCAGAAAAGTGTAATTTATTTATTGTTTGATATTTTTGGTCAAATTCAGTGTGTCACGCACTAGGATGACGCGTTTCGAACTCCATGACGAGTTTTTGGAAAACTCTTAAATATTCTTATTCAGCTAAGTTAGATAGTTGGCTTGCATATAAATTTTTTTAAATAAGTCTTAGTATTTTTCCAGCTTACATTTAATATTATACAGCTGAATTGTAAGCTGAAATATGATGTGTGCTTGCTGAATAAGGTTTTAACACAGCTGAATTGTCAATATGTCCAAAATAGTACAATAACTGTATGATAGGTGGCGTCTTATATACATAGTTTAACAAAATGTGTTAAAAGTATGGAATGTAAACAAAACTATTACGCCTTCGTAATCTCTGAAAACCAATGATGTTTCCAGGAGTTTAGTTATTATAATCTTTTAATTTGTACGGTTGACAAATATGCAGCAGTCATTTGGATAAAAAATATAATGGCTTGAATTTTCCTTTCTATATATTCATTTGCTGAATGCGATCGATTTTCTGCTGAATTCAGTGAATATTTAAGATAACTTTCAAATGAAATCCACGTGAATCCAACATCTACAGACTCTCCTCCAGTCAAAATCATTGCAACTATTTATTTGCAGTCAACTTAAAGAATTTGACTTAGTTTCAGGTGCTCTAATTTCCGCCACATACAACTATGAGAAAAACTCTAGCCACATCATCGCGACATGCTAACTTCGATAAACTCCGGCCCGCTAAAAAGAGCTCAGCGGCGGCGGCGCGTTTCATTTTCACATGATGTGAAATTATTATAAGAACCAAAGAAAATTTAAAATTGTTGCAACGCTACAACGTTTCGTCGTATGTTATTTTTTTTTTTAGTTTGCTTCGCGCTTATTTACACATTGAACTGGAAAAATTGCACGGCAGCCGGTAACTAATGCATCTTTGTTGTTCTTTGGCGGTGGTGCAAGTAAAAGCATTTCTAATCCAAATGCCAGCTGAATGAAGCTGAAATCGAAGACAAAGCTAAAGCTAAAACTAAAGTTTAACATTAACCTTTTGCATGATTTATTCTAAGTTTCAGTTTCAACCGTTAATGTTGATAGTCTGGCGGCATTGGTGAATTTTGCAAGTTTATCTTTCACACCAAAATAAACTTTCTTTTCAAGCGAAACCGTTTGCTGAATATAAAACACAAGAGGATGTGTAAGAGTGTCTGTGAATGACCTTGATAATAATAACAAACAAAAATTAGTGGAAAATGCAGCAAAAAAAATTAAAATAAAATCAAAAGTATTTTCACAATAAAATTGGGTATAATTGCCAGAAATTAGTTTAAGATTACGGTGCATTAATTAATTTCTAATTATAGCAACTAAAATAATTATTTAGTTTGGACGACACCGAATTTCTCCTATGTTATTTGCTTTTTTGTATAGTTGCTGGGGTTTTCAGCCAATTGTGTTATATAATTTGATACTATTCGCAATCAATCAACTTTAATAAATGCAGACTATAGAGGAGTTGCATAATTTGTCATATTTGCAAAATACATCAATTAATCACTATATCTGTGTTGTGTTGACAGTCTTATATGTTGGTCGTCGGTTTATCTTCAAAGCTGTTGGTTAAGTCTGCATAAGCTATTTAGAGGTTTTGTAAAAAGTTTCTAAAAAAATTATCGATAAAACTTTTTCGGACAGAATTTAGAATACATTGATAGACGCTGTCGAATGGATGGATGCTATGACAATGATAACCAAGTGCAGAGGGACACAAGGACATAAACGCGAAAGGTGACTCAGTCTTGGATTTTAATATTCAGTGGGAAAAGAAATACTGAAGCTGCCATTGACATAACCCTTACAAATAGGGACACTTCTGTTGTTAGGGATTTGGGGGGGTTTCTGGGGTATACTCCTTCATTGGCCATAGGGAATACTCCTTCTACTTCACAGTTGGTAATGAGGAAGAGCTCTGGGACCAAATTGCTGCTACAGTAAACTCCCTAAGAGGAATCTGCAGTACAATTAAAGAGGTGGAAAGCAAAGGAATGCCCTAAAAAAAGCTCTTTACTATTATATTTCTAAATCTAGCCCTCATGATTCCCCGGGCAAGATATCGTAGCCATTGTGTTGTTATAGGCGATGCAAATCCAGCTCGGTATCTAAGCTACTTTTCAACCTAGCAAAAAAGTGCGGAGCGCTAATAGAACCAGTTTCAACAGGTACAATATAACATTAACAGGTCAAAGAGAGCTACGTAAATAAAGTACTGCGCATACATATCTGATAGTCGTGTCAACGATGTTGTCAGATTCAGAAGGGTTCTGCCTAAGGATCCAAAAGTTTTGAGTTTTATTCATAAGGCAAGTCGATCAATTTTACGGACAAAGATGTTGTGCATAATAGGGAGGATGAGGAAAATGAGAAGTAAACTATAAGTAACTTTTAGTCATACAAATCACCTGGTGCAGATGGTATAATACCAGTTATGCTTCAAACCTGTGTGATGGAGGAAGGTTAAGGTGATTTTTATAACGAAAAAGGATAAGCCCATTCATGCCTTCCCAAAGGATTTCAAATCAATTAGTTTCTCATCCTTTTTGGAGAAATTGATTGACATGTATATAAGGACGTATTTAATCCCTCACACTTTGAGCAGTTCTAAACTGGAATATCAGTTGTGGAGCACAATCTGAGTTCAGTTGATGTCACTTTAGCTGTTTTCCTGGATATAGATGGGGTCTTCAATAATGTGACGTTATGAGCAATAAGGAACTCTCTGGAGAGCATTAATGTATCACGACTGGATTGGGTGGATTACATGCTGAGAAACCTCGCCGTCAACTCAGAACATGGTGGAAAGTGCGTAAGGAAGATATCAACTAGAAGAACACCACAGGAAGTAGTCCCCGCTCCTATGGCAATTGTAATACACGGATTAATTAAATCATTCAATGATGATGGTATGAAAACTGGGGCATATGCGGAGGACTGGATCATCATGATAGTTGGTAAATTTCTATCAACGATGTGTGACTTTATGCAAATTTCGCTTTGAAAGCTTTTATTCTGGATCATGACCTGTGGAATTCCATCAAATACGAAATTGGCTCTCTTCGGCCGTAGTTATAATGTCAAGGACTTCAGGCTACCGAGACTAAATGGTATGGAACTGATTCTCTCCTTGGAGGCCAAGTACCTAGGTGTTGTTCTCGATCAAAATCTATATTGGTCAAGAAACATTGACTATATGTTGAAGATGGTTTTCAATACTCGAGCCGGAACTCTCTAAAAGCTGGGTACTCAGCCGGAAGGTATCAAATGTGGCTGTAAACTGCGATAGACACATTAATAATTACATATGGATGTCTGGTTTTGTTGAAGGGCCTGTATAAGAGTAATCTCTTGAATAAGCTTGGCAAATTTCACATATTGATTGAAATGGCTTTAGATGTAGTTCCTGTGTGTTTCTACCCTGTACTTAAACGTCACGGCTACTGGAGCCCGAGGGGCTATCAGCCTAAAGGAAGCTGGCGTTTGACATCAATCAGCGTATGGTCAATCATATATTCTCTAAGTGGTTTCGTTGGAATTCCGGAAATATCGGAATCCCTATTGTGAATCCCTTTCTGTCTATACTGATAGATGGACCCAAGATAAAACAAAGCAATGGCTCTGGTGTATACAGCGAGGACCTGTAGCTTAGCCATTATACACAATGAATGCAGTGTTTTTTAGACTGAAGTGCTGTCTATTCAGAGTACCGCGAAGGTGTGTACAGTAGTGTCGGCACTAGCACACGGAATACTACCTGTGTGGATAGTCAAGCTGCATTGAAAGCTATCAATTCTAAGTGGAGTAAACAAAGTAAACCCGAAAGTGAAAGACGCCACTGGACTGACTTATGGCTCTGGAATTCAAAACCTGCTTGTTCTGGGATACTGCGATATTCCTGGGAACAATACAGTGGATTTCCTGGCTAGAGGTGACTATACTGATAAAGACACTCTGGAGGATGTTTACCCGGCTATTTGTTTCCTTTTCGCCTTAGTGGAGGACTGGATGTGAAAAAAGTGCGCAGACGTTGGATATCTTGGACGGACATTATGACAAATGGATTATAGAGCCCCGAATGTATCAGATCTCGATCGGTGTAGATGGATGGTCATGCAATGGCAATTTAAGGCGGATCTGTAGGATTTATATTGACCACTGCTATTTCCGACACTTGATAAGCATATGGGAGGAATATATCCATACCGCACTACTATCGTGTGTGTGTGTGATGATGAAGAGAAAAGGGTTTTCCAATAAGAGGAGTTATTTTCCAATTTCTGTATTGCGGTCGGACAAGGTGCTTCACGACGACCAAAAAATGCTTTAGTTTTGCGAACTGTAACTGCAAGATTTTCACCATTTTTGTAGTGAATTTTAATAATTTCAATGCGTTGTTGAAGCGTTTATCTTTCCATTTTTAGTAATGGCGCAGTTTCTTCTTGTCAAATGTCAAAGCATTAAAGCTTCAAAGTGACAGCTACCGAAATAGCGGGCCACTGACAATAACACCTATCATTGGAAAACCCTTTATTTTGAGACGGTATAACATTATCTACGGCCTGGTCGCATTGACCCATAGAAGGCAGAGTTACTACGGACGACCTCAACCGGAATATGTGACGTACTAGGGTTCATACGATGACTTCCATGGTTAACTGGACCAAGATGAATGGCTAACTAACAACTTGTGAGGTGTTTTCTAACAGATTTTCCAACAATGTGTGATACAATTAATATGGAAAGATCGAAATCCAGAGGAGGTGATCATGTTCCATAAAATGCAAGCAGTCGCGATAAATGTATTCGTTAAAGTGAGTTCTCTTTTTATAGCAAAAGGGTATGAAGTTACCTTGTTTAGATTCCAAAACAGACTTTTATATTTAATTTTCCTCTTTATAATTATTTAGAAGATTAGTCAAGTAATATCAATAATTAACATGCCATGCCACCTTTATATCTAGAATTCGCCTCATTTTGTCAATTCCTGTGTGTGGGCCTAAATTTTTCAGTGATCATAATGCCCTTCTCAAGGAAATCAACTTGAATTAGGACACTTATTAAAACATAATTTCCCTTTGCATCCCATGACTGAGATATAAGAGAGCTTTTCGGATTTGGGTGGGTGAACCCACTTCTACTTTTAAAGCCACACAATGAGACCTGCAGTTTAAGAAACTATCCGCCGAATGGCCAGACAAGTGCGTTAGTAGCCGTCAGTAAGCAGGCGCGACACAAATCTACATGTAAGCTTCCTCTTGCTGTATAATTGCCTGTGAATACCTGCGGCTTCATTAAACTTTCTAATCATATTTTCGAATTTTTTTACGCTGATTCAAATTAGGACACTTGCACTGAATTTAGCCGACTACATCAGAACTTAATGATGTTGAAGCTGTATCTGCTGGGATTTTAACGACGTATACATCCAAACACCATTTTGATGACAAACTCCTTCGTTCCAGACAGGTCAAGAGATATCTTCATGATCTAGGAAGAGAAAGAGAGTACCAGAGAAACAAGAGACTACCAGGCAGGTTTGAAGGCGTTAGTCGCAGGCGAAGCTGTATTACAGAACGAATGTCGTACTCGGAGACCAGAAATGGCGTCTGAGGAAAAAAAAATTGCCTTGACAAGCAATAGTGGTCTTGGCATAACTAAACCGTAACAATTCAAACAGGGCGCTATTTGATGGCAGAACGTCAAACAACCTACATACGTGGGATCAAAGGGACCATGCGAAGTGATACACCTTTTCAACTTCTGTCAGCAGCACCGAACTGTTTTGCAGGTCCATATAGATGCACCCTCTTTATATGTAATTGGAAACTAACAAGAAGCAGCCGGAAATGCAAATTCAAGACGACACCAATAACACAATTATACTGTCATCATTACAACTATACATTAATCAATTCAAAACATGACATAGTAAATTCCATAACTGAGAAACGCAACTTAGCAGCATCATTCGGAATTCAGCAGTTTAAATGTTTTCATTGTTTTTTTATATTTTACTCAGTCCTTAGTAGAGTTAATAAAATTTAAACTTTGATAGACATATGAGTTTATGACACCCATTGATTTTATTAATTGAAATTATCAAACAGTTCATCTAATGACTTTTTTTAGCCGTGAGCTAAATATGCAAACTCCACATGATAATTGATAATAATGTGTTCACCGATATGCCGTAAATAGATATAAAAATTCCGTATTATGATTGTGCGAAATCATTTTCCAATTTGCATTATGTACATATAAAACAAACAGAAATTGATTAATAGATAAGGGAATGTTAAATGGAAGTATATGATAAAAGAATTTGTTACAAACAAATTATATTTTACTATGTAAAAATTGTGTATAATTGTTCGATAAACTAGCATAAAGGCAGAATGGAAGAATTTGTAATTCTTCATTTTTCAAATTTCAAAATTAGTTTATAATTGCCAAATTAACAGAGTAAAGAGAATAAGGCACTTTTTATATTTAATAATGAAAACATGACCAATCAAATTGCAAAAAAAGTAATGGAACCTGCGATTAGGTTAAATCAAATTCAGCAAAATACTTCTCCTCTATGCTGTTAAGTTTTATATGTTAGGTAACAATGGAGACCTGTGGCTTTAAAGTATTTTGATACACCATTTTGTTATAACATGTTAAATATTATTTTTGTCATTATTATATCATTTTATATTATATTATTGTGAAATCATTATAAAATCTTTGATTTGTTTTAATGCTGAATAAGTTAATAGACAAAACTGTGCGCAGAGGGAGTGACATATATATCAATAACTGCAGATATCTTTGGATTTGCAACATATGTAGATAAAAATGTAACAATAATTTTGCAATCACCACTAAATCTAAAATTGGTGAATTATCTTCGATTTTGGATTTAAATTGTCTGCCGTCATCATTGTTGTTGACAAGAAAATTATCACTCAATCTTTGTTAATTAAAAATCAAATCACTTCAAAGATTCGCAAGAAAGTGGCCGGGACTTAATTGCATTTACTATATGCCGAATATGTTGTGAGAAACATAAGAAATTTATGCAAATTTCGATGGCTTGGAATTAGTAACACTTTTATAAACTTTTTATGTTTGAACGTGAAATTAAAATTTCTTCGCTTAATATATGTACCTGTATTGCTGTTATGAAACACCAGTTTCCATTTTAGCTGCTGTGTATTATATATTTTGAGTGGCATGCAGAATTAATTTGCTTGAGGAAATCTTTGAACGGTTATGTAACAAGCAACGTTAGCACTGAACACTTAAGTAAAATTAAACAGATTATGTAACTTTGTATTGAAATTACTTAAAAACATAGATCGCTAAAATTGTCAGACGCGAATGATAAGTGAAAAGGAAGAAAATATTTAGTACTTTATATATAAAAAATATTCAACAAGCAGAGCCAATCGATCAGCTTAGCCATCAATATAATATTCTTAACAGTTGTTAACCACATTTGAAATTAAATAATAATTGATGGTAAACACATTCATTGTTAGTATTATATTATTATATTATTTTCAACTATGCGACCCTAAACTGGTTAGTTAAAGTACTATTCTAAACTTTTTTATATATATTCAGCGGCATTAAATACAATTCAGCTAATGTTTTATGTTCAATATATGTATCAATCGTGAATACTAACTTGGCCATTAGCAATTTTTTCTATTCACCTATATACATATATGAATTAAAATAACATTATGAAAAGTTATATTGTATATTCCGCAAGGTAAAAATGAAAAACAACTACGAAAATATCTACATGGTTAAAAATATTCTTTTCAGTTATGCAGCACTAATTAAGGTTCTTCAAAGTACTGTTCAATTATTTTCAATTATATTCAGCGGCATAAAATACAATTCAGCTAATGTTAAATATTCAATATATGTGTAATTCATGAGTAATAACTTGATATTTAACAATTCTTCATATTCAGCTATAAAAGTAAAATCAGAATAACATTCCGAAGTGTTATAATTTATATAATCGTTGTTTAAATCAAAAACAACTACAAAAATATGTATAGTTTTCAAAAAGTACTTTTTAGGTATGCAGCACTAATTTAGGTTTCTTAAATAACTTTTCAAAACATTTTTCAATTGTATTCAGCGGCAGAAAATACAATTCAGCTAATGTTAAATATTTAATATATGTATAATTCATGAGCAATAACATGACCTTAAACAAGTCTTCCTATTCAGCTATGTATATGAATCTCAAAATAACATTCTGAAAAGTTATACCAAATATTCCGCATTCTAAGAATTAAAAACAACTACAAAAATTTTTACAGTTTTAAAAACGAACTTTTTAGCTATGGAGAACTAATTTAGGTTATTCAAAGTACTATTCGAAACATTTTTTAACCGTATTCAGCGGCATAAAATACAATTCAGCTAATGCCAAATCTTCAATATATGTGTAATTCATGAGTAATAACTTGACCTTAAACAATTCTTCCTATTCAGCTATGTATATGCATCTCAAAATAACATTTTGAAGAGTAATAGAACATATTTCGAATTGTTAAAATCAAAAACCACTACAAAAATATGTACAATTTTGAAAACGTTCTTTTTAGCTATGTAGAACTAATTTAGGTTATCCAAAGTACTATTCGAAACATTTTTTAACATTATTCAGCGGCATAAAATACAATTCAGCTAATGCCAAATGTTCAATATATGTATAAATTATAGGTAATCACTTGACCTTAAACAAGTCTTCCTATTCAGCTATGTATATGAATCAAAATAACATTGTAAAGAGTTATATAATATATTCCGCAAATTAAAAATGAAAATCAAGTTCAAAATTAACTACATTGTTAAAAAAGTACTTTTCAGCTATGCAGCACTAATTTAGGCTCCCCATAGTACTATTCGAAACATTTTTCAATCGTCTTCAGCGTCAGAAAATACAATTCAGCTAATGTTAAATGTTCTATATAGAAATAATTCATGAGTAATAACTAGACCTTAAACAATTTTTAATTAATAGATTATTTGTAGAGTAATTTTTTACTATGCAGTACTTATTTAGGTTCTCCAAAGTACTGTATTAAAATTTTTTCAATAGTTCTCAGTGGCAAAAAATACAATTCAGCTAATATTAAATATAAAATATTTGTATAAATTATGAGTAATAACTCGACCTTAAACAAATTTTGCTATTCAGCTGTGCAGCAGCGATAAGCTAGGTTTGAACATTTTGAATATTTTTTTATATTCAGCTAAGTTTAGGACACATTTAGCTCCCAAAAATGTTATTCAGCTAATTAAATATATCATATTTTGGCTATTAAACGTAAAGTGACTCAATAACTAGTCACAATAGAACTATTCAGCTATGCCATTTTATTAAAATGATGCTCTAAATATTAAAAAATCATAAATCGGAGTTATTCAGCTAAGCAATTTTAGCACAGTAAAGTTTACACATGCGTATGTATTGAAAATATTAATCAGCCAAATTAATCGAGCTCAGAATTATATTATCAGAAGTAAATTGAATTCAGCTGAAGAAATAGCTGATTAACACCGATTGTCTTCAAGTGGTGTTGAATACGAACTATTCAGCTACAGTAAAGTTCTAAAACAGTTTTCCATCAATGTAATTCAGCGTGTTTCAATTAATATTCAGCTTACTTATTGTGGTTGTTGCTGACAGAAAAACTAAATCTGAATCCAATTCGAACTATTCAGCAAAGTTATAAGACACATCTTATGCCTTTTTGAAACAACTTCTCAAAAAATACTATGATGAACCGTTTCTATATCATATTCAGCGCCCTTAAAATTATATTCACCTAACAAATATTGCTGTCGTCGCTTCATATAAACACATTAGGGAGAGTTGTGCAATATTTATTATTATTTTATTTGAAATTGATATTTAGCGAGATTAACATATTTTTCAGCTCTCTTAATAAAACAATTGTTTCGCCTGAAAGGTTTAAAATCGTATTCAGCTAACTTACTGAAGTTGCTGCTGAATGTAAAACTTATTCTGACTACAATATATACTATTCAGATATATTATAAGACTCTCTTGAGAAATTTGTTGTTGCGCGTAAAAAAAACAATATATTTAAATTTTTATTCATATTTGGCAGTTTTAAAATCGTATTCAGTGAAATAATTTTAGTTGCTGCTGAAAGTAAAACTTATTCTGAATACAAAATAATCTATTCACTTATATCTATATTATATTCAGCGCACTTTAAATAATATTCAGCTAAGCAAATCTATCAGCTGACCTTTATTGAAATCTTCGCGTCAAATAAAGTATATATTTAAATTTGTTATTCATATTCAGCAAGTTGAAATTCCTATTCAGCTAAATAATTCTAGTTGCTGCTGAAAGAAAAACTAATTCTGAATACAAAATAAACTATTCAGCTATATCAATATTTTATTCAGCGCACTTTAAACTATATTCAGCTAAGCAAATCTATCAGCTGACCTTTATTGAAATCTTCGCGTCAAAAAAAATATATTTTAATTTTTTTTCATATTCACCAAGTTCTAAATCGTATTCAGCAACCTAATTGTAGTTGCTTCTGAGAATAAAACTTATACTGAATACAAAATAATCTATTCAGCTATATTTATATTATATTCAGCGCACTTTAATTTATATTCAGCTAAGCAAATTATTGAAAACCGCGTCAAAAAAGTATATATTTAAATTTTGTATTCATATTCAGCAGGTTGAAAATCGTATTTAGCTAACTAATTTTAGTTGCTGCTGAAAGTAAAACTTATTCTGAATACAAAATAAACTATTCAGCTATATCTATATTATATTCAGAGCACTTTAAAATATATTAACCTTTATTAAATTCTTAGCGTCAAAAAAAGTATATATTAAAATTTTTTTTTCATATTCAGCAAGTTGAAAATCGTATTCAGCTACATAATTGTAGTTGCTGCTGAGAATAAAACTTAGCTATATTACTTAGCTATATTTAGCTATATTATACGACTCTCTTGCAAAATTTCGAAACTAATTACCATATTCACTATGATAAATCATATTCAGCGCACTTAAAATTAAATTCAGCTATGCAAATCTAGCATTTTTGAATTTCCTAAACCTTAACCAGCGTGGTTTAATAGTTTTCTTATATTAAGCTTATACTTTAACCATGTTTGGTACGAGTACACATTATTTTAAGTCCAAATTTAAATTGGGTCTCAGTATGGAATGAATTTTTAAAATTGGTATTGAATTTCTATCGAAGTTTATTTTGTTTTGTTCATTACATTTTCCATATGAATTAAAATCCTATTCCCGCAATATTTTATATCACAACCCAAAAATTCCCCTTACACAAATGTTTCGTTAAGTTTTATCCACTGCCATTGACTTACCGAATGTTCTGTTAAATGATTTTGCAACTCAGCACAGGTCAGCATGGTGGCCTCCGACAATGTCGGTGCATTTTCCATTTTATGTTCCATATCCCGCAACCACTTGCGCAGTTCTTTGGGATCTTCATAAGAGCCTACAGTACGGCTGCTATCATCCAGCATCTAAAAGTAGGCAACGCAAATGAAACAGATTAAAGTAACGCTATGTAAAAACTACACCTCTATGGTGAACATACTGTAGACAAGCATCAGTGAGATTTCAAAGTTTTAATCACTCTTACTCACCTTAAAACATTTATCCGTTGTATTATCCATAACACTGGCAGCGCCCTCTATCTCACATCTAGCCTCTTTACAGGTATCTAGTAGGTTTGTGTCCATAATATAATTGTAGTTTGTTTGTATTGCCGCCCACAAGTCATCTTTGCCCGAACCAATGCCCAAGGTGGCAGCACTGCTGTGCAACGATGATGAACTGTGGCCACTGCCCCACGAATAGCGATTGTGTTTGTTGTTGCTGTTGTGGTTATTGTTGTACGAGCTGCTGCCACTGTTGCTGCCGCCATGACTTTTGCCGGCATTGTGCATTTGGGCAAGCTGATTGGTTAAATTACGATCGGTATTTTTCTGTAATGAGAAAAATCAGGAAAATAATAAAATTAATTTTTTTTTGATTTCAAAACAATTGCCAAGCAGATTTAATTTAAATAAAATTCAATTACAAAATTTGTGTGTTTAAAATATTACGTCATAATGTATTATATAGGCTAGACTCTGGACTCTAATGATTCATACATAGAATGTATGGGAGTAGCAATAAAGTCCGGCGGCATTTCCAAGATATTGTTCTACAATGTCTATTTAAATTTTATATATCTGCAATTCTATAACCACCTAGTCTTTGAAATCGACACTTTTGGACGACTGCTAAATAATCAACGGCTACTTACCCAGCGAACAAAATTCTCAGAAATCAGTACGACAGTCCACAAAATCTTCAGATATCGGATCAGAAATCGGACCGCAGTCGTTACTAGAAACGTATGGAGTAGTTACCATAAAGTCTGACCGACGCAGCTGTGACAAATATAATGTATGTACGACATGTCGTTCCGACGTCGTACAGATTTCTGAATGTAAATCGAGTGGAATACTGAAAAGAATTACAACGAGTAGTTACAAATTCCGACCGATATCTACAGATTTCTGCCCAAAGTCCTTAGAAAAATTTCTTCCGACGTCGGATTTAAAATCGGGCCAAAGTCGTTGCTAAAAACGCTAAAAACGTATGGAGTGGTTGACACAAAGTCTGACCGACGCAGCTGAGGGAAATCTGATGTACGACATTTCGTACCGAAGTCTGAAAGATCGTACGGATCGTACAGAAATCTGTACGATATCGGTAAGAATAATTCAGACAATGTGCAGGCGTTTCGGATATCAGCTAACGTCGGAGCTTTTAGTTTGCTGGGTTAGCTCACCTTGACAATATTCGTACTATAAGAAATATCTGTCACGAAATGCTAAGTTACACTGGTTACTATCTTAACGGCAATCGAATGTATTGGTTGATAATGCAGCGATACTGACCGTCAATTATTCTTAATAGTCTTTTGAAGTCATAGTCGCACACCACATACATCTGTGATAAACTGCAAAGTAGAAATAAGGACCTCAAATCGATGGCCGACAGAGCTTGGGGCACGGACATGGAAATCTTGATGTATATACCTATAAAAGGACAGCCCGTTCTGTGGGCTACGTCTGTGTAGTCATCCAACGTGAGCGAGAAAGGTCGAAACCTGCCAGAATGCGGCCTTAAGAACCGCCTCAAGGATGCCTCATCAGGTGGACACGTGCATGAATCGTCCAAAATATGAAATACTATCTAAGCCCCCCACCTCCGACACACAGAGATATCAATGATCTAGAGAGGCAAGTTCACCGATAAAGGAGAGAGAGTGCTTCTAGATCAATGCAGATATCAGGCAGGTCTCAACGACATTCATAAGAACACTGTCAGAACAACCTCCCGAAATAGCACCCGAGGAAAGGAGAGATCGGTTTAGGCACTGCTGCGGTCCAGCTGATATAGAAGGCTCAATTCGAACTAAGCTCAACTTAATCCAAAAAAAATTCGATTGTGTGTTCAGCATATTACGCTACAACTCTTCCAATGCCCAGTCAAGCCCACGGACCTTTTTCCCGGATCACTATGGTTGTACGCAATGGAAGAGGATAGATTTGTAAATCTGGAGATTGGTGAGACTTCAGCAGATATCATTAACATTTGAAAACGGGGAAATAAATAAATACCTGGCTATAATAATACTATCAATAAAACGTTAATTATTAGGAAAAAATATATTAGCAAACTTAATATCCTGTCTCCTGTTATCTGTAACCATATATTCCATCTTATATCTCTTATCCCTTGTACTTTATGTCACATCTCGTATCTCATGTTTCTTGTCTTCTATATTCTGTCTCCTGACCACTAACGTAACTAAATTAGCTACCCTTCATATCCTGTCGCCTGTCATCTGCAACCAGTCTTCTATCTTCTTTCCATTATATTCTATCTTATATTTTTTGTCCCTTGTATTATATGTCACAAATCGTTTCTCCTGTTTCCTGGCTTATATATCCTGTCTCTTGACTACTAACGTGTTTCTCCTGACCTCTGTCTCTTGTCTTCAATTTCATATTTTCCGCCTCTTATTCCCTGTTTCCTGTTCTTTGTCTTATATCTTACATCTTCGACCTCCTGTCTTCTGTTTCCTGTTTTATTTCCCCTACCTTTTGTTTTCTCTTTTCTATCCTGTCCCTTACCTCCTGTCCATTGTATCCTGTCTCGTATCTTCTGTTTACTGTTTCCTAAGTCCAGTCACTGGACATCTGTCTCATATCTCATAAGTTCGTGTTTTGTATTCTATCTCATACATCCGTTTACCTGTCTTCTGACTGCTAACGACTTTCTCCTGCTCCTATCTCTTGTCTTAATTCACCTATCTCTTGTATAATACCCTTTAGCCCTTGTTTTCAATTTAGTATCTTCTGTCTCTTGTTCCTTTTCCCCTTTTGTTGTTATTTATCTCCTACCTACTGTTCATTGTTTTTTATCTTTTACCTCCTGTTTTTTGGTTTTTTATTTTTTACCTCCTGTTCTTTGTATTCTGTCTTCTATATTACATTTTCTACCTTCTCTTCCCTGTATCCTGTCCTTTGTCGCCTGTATCCCATCTCAAAACTTCATCCTTCTCTCTCCTAAGCTCTGGCTCCTATCACTTGTCTTATATCTTATACCTTCTGTTTCCTTTCTCCTGAACGTTGTCATATCTCATATCTTCGACCTCCTGTCTTATGTTCACTGCCTTGTTCCCCTGTCTTTTGCCTCCTATCTTCTATATCCAGTCCCTTACCTCCTGTCCTTTGTATTCTGTATCATATCTTGTGTTTACGTCTCCTAACTTTTGTCACTTGCCGTCTGACTCCTACCATACAACTTCGTCCTTCTGTCCGTTGTCATATCTTCAGCTTCCTGTCCATTTTCTTCTGTCTCCCATATTATAACTCCAGCATCCGGTCTCCTGTTCTTTGTATTCTGTCCCATATCTTCTGTTTACCGTCTCTTAACTCCTGTCACTTGCCGTCTTTCTCTTATCTCATAACTTCGTTCTCCTGACCGGTTTCTTCTATCTTTTATCTTCAGCTTCCTAACACTTGTATTCTGTCTCATATCTTGTGTTTACCGTCTCCTAACTCCTGTCACTTGCCGTCAGACTCCTATCTCACATCTTCGTCCTTCTGTCCGCTGTCTTATATCTTCAGCTTCCCCTTATCTGCTATCTCCGATATCATAACTTTAGCATCCGATCTCCTGTGCTATACCTACTTTCCTTTGTATTCTGCCTCATATCTTCTATTTACTGTCTTATTACTCCTGTCACTGGCCGTCTGTCTCCAATCTCATAACTTCGTTTACCTGTCCGTTGTCATTTATCTCATTTCTTCTGCCTCCCGCCCCTTGTCTTTTGTCTGCTATTTCATCCTCCTGTCTCCTGTGCCCTGCCTCCTGTTCTCGTCTTATATCCCCTGTCTCCTAACTTCTTGTATTGTTTCCTAACTTCTTTCTCCTGTCTCCTGTGCCTTGTCTTCTGCCTTTTATTTCATATGTTCTTCTGTCTGGATGGACCTGTCCCCTTTCAATTTTCTTCTGCTTCTTTTTCCCTGTTCAGGCCAAATTAGTGGCCTTTAGAATAGCCGTGGAGAAAATTCAGTATCTTGAGATATTGGAATACTTCGAGAAACGTTCGAGAATAGTTCCATCGAGAATAGTTCCATGTTCGAGAATAGTTCCAGAATAGTTCCATAGTGCCGGTCATCTCTGGAGGAGATATCGTGACTTTCAACGGTTACCCTCATATGGGTTCCACGACATGGGGGCATATATGGTAACCAAGGGCTGATACATTGGCAAGTTCCGTCACTACCGTAAATTCGGGCGAAGTTTACGGTCACATTGGTGTTCCTCTCATAAGAAGGAAGGAAACTTAACCTCATTGGAAATAAGGAAAGATGGGTGTCAGAACTCACTTGCACCTGAGGAACATGATAGTTGTAATAACCGGCCACTGGACGGTTGCAAAACACTATTCTTCTTTTTCTAAATTGGCAGCAGCAACAACAATTCATCTATCAGTAGCCGCACGTAGAAAAAAATTCCAAGCGCTTCGGTCTTTTGCGCTCCGTAGCACGCTAAGAGTTAGAAAATTCCCTACAACGATTTTTGTAGAAGCTGCAATGATGAGGAAGAAGAGGAAACCACAGGAGCATCTTCTATGTCGCTGCCCTGCATTTTGGTGACCTGAGGTATGCAAAGTTAGATCATCGGACAATTGTGGACAATACCTGTCTATCAGTAGGCGATTATCGGAACATCCATACCTTCCTTTAAGCAACGAAATGGCTTGAGAGCGACGTTGACCGAACAGAGTAGAAATAATTGGTACGAAAATTTGGAAATGGTATCAAATGGTATTTTATCGCGTCTTCTTTCTTGTCCAATGTTTCTTACCTTCTCCTTTCTCATTAATCTTCTATTTCATATATTCTGCCTCATGTCCTTTGTCTTTTATTTCGTCCACACTTGATAAGATATGTCGGAGCAAAATAAATATTTTTTTCCTTTAACGATAACAAGAGTTCAATGTGGAGATATCAGCCAATGTCGGAGCTTTTGGTTTGCTGGGTTAGTTGACCTTGACAATATTCGTACTATGAGAAATTTGAGAATATCTGTCACCTAATCCTTAGTTATACTGTTTACTACCTGAACGGCAAAGGTAGGACATCAATCGAATGTATTAATTGATATTTCCAGTCCTTTGTCTTTTCTTAACATATACTTTGCTTCCTGTCCCATCTCATATTTCCTATCTTCCCTCTCCTGTATTCGGTCTCTTGCACCCTTTCCACTCCCCTGTCTCCCGTTTCATAAATCTCCTGTCTGCCGTTTCTTATCTTCTGTCCCCTGTTTCATCTTATCAACTTATTTGCAAGTGATATGATGTTTTTCCCACAACGGTATCCCTAGACGCTACATCGCGATTACTTTGAGTCAACAAAATTTTATCTGTCATATAATATTTTCAGATTTTCCAAATACTCGTAATCTTAGCGATAACTTTGTTCATGTTGATTTCGTCAGCATTTAGCAATTTGTATTTTCGAACAGTCTATAATGCCCCACCCATTATTTCGTTAGGTCACATATCTTCCATAATCTTATATTATTTCCTTAGTATCCACTTGATTGCAACTATCCTAATCGTTAGATCTTTTTCGCTCTCTCACTCTCTCCCCTCGGTTTTTCTTTGTTTACCACCATCGTCTTGTGCTAATTTGTGATGGCGCATTGCAATCTCTGGCTTAAAATCTTCTCCTCAAACCACCAACCAGATGAGACTTGCCCGTTCAAAAGGATCATAAAAATTACACCCATAAAATGTTCCTTTAACATAGCGGTAAATTTGTATCTATCGTCGAATTAAATGGCTCCTAACTGAAATACAACAAAACATTATCGATTACAAATTAAACACATTCGCCGCGCACGGTGCACTTTTAGTACATATCTCGTCGCATCATCTGTTTCTACGCCGCCATCATTTGGCAGCAATTTCTTGAGCATGATCACACAAGTGCGCGTAGCGCTTGTCACACTTGTTATGTGCGCAGGTTAAGTGGGAGCGCGCACATGTAAGCGGGGCCATCGTAACGAAATGGATGAATCGAGACGTGTTGAAATGGCCACACACACACTCACCCAGTAGGCAAGGGGAGCAAAACATTGCTAGGAGTGTGGAGGGGGGGCACCGATACGAAACAACAGCAGCCAACAAAGCATGTGTAAAAATAAAATAGACAAGATTTTATTGACAAGTTTTCCCAGTTGCTGACGCGTTTGCAGCAGCAACATAAACTTCCCAATGTTGGGTGATGCACACTGGTCGTCCATCGTATCAATGAATTATTCTAGTTTTGTCTATCTTCTCTATCTTCCTGTTTCCCTCTCTCACTCTGTGCTTTAACATACTTGTAGTCCTTCAGAATGGCGATCTAATGTCATTGTTTTGCAACGACGTTCTGACGGACAGACCGACTGGTTCTCTGCTGCTGCCACTCTACTTTGTAGTCTCATTTGGCTGGTGTCGTTGCGATATTTGCCATCGCAAAAACAATTTCTTGTTAATATGGAGTACGTGAATATTTTTATTATTGTACAACAGCCATTACGATTTATGATGAGCACCATTAGGCTGGTCGGCCACTCCAGTTAGACAGCGATGGTGGTCGCAAGAATGTCTGATAATGCTGTGTGTTCTTGTTGCAATTTTTCTCCGTTGGCGCAATGTCACCGTAGCCGCTTGCCAAGCTATTGACCGACAAAACTTGTGCCATTGGCGCTGTCGCTTATTGATGCAGAGGCGTTAAATGGTCATAAACGTGTTTTGTGGCGTTACTGAGATCATTTGTGCTCCATTCGCATCTTCATAAACAAATAATTGTGCTCGTAAACGTTGCCGTTTATTGTTGCACCGTAAAATTGGAGATGGCGAACACCAATCACCGTTAGCAGTGTTATGCTTATGATGGCGGGTAACAAAAATATAATTTAATATTT
The DNA here is from genome assembly GCA_964034835.1 of Muscina levida. Taxonomy (NCBI): domain Eukaryota; kingdom Metazoa; phylum Arthropoda; class Insecta; order Diptera; family Muscidae; genus Muscina; species Muscina levida. The sequence goes on from OZ035883.1 coordinate 68,957,693, forward strand.
CATAAAAATGCAGGAATGCGAAGCGAAAATTTTAACTGCACTTTCGTCTAAGGTGAATAAGTCCATGGTAATAAATAATCAGCTAAAAGAGGTTATCACAATAGTGTCAGTTGTTTCGGTTAGAGCTTTTAACGGGTGATTCATTTTGAGGTTTAGTTTTTAATTTGAAACTTTTTGCAGATCGTGCGTAATTTGTGTAAAGCTGTCATCTTATTTTTATTCAGTATTGTTTAGCAATTCGTCATGACACTAAGGAAATTAGCGTCCTGTGTAAAATGCTTTGCGAGGACATCCACAAAATATGGAGTGCGTAATCGATTATCTGAGACAACATTGCCCAAAACCATACGCAAATTTGAGTATAAGTATAGGTTATTGGATGATAGATGACCCATAAAACCACGTCCAGCTCGCAGTGAGAAATATTATTCGGCTGTAGGGAAGAGTACTGCTATAGACCGTCACCGATCGCTTCAACGTCGTGCGCAGCATCTTGGGGTTACGTATTGCAACATTTAAGCTACAATAATATAGAAAAAGAGCTATAAATCCACCTTGAGCAAAAAAATTCGTATGGCCATTAAATTATTTACGCAGCTAACTTGACACAACGAAGGATGCAGAACTTCTTATTTTTGAGGCTACTTTCACGTGAAATTCTAAGAATTGAGTCCCAAAATCAATGAACTGAAAGTCAACTACGATTCCAGACTAGGAAGTTGGCACTAATTGCGTAATTTCCGAGATACCGTTGACAATTTTGGAAATAGCGATAGAATGTTGGATCTTTCGAATAGACGACATATGGCGTAAAATTCAAAGATTGTTCTTTCGGGTCATAATGAAGATTGACATGTATATAAGGACATCTTTAAGCTCTCACACTTTGAGCACGTCTCAACACTTTTATATTGCTGGAAAATCAGTTGAAAGCTATCTTCATGACGTTTTGGGCGTTTTGAGTTCAGGTGATTTCACTTTAACTGACTTTCTGGATATACAAGGAGCTTTCAACAAAATGAAGTCATGCGCGATAAGGAATTATCTGGAGAGCAGTAATGATCAGTAAATTGGGTGGATTGCATGTCGAAAACCCACTTCGTCAAGGAGGAGTACAGCCTCCTTTGGCTTCTTGGAGTAAACGGACTACATAAAGCTTTCAATAAAGATGTTGCGAATATTGTGGCATATGCGAACATCGTGGACATCATGATAGGCAACAAGTTTCAACCAACAATGTGTAACCTTATGAAATATTACTACGTTGTTCAATGACCTGTGGTTTTGGGGTTAAACCCTTAGAAAACGGAATTGGTTCTCTTCCCCCGTAGGTCACGTAGATAAAAGGTCAATGACTTCAGGTAACCGATTCTGAATGTTGTGTAATTAAAGTTCCTGACGAAGGCCGATTACTTAGGTGTTCCTCTCGATAACAAGCTGAACTGCTCAAGGAACATTGGAGAAAGGTTAAAAAGGCTGGGTTACTTAGCCCGAAGGTAACAAATGTGGATGTATACTGCGATAGTCCGACCAATAATAACATATGGATGTCTGTGTAGGTGAGAGGGTCTCTTTTAAAATCTCTCTGCAAGATTCAAAGGATGGCTCTAATTTGGATCAATTGTGCTAGTAGGAGCATGCCACAAGATCCGTTAAATGTGTCCCTTTGCCTGTCGCAACCGGTCTTGTACGTCAAGGGGGACAATCAGAAGCAAATTTACTGACTAGAAGAGGCTGAGGATCAGACATCTCTCTTATGGATGTTCAACCGCCCATTTTGGAAAGCTGCAGTCAAAACGAAGTTATTAGTTTCAACGAACAAAGAATCTACTTGTGCATGAACGTAGACAACTATAACAACTATAACAAAACTTGGTGTGGCGTACTGGATAAGTAGCGCAGAAGATCGAAGCGCATATAATATTTTTCTACGTGCGGCATATAATCTTAAACGATTGCAAAGAAGTGCCAGTTAAGTAAGTAAGTAAGACGCGTCCCTAACCTATACTTATGAAATGTTAAAGAAAACTATTCTAAATTAGTCACTTTTTAAAAAATATCCTGCTTCTTAACTGATTTAAATTCCGGCATAAAGTCATCTCTTGACGAACCATATTTGTGTTAAGCAGGCAATAACTTTTCCTTTATTAACATTGGTTAATGTTATGGGACTCCTCTTTATGGGTAACCCCTTTTCCTAAACCAAATGTTTAAAACTATACACCTATGGCATATTCGACATGAACTGACTCATCTGTGAATCCACTGCGCGTATAAAACCACATTCGATAACGGCCATTCCCCAAGAAGTTTCACGTTAACTTACAATCCCCCCTCCCTACCACTTTAGTCGTGTTCCTACCATTCGATTTCCTGTGTGCATATCTCAGGCACTCAACTAAATCTGTTTATCTAATTTATCGTTCGATCTGTGCATTTGTTAAAATTAACACTTCATAAAACATTCACTGGCACAATAACAACAGTAACAGCAGCAACAACAAAAACAACTCTATGACAACTCATAACAACAATTGCAACAAATAGTTTGGAGCCATGTAATAGTTAATAATGTTGCCATGTAATAAATTCACTAATGAATCCTAATGGGAATGACGATAACAGGCGGCGGTGGCAGCAGCAGCAATAGACGCGGCATCTCAGGATCCCAAAAGAAGTTGGCGTTAAAAAAGTCAACGATGACGACGACAACGACGATTATGCAATCAATTGTCACCCCAAAAGCAAATAATGCGAATTTACTATTTCCCACATATGTATGAATTTCATATGAATTCATTTCGATTCATTGGAATCACAGGAGTGAAGATTACAACAACAATAGCAAGAAAACTCACACAAGACAACAAAAAAAGCTCGTTGACAAACAGGAATTATTAGTATTTGAACAGCAACATAATGATAGGGGGGCTAAGCGAGGCGGTAAGGGGTTTTCACCTGAGGAGTCACTGAGGAGAAGTATATACTATAGGGTGTCTCCTCACCTCTCACTTTCCCAGCATTAACTATGTATTTGGGACTCTGTTTACTCTGTTATGTTGCTGCAGTTGCAGTTATAGGTGTTGTTTAATAACTGTTGCTGTTACTGCTGCTGCAACCATCCATAACTTTTTAATGTTACAACAACAACAACTGCAATAATAATGTTGCCGGTCTCTTTGGGCTGTATCTTTTAGGCTTAGCTGGTTGCTACTGTACGTACGTGTCTTTTCTTATTTATAAACTGTGATGATAGATGCAAGCAGCAAAATTTTTGTGTTTTTAGTTCCCTATGCTAAAAATCATAAGAGACGAAAGTATATATATATATATATGGAGAGTTCAAAAAGTAGGTGTGTATTTTTGAGAAGAAAGGGAAATCAAGTTTAAAAGAAAATGGTGGGGCATAATTTACAAATTTTTATTTAGGGGTTTGTGTGACGAATGTGTGGATTAATTAGGAGAAAAAAAAATTTATATTTCGTTCTAGTTTCTATTTAGAAAATGTATGGTAAGGAAGATTTTATATATTGTGAATTCAGAGTTTTCTATGTCGTTATTGTGATTGCTGCAGAATTTGTAAAATACATTCGAAGTGTGTCTGAATAATATTTTAATGCTATACTTTTATTACCTGAGTCTTTGTATTACGTATAGGTTTTTAAGCCATATATGAATATGCGACGAAACCTTGACGTAGGTAACTGAGTTGGCCTCTAGACAATTCCAGTAAAAACTCCAACTGACATAGGAAACGGAAAAACTCTCCTATATGTATTTTATTAAATGGGTGCAAGAAAAATGTCTATTTATGATGGCCGTTCCAAAATTAGCCGGCCAAGCAAAGAAAAGACACCATATTTTAAAAAACTCTTTTAGTTTCTCAACAAAATATTCTTTAAGCTCAAAACACTGTTCTAACCGTATTCCAATAGTTTCGATACGCTGTTTAAAATACGAACTGTCTAGCTTCATAAATTATTGATCAAACGCAGAATCCACCTCGTCTTTGTTGGCAAATCTTTTACCATCGACCAATTTAAATAATCCTATATCTGACAAAGCAGGCTGGTAATGAAGAATTTCGAAATTGAATTAATTTATTTTGGTTATAGCAATAGTGGATGTTTAAAATGATGTATTGTCTTGAAAAATTAAGACATACTTTTTGCCAAGAGCGCTTTTTGAAAAGCCTCAGCTTTTTGAAAAGATCAACTCTAATATTGGTTAAGACCTTCCGAATGAAAGTATTAAATTACATGACGGTGACCAATTGTTCCAAGTTTAAACACTCATTTTTGGTGTGTCTTAAAATAAATTTTGGGACCGCTCCTGCGCTGAACATCGAGTTTATTGCCGAAGACTTTTCGAACTGAAGCATTTTCATCCATTCGTACAACGAGCCAAACCAGCGCTTTCGGTTTATTTGAATGTGCTTCACTACGTCGATGTCGTTATACAGCTTATGGTTCATTCGTCGATGTTACGACGATGATGTGTCATAAAGTTTTACAAAGTATTTTTCTTTCGAAGACACCCAGAATACATTGGTCCGCTTGTGTCATTACCCAAAATTCGGCGTCGCAAATGAGTAAACTCTTTACTTACGTACTTAGCATTTTTCTCGTTTATCACCAGACCCACTACTGCTGATTGTTTCTCAATGTCTGAAAAGGTCGCAGTAACATTCCGCTGTCCTTGGTCAATGATATCTTTCATTATTATGTCATGCATCGCATAAGAAACTATTGCCCTGTTTGAAGCCTCGTTTGATAGAAAACGGATACGCTAGATTTTTGCCTTCCTTCACTGAAGATATTGTCTTACCACAAAGTCGTATCAGCTTCCATATTTTCTATCGTATCGGACTGTCGAATGCTGCTTGGAAGTAAATAACAAATTGTTAAGTGTCGATCTGTATTGGTTTATTCTTCTCCACGATTTGTCGTTGTGTGAAAATCTGGTCGGTTCTTAAAGACTGTCTATAGTCTTTCACATACCCCACTCAGCAGGACCTGGTATGAGATGAGTAAGAGTCTTTTCCCGCGGCAGTTGGTGTTCGCACTTGGGTGGCCTTTTTAAGCATGGGACTTGGTACAATCAACGGCCATACAATCCTTTAGCCGAATCGTGTATATGAACTGGTATATCTACATCATCAGCGTATCGTTGCCGGCCTTAAAAACCTGTCGAAAGTCAATCAGCACCGACGGCTTTGTTATAACAGTACTGACCTTGTTTTGTGTCCATTGTGAACAATCTGCTCCGCCTTCGATGACTGGCGTGATGTTGTTGCTGCCTTTGGAAACTAACAGAATATAAGTATATTCCCAACATATTTGCAGCACACTTTGTGAGTCCGTGGCCAGCTTTCCATTTCTGTCTTCATATGTAAGGATCCCTGTTTCACAACCTTTACTTGATAACTTTTGGTAAAAGATTCGATTTTTACCTCTTTCCCTGTAGTTTTGATATCCTCGCACTTCTTTTTCCCTATAGACGTATAGTTTCCTCACAGCACGCGTTGCCATTGACTGCAGTGTTGTCGTGTTTGTAACATCTTTTCTCCAGACAATATGCGACATTCTTTTCTTGTTTGGACCTGTCTGATATTAGTTTTTCACACGGTCCTTGCGTCAGTGATCATAGAATGCGCAATATGTTGCTACTGTGTGTCAGGTCGGACATCGGAATTACTTACTTACTTTGCTGGTAATTCCTTACAATCGTAGATTTTGATTATATGCAGTACGTAACATATATTATATGCGCTTTAATCTTCTTCTGCGCTTCTCCTCCAGTAAGTCACACGAAGTTCTGCAAGGTTCTCCCTAGCCTAGTTTTTCCAACGGAGTTGTGGTCGCCCTCTTCTGCGCCATCCATTGAGTTCATTGTCAAAGACTTTATGAGCTGGAGCATTTTCATCCATGCGTACAACATGACTTAGTCAACGCAGCCTCTGTACCTTAATACGTCTGACCACGTCAGTGCCGATATACAGCTCGCACAGCTCATGATTCATACGACAACGATACTCTCCGTTAACGATGATGGTCCATACATTTTAAGGAGTATTTTTTCCTCCCGAATGCTACTAGAACCAATTAATCCGTTTGCATCATATTCCAGGGTTCTGAACCAAACACCAAGACAGGTAGAACCAGTTATCGAGAGTTCTGTCATTTAAACGCTTGCTTAGTCCGTATTATCATGCCATGCAGGCAGGATTCTTCTCCGAATTTCGAGGCTGACACTATAAGGATTATGGATAGCGGAGCCTAGGTAGGTAAAATTATGTACCAATTCGGAACTTTAGTTGTCTACGTTCACGCAGTGTCTCAAAAGAGTAAATTTATTGTTCGTTGAAACTGAAAACTTTGTTTTGTCCTCGTTTAACGTTAGACCCATTTTTCCGATTTCTTCTGTATAGTGAGTAGTCTGCAGTCACATAACGCAGTTTTCGGTAGATGGTGTCTATGTCTTCAGCGTACGCAAGTTGTTTGTGGCTATAGTTGAAAATCGTGCCACTGGTGTTTACTGCAGCTTTCCTCATTTTCATCTCCATCGCTATGTTGAAAAGGTCACGCGATAAGCTGTCGCCTGGCATAAAGGTGTTTGCCTATATTCACGGAAGACTTCGTATCAGTCAGTGTCATTCCTCAGAGGCATATTAGCTTCGCAGGAATACCAAACTCAGCTATTTCCTCAAGTTATTTCAGCCATATCGGGCTGTCGAAGGCAGCTTTATAGTCGACGAAAAGATAGTAAGTGTCGATCTGTTTCTCAGGAATATTTGGTCAGTTGTTGATTTACCAGATCTAAAATCACACTCATAAGGCCCGATCAGGTTAGATAACATTGGCTTTAGTTTTACGCATAGCACACTGGACAGGACGTTACATATATCCGTTGGGTAAAAGGCAAATACTGCGGTAGTTGAAACACACACTTAGATCACTATTTTTCAGCACAGGATATACTAAGCATAGATTCCAATCATCGAGCATGCATTATATGAATTCGCCAAACAGTACGTAGGAGCTGGCGCATGCCCGTTATCAGCTCATCGCCACCGAACTTAAAGAGATCAGCCGGATGTCCGTCTGCACCGGCTGCTTTATTACTTTTTAGCTGCAATATTGTTCGTCTTACCTCGGTTTGGCTTGGCGGTGCGCAATCTTAGCTGTCGTCGACAATTGGCGTGATATCTTCATCTACGTTGTCAGATAAAGGAAAGGAACAGGAGAACGTGGATATAAAGAGATATAGGGATAGAGTCAATTGCTGGTTCCGGCAAGTACGTGTGGTGATTGGTGGAAGTGTTCCTACCATATATGCCCAGAACCGTAACCTGTTGCTTTTACTTTATAGTATACTTTTCGGTGACCCTACCTGTATTTTTGTATTTCTTTATGTCCTTGTTCTCCCATGCCTTTCCTTCATCTGACAACGGAGTTAGGCAGTGGTTATTTCGGGAATATGTTAGTGATGTCTATAATTGCCTGCAATTGGTATATATGCCCAGAACCGTAACCTGTTGCTTTGACTTTCTAGCAAACTTTTCGACGACTCTACCGTATCTCTACCCGTATCTCTTTATATCCTTGTACTCCCGTGCCTTTCCTTCATCTGACAACGGAATTAGGCATTGGCTATTTCGGGGATATGTAGTCCTTGCGATGCCTATAATTTTTTGCAATTGGTAACAAGCGTTTTTGACGCTGCTGGTCTATATTTGCATCTCATCACACTCACATCAATAACACTTGAAACATGCCTTCCATCGAATACCAGGTGATCAATTTGGTTTCTAGCCTTTATAATCAGAAGATATCCAGGTAGCATAGTCGCTATATTTTCATGACAATTTGTAAGTTCCTAGCTGTTTTGGATTATTGATTATGAGAACCAGTATGGGTTCTGCTGTGTTGACTACTTCTATTACCTACTCCTTAAGACGCATTGGTGATAGCATGCCACTCATATTAGCTTCGGTTAAACGTATTACGGAAGATGCATGATCTTTCAGACGACGTGGACTGTTCGGGACCTCCGCAGATACTCGAATTAGAAAAATTCCCATTATATATTTTAGGCTGAAGCAATAAATGTGAAATACGTTGTTTGTGTGTGAAATATCAACTTTTGTACCATCCCACCAAGAACGATGACACTGTAAACTAATTGGTACACAATAGCATCTTTATAACCTCCTTTTCACGATCACTGTACAACGACGTAATTGCCACAGCCTTCCTGCAATACACGGCAAGAGTTAAGTACTTTGCTTTGAAATTTCGCATGAAGTTGATTATGTTAAAGTCAGATGTTTGGCTTCGACCATGTTTGAGCCAATAAATCATTGCTACGCAGCATTAATTTAACATTTTTGTTTGTGTTGTTTTTGTACTTCTTTCTTTGTTTTGTTTTTTTTTTTTCTTGAATATTTTTTTTCGATTACCCCTTTTAACGCCGCCTGCAACATGAAATAACCGCTACAACAACGGTCGCACCAATGCGGCAGCTGTGGCATCGACATCAGCGGCAACACTAACGCGGTGTTGTACTACACCAACTAACTGCGATAACCTAATGCTATTATGCATTATTTTTATAAATACATACATACATAGGTGTGTAACATAAGAGGGCAGAGTGATAAGTAGGGAGGAATAATAAATATAAATTAAAATAATCTTTATATAAATAAAGCATGAAGACAACACATAAAATTCAATGAATATCTAAAACAGTTAAGTGGAGCCTGAGAATATGTAAAATACATCTATTTTCTCTAGCAACCACCTGTAACTTCCTTCTGTTCATACCACCCCCCCTCAAATAAACACGCAGACGCTTATACGACATGTACTATCATCCAATGTGCGCTTGCGTACACACACACATAATGTTGGTTGTTTGGCTCGGTTGCCTTGGCAGATCGGTGTTCAGTGGCTCTGTGTAATAATATCGCAGTGTAAACCCAATAATCGTTCGTTGCATTGTTAGGAGACGCAATTTTTTTTTTTTGTTCAATTTTGTTGTAAACCTCTCGCTTGATCTCGCTAATTAATCCTCTTGAGTTACCATATTTTACTTACATTTGGCCTTAATGTTTAGGTGTTGTTGGCTTAATTGCAGTGCATTAGAAAAATTATTGGAAAATCTTTCTCTTTGGCTAATTACGGTTGTTAACGATGTTAACGTTGTTGATTTTGTAAACAACAATTTATTACCGTTTATACGATACACAATTCAATTTTGTCGCCCCATTTGTATGGGAAAATTAGGTGAGAGTGATGGCGATTTAATTCGATATAATTTAAGGCAATTATCACTAGTATATGTAGATGAAAATGGGACGGCTGGAGAGGTGAGGAGTGGATTTTGATATTGAAAACATATTGATTTTGTATTTGTCCTCACAACTAATTGAATTAGGTGGTGATTGTATATAATGTAGAAAATATATTTAAGGTGACAACTTGGAGCCGTAGGAATCAATATTGTTATATATAAATGATAACTCGAAATTTATGATTTTTCGAAAACTTTTTGGGAAAACTATTTATACGATACCAGCATAATATATTATTCCACAAAGTAAAATTCTAGAGAAACAAATTGAAATAACCAAAAGGTTTGGTTTGGATGGGAAATATATAAGCGGTACTGAAAGAACGGCCATATGAAGTGTGTCTGTGTGTTTCATACAGGCTTATAAACTAACCTTAGGATTAAGATAATATTTTTGCAGGCTAATCCTTAGAGGTGTGGGAAGGTTTTAACGGCAGTTAAATTCATGTGTCGTATTTATCAATTTCTCCAACCAGCCATTGAAGGACGCACTATCAATAAGCCATCAACAGCTTTGATCAGTATTAATCCCCCCCGGAAGGACGGCCATATGAAGTGTGTCTGTGTGTTTCATACAGGCTTATAAACTAACGCCAGGTTTAAAGTAATATTTTTGCAGGCTAATCCCTAGAGGTCTGTGAAGGTTTTAATGGTAGTTTAGTTCTTGTATCACATTTATCAATTTCTGCAACCGAACACCAGCCATTGAAGATGCCGCGATTAAGGATAACATCTACAGCTTTGATCCGTATAAACCCCTCGGTCCGGATGATATTATACTCGCCGAAATTCAACAGGCCTTGAAGATAGCGAAGGCGATCTTTAACGCCTGTGTTAAACTGTACTATCCTCCAATAAGATGAAGAACGGATAAGCTGGTCTTCATCCCAAAAGGAAGGAAAAACATCACGCACCAAGGCGAAGGACTGCATAGTCTAACATCATTCCCTCTGAAAACTTTTGAGGGAAAACATTAAAAATTCAATATTCTATCAAATGAATTAGTGCATCCAATAGAGAAATCATTAGAGAGAAAAGAATGTTCTCTAGTAGTCTTTTTCGACATAGAGGGAGCCTTCAACAATATCGATGTCATTTGTATAATCACAGACCTCAACAGCCTACAGACCAATTCACACATTAACAACCTGATAGCAGACTTGTGCGTCAGCAGGGGACTTAATGCAAACACCATTATTACCGTTAACACCATTATTGCATGAGATCAACCCCCTCTTAGGCACTCTACATATTTCTTAATCTGCCACCACCAGATTTAAGCCGCAAATGACCTGCTCTCATATCGGCCATACGACTAAACGAGATAGAAAACTTGGGTCAATTTATCGGACATTCAAGGATCCTGAACCAAGACAATGTCTCGCTTGAAACTGACTTCATGCTTAGCGCACGGAAAGCAAACATCCTCTACAAACCCAGAACGCTCTACAGGAAGGAGTGGATAGAGAACGAAAACGCTATGTTTGGAAAACTAAACATTTTTACTGATGGGTCCAATCTGGATGTTGGTATCGAATGCGGCATATCTAAAGATCTAAACTTGAGTATAAGATCAATGATTCCAGACTTCAGCAGCGTTTTCCAAGTAGGAATTCTTTCTATTTAATGAGCCGCCGACGAAATTTGAGTGACGAAACTATTGCAGGAGGATATTCTCCTGTTCACGGAAAGTCTAGCGGCAAATCGAAAGTGGTCATGGAATCTGCCGGACATCTCTCCACGAGATACCCAAAAATACCAGATTTCAGATGTCGTGGATAACTGGAACAGCGGGTTAAAGGGCAACTGCAGAGCGGATGAAGAGGCCCGTCCAGACTCATTCCAGCAGTAAGATGACATGACCTGTTAAAGCATTATCGGAATTCTAACACGCAAACAGAATAGGATTCGCGACACGAGGCGGGTGTATCTACTGCAGTAATAGCAGCAGTGAACCATCTCCATACTATCAATCAACTGTAGACGGAATCTACCACAGCCCCGAAAAAAACTTGCCACGCAACCAAGCACCACATACGCTACGTAAGCATCGATTTAAGGGATGTCACAAACAATGGGTAACATAATGGGCTCATTAGAATCTAAGTCATCCTTTCCTTGTCGGAAAAGATGCCTGCAAATCAACCAACCCAGAGATATCCAGGCTCATAATCTGAGCCCGGATACTCGGTCTCAATATATATTTTTATATTTTTATTTTGTTTTCATATTTTTGTATTTTTATATTGTTATATTTTTATATTTTTATATTTTTATATTTTTATATTTTTATATTTTTATATTTTTATATTTTTATATTTTTATATTTTTATATTTTTATATTTTTATATTTTTATATTTTTATATTTTTATATTTTTATATTTCTATATTTTTATATTTTTATATTTTAATTTTTTTATATTTTTCAATTTTTATATTTTAAAATTTTTATATTTTTAAATTTTTGTATTTTAATAATTTTATATTTTTTTATTTTCATATTTTTATATTTTTATATTTTTATATTTTTATATTTTTATATTTTTATATTTTTATATTTTTATATTTTTATATTTTTATATTTTTATATTTTTATATTTTTATATTTTTATATTTTTATATTTTTATATTTTTATATTTTTATATTTTTATATTTTTATATTTTTATATTTTTATATTTTTATATTTTTATATTTTTATATTTTTATATTTTTATATTTTTATATTTTTATATTTTTATATTTTTATATTTTTATATTTTTATAATTTTATATTTTTATATTTTTATTTTTTTATATTTTTATTGTTTACGCCACTATTGTAGTCGCCCAAACGTGGTTTGTCAAAGGTATTTGAATACCCTTATTATAGTGGCCCAAATTCGAAGCTGGCAATACCGTCGCTCAAGGCGAATTGCCATATGCTTCTTCTTCTTATTGAGATAGAAAATTTTATTATATTACAAGAAGACAGAGCGAACACAAGTGCCCGCCACTAAAATAAAAAGTTAAAATTAAAATTTAAAGTGTTTAGTTTTGGGCCACGAAAGGTTTTTGTAGTGTTGGGCCACGAAGGAGAGTGTTGCACTCCCCTTGAGCAAGTGATTAGACGACCGGCACTAGCACCGGCCACTCCAGACTACAGGCATCTCCGGCACAAGCGCCGGCACCTGCACATCCTCCATCAGCTCCGGCACTAGCACCGGCCACTCCAGTCGACGAGGCATCTCCGGCACAAGCGCCGGCAACTTCATAAACAGCTCCGGCACAAGCGCCGGCACCTGCACATCGGCACCTGTCCCAACAGCTGCAGCTACTGCACCGGCACAAGCGCCGGCAACAGAGGTTCGTGCCGCCGTTCCGTAACCCCCCCTAAACCAGCTTCTTTAAAGCCACCACCACCGGTAAGTCATACAGTGACATTTGTGGGATAAACTCCGGTAGTTGGTGGCCCAAACATTGGTCCTTCTACCGAGAAAAAATTTATTGAAAGTAGCTCAAAATTTTCGATGTTAAAATTGTGGTTCAAATCAATTTTGTAGCTCGAAAATTTTGAGGTTAGCTAACCAAAAATATTTGGGATCGCTTCGTAGCCCAAATCCTGTTGCTGAGCGGTCGCCATATTACATATATAAATGCCGTAAATGTAAAATATATAAGCGGATAAATAAAACAATAAATAAATAAGAGTTGAGTACGAGTAAAGCGGGAAAATTTTTGTTGTTCTTTTTGAATGTGGTCGTAAGAAGGCGACTATTGGAAAAATTTAAGAAAATTTTTGTGGTTCCTTTTTGAATGTGGTCGTAAGAAGGCGACAGTGAAACAAATTATAAAAATTTTGTCGTTCAATTTATTTATGCGGGTAAAGAGCCGAAAGCCTAAAAAAATTAGAAAAATTTGTCGCTCTAAACATATATACGGGACAGAAGAAGACAAGCTTATAAATATATTGAAAATTTTGTTGCTCAATTTAAATATGAGCTTAAAAATAAATTTTATGTTGCTCATATGTGTTTGAGGAGCCGACGAACCTAAACTTTTAAACAATTTTTTATGCTCCCTGTAAACTTGGATGTGAAGTCTGAGATTTTAAGAGATTTGTTGTTGCCTAATTAATATATGCGTAAATAAGCAAAAAATTAAAAAAAAAAAAAAAAAAAATTTGGTGCTCGTGCGTGGTGCAATAATCCATGAGTCCTAAGAGGGCATTTATGCGCTAAGGCTGTTTTAGTGTGGAGACCGATTTGTTGGCAGACTTGTTGGACCGGTATTGAAAATTTTCGATTCAATACAAGAGGCTCAAGTTTTTCAAATATTTTCTTGAAAAGGAAATAAGAGCTAACGGTTCAAAGTTTTTCAAATTAATCAAAATTGATTACCAGTGGTTCCCAAAGGGGAAAAGTGCCAGCATGTCTTCATTTGACAAATATATGCAAGCGGCCGATGAAGTACTGGCAGTTGAAGCTCAACTCGGGGAAGAGGACTTCGCCGACTATTCCCTTGAGGCTTTGGAGTTTGAGAAAACTGAGCTTACCAAACTTTGGACCAAATACAAAAAATATTATGAAGAGTGCAGTGTAGGTTCAACCGGTAAAGAAAAAGAAACAGCCGTGGTCCATTCAAAGCACACACATGCCCGTAAAGCATATGTTAAATGCATCAATTACGTGGCAAAGGCTAAGAAAAAAGTCCCTGTGGAAAAAGTTGTAGACCCGAGTCCAGTGGTTCCCAATCAGGGGTTTTCGGTACCCCCATGCGATATAGGCATATTTCACGGTGATTACGTTTCGTGGCCCACCTTTCGTGATATGTTCACTGCAATTTACGTGAACAATTCAAAAATCAGCCCCGTTGAGAAACTTTTCTATCTCTTTCAAAAAACGGATGGCGAGGCTAGGGAAGTTAATAGAAACGTGTCACTTACTGCCGAAAATTTTGAAATTGCGTGGAATAATTTAAAGGCTCAATATGAAAACAAGCGGGTCCTAATAAATAGCCAATTAAAATTGTTGTTCAATTTGGCTCCATGTCAACAAGACTCCGCAAGGGAGGTGAAAAGGCTCCAACGGGAGATAAATAATTGCATGTCGGTCCTTAAATTATACGATATTGATATCGAGTCGTGGGATCCGATTTTTGTCTATCAATGTTCTGCCCGATTATCGGAAACCACTCTAAATCTCTGGGAACAATCGGTTAAAAAGAAAACAGAGATTCCCAAATGGAAGGAGCTTAATAATTTTTTGACTGATCGATATCATGCCCTAGAAAGTGTCTGCGATATCACGGCTACTTGCTCGCAGTGGTCCAGTGGTTCTCAAATCGTTAGTAACCAAGTCCATCAAACTTATGCGAAAGTTAAACAAACGAAGACTCATCATACAAAGATTGAAGTGGCTCAATGTAAATTATGCAAAGAGGCCCACGCGATTAGTTCCTGTCGTAAATTTTTAAATATGGATCATAGGAATCGCGTGTCATTTTTAAGAAAATTTAGATTTTGCTTTAATTGTTTAAAGACTGGACATATGTATGGCAAATGTACCAGTTCGAACTGTTGCTCCAAGTGCAACAAAAAACATCACAATCTTTTGCATAGAGATTATGGGATGAGGGCCAATCAAGATAACTCTACAAAAAATGTGGTACAAGGTTCAGGGCAACAAAATACAAACCAAATACAGTCCACTGATACACCAAGTACATCTAATGTTGTTCAATCACACCATACAATGGGGGCAAGACAAGTTATGCTTGCAACGGCTTGGGTTAACATTGAAAGTTGTGGCTCGAAATATAAAATAAGAGCACTTATTGATCCATGTTCGGACGAAAGTTTTGTCTCCGAAAAGATACAAAGGCAACTTAAACTGCCCACTGTACCAATTTTGGCTGAAGTAACTGGCTTAAACGGCGAGGTTGTGAGTAAATGCAGCAAAAAAGCACATTTTACTATTATGCCGATTCAAAATTCTAATTTGGCCCTAAATATAGGCGCCCTAGTTGTGACAAAGGTCACTGGCAACATTCCCACTCATACATACTGCCCTATTGGTAATGAGGAGTTGCCCAATCTGGATTATGCGGATCCTGATTTTTACAAGAGTGGACAAATCGATATCTTGTTGGGAGGCGATTTGTACCCAGAAATACTGAGAGATGGTATTCAGCGTGGAGTATTTGGTTCACTGGTGGCCCAACAAACAATATTTGGTTGGATCGTAACGGGGCCTACACCAGGTAAAACTCCTACTTCTTCAACTAGCGTGTCTCATTTAACAAAAGTTTCCATTGGCGAACAGTTGTCCAAATTTTGGGAGTTGGAAGAGATTCCTCATAATCCTGTGCTATCACAAGAGGATAAAAATTGTGAGGAAATTTATCGTTCAACAACGAAGAGAAACTCTGCTGGGAGATATATAGTAAGTCTGCCCTTCAAAGTTAATTTTCCAACCCTAGGCCCAAATAGACATATTGCGTTGCGCCAATTTGAAAGGAATGAGAGATCATTAATGCGCAGACCTGAAATAAAGGCACAATATGATGAGGTCATGAAAGATTATTTGAGTCTAAGCCACATGCAGAAAGTCAATGTATCTAAAGGTGGTCCCAAGTATTATTTACCCCATCATGGCGTTTTCAAGCCAGAAAGCGCAACGACAAAATTGAGAGTGGTTTATAATGCCTCAAGTCCAACATGCAATGGCGTGAGTTTAAATGACGTTTTATATGTAGGCCCCACTCTACAGAGCAGTCTTGTGTCGCTCATAACGAAATGGCGTCTGTACAAGTATGTTTTTAGTGCCGATATCACTCAAATGTACAGACAGATTCTTGTAAGGCCCGAAGATACAGTCTACCAAGGCGTTCTCTATCGTGGCTCGAATAGTGAGGAAATTGGCGACTATGTGTTAAAAACGGTCACATTTGGTGTGAATTGCGCCCCGTATTTAGCTCTCAGAACTCTTCAGCAATTGGCAGATGATGAAGGAGATCGCTTTCCAATTGGAGCTGAAATTTTACGTAGCTCAATGTACGTAGATGATGTTCTCTTTGGGGCCCATACAATTTCTGAGGCTATAGTAGCTCGTGACCAGCTTATAGCTATTTTAAAATGCGGCGGATTCGAATTGAGAAAATGGACTTCGAATTGCGCAAAAATTCTTGAGGGGTTGCCCCATGAAAGTCTACTTAATTCATCTTTTTTAAAATTGGAAGATAGTAGCACAACTAAAACTCTTGGGCTGCGTTGGAACGCAGTAACAGACGAATTTTACTTCGCAACAGAAAAAATTGGTCAGAAAACTTCTTATACTAGAAGAGAAGTATTATCAGTAATAGCAAGGCTCTTTGATCCCGTAGGATGGTTAGCTCCAATAGTCGTTAAGGCGAAAATTTTGCTCCAACAGATGTGGCTCGATAAAGGCGGGTGGGACGACCCTATTAGCGCCACGTCGTTACAACATTGGCATGCGTTCATATCTACATTTAACGATATCGACAAAATAAGAATACCTCGATGGGTTAAATATTCTCCGGGCTCCGAAATAGAATTTCACGCATTCTGTGACTCTTCAGAGTTAGCGTATGCCGCATCTCTATATATAAAGGTTCGAAATGGAGAAAATGTCTATACAAACATGCTTATGTCAAAGACAAAAGTAGCTCCAATTAAGAAAATCACTTTGCCGCGATTAGAACTTTGCGGTGCGGTATTACTAGCAAAGCTTGTAGAAAAGGAGGTTCCAAGTCTTAAAATTATAAATTCATCGTTATATTTGTGGTCCGACGCCACGATAGTGTTAGCTTGGCTCAGAAGACCACCAGTAACTTGGAAAACTTTCGTTGCTCACAGAGTCGGTACCATATTAGAAAAGGTTGGTAATGAAAACTGGCACCATGTGCAGTCCCACCATAATCCCGCCGATTTAGCAACCCGGGGGCTGATTCCTAGTGACTTAAACGGATATGAACCAGCGACCTCTCATCGACCCCAACGTCGCGCGATCTTCGATTACAAAGCGGGAGGCAGAGCGCCTTTTCTGCTCAGTGGTACGTGGGCGCACCACTATTACCCTCCAAAACCTCAATAATGCGTTTCGGCGCATTGAAGTGCAGTGCGTAGTGGAGGACCAAGAATACGATCGCAGCCCTATGGTCCAAATATTTAAGGCAACAGGTGAGCTGCGCGTTCCGTCCGAACGTGACGCCGACGTTTTGTGGACCATTCCGCGTCGTTGCTCCATAATACTTGGAGCCGATGTTGCTAGCCGCATACTTATCGGCGCTGCAGTAGGACGAGCAGGGCGGATGCTCCGCCAAGAAACCATATTTGGGGAGACCTACTTTGGCGTCGGCACTATTATAACGGAGGAAGAGTTACGTCGCATTGACTGAAGAAGGCGAGCGGAGAGATGACTGAATTTCGTTTTTTTTTTATATATATATTACCTTTCTTTATTAATATTATTTCTTGTTACGTTACATATGAATTAAAATGAATTTCGTATTTTCATATATTTGAATTTTGTACTTAAATATTTAATACATTAATAATTGCACTTCGCGCAAGGCGGGGAGTATGTTTACGCCACTATTGTAGTCGCCCAAACGTGGTTTGTCAAAGGTATTTGAATACCCTTATTATAGTGGCCCAAATTCGAAGCTGGCAATACCGTCGCTCAAGGCGAATTGCCATATGCTTCTTCTTCTTATTGAGATAGAAAATTTTATTATATTACAAGAAGACAGAGCGAACACAAGTGCCCGCCACTAAAATAAAAAGTTAAAATTAAAATTTAAAGTGTTTAGTTTTGGGCCACGAAAGGTTTTTGTAGTGTTGGGCCACGAAGGAGAGTGTTGCACTCCCCTTGAGCAAGTGATTAGACGACCGGCACTAGCACCGGCCACTCCAGACTACAGGCATCTCCGGCACAAGCGCCGGCACCTGCACATCCTCCATCAGCTCCGGCACTAGCACCGGCCACTCCAGTCGACGAGGCATCTCCGGCACAAGCGCCGGCAACTTCATAAACAGCTCCGGCACAAGCGCCGGCACCTGCACATCGGCACCTGTCCCAACAGCTGCAGCTACTGCACCGGCACAAGCGCCGGCAACAGAGGTTCGTGCCGCCGTTCCGTAACCCCCCCTAAACCAGCTTCTTTAAAGCCACCACCACCGGTAAGTCATACAGTGACATTTGTGGGATAAACTCCGGTAGTTGGTGGCCCAAACATTGTGGCTTCACCCGTTGCCCGAGACCAAGATTTGGTTTAAAATGACTGCTGAGGTTCATGTTATTGGTCGCAGAGGGGAACGCCGAAAACTGTCACGAGCTCTCATCGACCCCAACGTCGCGCGATCTTCGATTACAAAGCGGGAGGCAGAGCGCCTTTTCTGCTCAGTGGTACGTGGGCGCACCACTATTACCCTCCAAAACCTCAATAATGCGTTTCGGCGCATTGAAGTGCAGTGCGTAGTGGAGGACCAAGAATACGATCGCAGCCCTATGGTCCAAATATTTAAGGCAACAGGTGAGCTGCGCGTTCCGTCCGAACGTGACGCCGACGTTTTGTGGACCATTCCGCGTCGTTGCTCCATAATACTTGGAGCCGATGTTGCTAGCCGCATACTTATCGGCGCTGCAGTAGGACGAGCAGGGCGGATGCTCCGCCAAGAAACCATATTTGGGGAGACCTACTTTGGCGTCGGCACTATTATAACGGAGGAAGAGTTACGTCGCATTGACTGAAGAAGGCGAGCGGAGAGATGACTGAATTTCGTTTTTTTTTATATATATATTACCTTTCTTTATTAATATTATTTCTTGTTACGTTACATATGAATTAAAATGAATTTCGTATTTTCATATATTTGAATTTTGTACTTAAATATTTAATACATTAATAATTGCACTTCGCGCAAGGCGGGGAGTATGTTTACGCCACTATTGTAGTCGCCCAAACGTGGTTTGTCAAAGGTATTTGAATACCCTTATTATAGTGGCCCAAATTCGAAGCTGGCAATACCGTCGCTCAAGGCGAATTGCCATATGCTTCTTCTTCTTATTGAGATAGAAAATTTTATTATATTACAAGAAGACAGAGCGAACACAAGTGCCCGCCACTAAAATAAAAAGTTAAAATTAAAATTTAAAGTGTTTAGTTTTGGGCCACGAAAGGTTTTTGTAGTGTTGGGCCACGAAGGAGAGTGTTGCACTCCCCTTGAGCAAGTGATTAGACGACCGGCACTAGCACCGGCCACTCCAGACTACAGGCATCTCCGGCACAAGCGCCGGCACCTGCACATCCTCCATCAGCTCCGGCACTAGCACCGGCCACTCCAGTCGACGAGGCATCTCCGGCACAAGCGCCGGCAACTTCATAAACAGCTCCGGCACAAGCGCCGGCACCTGCACATCGGCACCTGTCCCAACAGCTGCAGCTACTGCACCGGCACAAGCGCCGGCAACAGAGGTTCGTGCCGCCGTTCCGTAACCCCCCCTAAACCAGCTTCTTTAAAGCCACCACCACCGGTAAGTCATACAGTGACATTTGTGGGATAAACTCCGGTAGTTGGTGGCCCAAACATTTATATTTTTATATTTTTATATTTTTATATTTTTATATTTTTATATTTTTATATTTTTATATTTTTATATTTTTATATTTTTATATTTTTATATTTTTATATTTTTATATTTTTATATTTTTATATTTTTATATTTTTATATTTTTATATTTTTATATTTTTATATTTTTATATTTTTATATTTTTATATTTTTATATTTTTATATTTTTATATTTTTATATTTTTATATTTTTATATTTTTATATTTTTATATTTTTATATTTTTATATTTTTATATTTTTATATTTTTATATTTTTATATTTTTATATTTTTATATTTTTATATTTTTATATTTTTATATTTTTATATTTTTATATTTTTATATTTTTATATTTTTATATTTTTATATTTTTATATTTTTATATTTTTATATTTTTATATTTTTATATTTTTATATTTTTATATTTTTATATTTTTATATTTTTATATATTTTTATATTTTTATTTTTTTATATTTTTATATTTTTATATTTTTGTATTTTCAGATTTTTATTTCTTATTTTCTTTGCCTTTGCCCCCTTACCAGTGATCTAGCCACTTCATAGCCCACCATACCGACCTTTAATAGTTTTTCGCCTAAAAACTAGTTTTCCATAGCAAATTCCATATTTGAAAATCAAATTCACAAAATCTCGCATAAACCAGACGACAAAGGAAACTACACAACAACAACTGCTACAATAACACATAAAAGGAAAACTTACCTTCAAACTGTTATAAGGCCTTTCCACCTTCAATTTGGCGTTAATGCCATCACGACTTTCCTGTTTCTCATTCGGTGGCAATGAAGTCATCGATAGAGAAGTTTTTATATTAGATAATGAGGACGATGAATCATGATCATGCATGATATTGCCCAGACATTTCGAAGATTTATTACGTTTCTTCTTCTTCTGCGGCTGTTGGGCCGATGCCGATCCGAGATGTAGTCCCAGTGATTTATATGCCGACACTTTCTGAGGAGTTACAAATTGATTAGATGAACCTAAGGAGGCAGCAGAAGCAGAACCAACAACAGCAGCAGCTGTAGTGGCTGTCTCAGCTCCACTCGCCACCACTGAGGCAGTGCTGGTGCAAAGGACGTTGGTAGTGCTAGTGATTGTGCTGCTGCCCATGGAGGCATTTGTGTTTAATGGGTTTGCTGTGGCAGCAGAGGAAGACGATGACGAAGATGTTGGCACAGCAGCTTCATGGGCTGCCAACGCATCTTCAGACATCATGGCCGCTAGATCAGTCTCTTGGTTGCTAATATCATTAGAAATTGCTACAGTTAGTGGAAAGGTTGCAGAAGCCAATTGGGGTGCTAGTGGTGGTGGTGGAGGAGGTGGAGGCATACTGCTGTTCTCCGAAGTATTTTCACTGGGAGGTGAAGTGACGTTTTCTTCGTTTCTGTCAACGTTGTTGTTGTCGTTTTTGTTGTTGTCGTTGTTGCTATTGCTGTCAACGTTAATGGCATCAGGGCTGTTGCTGCTGCTGGTGTCCATGTTGCAAACTAATTGTGTCCACTCACCACGTCTATGCAATTGACATATTTTCTATGGTCTCAGTTCGGCTGTAAGAGAGAGAAAAGAAACAGAAACAAAAAAAGAATGAACATTGGAAAAGCCCATGAAAATTTATTCATATTATAAACGGAAATAAACTACAGCAAGGTAAATGTATAAAGCTAATGTGCTTAGCAAAGGCAGAATATTAATTAGAAACTGTTTATAAAGGAAGTGAGAATAAGTTTATGTTCGACAAGAAAGCCACAACGGACACCTTGGAGGCAATAACGAATTAAAACGAAAAAAGAAACAGAAGTCATGGTACCATGACTCAGCGTCGCCGGAGCTGGGTCTCAAGTTTGATAGTGAGTGATGGCAAAAACACTTTAAATATTATGTGAAAACAGATAGAACCAGAAAATTCTAATTATAGCACTGTTGGTGAAGGTAAACAAACCAGTAAAATTTTATGACATAGACCAAAGGGAGAAATTGATAAAAGTTAGTGATCTTAGGCATTACAAATTAGCGCTCGAGTGTACTTCCGATCATTGTTACTTTTTTCATAGAGATACGGAGATATTTATTATAGTATTTACAATGGCATCTACATTATTCAAAAAAAAGCACGAAATTAAAAAAAAATGTATATATATAAAAATGTATATATATAAAAAAAATAAAAACAAAAATTAAAATTTTTATTTTTTTTTAATTTTAATAAAAAATATTTTGTTTGTTTTTTAAAATAAAAACTCTATGTTGTAAATCAATTAAATCTTTAAATTATAAATTTAAAAAATAGTAATATTAAGAAGTTAAAATTTTTTTTTTTCGAAATTCAAACATTTTAAAATATTTTTAAATTTTAGTACTTTACAAAAAAAGTTTTACCAAAAAAAAAAATATATTAAAATAAAATAAATAAAACATTTAAAAGACTGTAACACAATAACCTAATGTAAAATGATTGTTAAATTTTAAAAACCACTCGCTAAAAAATCTAACGTAAAAATATTTATTAAATAATATTTAACAAAAATGAAATGAAATTTTAAAATATTTAAAAAAAAATTGCTAAATTTTGTATATTTCATACCATTGCAACAATATTTTAATGAAATTTTTAAAATAATATACTAAACCAAAAAAAAAAACTGGTGTAAGACTAAATAATTTAAATGCTGATTTACTTACTTAAAAAATCGTTTTAATTTGAAAAAAAATTTTGCAAATAAAGTAAGTTTTGTTACAAAAGCTGTAATTTTATTAATTACTAAAAAAACAAAAAAAATTATCACATAAAATTTCAAAAAAAAATTGTATTAATATTTTTTTATTAAAACTTTTATAATTTTTTTTTAATATTTAGTAATAGGTCAATTGTAAAGAAAAGCAAACAATTTTTTTTTTAAGTTTTCGTAAAAAAGTGAATTGAATGAAAAAGTATTTTTTTATTTTATTATAATATTTATATAGTTTTCATAAAAAAAATTTTTGAAAATTTTTATTAGAAAATATATTTTTTTTATTTTAAAAAATAATTAATATTTTGGTTTTTTTACAAAAATATGAGATAGTTTTTTTTATAAAAAATATATCCATTTAAAAAATTTGTTTGGTCGAAATTTTTAATTTTATTTTATAATAAAAACGAAAAAGGAAAAGTAACAAACGGAACCACCCAAATGTTTACGACCCCCGCAAACGTAACAAGGACCATGATTTAAGGATATGCATCTGGAACATCCGGACTCTCTATAGAGAATGTGAAACTGTTCGACTGGTGGATGTCTTTAAAATAATACAAGACTGACAGCACCACCATCCAGAAGATGAGATGAACTGGACAGAGATGCTCGCAACGTAAAAATTGTGACATCTATTACAGCTGCCATGCGGAAAGGCACGAATTTAGATGTGATTTGTAATTGGCCAGAGACTTAGACATTTTGTCTCGTGGTTCAGTTCTGTTAGTGATAGGATAGTCATAATTCGCATCCAGGGAGATTTAAATGCATATAAAGGAAAGGAAGATGTTCTCGGTCCATCGATTTGTAAATTCAGTCTGCATACCGAGACGTTCGACAACGCGTTTGGCTGGTTAGCTTCAAGGCGGCAAGAGATGGAACCATATTCCAGCACAAAGATATCCACAAGTCAACTTGGCTATCCCCCGATCAAAACATGAAAAATCAAATTGATCATGTGGTAATTGATAGCAAGCATGCATCTGGTCATGGGTCTGCATGTGATCCCTAATGCTAACGTCGCCTCGGATCATTACCTGGTCGGAGCGAAGGTTCGCATAAGATTGACCAGAGCGAAAAACCCATGTATCCAATCACTAATAAAGCTAGACATCTCGCAGCTGCAAATCCCACAGATAGCCACTGCCTATTCCAACCAGGTCTCCCAACTACTACCACACAATGTCTCTACCTCTAATGTTTCCGATACACGGTGACAGCATATTGTGCATTTAATCGACAACCATGTTTGGATATGGAAAACGGCGCTCAGACAATTCCTGGTAAGATAAAGAATGTCGCATAGCGTTAAAAGAACAGAAGGCTGATTTTAGGGCTACGCTACAGCCAATTGTAACCCAGCCGGAGCGAAGATTCGCATAAGATTGACCAAAGCGAAAAACCCACGTATCCAATCACTAATAAAACTGGACATCGCGAAGCTGCAAATCCCACAGATAGCCACTGCATATTCCAACCAGCTCTCCCAATTACTACAACACAAAGTCTCTACCTCTAATGTTCCCGATACACAGTGACAGCATATTGTGCATTTAATCGACAACCATATTTGGATATGAAAAACGGCGCTCAGACGAATCCTGCTACGATAAAGAATGTCGCATAGCATATGAGGACAAGGATGTTGCTTAAAGGGTAACGGACACAACCAATTGTAGACCGGGAGTCAGGAAACGGCTTAAGAAGACAGTAAAACAGGCGAGGAAGCTATTTAAGCGAAAAATAAACTTCAGATCAAGGAACGGGGATATAGAGAGGCATGGGGAAAGAAGTGAAGCCCGAAAATTTTACCAGAAAGTATAAACAAAAGGTTACGATACTGGACTTCTCTCCTATAAGGACAAGGATGGAAATCTGGTTGGATATACGCAGAGTGTGCTGCTTGTATGAAGAGAACACTTTCACCAATTGCTAATTTCGGAAAGCAGCGCACGTGATGGTATTGTTGACGTAGATTGCACATCACCAAGCCAAACCGAGGTAAAAAGAGCGATGTCAATGCTGAATAAAGTAGCCGGTGCCGACGGACTTTCGGCAGAACCCTTCGAGCATCCACCAGCTCCTACGCACGGTTTAGCTTAACGAGTGATGATTGGAATCTAAGCGTATTATGTCCTGTGCAGAGAAAATTTTCTCCAAATTTGTGCTCAGACTACCGCGTGATCAGTCTTCTACCTTTGGCATACAGAAGTTCGGTCGAGTGTGTTATGTGAAAGACTAAAGCCAGTGTTATCCAACCTGATAGACCTGGTAAATCAACAACTGACCAGATATTCACACTAAACTGGATAAAACTCAGGAAAACATATCGATATGTACCATATTTTTGTCGATTATAAATCTGTTCCGACACGATAGAAATTTTTACAAGCCAAGGCTGAGTATCGTATCATTGTGAAACTGTTACACCTTAGCAGTAAGACCCGGACCGACAAGAAGTCTTGAGTGAAGATTGGCAAAGACCTTACTGTTTCATTTTATACCAGACGAGAGCTAAGACAAGACGACAGCCTATCGTTTGACATAGTGATAGAGATAATAATGAGGAAAATGCAGAAAACATGAGTGGCATGATATTCATCAAAAGCCACATGCTACTGCGGGATGTTACTGCAGTCTTCTCTGATATACAGAAGGAATCAACTAAGTTGAGTTTAACGGTGAAGTAGGACAAAAATGTTTTAAGATTCAACGTACACATAACACAGTGGAACACACTTTTTCGGGGGAGAACCAAACCAATATTAACGATAGCATTTGACCTCAGTAACAAAACCCTAAACTCCATTTTGCTCCACTACGTCACAAATTATTTTTACAGTGGTTTGAAGTTTGATTTTTTTGGTCAAAAGCCGTTTCAAAGAATATGAAAAATCTTCTATTAAAATACTTTTGGGGTATTTATTGTTTTCGGAGACCTATATTAAAACAATCAGGGGAATATTTTCTCGGAACATTTTAACCCTCTAGCTCCCACCCGTATGGGACATTTTTGGCCCAAATTTAAAAAACTGTTTAACAGTCAACTTAGAACGGAGGTCAAGGCTTCATATCTACGATAGAAATATTCTCCGGAAAATTTCACTAAGAGTCTCCGAAGACAAATACCCGCTACGAATCAAAGGTTATAAAATTAAATCAAAATGAAATGTTAAGATGGCTAAATTTGTGACATAGTGGAGCAAAATCGAGTTTAGGGTTTCGTTACTGAGGTCAAATGCTATCGTTTCATGTTGGTTTGGATCACCCCTCAAATTGTGTCATAGTATAATCTACTCGTTTGGGATGCTGTCTGTCCTGCTTGCAAAAAAATGCTATTACGAACTTAGCAAGCGATTTAGAGCTTTTTTTAATTCTTGTAAAATGTTACAGATATTTTTTGTAAAATAATGTGTATTATATTATTAAATTTCAAAAAGTTTCCTCAGACTAAATTTTCATTAAGATTTCCATGACAGCGAATTACTGAAAAATAAAATGTAAGCTTCACCATTTACCCTAACCACTCCCTCCCCCACTACTACCACCCTGATTTGATTTGTTTAGTACAAGTAACAGTTTTCGAAACCCTTTCAAATTGTTCATAAAAAAACACATTCGTTAATGTTTAATGGCTGTCTGTTATTGTAGTTTTTTTTTTGTTTTCGTACAGTTGAGCAACGCAAAACGAATGTAGAGTTCTTAAATTACACTCATGTTGCGGCCACCACAGTACGTTAGGAATGCCGTCTTAAATACTGCTAAAGGCACTTATGACAATGGCGTCTTAAAAGGTTTTAGTGGAGAGTTTAGTCATGAGAATACCGCCCCACCTTTGAAATCCCTATGGGAGACAGTGCGGACAGAATTAATATGTGTTTCACCATGAATTCATAGTGAAAACATTAGAAATTTAAATCGTTTAAGTCTCCCCTACGCCCCACCAACAACTTGAGGAAACTATGAAATCCAAGATGTTTTGAACAAGAGAAACTCAGACGACGGGAGGGGTTAAGGGATGAAAGAAACAAAAATACACACGCGATACTATTGTTTGTTTTGTCTTGGTACACTAAATAACGACAACTTTAAGTTATTTGCAAGAATTACAGCAAATAAGACAAAAAACAACCAAATTAAATGCAAATTTACCTTGTGGTTACCCCTTAAGCAGGCGTCGAGTGCTGCCGCATGTTTCCGTCCGCAGACATTTTGATTTGTGAGTCTTATTTAATAGTTAAGTCCAAAATGACAAGAACCGAATTCATCGGTTTTGTTACTTGTAAGCGTTGTGTGAAGGCCAGATGAAAAAAATTTTGAGTTACTGGTGGTGGCTTATACTAAACGTATGTGTTAGGTCAACCCCCCACAAAAAACTCAGAGACATGAACTTATTTGTAACTATGGCTGTGTTAGGTTGCACCCCATATGTTGTCTCAGTGTTTAGTGTTCTCAGAATACGGTGAGATTTGCCAGTGAAGTGAACTATTTACAAAACACTATGTTTCTACTGGGGGATGGTAGATTTTCTAATTTGAGTCATTTTAATCGTTATTCATTTGAAAATAAACAGAATTCTCTCTTTGAAAGTGCCCAAGCAGCTTACAACGTCCGAGAGATCACGTCTTCCCCGGGCATTGCCATTGAACATCCGTTCAGTGGAAGCAAATGTGAGAAGGTGCAATGTTGGGTAACCTAAATGGTATGCTACCACCGATGTGTCTTAGGAAGTAGGTAACAGAAGTCACAGAGGCTCAACACAATGGCTCTCTCAGTGGTTTTGGCAGCCCATAGAAACTAGAATTGGGCGCGGTGTCCTATAAGTCAAACTCTTTAAATAAAACAACTATTATGAATACACGATGAAGAGGAACAAAAAAGAACCCCCTAACCCCCCACAAATGTTGACGACTTCCGAAAACGTTATAAGGACCATGGTTTAAGGATATGCAGCTGGAAAGTCCGAATTGTCTATAGAGATGGTGCCTCTATCCAACTGGCAAAAGTCCTTGACAAATAAAAGGTGTTTTTTATTAAGGTATACAACTTCGAATTGAAATAAAACACAAGAAAATCGTTTTAATGTCCATCAATTTGGCTTTGTTGGAAGGATAATTTTATGCCATTAATGTTTAAATATGATTTCGGGCATGTGGCCGCCGCGGCTGGCTCGAATAAAGCCAATTCTACAGGTCCAATTTTCAACCACTTTTTCGAGCATATGGGGCCGTATGTTGGCATTAACGCCACGGATGTTGGCTTCCAAGTCCCCTAACGTTTCTGGTTTGTTGGCGTAGACGAGCGACTTCACATATCCCCAAAGAAAATAATCCAATGGTGTCAAATCACACGATCTTGGTGGCCAATTGACAGGTCCATTCCGCGAAATTATGCGCTCATCGAATGTTTCCTTCAATAATTCGATTGTGACGTGCGCTGTGTGGCATGTAGCGCCGTCTTGTTGGAACCACAACTCATCCACATTCATGCCATCCAATTCGGGAACAAAATAGTCGGTTATCATGGCTCTATACCGGTCTCCATTAACGGTAACTGACTCTCCAGCATTATTTCAGAAGAAGTATGGCCCAATGACTCCACCAGCCCATAGAGCACACCAAACAGTCAGTTTTTGTGGATGTAATGGCGTCTCAAGGGTCTCATGTGGATTCTCTTCACTCCAAATGCGGCAATTTTGCTTGTTGACGTAGCCATTCAACCAAAAATGAGCCTCATCACTGAACAAAATTTTGTGATGAAAATCAGCATCGAGATGAATCTCATTTTCGGCCCATACACCAAAATCACGACGCATTGCATGGTCTCGCGGCTTTAATTCTTGCACAAGCTGGATCTTGTAAGGTCGCAAGCCAAGATCTTTGCGCAAAATCATCCATAAAGTTGATGGACAAAGCTCCAATTGCTGTGCACGGTGGCGAATCGATTCATTCGGGTCCTCTTCAACACTTTGCTCTACAGCGGCAATTGTTTCTTCGGTGCGCACTGTTCGACGTCTCTGCGGATGCGTATTATCACATAGAGTAAACGTAGTGCGAAAACGATCCATGGTTAACCGAATTAATTGCTCTGATGGACGATTATGTCGACCATAAAATGGACGGAGCTTGCGGTGAACTTCGCGAACTGAACCATTACTTTCGAAATAAATTTGCACGATTTGCAAGCGTTGTTCTTTTGTCAACCTGTTCATGATGAAATGGCAAACCAAACTAAATATTAATCACTTGACAGCTGACAAAATGGCCGCCAGTTAAAAAAGTGATGCCAACTTAAAGTTCTATACCCCAATAAAAAACACCCTTTACAAGGCTGGTATCACCGCCATACAGGAAGTGAGTTGGACGGGATAGTGATGCACATGACGAAATAACAATGATATCTTTTACAATTGCTTTACAGAAAGACACCATTTTTGATGTGGATTCATATTCGGCAAGAGACCTTGACACCTGGTCCCGCGAAAAACCCCTGTAAGCAACCGAATAGCCACTATCTGCATCAAGAGGAAATATTTTTACTTCACTCTGATTTGTGTGCACGCCCCGATGGAAGACAAAGACAAGGACAGTCCAAAGAGACATTCAATGAGCGCCTGGAGAAAATATATGACACTGTCCATGACATTAAAATCGCTCTGCAAAATTATAATGCTAAAATAGGAAGGGAAGATGCTCTCAGTTCAGTAGTAGGGACAACACCTGTAGTAACGAAATCGAACTAGATAGCTTTGCGTCGGCAAGAATCATGTTAGGAAGTGGAAACGGATTTCGGCATAAATATATCCACAAAGAAACCTGGATACCATGATCATAAGACAAGAAACCAGATTGTTCACGTGGTAATCGATGAAAGGCATGTCTCAAGCTTTATGGACGTGCGTGTGATGGACGGTGCAAATATGGACCCAGATCACCACCTAGTTGCAGCCATGGTAAATACGCGATTAAGTAGTGCTTAAAACGTTCGTAGCCATACGCAAAGGAGGCTAGACATCACACAGCTGCATACCACCGAGATAGCTGATGCCTACTTCAAAGAGCTCCCTCAATTACTTCAAACAATACCCCAATCTGATGTTTCCAATACACATTGGCAGCATATTGTGAATTATATGACCACTGCCGCTACAAACTTATTGGGATATGAAAAACCATGCTTAGACAAGCCCTGGTACAATGAGGCATGTCGCGCAATGTCTAAGGAAAAGGATGTTGCTTCTGGACTTCATCAATGTGAGGTGTCTCTCGATCCGGTTTTTATGAGGAACATCGTGGATTTTTTTTTTGCAGGACGGATGGGAAAATGCTTAACGCATCTATGCTTACGCATCGGACTCCAATATGATACCACGTGCCACCAGCGGGGGGTGTATACCACCTTGGAACCGCTTTCGCGAGGTGGTCCCTATGTCTTTTTGTGCCCGTGTCCAGGCTCCGCTTATTTTATTTATGCCACTGCGTCCATGTCCGATTTCTGACTACGGAGGACTTGTTCCACGAAGCATCTTACGGCATTCCAGTTACCCTCACTAATTAGCATTTTCGGCACAATTTTCGTGGCTGATGTTGTACCGAACTCTCTTCTAGCTGTCTGCGGTGCTCGATCCAATGGAAACTATTAAAAAACTTGTGTTCGGCGTCATCTAAAACTTGTTTCTCCTTATATATACAATAGGGGGAACTACATTTTTCTATGCGGTTGAGGTACTTTCGGAAGTACCCATGGCCGATGGAATCTGAGTGAGTTCATTTCAGTTCATAGTTCAAGTTTTTCATTTCTCCAACGAATTTGTCATTTTTCTAATATTTCCTGCCGTACGGTTGCTGCATTTTGTGCCTGACCCGTGTTGTGCTTGGCGTTGAAGATCATCCGGCGCTCCATTGCCTGAAGATCTATAGGTATCATTCCAGCTATAATTACGACAGCTTGTGCATATATTGTGCGGTACGCTGACGTTACCCGTAGAGCTGCTCTTATCTGCACGGATAATAACTTTCTCAATCAGGTGTGAGTTTCTAAAGAAGGACCTCAGATTTCGGATCCATAACGAAGTAGACTGTTACAGGCCTCCATGAGTAGTTTCCTCCTAATTGGGAGGGGTCCACCGAAGTTCATCATGAGGCTGCTTAATTGTGCTATCTTATCTTATCTTAGCTGCTTTCGACGTTGCATATTCAATCTGCTTTGCATAGGTCAGCTTTGAGTTCAGTCTAATCCCTAGGTATTTAATTGATGGTATAGTGGAGATTACTAAGTCGCCAATATGCATTTCTATTTCGATTGGATTGTGTCTTCTGGAGAGTAACAATAACATAGTTCCGTTTTGTGCATGGCCAGTTGTAGGCCGTGGGAATCCAACCAGCTCTTGGTGCAAATCATGACCGGCCATAATCTGCGTTGGGCGTCCTCTGTATTTCTCGCTGTGATGACAGCCGCAATGTCGTCAGCGTATCCCACGAGGAAGGTGTCGTCCGTCATCTCTCTCTTTTAGATCTCATCATAAGTTGCATTTCACAGATCTGGTCCCAGAATGGATCCATTTTTATTATGGAGCATTTTTATGATGCCTTGGTTGGTGTCATACTTCTGTACTCGGTTTTTTCAGTAATCGTTTATGATTAATTGTAATAAGTACTTCGGGATATTGAAAATAGTCTCTAGAGTATGTACCACGTCCACCCACCTTAGACTGTTAAAGGCGTTTTTTATGTCTAGGGTCGGTAAGA
This sequence comes from Muscina levida, assembly GCA_964034835.1. Classification (NCBI taxonomy): domain Eukaryota; kingdom Metazoa; phylum Arthropoda; class Insecta; order Diptera; family Muscidae; genus Muscina; species Muscina levida. Next base: position 68,989,166 of record OZ035883.1, read on the forward strand.
GAACGACAAGCCTCGAAAAGTGGTTTATGTGTTAGGCTGCTCCAACAGTGTTTATCACATTTTTTAGATCTCCTATTGTCGATTTTCCAGGTCGAAGGTACATCCTGTATAAATCGTACTAAAATGATAATGCCCTACACTTTAGGGTGGATGTCATACTAATTTTCACGGACGGATTGAAATTAATGGTAAGAGCGGGCTGTGAAATCTTTTCGCAGGAATTGAATTTTCAACTATCGATCATGCTACCGGGTCACTGTAGCATAGTTCAGGGAGAAATAGCGGCCATTAGAATGATCGTGGAGAAAATTCACTATCGTGGGATATTGGGCGGCAATATTCATTAAACTTACTTAATTTCGCTTTACACCCCATGAATGAGGTATGGGATAGCTTCTCGCGTTGTTGTTAGTTAACACGCTTTCTATTTTAGATTCACAACAAACGGCACCTACTTCTTTATCGACGAATGCGAACGTCACTTTTTGGTAAGATTTTTACTAGACATGCCGATTAACTCGACTCTTATACTGCGAAGTTGCTGTCGACATTATCGAGGGGGCCGGCAATGAAAGAAAAATGTAGATGACTAGAGCCGGAAATCGAAGCATGGATCTCCCGCATGGTAGTCGCGTGTTCTAACCACTATGTGACGGCCGGTACCGGTATTCATATACTTACTGATTCTAAGGCGGCTATCAGATCCCTGGGGAACGTGTACACCACTTTGAGAAATGTCAGTCATCTCTGGACGATATTGGGAGACAATCGACGGTTATCCTCATATGTAGACATATATGGTAACGAAAGGGACGATACATTGACAAGGTCCGCCACCACCGTGAACTCGGGAGAATTTTACGGTCACATTGGTGTTCTTCTCATGAGGGGAAAACAACTTATAGCGGTGAAATTGGACCTCATTGCTAAGGATATATGGGTGAGAGGACCCACTTGAACAAAACAAATTTGGGTTTCCATGGATATACAGAAGTCACGATTTGCGCTGAACCTGCCTAGAGTCCATCTGAGGCACATCATAGCGGTCTCCAAAAAGGAGAGGAGATCTTTGGTCTTTGGTGGACAATACCTGTCCATCAGTAGGCGATCTACGGAACATACATGCCTTCCACAGCAACGAAATGGCATGAGAGCGTCGTTAGCCGATTAGAGTAGAAATAATTGGTGCGAAAATTTGGAAATGGTATCACAACTCAACCTACACTTGGACCTAAGCGCGCTATGTGGAAGGTGTCAGCCGAATGCACCTAACGTAACCTAACCTAAGATGTTTGCTTAAAACTGCAGTCAAAAAGCCCTAAAATGTTGAAAGCAAAGGTTTTGAAACAGGGATCCCCCAATTGTAAGGACAGAGAAGGTAATCTGGTCACGGCCACTCAGAGTGTGCTGCAAATATGGTGGAAATTTTTTCTGTCTCTGTTCGTTCCCGAAGTCAGCATAAGTGACGAAATACCGATCTAGATATATGGCCAGCCAGTTAACTCAATTAGAAATAGAGCATAGAGAAAATATTTTAATCATTAATTTGGTGTGTTCTACCGACAATTAACTATTTTTTTTTTTTGTTGAATTAAAATTTCCAAACCTAAAAAAGCGTTAAATTTACAATATCCTCGCAGTTCAACTCAACCTAATGACTCAAATGCTACATAAAATAAAAAAACTAACCAAAACTAAAATAAAAAATAACAAAAAAAAAAACTCGCAAGTACACACAGAGCTGTGTATGTAAGTAAGTATTTATTTTTTAATGGAATCGTATATTTTTTTAGTTGTTGTTTATTGTCGCTGTAACTGCTGTCGTTGTGCCAACATCAGCACTTCGCATGGCAGGCAACAAAGTTGCCACCAATGAAGAATGAATGAATGATATGCTTTGTTTGTCACCCTCCCAGCCACCGCTACACATGATGTACTCAGTGGTAAGTGGGGGAGAGCACCACTTATATGACGGCAACGATGGCCTTAAGGGGCTGGTGGCACCTTCATATTCTTGTCCACCGTCACACGAAAAGAACACTCATAAGGCACTCTGTGGAGTACATGTGTCTATGCGAGTGTGTGTGTATACATATGGGAACTCTCCATAAGTCGTATTCTCGAGCTGTAAAAGGATTTTGAGACTTGAACGTTTGGTAAATGATTGGTTAGCTACGTTTTTGTTTTTTGTTATTGTTGCTGTTCTTTTTGTGTTTTGATTTCTTCTGTTGCTGCCGTTGTTGTTGTTGCCAAAATGACAATCGACACAAACTATGGAAATTGGCGGTTGAGTCATAAGTGTACGACGGTGACATACGTACAACATAAACTCCACATGTGAGTTGTAGCAGTTGTTGGTCTTTGATTTTGTATCCATTTCGTTGCTGCTTTATATATTATAGTTAGATTTTCAATTAAGTAATAAATTTTGCAGCACAAAATGAATGAATCAAATTAATTTAAAAAAAAAAATCAATTTATTACAGTCACTCATGGTATGAAATGTAAATTTTTTTTGAAAAACTAACAAAGAGCCAACAACTGTGTTGATGTGTTTAACGAATTGTGAACTTTTCGTTAGTTAGTAAAGACTTTTTTGTTAGATTTGGTTTGGCCACGTGGGAACAAATAGAAATATGTGAACACTTGGTTGTGAATTAAACAAGTCCACAATATGTCAAAAAAGTTGAGTAGTCGTTCGATAAGCAATTTAAATTTAATGAGCATGTAATCCCAACAATAAATGGTTCTAAATTTGTTGATAAAAAGGCTGTTAACTTTTCCAAAGAATATAAAAGAAATAGATAAATAATGTTCATTTAGTATGAAAACGTACAACTTTGGATTTAACGGAACATCATCCATAAGTGATCCTTGAATAGTATCATACAGCTACAACCGAAAAAGGCAATGCGTAAAATTTTGTAACTTGACGAAGATCGTCCGTACGTATACATTTACCGCCTATTCCTATATATTTGCCTAACGGCAGCGAAATGTATGGTCGAAGTTTTTTTGCGGAAATTTCAAAATGTTCGACCAAAATGTTGTGGCATTTGATGTAAAGAATATGTGAAGGAAATTTGAGTAAAATCTGATAACAATTTCCCGTGCCCCAACGAGATCAAAGGTAAGGTTTTTAGTGAATAATATATTCAACTTGGTTCTAAATAACTTTGTTGTATTTCTACTAAACAGTGAAATTTTCAGGACGATCAAACTATTTTTATGGCTATTGTAACAGTTTCTTTTAAATTGGGCGTGGCACAGCCCACTTCCACCCTGCCTTCATACTGTACCAAAAAAAAATACGTACCAAATTTCATCTTTATACCTCTTACAGTTCATGGGATACTGCCGTTTAAAGTTTTAATTTATATACCACGCCCACTGATCCGATCCCGCCCATGAATTTTCGCTGCCACCCTATCGCGCATAATAGTCTACTTCTAGGGGTAATAAAGTGAATACAACAATAGCTTCCATCGTTGCCAACACGATCATCACGAACGATGTATTTCACAGTCACCACGAACACTGAGTGAGTGCGACATACGATACTCAGCCGAACACATTCGGCTAGCACATGGGAAGATGTGACTCTGGGCGCACCAGAATTTGGTCTACTCAAATGGTTGAGCATTTTGCTTGGTTGGACGTCGGGTGCTACTGCAACGAAGTTTTTTACACCCGATCCGACCGTCTGCTCTTTTCAGGTCAAACACTAAATGTAATTAGAATTGAGGTCTACTGAATCCAACTTTTCTCTTTGCCTGATTTCGATCGGACTGCGGTCTGTTGAATCCAATTTCGGTTGGTTAAACCCAATTTCTATTGGTTTAACTTGAATTCGATCTGTTGAATCCAATTTAGTTTATTTAACCCAATTTCAGTTGGTTTAACTGAACTTCGGTCGTCTAAATCGGACTTTAGTCTGTTGAATTCAACTTCAGTTAGTTGAACCCATTTTTGATTGGTTTTGTTAGATTTCGATTGGACTCCGGTCGATCATTTGTTGAACCCAATTTCTATTTGTTCCTGTCGACTATGGTTTGTTGAATCCAACTAGAGTTTGTTTAACCCAATATCGTTGGTTTAACAGAACTCCGGTCGGCTTAATTGGATGTCGGTGTGTTTAATCCAACTTCAGTGGGTTGAACCCACTTTCTATTGGCTTAACTCACTTCGGTTGTACCGAACTAAATGCAAGAATATCGCATTATTAATTGAACTGGGATCTATAGCATCAAACTTTCAAGGTTTAACCCAATTTTGAATGGTTTTGCTCGATATCAACCGGACTCCGGTCGATCGTTTGGTAGAACACAATTTTTATTGGTTCCACTCGACTTCGGTCTGTTGAATCTAACTTTAGTTGGTTGAACACAATGTCGGTTGTACCTAACTTCGGTTAGTTGAATTCAATTTCGTTCATTTTATCGGACATCGGTTTGCCACACGAAGATTTTCTTCTCATTATAGAAATAAGTACGAAGTTGCATAGCAGAAAAAACACCAACCTGAGTTCCAGACACGTAGCAGAATTGCCGAAAAACTAGATTATCAACACGGTCCTAAGTTGCATATACGAAGTTATGCAGCAGATTTACCAAGCGATCCCGAGATTCAGACAAGATGCTGAATTACCGGCAGACACAATACCAACACGATCGCGACTATTTTATACGAAGATAAGTTGCCGAATAATGTGAGTTATTCTGCAAATCAATACGACCACGAGTTCCTGAAACGAACCTGAGTTTCCGAAAACCCTGAATCACACTCCTAAAATATGTGATAGCTTCTCATCAGGGACCCGTGTACAGAATTATTGTCCGTTGTATAGACTCAAGGCCCGTTGTACAAGTTCAGAAGAACTCGTTGTACAGACTTAATGTTCGTTGTACATACTCAAGGTCCGTTGTATAGGCTTATAGCTCGGTTTACAAGTTCATAGACTAGTTTTACATATTTATTGTCCGTTTTACAGGCTTATAGCTCATTGGACAAGTTCTGGGTGGTACAGGCTCAAAGTCCACTGTACAAGCTCATAAGTTCAGGGACTCGTTCAGACTTTATGTTCGTTGCACAGACTCATGATCCGTTGTATAAGTTCAGATGGAGTTGTTGTACAGGCTTATAGCCCGTTGTACAAGTTCAATGACTCATTGTACATACTTAATGTCCGTTGTACAGACTCAAGGTCCATTGTACAGACTTAGTGTCCGTTTAACAATGATGCAAGTCTTCGCACAATCCCAAAAGGATAAAGGATGTCAGATAACATTCCTTAACTTGACAATAAACTTTGTCTTGGAAGAGTCAACGGCGTTCATGTCAGCAAAATTGTGGTATCCTTATATCATAGCTGACACGAACCAAATAAGAATTACGAAGTAGATGATTGTTTTGTGTTTGCACTGAAAGTCGCAGGTTCGCAACGATTTCTGAACTCTGTGTCGAAGGAAACAACAAAAATGTTATTAAAGAAACACGAATTTCCCTTCAGATTTTTCTACGATTTACATTCAGAAATCTTTCAGACATCAGTACGATATATCGTACATCATATTTCAATCAGCTGAGTAGGTCAGAGATCGTGTCAACCACTTCATACGTTTTTAGTAACGTTTTCGGTCAGATTTCGGATCCGATATCGGAAGATATTTTCCTAAAGACTTCGAGCAGAAATCGGTACGACGCGTCGGCAAGAACATCCGAATTACTTCAGATATTTGGTAAGATATCGGTACGAATTCGTAACGACGCGTCGAATTTCCCTTCAGAATTTCCCTCAATTTACAATTTAAATAAAATTTTCCTTCAACTAATCGTACCCATTTATGTACGATATCGGTAAGAAGAGTTCAGACGTGTCGGATATCAGCCAATGTCGGAACTTTTGGTTTGCCGGATATAGAGCGGTTTTTTGTTTTTTCGCATATAAAATATTTAGACATGATTACAGATTCCAATCTTGTACAGTGAGTTGAAGATTACCAGTTTCGCTAAACATGAAGCTCGATCTTAAGAAAGTGAGAAGAAGTTGTTTTTCATGCATACGATTATTAACTTTAACTCAGGCAGAGCTTTCAAATTAAGAAAGTTGTTCAACTATAAGATCAATCTCACCATGTCTAATGAAGCTCATATGTCAGTTATGTTTTATTCATACCAAATCGAAAAACTTGAGAAAATGGTAAGATCTCATATCAGTCACCAGTGTTTTACTCTACGGCGAATAATCCAGGGTGATACGAAAATATTCTGACAAATTATTTCGATCGCTCATCACTAACGTAGTGTTCCGTCCTCAAACCAATTATGAGCTGTTTAACGATATCGACGTAGTCAATCGCGTCCAAATACAGCGAATGCATTGGCAGGGTTAAATTGTGCTCATGGATGAAAATTCTGTAGCTTGGAAAGTCTTCGGCAATAGACTATGTGTGCTGGAGAGGGTATAAATGTATAAATCCTTATGTTAAACTCTAAATTTTCACATATCAATAAATGCAATTAAATCTTGTAATGGAGATCAACCACAAATGAAATAAAAACATAGTCCATACATGATTCCTACCAACGAAAACCAATAATAAACATTCATGTCGATTGGTCAATTATTAACTTTTTCACCTTCCCCCTTGCTTCATATGGCCAGAAATTCTTATCAAGGAAAAATATTCAAGAGCCTTAACTGCTATACAAATATGCACCGAATTTTAAAGTTCAATGTACCTTTGTCATTACCAACATGCACGACAACGACAAGGTGGCTTATTTCGATGAGAAACCCACCTTATATAACGGCCAATCAACTGTATAAATTGTCACATGTCCTTGGAATTCCACTCTCATATGTAGACAGACAGACAGCAATTTTATTTTTCCAGCAATTAGTAAAATTTTCAATTAAACACAAAAATACCACAACACGAGCAAAATATCATTATCACCCCCCAAAAGACAAAAAATCACACACAACAGTAAACCTCAACGTAGCGCCTGCGTTATTTCACTACCAAAAGTGGCAACACAGCGGCAAGTTGAAGGCAAGCGGACTGACGGGCAGGCAGGCGGGCATCAAACGGGACCCAGCCGCCATGTATGTACATCTCAGATTATAACCCACATGTTTGTTGTCATCTAATGAATTGTTAAGTGTCTTACGACATGTTGCACCACCAACTTGTTGTTGCTGATGCGAGCAGCGTAACTGCTGAAATCATTGTTGTCACCACAGTATCCGCCTGTCGCGTCCCTTCCCGTTCCTTTCTTGTCCTCATCTTTCGCATACGTTAAACTAAATCCTCGCCATCAAAGTCAGTTTAAAACTCATGTCGCCGTTGGATTTGGAACAGCAGCAACAACGAAACAAGCGCGGCGAGTGAAAAAAAGTGTCATTAATGGCACACGAAGCAACAAAATGGCAAACTATCAAAATAACAAAACATTAACCACATTTTTATTTCCATTATCGTCGTCATTTTGGCCCCAAAAATACAACAGCAACAACAAACTTGACAAAAAAAACACCACAGCCATTCAATGTCTCTGTTTCAGCCATCACATCCAACCAACACCAACATCAGCGCCACCGACACCGCCAACAACACCAACATCTACCGCAACACCAATAGCAACAATAGACAGCAGCAGCAACACAGCTTTAGCATTGACTGCCACACATTTTTACTCATATCATTTGCCAAGATTAAAACAAAAAAGAAACTATATTGTTGTAAAGCTGCTGAGTCGTACCAACAAGAAAAAAAATAGATACCAGCAATAAGAAAAAATCACAGAATATAAATTTTGTTGAGAAAAAAACACCACCAAAATAACTACAAAAAAAAAATAGTTTGCAAATTTCTGTTTAGGTTCAACAATAACACACAACTCTAATGAAAAATAGATAAGAATTTGTTTCATGTATCTCCTTTTTTTTGTTGTATGTTGGCGCTGGCCATTGTCACAGATATGAAATGGTCTCTGGTCGCTATGGTGCAAATGAGAAGTAAACAAATAAAAACAATGTAAAATAAGTCAAGGGCGTATGTAGATGTAAGGAGCTAGACAACTATTGTTGTAGAGAATAATAAGACTTATGTAGCGGCAGCTTTTGCTGGAACACATTTCTAGTATGGAAAACATTGTGTGTGTGTAGAAAAAGAGACGTTACACAAATTTTGTAAAATTTTCGATTGGAATATAATTTTCTTATAGACAAGAGTATCGCGTCTTATTTGGGAACTTTTTGTTGACGAAAAATTTCCTTAGTGAAATGATTGCAGTTTTTAATCTCTGGAAGACGGCTTGGCACTCTGCAGTCCATTCGAACTGACAATCCTTCTGAAGCAACTTGTTAATCGGTAATGCAATCTCCGTCAATCCCGGAATAAAGTTACGATAGTAATTTACAAAGTCCTAGGAATGGCTGTACCTTTTTTCGATTTTTAGGTGCCGGATATGTCCTTACACATTTGACCCCGTCCGGGTTAGGAAGGGGAACACTTATGCCATAAGTATACAACTTCTTTTCTGAGGAAATTACATATGTCCGTTCGTATTTGCAAGTTATTCTCCCTCAGGAGTTGCAGAATCTTGCACAGCCTAACCTCATACTCTCCGAGGTTGCCTCCACACAGCACTATATCATCCAATAATAAAAAGCACTAGATACCCTGGAGTCCCGTCAGCACATAATTCATAAGCGGGGCGGAGGCACCAGTCAGGCTGAAAGGCATACGATGAAACTCGAAATGAACCAGAGCCGTACTGAACGCCCTTTTCTTCTTATCCCCCTCATTCATCTCAACCTGATGGTAGCCAATTGCCAAATCCAGAGTCGAGAAATACCTACTGTTGCCCAGTTGGTCCAATATCTCATCTATCCTGGGAATGGGAAAAACTTGTTTCAATGTGACTTCGTTTACCTTTCGGATGTGTACTACCAGCCGCCAGGCCTTTGCGGTCTTCTTGGGTACTAAAATTAGCGGAGGATTCCAAGGCGAAACACTTGACGAAATTATGCCATCTTCTTCCAACTTCCGTACCTGCCTATTAAACTCCTTACGATGTATCTAAGGTACCCGGTACTGTTTCTGATTTAAAGGCATCTGATACTCTCAACAGATGCGAGTTCTCCGGATTAAGGTCTGAATCCCTCTGGATTGATCCTAGGATCCTTCCAATTCTACCCCTAACATCTACCTTGTGAATATAACCTATCCAGCTGCTCCGTTGTTCTTTGAAATTCACCAAACTACTGGTTGTGGGTCGGAATCCTTTGGGCATCTCCAAAACCTTCTTTGTTGAATTGAGTGCAGGGACATGTTCTGTACCCATCACAACGTTCACAAGGGTATACCCTAAGTAAACGACAGGAGAAATTTCCAGCTTTTTTTACCACCACCGTTTTGCACTTGGTATTGCATCTTATCGGGGTGACCGTCACTGTCCGTGCCTTAATTAACTCCACATTAACTGATGCCCCACTCAAGGTAACCCATAGGAGACTCCACTCCCATTTCTTCACGAACATTCTAAGAGTTAAAGACCCAACGTCGGTAGTGGAGCGGCCACATACATTATTGCGACCCAGAATTCCATCTCCTCAACGCAGTGCATACTAAACAACAAATTCTCCGCGTCGCAATAGGCGATATTATTTGCCCCATTCGTGCGAGTAGTGCCACCGAATGCTCCGCGTAAATCCTTATCGACTTATCGACCTCCACACAATTCCTTAGACTGCTCCGTTTAATCAAGCTAGTATCAGCCCGGTATCCAACTTCCCTTCATAGCCTCTCCACATGGCAATCTTACAAAAACGGAGTCCGAAGAGTGATGGCCGATATGCGGCCCAATTCCGCCAATATTTATCCCCGGCTTCTCACATCTCTGCCACTCAGCGTCTCGTATGATCTCGCTGATCCCCGTTTCCCGGCCTACGTCAGTTGTTCCCATTCTGATTCTGCCAACATTCCGCTTTCCTGTGGCCGGGTTTCCCACAGTTTGAATTGTTTCACGCGTCGAGGCCTCCTCCCTACAACTGTGCTTCTCTGACCACGACCCCGGTTCTGCTCGCGCCCGTTGTGTTGCCACCTCACACAGTACGGTGTGTTCTTCCTCCAGTCATCTCAATTTTTCATTCAATTCCGGCCCACTCGATGCCGTCGACAGCAACTTTACAGTATAATGGCGAGGCAATCGGCATGTCTAGTAAAAGCTTCTCAAACAGAGACGTTCGCATTCGTCGATAAACAAGTAGGTGCCGTTAGTTGTGAATCTACAAATCTCATTCATGAGGCGAAAAGGGAAATTTTTTTTTTAGAGATTGGGAGGGAATGCCTTCAAGGCTTATGGAAGGCCTGCATACACAGGAAAAGAGAAGGACTTTATTATTTCTTTCATTATTTTATTTCCTTGAGAGCGCACGGGTTATTTTTAGATATGTCCCACTTCTATGTATTTCTCTCCATACTTACATTTATATTTTTTCCAACGACAGTAAAAAAACCTTTCTGGTGTCTGAACGCAATACCTCGCGATTGTTAGTCAGCCATGTCATCTAGCCTATGAAGAATATCCATTGAAGAGGTTTAAAAAATAAACACGAAAACATTCCAAGGATATTAACAATTCATTCCATTTGGAAGACATGCAATAACCCTGAAGGTATGTGTTTAGAAGCATTTTTTGTAAAGGCCTCTGGCAGGCCTGCCCATGGAATGCCTGAATTTGATGACAAAATCTTGCGTTTAGCATTCCTTATTTGTAAAGTCTTTTCCAAATAACGACTAATTCATGCGCTATATGAAGAAGGCCTCTCAAATGCCGCCGCTGGAAGTTAGCTTGTATGCCAACTGGCCAATGACCGGCTGTTATAGATATGATGTTTTTCGCTCCTTATTTCGTTCCGTCCGTGAAAAAATGGGTGACATGTACCCATAGTGCAGCGTATTATCATTATTAGTGTAATAGGTTCGGTCCGGGATATTTCTCATAAGACCCGGATAGAAAATAGGTTCTCGTACTGTGTATAACAACTTCCATTGATGATCCAAAATGTTAGCAAGACCATCGTCAATGTGCTTTCATGCCCTTTGTGGCATTTAAACGCGTTGCGGTGTTCGCTGCTACCTTCTTCGCCTCAGGGTCTGGAGGTAACCAGTTTCGGATAGTGAACAATGTGCCATAGTTGGAGTAATTCGAAGTGTTCCTGTTTGGATAAAACCTCCTGAAACTGTTCTATCCGGCTTTTGTTTTAATACACAGAAAAAAAACACAATTGTTGTTAAGTAATTAAATAAAATTGTTAGCATTCAATTTCGATTTATAACAACTTTTCCATTTGAGAGTGGTTGTAAATTGTCATATTTAAAAATTTTCTACTACTGTTCAAATTCAACAAAAATAAAAAAATTGTAAATGTGACAACACAGTTTATTGTTTTTACAATTTCGGTTGTTGGCGCCTTTTTAATTAAATATTTAATAGTATTGACGAAATGGTATTTAATATGACAATTCATTTGTCGTAATTTTTTTCTGTGTAGAATTTCTAGACTTCACCTTTATTCCTGTACTTTTGGATATCCTCGATCCCTCTTCTCTTCCACAGACGCTTTAAGAGTCATTGCATCTCTTCTCTTCAGATTTTATCGTTCCGCCACAGCACGCGTTACCATGGACTGCAGTGTTGTCTAGTATGCAGCGTCCCTTTCCTCAGACAATTCGCGACATTCTTCAACGTATCAGGACTCGTCTGGGCATTGTTTTTCATATTCAGGTACGGTCGTTGCGGTAGTGGTCATAGAATGCGAAATATGCTGCCACAGTGTGTCGGAAGCATCAGAATTAATGGCGTTCCTTTGCAGTAATTCAGAGAATTGGTTAAAATAGGCATTGGCTATATCGGTGGCATGCAGGTATGCGATGTCTCAAACCTGTGTGGTATGAAAATATTCTGCCGTGATGCAGATAGTGGCTTTATCTATGTCTCCTATCAACCAAAATCATTATCATCAAAATTCGTGTCATTCATTCCATCGTTCTGATTTTGTGTTTTTTGACTTCAGTGCGTTTAACGTCGCTACACTGTCCGTGAACAGGAGAATATCCTTCTGTGATATTTTCCTCAAGTTTATCTTGTCAATGGCTCGTTTAATAGCAAGCATTTCCTATTGGAAAGCGCTGCAGATATTAGGAATCCTTGATTTATACGCAGGCTTAGATTCGTTACTTGGGTTTAAGTCCCCATGTTTTACCAATAGCTTTCCTGCATGTGCTTAAAGCTAAGACACTCATAGTTGGATTTGCTTTCAATGGAATATCGCCGTTGTCAAAAAATTTATTTTTTGATACAAGTGAATATTACTGATCGGATACTTCTGGGACGGCTAAAAATTTATCTGGTTTCAGAATAGTTTTGTGAGCCCATTTGCATTACTGCTATAGAAATCAATGGATTTCAAATTACTCTTGGCATGCCCGGCGAGTTTACCCTAACTTTCCCAACTACGCCTTTGTTCTCTGTAGCAATAAAAAAAAATGATGCAAATTTTTGCTATTTCCTAGTTGACAATGTCAAATTTTCTCTAATTTAGAGCAAATTCGATATCATTTTTTGTTTCGTTGTTGTTTTCTTATTGCAGGATTTAATAAAAACACAATTTTTCTCAAAAGAAAAGTGAATTGAAGCGAGCGAAAGTTTCTATCTATGTGTGACACAAGGCACTGTAGGAGTAGGTAGTAGCGCAGCGTAACGCTGAGATTGATATTAAATAACCCCCAGACCAAGCGTTAATTACCAATCACAGCCGATACCACCACCACCACCTCCATAACCATTAAATGGTATACCATGACAAAGTTGAGCGCCTCTTGCAGATCGCAGTGTTGGGCTTGTGCCACATACGATCCCCTGTGCTATGTGTGCAGGCGGCAGGAGCTCCTTGTGGTACAATATTTGTTTGGTGACTGTGGCCCCAACGCCAGAGTCAACTTTGGACCGCGTATGTGTGTAGTGGTGGTATTGTAGAGCTTTTGCAAATTTGTCTAATCGTTGGCTACAAATATTTCATAGTTAAGACATAGTTTTCGGGCTTGAAACTTTAACTTGACTTTGTTCGACAAATCTTAAGTGCTGTGTTGTAGTGTCTTAAATTAAAACTCCATAAGCAAAGGAGAGTAAAATCTCAACTAATTTGCATTACAAATTAGAAAGTGTGCTGGGGATCCGTTTAGTGTCCGTTGTCGTTTTCCTTGTAACGGCCTCTGCAAGGATCGTCTGATGGCGGGAGGAAGAAAAGCGAAGACTAGTGAACTGATATCTTAAGAAAAGTCACTGCATATGGCCATGTTTGTCTTTTTAGTGGCAGCGATATGCCCAAATCAATGATTAATGGTTGAGGAGCATAAGATTGATATGGTTTAATAGTATTTTGTGGTGTTTGTTTTTTGTTTTTGTTTACATACAACTTAGTATGGTAAGATAAAACGATTTAATTAATTTTTGCCATTTTTAAGTTCATACATCAAGATTTGCAATTGTTTCCGCGCAAAAAGTATTGATTCGTTGTTGGTGAGTAAATGGTTAACGTAAAACATTTAAAAATGTACTAAGACCTTGAGTTTGTTGTTAATTATTTTCTAAAATACAGTTGTTAGAAATCGCTTATGAAATTCTTTAATGAAATTATGTACTGCTTAGTTTCATTAACAATTTGATTAAATTTTTATATTTCACAAACAGAGGTAGTTTTGCTATCTATGATTTTGCCTCAGATTTATTGGCACAACAATTCCAATGTATTATGATTGCAACGAATTTTAGATTTTTCAAGCAAACGTCGATGGTGGAAACATTTGCAAGAACTTGATTAAATTTTGAGTTGTGTTACTTACTCAAAGTGTTAATTAAATTTATCAAACCTGAAATAAATGATTAGAAAACGAAACAGATAAAGGCAACGGACTCACCATACAAAATTTATAACTTGTCGACTAGAGTATAACTGAAATTATCAGTTCGATAATTGACAGCAACTAACGAAAGCAGCAACACAAACAATGTATAGACGTCTGATTAAAAAAATACTTTTAACTGTATAAATCAATGAAACGTAGACTTCATGTCAACAAACAAAAAAAAATATAGTTCTAACAAAAGCGATATTATTTACAATTTTGATAAGATGCCCAAAGAGGAGGTAAAGTGATAGTGACATGAAGTGAATTTACATTTATAAGAAACCCAATCAATATAAAAACGAAAGGGTTTACGTAATATAATGCACAATATAATGTATAATTTATTTATTCAAGTTTTGCCAAGTTATTATTTTTTAACGATTTCCAGATCATTGATATTAGTTCGCTCATTGATATTAGTTAGAGTTGTATCTCATACGCAATACAAATTATCTGACAATAAAAACTCTTGCGCCACCTATCAGCCATTAATTGTAATAAGATACAAACTATTCTTGAGTTATAAAAAATTATTTTCAAATATAGTCTTGGTCGACGAAATAAAATTATGACGAGTCTTTTTATTTTTTTAACGATGATAAAAAAAACTAGATAAATCGTATAAAAACCATATAAATGAGCTTTAAACAATAATTCTTGATACATATAACTTAATGTCCATCTATCAGCTGACTTAACTGATAAGATTTTAAACTGTTTTTTGTTTGTAATTTGAATCCATTAAAAAAGAAAACATCGTGTTGGGATGCGAACCGGCACATTTTGCCGTTCGCGTTTCGTCATTGCGTTGAGACACATAAGCGGCGTCACCTTAACGAATTCAGCCTTCTAATTGCCGGTTTATATAAAGTACAAAAACGAAAACTTTACTTTTAAGAAATCAATACCGAAAAATTTCTATTGAAGATAAGTCTAAGCGAGATATAACTTTTTGCCAAAAAAAAAATCTCGATCAGGGTGTCTCGAAGGGAAATTTAAATTTGTTAAGCTGAATATGAGAACACATCGAATCTGAGGTTCGCGGGGAGAAGGCATTAAGAAGCCTGGCTATTGGAAATTTATTTACAATGTAGCCTTTTTTTGAAGTGGTACGCACGCAGTGCTTGCGAGAATGTTACAAAACGGTGATTCTGCAACCATCGCATAGAGGATTTTGCAAAATGCGAGGTTTTTGCCACTTAAATGATGCGCCAACCATCCCTCTCATTGGAAAATAATACAACAGATTCGAAGAGATCATTAATTTTACATTAAGAAATAAATTCCCAAATACTGTGCTTTGATAATCAATAAGCAGTTCTTAGAAAAACATCTTAGTTTTTATTTTATCGACTCACAAAATTTAATGTTTTTTTTTTGAGACACCCTGTACGTTTGGCTAACAAAGCTGCTAACACAGTAAACTTGTGTTAAAGGAGGGGATTTTTATGCCTCATTTAAGTATAAGCGTCACCCATATACTTGCCTGTTTACGTGCCCATTTAGGTGGAATTTGCCCTCATCTGAGAAACCTCTCCAGCATTTACTTTGCAAACAGGAGCTGATGAGTATGATCCTGAGACTGTAATTCCTGTACCATTTGAATGTTGTAACGAATAAAATATACATCATTTTGAAGAAAGAAAGAAAGATGTTTCGATTATATTTAAGAAGCTAAATCGCTTACGAATAAAGAGTCTAGGTTGTGCGGAAACAGATGCTCGTACGCGCTGTACGTTTTGGGGATTCTTTGAAGTTGAAGGTCGCCCGGATCGTGGTAGAATCATTGTTTGGTCTATATTTTTGAACATCTCGATACTACTTGCGTACACAGAACGCAAGTTTTGCTCCTCTGAATTACGCCATAGCTATAAATTCCCATTGGCAACTTTTGCACTTCGTTTCTCTTCCGCCCTTTTGGTAAACTCTGTATTTCATAAATTCACGAAGATCACCTCTCTTAAGCGAAGTGCCTACTATAGAGTTTTTTCAGTTACAGCGCCAACAGTAGAAAATATATCTGCAAAGAATATACTATAGCGCTAAACTACCACTCTACTCCTCAACGTAGAGCTGTTATAGAGAAATTAAGAGTAGAAACTACCATGCCCTCTGCTGGTTGTATACATTACATATACATTTCTCTCTACTGTAGAGTCGCATGGTAGAGGCATTTCTCTGGAAATCGTTAATCACTGAGTCAAAAAGTCTAAAATTAACCAAACCAATGTGACTTCCAAAAAAATGCAACACAAACAAATAAATTAAAAACAACTCTCTCTCTCTACTGTAGAGAGTAAAATATATCACTGTTGATTTCAGTTCTGAATTTTTTTCAATTGTTGCGGGTCATTGTTGGTATCATGTCGCAACCGTTTTGTTCTAACCTGTTGTATATTTTCCAGTATTGTATTTTAATCTGGATCTATCTAAACTCCAATTAAATCTATAGGATAATAATGAAAAATGCACGGAATAGAAACTTTGCTTGAGGGAAACCCTGTCACAGTAAAGGGCCTCTGGTGGGACCAAACAACTACTACGAAACTCCCAGTTGTAACCCTGTTGCAGTTAATTGACTGGTGCCCCCGTAAAAGGTACTTGGAACCATCATTAGGATAAACAAGATGTCAGACCAGCCTTACTCAACAGCCTTGTTCCGCTCAGTCAATCGAAATAAAATAATAAAGGTTGTCAGACACACCTATATACAATAGGCAGACTCACAAAAAAAAGTATCTCCGGCCCACCCCCCCAAAATGTACCTTGGCCTGTTTTATGATGAATCCCTAAAAATGTCGTGCCTAGGATTAAGATCAAGTGAGCTGGACCGTTTTTAAAAATAGCCTTTTTTAGTTTTTTAAAGATTTTTGATATTTAAGTATCATAGCAAAGAGATTTAAAAAACGCAAACAACGCACAGTGGGCCAAACAGCTGTGCTAGCGGGATTTAATTAATAACTCGAGTAAATGAAAATTTAAACTTAAGTTTTTTAACCCATATATATTGAAAAATAGTTAAACAGACAACATTTTAATATCCTCCGTTTGTCCGCTTGGAAGTTATTAAACAAATGTTATTTTTTCATTTTGTATGGGAGGTACAAGAGATGGTGGGGCTGTTCTCCATATATCTCCAACAGTTGGACGTAGTTAGTTAACATTTTGGTTATTTTTACACCACAAGGACTCAAACTTTACATAAATGCTAAATTTAGCTTGAATACGATTGAATGACGTTAGTTATAGTCTAAAGATGTCAGTATACGCCTAAAACCGTATATGCTACAACAGCTTAATTCTACCAAATTTATTTTGGTACACATGCCTCAGGAATTCCTCTAAATGCTAATGCAAAAGCTTTTATAAGCATTTACAAGTGTTGTAAATAAAACGAAAACAAAAAAGATCTGTATTTTCAAACATTGGAATTCGACTTAAATCCCGCTAGATTGCCCGTTTGGGCCACTGTGCAACGGTATGAAAAACATGCCCACAAATGTCCTGACAAGTCCTTTTTTCAGGGATATTTTGAAAAAAATAAACGGATTTTTAAGTTTTTAGTAGCGTGCTTACTTGTATAGTGTTAGGTATGTTTTTTTTTTGGTTTTCTGCTAATAGGATATGGGTCACTCAATGCCTCGTAGCATATGAGAGCCCTGTCCGATCGCGTTTGATGCACCTGTGCTGAACCTTCTAAAGACTGGTTGAACGTACAATGTGACTAAGATGTACGATGTGATAATAAATGTCCAAGCATTAGAGTAGGTAGTGAGTGGAATGTGATTGAGATGCTCTCTACTCCAGGAGCCTTAGCTACCCAGCGGCGGAAATCATGAGAAGGAAAGTCTTCGTTCATGAGTTAAAAGGGCTTCTTTTGGATCCTGTATGCCTTCCTTGACCTTATTTCTTGTATGAAATCCCTCTGCATTCTTTTTAAAGGCCTCTGGCAGGCCTTCATTAAAGTTGAAAGAAAACGTATTAACAATTCTTTCCATTTAGAAGGCATGCAACAACCCTATTATTTGGAAGCGAGAGGGGATGTGTATGAAATCCCTCTGCATTCTTTTTGTGTCCTGCAGACCTGCCAAAGGCATGTGTCTATCCATAAAATGCCTCTGATGAAAAATCATGCGTTCTGCATTCCTTATATGAAATTTTATTCCCAAATATGGACTACTGCATGCATTATATGAGGAAGGCCTCTCAAATTCCGCCGCTGGGTAGTGCAACGTAGTTTGCTTCTAGACAAGTGAACGGTAGCCCAATACAACCACAATATGAGTTTGTGTTGGTGAGTTCAATATCAAAAACTTTCAGGACCACCATTTTTATAAGCTTTGTAAGGAAACTTAGATTATGTTTTGATTATACTGATTAGAATTTGATAATTGTGAATATGAATAATTTCCACCGTCTTTATAACCGAGATTTCCGATGGTACATGTTTGATTTGAGGGCATAGTTGTCCCTCAAAAATCGTAAGATTTGAACCCGCTATATTTTTTATCTTGTGAAACTTTTTCTATGGTAACAGGTCTTTACGGTTATGTCGCAATCGTCTGATGCTCTTAAAGTTAACATAGAACATCACACAAATTCAACCGTATCTATGAGGCAGAGTCATTGAAATTTTAACCATTAGGATCCGCACCCCCGCTGCGGACATTCCAAAGATAACGGCATACATACATAATGGCATACATGAGCATTTCACATAAAAAAATAATTTCGTTAATATCTCACATACAGTTCGTGTTATTCCATTACAACATCGACCCGGCCTTATTGAAAACCCCTTATACTGGCAAAATGTCACTGTAGTCATCTCAGGTCTTCAAAAGCGACCCATGGAGTTGGTTTTAAACAAACAATAAATATAAAAGTAAAATTTCTTGTTCAAAACAACCAGTAAAAAATAATGATAAGCTATAGCCTTATTAAAAAATATACCTACTCACCATACCTTAAATATTTCTCACTTCAACTACGAGATATTTCCTATTTTTGCAATTTCATAATATACAACCCATTACACCCTTCCATTGGGTAATAGGCAACATATAAAGCATCAATATACCCAATTTTTAAAATGCCAATGCATTAATTTCTCTTTCTCCTTTATCAACTGTTATCTCCCGCCATGAACCTCCATAAATATCGTGATAAATGAGGATCATTTACACAAAACGTAAAGTCTAATCTAAAACAATAGCTTTTGACTATATTGGTGCTGCTGCTGCTGTTGTTGTATAATTAAATATCATCTTAAAGTCCTTATAAAACAAATTTATATATTTAAAAGTCATAAATACATCAAACCGACAACTGCAGTTTTCACCATCACTCTCTCCCTCTCTCTCTTAACTTACCTTTCTTGTCGTGGTCGTGTGTTTGGATTTTTCACGTTGCCAGCTACCGAGAGTCGTTTGCTTAATTGTTGCAAATGTTTATTAAGCTGTGCTGTGCTGTGCAATATGTAGCTGTAACAGCAAAACGCCACAACACTCTAAACACTCTGTTGGCGTACGTAGCACGTGTTCGAGGGGTGGCACAGGGTAACAGGGAAACTGCACACAATTTATCTCCTTTTTTTTGCTCTCCTGCCGGTAAATCGATACGCAGCAAATCTTTTTGCTGGTATCTGAATAATCACACGACAGCAAAAAGGCCACACAAAAAAAAAGTCGGCCCAAGAAGATCAATGTGGCAGTGAAGAGTTCGCGCAAATCGCTTTTAATGGATCCTTATGCAAAACAAACAAAAATATTGTCGCGTCTGTCTCAACACAGAGGAGCGGATTGGTGGTTTTAAAGGAATGGGATGACAACCAAACAAACACAAAGAAAAAAACTAAAATCCACGATATTTAGCAGATGATGACAACAGGAAAAACGGTCACGGGACACGAGGTTTGGTTAAAATAATTTATTTGTTTGTTTTCTGTTTTTCTTTTTTCACTATGTAACTTTCGTTATTTGTTGTTGTTATTGCTTTTGTTTTTTCTTTTAATGTGGAAGTTAATAAATATTTAAAATTGCCAACATTTATAAAAACGAAATGAATGCATAAACACACGAAACGTTAATATTTTGACAGAGAGGGACACACATTTGAGATAAGTATTCAAACACGGTCGGCGGGCGCTGAGGAATGGAATTTAAGTGCGACCATGTGATGTGGTGGCATTAAATCTGGAAAGAAAGAAAGAAAAGGGAAAATATATTAATGCAAAATTTATGGAATTTATGGAAAATTATAAAAGAGAAATAAAAATTATTCAAAACAGACACAATGTATGAAACAGTATTTGTAGATTGCAAAAAATTAATGATGTAGTTCAATGTCTTGTATTCGAATTAGGGTGAAACAGTCCTCTTCGGCCTTGTCTCAAAATTGTTTGCCAAAATGTAATACAGTGTAATCAACGACTTGTTTCTTTGGAATGGAAGTGTCACTGCGAAAATACAACATATACAGGGTCTATCATTTGGTGTGGGTCGATGTTGTCAGCGATTATGTTGTTATGGCGGCGTCTGACTAACCCATTACTTATTTTTCAGTTCCTAATGCCAAATGATTTTGCAGGTTAGATAAGTGAATAGCACGTTAAAATTATAAAGCTTAAAAATCTAAATGAAAGTTCATAATTGTCAATGCACTTTATCTTTATTACTCACTCAATGTTACTCAAAAAATTTACTATTTCATGGGAATTTGGGGATTAATATCATTAGTTTTGGATATTTCAAAAGTTAAGAAAACCATAGATCACTTCTAATGTAGTTCAATTTGTTCACGATAGGTGGCTGCCGCCAAATAGTTACCATTAAGTGTAATTTGCGTATGAGCAACAAACAAACTACGCAGGTAAAGCGTAAACGATCTAAAATACTACTGTTTAAAATGTTGACCAACAATTTATAAAAAAAAAAAATGCTGGATAAAAATAAGAGGCCTACTGTCGTAGACATGATCGTTATAACAGGCAACTATAATTCGGATGATCTGAATTCGGTAGTAGGTATCATAATTGCTATCTGGGATGGCGGATTTTCTAATTTGATTTTCAGATCATTATTCAGTTGGGAATAACCAGAATTTCTCTTTGGAGGTCCCACAGCTGCTCTTAACGGCCGATAGATCACGTAATCTATCGTTTCGTTTAGTGGTCGTAAATGTGAGATGCCACAATATTAGGCAATCTAAAAGCATGCTACCACTCATGCGTCCTAGGACGAAGGTAACAGAAGTTACAGAAGCCAGACACAAAAAACGGTTTTCTTAGAGGATCTGGCAGCCACTAAGAATCTAAGATCGGTCGAAGAAATAACTGTGCCATCTTTTACAGCGTTTATGCAGAAAAATACGAATTTGGTGTGAATTCATAATCGGCCAGAGACTTGACATCTGTTGCGGTTTCACCATGTAAGTGACTGAATAACCATTATCCGCATTAAGGCGAAATATTTTTACTTCACGCTGATTTGTTTACACGACACACAAAGGCATGGACGTTAAAAATGCATTATATGAGCGCATGGAGGAAATATATGACCGCTGTCCTGCCCATGACATACAAATTGTCCTGGAAGATTGTAGTGCTAAAATAGGAAGGGAAGATGCTCTTGGTTCAGCAGTCGCAAAATTCGGTCTTTCCAATGACACCTCCAATAATGGATTCAGGCTGGTTAGCTTCGCATCGACAAGATACGTAACAGGTAGTCGAACCAGATTCCCGTACAAAAATATCCACAAGGCAATCTAGATATACCCTG
This sequence comes from Muscina levida, assembly GCA_964034835.1. Taxonomy (NCBI): domain Eukaryota; kingdom Metazoa; phylum Arthropoda; class Insecta; order Diptera; family Muscidae; genus Muscina; species Muscina levida. The sequence goes on from OZ035883.1 coordinate 69,010,923, forward strand.
ATCAAATGCAAGAAACCAAATTGATTACTTGGTAATCGATAGACGGCATGTCTCAAGCGTTATCGACGTGAGTGTGATGTGCGGTGCAAATATTGACTCGAATCACCTCCGAGTTGCAGTTAAGGGTCGCACGCCAATAAGCAGTGTTAAGAACGCTCGTAATCAAACACTAAGGAAGTTAGACATTGCAAAGTTCCATACCACCGAGGTAGCAAATGCATATTCCAACTAACTCTCTCAATTATTGCAGACAAACGCCTTTATTTCTGATATTCCCTACACACAGTGGCAGTATATTGCGAATTATATTACCACTGCCACAACGACAGTACAGGGTTATCAAAAATACGCTGAGACAAGCCCTGGTGCGATGAGAAGATTCGCGTATTATCTGAGAAAATGGATGCTGCATACAAGGCAAAACAGCAGCATATGGATACGAGTGCTGTGACGGACCGATATAATAAGAAGAGGGGGGAGCTGAAATGCCTCTAGGCGGTGCCAGGAAATCAAAAATTACAGGGATAGAGGTGTATCTACCAAAAGGAAAAATAAAGATTTTGGAATAGGGATCCCCACTTGCAGGGACAGAAAAGGACACGCTGCATAAATGGAGGAAACACTTTCGTATATGTCCCTTGACAATAAACATGGTAATGAGTGGAACCAGTTTCACGCATAAAGATATCCACAAAGCAACCTGGATATCTCCTGATCAAAAGGCAAGAAACCAGACTGATCACGTGGTAATCGATGGAAGGCATGCCTCATGCGTGAGGGACTTGCGTGTGATGCTCTGTTCAACTATTGACTCGGATCACCACCTAGTTGCTGCCAAGGTACGCACGTAAGTAAAACGCAAAGGAAGCTAAATATAACAAAACTGCATAACACCGAGATAGCCAATGCCTACCACAACCAAATCTCTTAATTACTTCAAACAAACGCCCCTAAAACTGATGTTCCCGATACCCAGTGGCAGTATATTGCGAATTCTGTGAATACTGCTGCAACGACCTTACTGGGTTATGAAAAACCACGCTCAGTCAAGCCCGGGTACGATGAGAAATGTCGCAAAACTGCGATATAATGAGAAGAGGAGAGAGAGACGAAAACGAGAGCCAGGAAATCGAAAATTACAGGGATAGAAGGTGAAGCCCGAAAGTTCTACCAAAAGGTAAACAGCAAAGGTTTTGGAACAGGGATTCCCACCTGTAAGCACAGAGTGAGCTGCAAATACATTATCGTACTCTGTTCTTTCCCGAAGGGAGCATACATAAGTGAAGAAATTACGCCAATCATCGACGACGGAGTATATTGCCCACCACTGAGCCAAAACGATATAAGCATGGCATTTACGCTGCTTAAAAGCGAAAATGCCGGAGGCTATAAACTGCGGACTGAGCTAGACGACGGAGTACATTGCCCACCACCGAGCCAAAACGATATCAGCACGACATTTACACGACTTAAAAGCAAAAATGCTACGAGCCAAAACGATATCAGCACGACATTTACACGACTTAAAAGCAAAAATGCTACGGGAGCTGATGAACTGCCGACTGAGATTTTTAAGGCCGGAGGCGATGTACTGGTAACATGCAGGCAACAGTTAAGTAATACGATGTGGCAAATGGAATGTATGCCCGATGATTGGAACCTGATTGTTCTACGTACTGTGCTTAAGAAAGGCTATGCAAGTGTGTGTGTGCGACTTTAGACCTGATAAATCCACGACCACCGAGGTAATCACCCTACGACAAAGGAGAAGGAGAAGACCCAATATATGCAGATCGACATTTGCCATCTTGTTATAGATCACAAAGCCGCATTCGGCTGTGCGATACGACAGACACTACCAGATGCCATGGCTGAGTTTGTTATCCGTATGAAGATGATACGACTTTGCGAGATAACACTGACCGACACTAAGTCTTCAGTGAAAATAGGCACACATCTCACCTAACTATGTTCTACCAAGCGGAGCATTAGATAAGACGATAGTCTGTCATGCTATATCTTTAACATAATAATGGATATGATCATGCAGAAGGCTGCAGGATGTTACTGCGGAGAAGCAGTCAGCAGAAGAGGGCCTGGTGATAAATTCGGACAAATGTAAGTTATTTGTTTCAACGAACAAAGAGATTACTTTTTGGAACGTTTCTTTACGTTTGACAACTATAACTTAGAACTAATATATGATTAGGTTCCGCCGTAAATAAAAATAATAATGTCAGGCTGGAAATCATCGTTTACGGCGAGTCGTCGTATGAATCATGAGCTGTATAACGACAAGGATGTAGTCAAGCGCGTTCATATAGACCGAATGTGCTGGCTGGGCCAAGTTGTACGAATGGTTGAAATTTCTCTAGCTCAAAAAGTATTCGGCAATAGACTCGATTGGCAAATGAGGATGCGACCAAAACTTCGTTGGAAGGACCAGGTGAAAGAGCTGTTATGTAAACATAGTGCGACGAACTATCTTTAGAGCGCAAAAGACCAAAGCGCTTGGAATCCTTTATTACGTGCTGCTACAGATGGGTAAATTTATGATGCTACTGCCAAATAAAAAAAATAAAAGACTTAAATTTGCGGATGAAATTGGCTCATAAGGTCGATTATGCCCAATATGTTGTGGAAAGTGTACCTAAAATATTTCTACCAGAACGTTCACTTTCGTAATAAAAAAAAATCCAAACTTATTTCTCGTTGTACCCCAAGAAAGAGATATAGAACAACTTCCCGAGAGAGTTCTTAAGAGAGTTCATGTTGAAATTTTAAGATTCAGAAACGCGATCTTTAGTTTAACAACAATTCTGTCTACAACGGAGGCCGCCGATCAAAGAAACTTGGGTTACAGGTCACCTGCATGATAGTGGGGGAAAGGAAAGGAAAATAACACTGAACAAAAATAATATGAGAAGTTGACTGCTATCACAAGCGATCTTTTAGAAAAAATAGAACAAAGAGATCCTCTAAGTGAATCACACTTTAGTTAAATTCGCCCAGCAGTTCAGGAAAAACTCGCAATTATTTACAATAAGTTAGTATTGCATTAAACGTGGACGGATTTCTGTACCTGAGCGTAGATAATTGAATTACACTTTTAACTCTAACTATGTTGTTATAATCAACTCAGATCTTACTTACATACTTAATTTCCCTTTACACCGCATGAATGAGGTATGGGATAGTTTCTCGCGTTGTTGTGAATTAATACGCTTTCTATTTTTAGATTCACAACTAACGGCACCTACTTTTTTTATCGACGAATGCGAACGTCACTGTTTAGGAAGCTTATACTAGACATGGCGATTGATTCGACACTTATACTGCGAAGTGGCTGTCGACACAACATAGAGGGGGCCGGCAATGAAAAAAAAATTATTTATATTTAAATTTTTTTTTTTTAGATGACTGGAGCCAGTAGTCGAACCTGGAATCTCCTGCATGGTAGTCGCGTGTTCTAGCCATCATGCCACGGCCGGTCCCAACTCAGTCTACTCAGAACAACTTTACTAAATCTTCCGTTTTGTTTTGTAGGCTACCCACGTTTTCAACTCTTCATAAGTAAAACATTTCCCTTTAACATTGCCGATTTCACACCAAATCGTTTGACCAGAAATTGCGTCATATTGCTATACTACTCCTAATCACAGTAAACATTTTGTAATTGACCAAACAAAACACGAAAACCCATAACAACAAAATTTTAAAATCATTAAAGATCATAAATCAAGCCACCCACCTTCTAGGAGGCTTAAAACATACCCACCACTACAACTCCCGTCGTCCGACTACGGCTTCAACTCCTTGGGCAACAATTTCATAAATTATGACCCAAACTTAGGGAAACTCTATAAAGGAAATCAATAAAAATGAAAACTCATTACATGGCCAATGGCCAAAATTCTCCTGCACCCCACTGCAACGCCAACAACAACATCTACAACTATTCCCCCCTTTCCTGGGTGTTTATTGATCCTTCTCTTATCAACTCTTAAAGAGGGGGCTGAAAGCAATTCATTGTTTGGGTTTCGATTTCAGTCCGGAAACTTGGCTCATGATTGTTGCTGCTCTCGCTTTGCATTTTTTTTTTGTGACCACAAACGCAACAAACAGACAGGCGGTCGACAGCGGACCACCCTAAGGCCGCAATTTATGATTACAACAACGTTTAAAGGAAATTAGTTTAAATTTTCATCAATTTTATTTACACTATAAAAACATCAACATCGTCGTCATGATCATCATTATCATCATCATCATCATCGATTGTTTTGTGTTGATCAAATAACAAAATTGACAAAATACAAGCCGGCAGAAGAAACAAACAAATTGGAGTTCAACACCAGCGCGATTTCAAGCAATTGCAAAAATTTCATAATGAAAAATGTTGCCGACATCTGTCGATGAACATGGCAGCAATTGCAGCGACAGCAGCAGTAAACGCTCCCAACAAGAGCAGCGACAGCTACAATAACACCAATAGCACTAACAATTGTAATACAAAATATTAGCACAACATCAAAAATATTTATTACCGTTATTAACCTTTTCGAACTCTCACTCTTCAGATCACTCACCGGCCAAAACGGGGCAATCATAATACACGACAACTAAGAAACCCGAGTGACAGCAGGCAAGGCAACAAAAAATAATATAAAAATAGAGACACACAACACAACTGATCGAGGGATACAGTGGGACAACACCACCATATTGTTGACGGGAAAATATTCTTTAATAATTTTAAATAAGGTTTAAAGTTGTAGCAGCCAGAGAAAGGAGGCTGGGTCGCATAAAAACAGATAAAATATGAAAAAAAAAATCTTTGTATCGCCTGAAGCACTACTCGTATTTAGTCGACACGCTTCAGACTCACACGACGGGACCTACAGTTTAACGAAGATTCGGAACGTCCGTTTTTTTGAGAATGTTTTACTAGCCAAAGGCCGACACTATTCTGCGAAGTTGCTGTCTATCACATCGAGAAGATCGCCGATCAATGAAATATGGATGACTGTGAAAGGTATCGTAGAGTCTCTACATGAATACTCTTCTGAAGACAATGGAAAAAACGTCGCACAACCGTCGCATATGCGAATGACGTAGCACTCTTAGTTTCCGGCAAGAAACTTAAATTACACTCTGAGTTTATGGAATCCTCGTTGAAACTTCTTTTAAAAAGGTGTCATAACTGTGGACTGAGTGTAAACCCGAGTAAAATGGAACTGGTGTTATTCCCTCAGATATATAAAATCCCCCAATCTGCCAAACCCAGATTATAAGGAGAGTCGCACTTTCACTTACTGAAAGTGTCACTAACCTTGGGCTCATACGAGTATTGGACAGTAAACTGAATTGAAATCTGAAAACTGAGGTCAGGACAAGCATATATATTTCTATATTGCTACAAAAGGGCCCCCTGGCCTAAACAGGGGAATTAGCCCCACAAATTTAAACTAGCAACATGACTTCGATGTTAAACCAATCTTATTTTACGTATCGACTGAAATTAGAACGCATTATGAGCTGGTGGTAATCATTTTAGCATGGGCACTTAGAACTACTCCAACTTAAAAAAAAAACTTAATTTCCCGTTACACCCCATGAATGAGGTATGGGATAGCTTCTCGCGTTGTTGTGAATAAACACACTTTCTGTTTTTAGATTCACAACTAACGGCACCTACTTGTTTATCGACGAATGCAAACATCACTGTTTGAGAAGCTTTTTACTAGACATGCCGACAAACTTGGCACTTTCTGTCGACAACATCGAGAGTGTCGGCAATAAAAGAAAACTGTAGATGACTGGAGGCGGGAATCGAACCCGGGATCTCCCGCATGGTAGTCGCATGTTCTAACCACTATGCCACGGCCGGTCCCACTACTCCAACTAAGGTACTGTTTAAGATCGTAAATCGGTTACCACCGGACAGTGAGGCAAGAAAAATATCAGTGAATACCGCAATGCGTTTAGCAGCCAGAAGGGCATTGAATGAAATGAAATATGGAAATGCAATAATTCTGGACTTAATCAATGTAAAGTGTCATACGGATTATACTGTACCATACCCTAGCTTCAAACCGGGTTTTATGAGAAACATACCGGATAGATCCTACTATGATCATAATGCCCTACACTTTGGGGAGAATGTCATCATAATTGTTGGAAAATAAGGCTACTGGCTCAATGTATCACAGTTCAGACCGTAATAGCGGTAATAAGAATAGCCATGGAGAAAATTCAGTATCATAGAATATTGGGCGGCAATATACTTACTTACTGATTGTAAATCGGCTATCAGATTCCTGGAGAACACCACTTCAAAAAATGTTCCAAAATGCATGTCGTCTCAGGAGGAGATAGCGAGACATTCGATGGCTACCCTTACATGGATTCCAGGACATGGGACATATATGGCAACCAAGGGGCCGACACATTGGCAAAGGCCACTACCGTGAACACGGGCAAAGTTTAGGGTCACATTGATTTTTTCCTCTCACAAGGGGGAAACAGCTAATTGCGGGGAAACTTAACCTTAATGCTAGAAAAGATGACCGGGAGCACCAACTTGTATTGCGACCATACAGATTTGGCTACATGGTCCCGCCACTTCTGGCACTTCCCATACAAATACATCATTCCGCCCACTTTAGAAATCGAGTAATAATATAAATAAATCCAATGCGATAAATCCAATGCGATCGTACCCAAATTCTTCTTTTAGTAAAGCTAAAGCAGGATACAGTTTTGGAGAAAAAAAACTGGAAGTCTAGCCACGCCCATCTGTTACTTCCCATACCCATCTGGTACCGCCGACTTTAGAAAACGATTAATAATATTAATAGGCCTTACGCGATCGTGCCCAAATTTTGTATTTAGTATACCTATAACAGAATAAAGTTTTGAAGAAAAAATCTGATAGTTAGACGGCACCTACATTTTAACGACGAATTCGAACGTTGAAGCAACATTTACTCTATTACATAGAAGTTGTGTTTCTACAACAACGATGATCACCAATCAAAGGCATTTCGATCGGAACGTCTGTGTCAATTCGAGCCATGTCACATCCATTTACATTTCTGTGATCAACGGCTTCCTCAATGTGGTAGACAGTAACTTCTAAGTCACCCGCAAAATAGTCACCACGTTGTAACTATAACTACATGGTCAGTCACACAATCTTATCTGGTACTTGGCATCTTTTTGAAGTTAAAGTGTGATTCATTTAGATTTCATTTATTTGCATTTGTGTTCATTTACTTTACTTGACTGTTGTGAAGCTCTCTTTTTACTTTTACTAAATATTGTGGAGCAATTTATAGCGTAGAGACTCACAACGAATTATTCAGCTTTATGACGAAAATCTGCATGCTGCAAAAAATGTTTATGTATATAGCTCTTCGCATAACACATTGATATCGTGCGCAGCATCCGTCAAGACGCGACGGAAAAGACCATAACCAACGAGAAGGATATTGCGGTTGTAGCAGAGACTATGAGTAAAGATCATGACGATTCGATTCAACGTTCTGCGCGATGTTGTTTGGCTCTCATTTCTATATGTTTTTTGTTTATGTTTATTTGAATCTTTAGAATTTTATTGTTTCAATCAAGAATATGATATCTGCCAAATGGGAGCCGTCACAATTGATTGCCTCATTTAGGGGCTCATTTTATAGAATTTTTCATCATTTCGGCGAGAGCGACAGATTCTCGTACTCGTGTCGAATGTTGCCCTTGAGGGCTTCCAGGCTCTCGTTCTTGTTCAAGTAATCACGGGACTTCAAACAACCACACAAAAAAGTCTGGAGCGGTAAAATCGGGCGATCCGGAAACGCCGCCTTGAGAATGTCGGTTGTGGCTTGCGCAGTGTGTGCCGTTGCTCCGTCCTGTTGGAACCACATGTCCATCAGTCCTAATTCGTCCAACTGCGGCAGAAAAAACTCGGTTAACATGACCCTATAGCGCACACAGTTTACTGTTGTCGTTTGACCAGCGGCGTTCTCCTGCAGCGTGAATCACTTTGAGCGAGTGTATTGGCTTCTCGTGCATCACTCGTGGATTTTAGGTGCCCCAGAAGCGATAGTTTTTTTGTTCACGTACCCGCTGAGGTGGAATTGGTGGAAAAATCGTCCACTTCGTCCTCGAGATTCCGGACGGCTTGGCATTTTGGTAGTCCACAAATGTCAAAACAGATTTGACTTTGGCGGCCATTTGCAAAAATAAGAGCATCTTTCAAAAGGGTGATCTCTTTTGGCGCACATTGTATTAAGGTAACGATATATATCTGAAGTCAAAAGCCTTCGTCGATAAACCAGCTACGATTCAAGACTTGTAAGCTAGAACTAATAGCGTATTACGCGAGATACCGTTGACATTGTATGAACGATTAAGCGTTAGTTGGACTTTTCGAATAGACCATCTAAGAAGTAGTCGCGGCCAACTTTAAATGAAGTTATCTTCAAAAATAAAATGTCGGAGATCGTTCTTTCGGTTCAGTACAAAAATTTCGACATCTAATTTTATTTTAAGTGATTAGTTTAAAATCACAAAACAATGTTTTAAATGAATCACTTCATAAAATATTTCAGTGGACGTTGAAACGGCCTCTTGTTGCTGGAAATTAAAGCTCGTGACGTTGGTGCCCTTTGGTTTCTGCAAAATGTTGCTATAGCGCACACAGCGTTCGAATCTGGCAAAATCATTGCGGTGACCACCTCATTTAGGACCTGTGAACTGACCGCCTGGATCGTTTTTTAAAATTGAGTGAAGTCAAAAGTCTGCGTCCATAAGTCAGCTGCGATTAACAACTTGGAAGTTGCTCACGTATAACACGAGATGGCAATGCTGGAAATTTGTTTAAAAATTAGATCTTGGATAAGAGCATCTTCCAATAGGGTGATCTTTTTTGCCCCACCTTGAATTAAGGTAACAATATATATATATCTGAAGTCAAAAGGCTTCGCCGATAAACCAGCTACGATTCAAGACTTGTGAGCTAAAACTAAAACGTATTACGCGAGATACCGTTGACATTGTATGAACGATTAAGCGATAGTTGGACTTTCGAATAGACCATCTAAGAAGTAGTCGCGGCCAACATTTGAATAAAGTTATCTTCATAAAGAAAATGTCAGAGGTCGTTCTTTAGGTTCAGTACAAAAATTTCGACATCTAATTCTATTTTAAGTGATTAGTTTAAAATCAAAAAACAATTTTTTAAACGAATCACCCATAACATCTCTGAGTGGACGTTGAAACAGTCTTTTTGTTGCTTGAAATTGAAGGTCGTGACGCCCACACCGTTCGAATCTGTCAAAATCAATGTGGTGACCACCGCACCTGTTAACTGACCCACCGCCTGGTTCGTTTTTTTTTAGGATAGGATGAAGTCAACAGTCTTCGCTCATAAGCCAGCTACGATTCACAACTTGGAAGTTGCTCGCGTATTACACGAGATACCGGTGGCAGTGCTGGAAAGTGTGTTTATAAATTGAAACATTCAAATAGATCAGCCACAGCGAAATCGTGTCTACATTGAGATGCAATTATCTTTAAAATGTAAATGTCGAAGATAGTACTTTCGGGTCGTAACACGAATCTCAAAATTCTATTATATTTTAACGGCCTTATTCATAAAAACTTATAAGGGGTTTATAATGCATTTGTAAGCAAATTTCGACAAAACAATATTCATAAACGATTTACATCTGCAATAAGTTAAAGTAGGGTTGTCTCCACTTTAAGCGTGCTATAACTTAAAGTTTATACAATTTATTATATATTCATGAATTTGAGACCTTTATTTTGAGTTTTTCTGCACTTTTCCTATTGGAAAGAGTTGTTGCGTGTATACGTTGTGAAGGAAATTTTCTTCTTAATCATCGCGCACATAGAAAGGTATCTAAATAGACACCTTTCATTCATGAATTCCATTTTAAAAAATAATTCTCCAAAATTCTTCAAAAATAATTTGTAAATAATGAAATAATATTCGTGATGTATAAACAATCAAAACAAGGAAAAAATATTATTTCAACATAAGGAAAAGAAAATACAATTTTTACTTTAACGTCTTTCTTACCGTCATGAGAATCGTAGTTAATGAAAAATTGAGCTACAATAATGTTCATAGTTTATTGTAAGTGCAAATACATAATTGGTATCCGATTATAAAGCTTTTGTATCCGACTATAAAGCTTTTTTTGTACATCATTAACGACCAATAACAGTCGGCGTTGCCACCGGAACACATAAAGCTAAAGTACTGATAAAAAACGTTTATGAATACAATTTCTTATTAAAGGTTTTTTAGAGCTGAAGAATACTTTAGATAGAGAACGCTTCATACCTACTTTAGAAATATTTTATGAATAAGGCCGTAATTGTTTTATTTTTATTTTTTTTTTGCTGAAAAGAGTTTTCTCCTTTGGGTTGGCTGGCGAAAGAGACAACAAATAAAATCACTCATATCTTTGATTGAACCCTTATTTGTATCCCAATTAACGTTTCACATATTCGTAGCATATATCACAGCTAGATGGAACAATGTTTAGTCAAATTGCCCTAATTTTTACAGATTCGACGCTGTCAATAGATCATTGGTTCATATCCGGCTCGAAGGACCAAATGTATGGGGGTGAGCCGATTTAACAAAAACTAATAAGAAAAAAATGAGAGTAGGGAAATATATAATATAACATTGACCAAACAAGAATTCTAAACCTTAACTCTTTTGCATTCTCTTGCATCTTTTAGCCCCACTGTGACACCGTTCCTGTAAGAAAAAGAAAACGACAAAAAAAAATCCTTATACTGACCAAATATGATGGAGTATTAAATGAACAGTCAAACATTTCATCAATATTTTTACAACCAAACGGAGCGACGGCTATCGCTGCAGCATCTTATGGACCTATAAAAACGTCTCTTAGACTTTTTGTGTGTTGGCTGTTGCAATGAAACCTTTTGGCTGAAAGATCGCATAACTGAACGAAAACTGAAGGTTCACAGTAAAATGCAGAGAACGGAAAAAAAACTTTAGACTCTAAACGTGTGATTGATTAAATTGCGAAAAATATCATTTATTGGTAATTTGTTAAACAACTTAACTGCCAAGTTGTTAACGGTTTTATACACCGTCTAAGACACTGACGATGATGGCTGACTGACTGGCTGGTTGGCTGGCAGGCTGGATGACAGGGATCCGATGGCAGCTTGGCTGATGATGATGATGATGACGGCTCTGATGAAATTTATGCTAAAAAGTTGTTCAAGAAGACATAGAAATCAGGGAAAACTTAGTTGGGGTATAGAAGTATAATAACAACAATAACAAAAATCAAAACCACAATACATCGCACAAAAGGAAAAGTAATACCCAATTTTCTCCAGCCCAAAGTTGAGTATTTGTTACACGCCAACAATCCATCATTATGACTCCTTTTCAATAAAAATAAACGCCCACTTTTAGCGTTGTTTTTTTTTGTCTTCATGTTGTTGTATTTCGTTGTTATGATTGTTTTTGTTTCTTGGCCAAAGTCTTAGCCATCCATATTGTATATGGCCCAGAAAACATGAACTAACAAAGACTTGTTGCGGTTTCCAGTAACCGCAATAGCTACAAGATCAGTTGCCACATTGCCGCTGTGGCACAGTGGCAGGCAGCGCTGCTGCCTGTATGGCTGGTGCACCCGTAAGAAGGTGGAGAAGATAAAGAAAAGTCTTAATATCTCTCTAATACGAGCCAAACAGGAGGTGCTGCAGCAGCAGCAGCAACAGCAAGAGGAGGTGTATAGGCCAAAAGTGTGTGTACATTATGTTAATGCTCTAATAACCTTTTTTATTCCATAGTAAGCCAAGTGGCGGTGGTGTTAGCGCTGCTACTGTTGCTCTATAGGTAAGTACTAGGTTATTACTCTGTTGTGTGAGCTGCATTTTGTGGTCCTACTCCCCTAGATAGATTTCCATTTCCTCGACATTTGCAGCAGAGACACAGTCAACTCGCGCACCAAAGAAACTGTTACAAAATGTAATTGAATCTTTTTTGTTTTCTCTAAAATTACACATGTTGTTACTGTATGTCGTTGTAGCCAAGAAGGAGGAGGAAACTCAAAAACTGTATAACCCAAGATCCAACAGAAAAACTTGGAAATTTGATAATTATGAATGGGTGGAATTGAATTGGATTAAAAATGTGGAATTGTGTGGAATGGGAGTATATAAACATAGTGGCACTCAATTCCACAGGAAATTTGTGTTTTAGTTTGTTTGTTGCCCCCCGCCACTTTAACGAGAAAACATAATTGAAATTTCATGAAAATGCAATTGAAGTTTTTTTTTTCATTTTTGAGTTGTAATCGAAATTATGAGGTAAGCTCAATTGTTACCTAAAACAATAATTGCAACTAGGGAATTAATGAATTAGTCTAGGGAATTAACAAATTCCTTTTTCAACATATGAGACCTAAAGGATACTGAAGTTTAGGTGATTGTGAACTTAAACCAAAAAACCGGTTTACATCAAAAATAATATTGTTTCTTTTGGGTCATGCTACTTTAATCAGTAAAGCCATTGTCTCACTAAATTCTGCGGAACATTAACATAACAAATAAATTACTAAAAAAATATGGTTTTATTCGTTTGTGTCAGATTGTTGAGGTCCTAAAGGGTTCATAAGAATTTTGTTGCCTAACTGGCCAGCTCCTTTTAAAGGAATGCGGTACGTTTAGTGTACGATAGGTGGCGTCAGTGTCTTCTTAAGCAATATAGATTAGGATGAAATAGGTGTAACGGATCCGAACTAGATTACCATGGTTTAGGCCTTCTCTGTAAACTTAAATCTTTCCTGCCCACATATGGACTTCAGGGTCCCTTTGTTTTAACATTTAAGTGCTCTCTCCTGTAGCATATGTGGCCGACCTTACCTGAGCCTAACCGAGAGCACAGTCTCTGACTAACGCATCATCATCAAATTCCAAAGAAAAAAGCAAAAACTGGCTAATCCTCAAGTAAAATGACACATAAAAAAAGGCAAAAAGACAGGAAAGGGTATCACAAATAATTTAGATTAGACAAGAAAAACTGTGACTGTCATCCGAAACTTTTAAATGAAAAAAGTGTTCTATTAAAGCGATATAGGCCCAATAGTGCGAAGTTTGAAAAGACCTTTCCCAATGAACCAGTTCTGAGTGACTTTATGAGAGTCTTGTCTCCTGCTAATCCGGATACACCAACAGGAGTGACAAATCCAATACTGTTAAGGCTGCGATGTCGTTTACAGTTTTTGGTTAGCCACAACTGTTTCCAAGGCAAGCGCAAAGAAGAAAAAACATAAAATCTAAACGAGGAATAGATTCTTGGCCTCGCAGGCAACTAGAGCTGGAAAGCAGAGAAATCTGTTTACAATACAGTTGGTCAACTGATACTTAACTTTTCCAATGCTATGAATGCCAACATGGCTAGCCAGTTAAGGCAATGGTTAATCGCTTCAGGTTACGATGATTGACAGGTCTGAACCTGACGGCAAGATTTCTCTCAAACTCCTGCTTCGAGCACCTCTGATTCTAAAAGTCTTCGCCATGTGTTTGTCGGACAGGCACTCCTTCAGCTGTCTTGTGGGTTCCAGTCTATTGCGACTTTGGCGATATCATCCTCTGGTTTCCTCAGAGTATGACCTAACCTAACCTTTTGTCAAACAAAAGAGCCTAAAAAGTGACAAATTCCCCTATACGATACTTACTAACTTCAAATCGATATTAAATTATTATGGCTTGTAACTTCACAAAACGAATGATGCAGAACTTCTTCTTTTTGAGCCTACTTTCAAGTGCAGTTCTCAGTGGTCTATTTAGTTTTGGGCCTTTTGGTCGGGTGAGACCCATGTGACTTTAGACGTCCAACAGTGGCACAATTGTGCTTATTAACTCGCACGTATTGTTTTTCTCTCTCACTTACTCCCGTTACGTATTAATTACTCACTACATTTCTTTTAGTGCGGTCTGTGTCTGAAAATACTAGCACATCCTATTGGGGGAAAGTGTGCCTCTTATGACCAGATTATTGTTGGAGCACCATTTCGTGAAGAACTACCCGTTTTTGGACATATGTCCTATTATGGCCCATTATGTTTTCTAGTCCGGTGTTGACCTTTCCAACTTGAGCATTAAAGTCATCCATCTCCATCATAATATCGCATTTTCTAGCCGTGGACTGGTGTATATATAACTCGTCCTTCGTTTCAATTTCTGTCATGTTAGTCGTGCGTAGCATTGGAATATTGTTACGTTTCTGGACCGTGTTCTGAGCCTGATAGATATTATTCTATCTGTGTGTGCTTTCCATTCCAAAAAAAAAACATATTGTGCAGATTTTGATATTAGGAAACCGACACTACCTTCTCGCCCTCGCTGTCCAGCTGGTTTGCCCGAGAATACAAATTTTAATCCTTTTTCTACATTGGTTTCTATCTGACTTCACTGAGGCCCTAAATAAGCAGATAGAATATGAGGAATTCTTGGCATAGAAACGCCATTTTCAACGGTTCGAGAAAAGTTAGAATATTCCAGCAAAGCTTTCTTTTAGCAATCTGGTATATTTTATGGCGCCAGGAGCTCGTCAGGGGGATCATGGGAAAATCAGTATTTAGTGAGACAGTGGTGCAGTGGTTATGATGGAGGAAAATAAATTCGAATATATCGACTGGTATCAACATTGGTGGTGCTGGCAATAAGGATATATCTGCATTCCTAGAACTTGACACATTTAGACTGTAGCTACATTGAAAATTATAACCACGATACATCCCTCATTACGAAATGAATTCCTCTACTTTGTAAAAAGTTGCAGATACTATTTACGGTGAAAAGGACGTTTGTGTCAAAACTCAGTCCATCTCTTCAGTAGCCAATGAAGGGACCGAAGGGATGCACCTCCTTCCTTAATAATCATCAGCTAAAACTTTTTTTCAGGCAAGATGACAAATGAATCAATCGAAATTACAGCGGAAACCAAACGTAAGATGCATATTGGAAATTAAACTTTCTTTTAATTTACAAAGTTATTGTAAGCGAAATATGCTCTTCTTTTATCCTGCTCGTGGTCATCTGTCTCCAAGCAGGTCGAATAATAAGCAGGTCGAATTTACGGAATTTATGACATAGTTTGCGACATTTTCGTCTGTTCGAGAAAAGTTCGAATATTCCAGATTCCAATTCGTGATCCGTTTTTCATGCTGAGAGTCGTCATCAAATCGATGACCATCAGCTAAATCTTTTTTTCAACCAAGATGACAAAAGTTCTATAAATTAACACGCTTTATATTTTTAAATTCACAACTAAAGGCACCTACTTGTTTATAGACGAATGCGGACGTCACTGTTTGAGAAACTTTTACTATACATGCCGATTGTCTGGACACTATACTGCTAAATTGCTGTCGCCAACATCGAGGGGGTGGCAATGATAAAAAAACGCAGTTGACTGGATTGGAACAGAGATATCCCGCATGGTAGTCACGTGTTCAAACCATCATGCCATTGGAAATTAAACTTTCTGTAAATGTATATCAATAGATATACGACAGGTTACCTTAAAGCAAAACGTACAAAAAAAAATAAAGAAAAAGTATAAATTCTTCAATATTTACATAGAGTTTTCACTTGCCGCAGTCATATATTTAAGACCTCCCTGATCTCAACATTTAAAATCCAGCTTATGTAGCAAATCTCCCTCGTCGCAAGAAAGTTATTGAAAGCCAAATATGCTCTTCTTTTATTACTACACACAACTAAGCTTTTCTTCCTCCAAAAATGTAATTTCCTCTACACTACAGTAATTTTGCAATAAATCAAATCTTTTACTGCAACATTCCCATGGAACTCATTAGTACGATTGCCACAACGCTCCACTCACTCGTATGGTTAAAATGCACTTTCCTTCAAAGCACCACTTCCTTTGAGCTTAATTACAACGATGCCATATTTTCACTTTACAACAGTGGCCAATATAAGCAAAACGCATTATTACGCTAAGGCTCATCTGCGGCGATGATCTGAACTGCGGCAGCATTTGAGCCTTAAAAATATTTAGACCAGTTTGAGACGCACCATCGCCGCCGCCGACGACAACGACAACATTTTATACACAAGAAACCCAAATAAAATCTTACATGTAATGTGAACACAATAAACATAAAAGAAAAATGTGTGAAATGTACGAGCAGAGCAGCCACTTGCATTTTCTATGCGAACATTTTACAATTCTTCCAATGACACAGACCGACAGACAGACAAACGCACACACAATGAATGAAATGAAAATCATTGGATATCCAGTACAACAACTGCCTATTAAAATCAGCGTCTTCATTGGCAACAATGACGCCGCGACAGCCACTACGGCGGCAACAATCTGGGAAACTTAAAGCTGCGCAAGTGCAATAAAAAATTCTTTCAATTGTCTTGGCAACAAATCAATGAACAAGTCTGAATTGTTGGCGGCGGCAAATACGCGTTCAAATGGCGGAATATTTAAACAGTAGAAAGTGAAACGAGAAATAAAGTCAAGATGCCACCAAAGAGACAACGCCGTTCGATAGCCACAGTGAAGCATACAAAATTATAAAAACTCAATGGTGGTAGCAGCAAAACGAATCACGGTAACCGGTGTAGCCAACAAAAGTCAAACAAACAAACAAACATTCAATTGTTACAAAGATGTTTGAATCTTTAACAGCCAAAACATCTTACTATGGCGGCGGTGGAGGCTATAATACTATTGCGGCACACCACCACTAACCAATGCGGGCTGGCTGACCAGAGACTTGGCTTAAGTAACTTTTCAACACAACTGCGAGTTTTTAAACGCATTGAAACAATTAAGTATTTGTTTGCAGTAACTGAGCGAAATCAAAACAAATCGCAGTTTTTCTTTTTCTATATTTTTACTTCATCATCGTTTTGTATGTCAGCCACTTTTTGTTTGTTTGTTAAGGCAACACAAAAAGTAAATCATTTCATTTTCATTTTGACCACACAATCAATGAGTCCTATCATCATGATCGTTGTAGTCATCATCATCATCATCATCATCATCATCACCACCACCAGCAGCAGTATCAACTTTGGCGGCCTTTGCTTTAGCTTTATTATCAAGACGACTGTATTGACGCTTTGCACATAGCCGTTATCCGCCAATATCGTATTTGTTTAGTTGGTCTTAAAAACGCAACGAATTACGAAAAGTAGAAAATCAATTCAATGTTTTTTTGTTTTGTCTAAAATTGGATTTCAATTGAGATGAAACGCAGCCAAAAGCTAACGACTGTCAACTGTTCAATTTATAAAATGACTGGGACGCGACAACTTTAAGTACTCTCCACTGTGTGTGGAAGAAATGTTTATTCAAAAAAAAAAAAATACTTAAGAAAATCAATCAAAAACTTTTGTTGATCAATAGATATATAAGGGGGTACCTCAAAGGGATGGGCAGACCCACAGTTGCATATAAGATTAAGGAAAAGAGGTGAAACCATATGGGCTACATTCAATGTAATGGGTGTTTTGTTTGGACATGTGGTTTTATGGCCAAGAATCTCCAGTTGAGTTTCCTGTCTAAGATGATGCCTAGGTAGTTCGCCGTTTCGGTAAACAAAAAGTTGTTTTTGCCCAAATGGATATTGCAGATAGTAGGCGACTTATGATATCGACTGAACAGTTCCAAATTTGCGTTTTCAGTGTTCGCATTAAGTCCCCTCTTGACGGACCAGTCTGCTAGGATATTAATATAGTCTTACAGATTCCGTTCGGTGTATGGTAGTCTCTTTCCCAAGACGCAGAGTGATATATCAGCACCCTTCCGACTCCAGCTGCTTTTAACGGCTAAGTTTCACAGTAGCGGTGATAATACTCCTTCTTGCAATTTCCCAAACACCCCCAAAATCCTGAGTTACGGGTAAAAACCGAGTTTTTCGTACCATGACCTACCCAGTAGGAAGTGTCTGCAAGACATCCTCAAGGATAGGTGCATGACCATAGTAAATCGTTGATTACGCGTAGGGGACCGTCCATACAAATCATCGACGAAATTTTCATACAAGTGTCCGCTTTATCCTGCACGAACTAATAAGCGACAATGTCGCCCACACAATCATGCACGACATAATGACCGTCAATGTCGGTCAAATTGTCGTTACCAGTGCTTAATAATTTAGAATAATAAATTGAAGTAGTTTTATTGAAAACGTGCGACACATGAACCGTTACGCACTGCTGTTTCCAACAAACTGAACATATTTTACTTCAACTTTCCTCTCTTCTATTCTATGTCGTTATTGTCCCGTGACATTGAACATTTTTGTTTGATGCACGACAACATTAGTATTTTGTCGGTCAGCTTGTCGTCAACCGAGTGTTTCGATGACAATTACATACATTTTTCACATTTTGTCTTGAGGACAGCGTTGACGACAAAGTCGTGTATGACGATACTTCCTACTGGGTACTTCTGAACCAGTAACGTTGTTGAATATCAACCGATTTTAAGTTTCTCAGCCTCGAAATCGCAAACTTTGTGGATTTTTTCTACTATTTTTTTCAGGAAGTTTGTATCAACTATTTTATAAGGACACCTTAATGTTTAATATATTATTCAGAAAGTGCACGGAGTCGCGATTCATTACACAGTACAACACATGATTTTGGGACTTAATTCTGAGAACTGCACGTGAAAGTAGCCCCAATAAGAAGAATTTCTGCATCATTCGTTTTGACAAGTTACATGCCATAATAATTTAAAATCGATTTGAAGTTAGTAAGTATTGTATAGGGGAATTTGCCACGTTTTCGGTTCTTTTGTTATATTGTGGTGGCGTATGATTATCATAAGTAATATTCCACGTAAATCATACATTGTAACTGCTACAAAATAAACCCAGTTCAAAATCATTTGATGAATGGAAAAGTGAAACTGTTGCTTATGTAGGAAAACGTTATATGAACAAATGAAAGGAATTGTTATTCTTAATTTTTTTAATTTGTTTCAGCTAAATCGTACTAGTGGTTCTCGAGTTATGTCAAACAAAAGAGCGTAAAACGTGAAAAATTTCCCTATACGATACTTATTAACTTCAAATCGATATTAAATTATTATGGCATGTAACTTGACAAAACGAATGAAGCAGAAATTCTTCTTTTTGGGACTACTTTCACGTGCAATTCTTAGAATTGAGTCCCAAATCTATGAGCTGAAAAATTTTGTACTGTGTTATTGAAAGAAGTTCGATATTGTCGAAAGCTCTCTCTATGACCGTACAGTCTACTGGAAATACTTCTTTTCTCTCAAACGGGATACAGTAATGCATACATTGATTAAAGATAGCCCTTAGCCACGGCAATAGTATCTTTTTGTGTTGTTGAAGTTCAGCGGGTATTATATCTTCCAGACCGGGGGTTAATTACAGATCAAATCTGTTGATGGCTTCTATGATCTCGCCCTTCTCAATGGCTGGTATTTGGTTGCAGGAGTTGGTAAATGTGACCGTTGTAGAGTTGGACTCTCCCCTTGGGAAGTGGGTGGCCATCAGGATTTCTATGGTTTCTTCTGAAGATTCAGTCTAGGCTCCATCAGCTTTGAGGTTGTTAAGGATAACACTTTTTCAAGCTCAATGGTGTATTTTTTCATGAGAATCTCTTTGATTTCCTTAGTATTTTCTTTCTTAAAGAGCTTAAGATTCCTAATGTACGTGTCATACCGGATGTCACGTTTGTCAGTGAACATTCTTACTATGACTTATATCTTAAATTAATTTCCCTTTACACCCCATGAATGAGGTATGGGGTAGCTTCTCGCGTTGTTGTGAATTAACACGCTTTCTATTTTTAGATTCACAACTACATATATGACTGGAGCCAGGGCTTGAACCTGTGATCTCCCGCATGGTAGTCGCGTGTTCTAACCACTATGCCACGGCCGGTCCCAATGACTTATATCTTAGTCTGGGTTATATGCTGACAGGTCATTGAATGCATTTTGGCATAAAATGACTCTGACCTTCTGCCTGCAGCTGTGAATTAGAGGTAGAAGGCTGGCTACACGTGTTGTGTCTATGCCTTTTATATCAGGATATTAGAGATTTGGCTAGCATGAGCGTTAGTAACGCTTTTGGAGGTTTTAGAATAGGAGGTGTGCTTGCCACGCCTACTTCGCTAGGTAGAGTCAGTATGATTGTGAAATAGGCCTTTGCACGTCCTACATGTGCCCTTGCTTTGCAGCGGTAATTGGTTGTACGGCCTATGTGGTCGAGTAGAAGGAGGACAAACACGTGGGAATAACTTCTTAGTGGTATATTGGTGTTAAGACTAAACCGAACTGAACAATCATGATCAGCATGGCAAGCGGCGGTCAAACGTTCGGTAGGGGGTACCAGCCCCCTGGCTACAAGGGGCCGAATCTGGGAGTATCTTTTGGTGCGTATCTTGACCAGAGGTTGCCTGGTACCACATGTGTCTGGGAGTTTCGGGGCCACGTTTACAGATTCCGTCCAGGCATCTCAGATAATCGGATCCTGAGAAGGTGCAGACAGGCCTAGCCTTGCCGTTTAAGGTCTTCAAGCGGAAGGGTTTTGGAATTCTCCCCGTTTCACACCGATGAGGGTACTGCTCTTGGCCTCAACTTGGCCGAGGGGGTATGCACCATACTAACATACGAGATTTGGTATCTTCTTGCTGAAAGACACATCTTGCTGGAAGCAACTTTAAAAAATCCGCTGTACATATAAAGTGAATTATATGTGATTTTAAACAAATGATAAAGCCATAAAATGATTTGAATTATTTGGTATCTTCTTGCTGGAAGAAACAAAATTGGTAGCAAGCTATCGACCATTGCCGTAGCTTGCTCCCAAAATTTTCAACTTCTATTCCTAGATGGTTTAAGGGGGGCGTTGGGAATCACATGCCTAGTGTGTTAGGCCTTCCATGGGTAAGGCATCTACGGCGAAAGTCTTGTAAAACCATGTGGACTCGGTACTCCTCCCACTGGCAAGTTCTTTTGTCCTTGTTGAAGGATTTTCTTGTTGAAGCACGGCATTTGAAATCTCGTCAGTTCACCATGGAGGTTTCAGCTTCTTCCCATATTTGTTCCGTGGGCAAGATTATATGGTTCATGCTGCGGCCAGGTCCTTTTGTAACATTGCCTACCATGCTGTACAGTTATCGTGGGTTGTTAATGATAAGATCAGTTGAAACTGACAGGACTTCAAATTTTATCCGTCTTTTGTTAAAGGTTCCCATCGGCTTCATTGTTTTAGCAGATTTTTCAAAGGCAACGTACTGGTGTTCGGAGAAAGAGTGAACAACTTCGACCCTCCAGTTAGCAGTTCAAGCCGTTGTCTGCATTGAAAATTGTCAGGTCTATTACCTATTCAGTTTTCGAGTTAGAGTGACCAAGTGACACTGTTGGGCCACAGCAAAAAAAAACTATCATAAGGCGATTATGCTGCAATAAGTAATTGAAAATATTGCGTTTGTTTCACATTTTCTTCACTTATCTCTAATGAAAGTCTCCGCAAAGACACAGAAAGAAAAAAAAAAACATGAATAATGAGACTTCTTAGGTGGTTGCAAGCACACAGCCACACAACAACATGGAAAATAAACGCATTTGCAGCAACTTTAAAAAAATCCGCTCCACATATGAATGGATTTCTTATGTAGCCGTCAAAAAGGGGAACAACAACTTCATATACAAAGAGAATTATATGTGATTGTAAACAAATGATAAAGTCATAAAATGATTTGAATTTTTCCAATGGGAAACAAATTATACCTCCAGCATACACAGACAATTCAGACTACAGACATGCACAAGACCGAGGTAGCAAAAGCTAAAGACTGAAATCAAAGCGAGTCAAAATAACTCTAAAAATAATAGATAAAATAGACAGTTAGTCATATAAATATAGGCAGCAGGCAGACAATTGGATATGTGAAAAGACACAAAAGACAAACAGACAGAGAGACAGACGAACAGTCATATAGGATAGCAATTGAAATGACTTGCGTGGTTATATTTTAATGTCGTTGGTAAGTTCTCTCTCTTTGGTTATCATCATCACTAAAATCACACATGGTTGTGAGTACACAAGAAACTTAAAGATATTACAATATATTCATTGTGTGTAAAGGTTTGCCAGCAATTGTAGACATAAAGCATTTTTAAGATTGAAGCTGTGCCAAAGTCAGTTTTAGTCAAATGCATAACTTTAATGTAGATTTCCATATGTTTTTCCCTTGAAGCAAAGAGAGAAAATGTGTGTGGTTTACTTGTACATGCATTATTACTATGTCAGTATGTTGAAGCACAGCATTTGCGTCAGCGCAGTCTAACAGTGTTATGTTATATGGCCTTAAATTAAATAGTAGTTTATGAGAATTTGGCAAGAAAAACACAGTGTAAATTTTAATGTAACCACTAACTGCGAAATCGGTTCTCTATTTTTTTATCAATAACACCGTGCAACAGTAGTTTTCACACTTGATGAAGACCATATATACGTGAAACTAGAGTCCTTATGTAGTAAAACTGCGTTCTCAGTTTATCGCCAGAACGTCAGGATTTCTTTTTAAAAGGACTTCAAAGTTTCGAAGGATACACCATTTTCAAAAAATTAAATCAAATATTTCCTCGAACCATATGATAACGATATGGGTATCAAATTAAAGGTAAGAATCTCAGCAATGCAAACAAATAACAGATTTTAATTGATCTGGACCGAAAATTTCAAATATGTCCTTTTAAAGATTTAAAGCTTAATATCATTTAAATAATTTTTACTGAAAAAAATATATCGCTCGTTTTCTGCAAGACCGTCATAACTCAAAAAACGTGATTTTTGAGCTAATAATGTAGAATTGTTCATTACATCATACTCCATGTTGTGTAAAAAATACATGTTAATATCTTTTATACACTCCGCATGAGAGCTATTTGAATTCCTCCATTTCGTACAAGTTGTGTGTAAATTAAAAACTTTAAACGCGTTTATCTCGGAATCGATTTTTTGAGGTATGACGGTCTTGCAGAAAACGAGCGATATGTTGAAGAAGTTATATGTACATTTTATTAATCTAGCTTCACTAGTGTAGTAAAGAGAGATTCTTACCATTACCATTGCATTGCTGAGACTCTTACCTTTTATTTGATATCCATATCGTTGTCATATGGTTCGTGAAAATATTTGATTTAATTTTTTGAAAGTGGTGTATCCTTTGAAACTTTGAAGTCCTTTTAAAAAAAATCCTGTCGTTCTGGCGATAAACTGAGAATGCAGTTTTACTACATAAGGTCTCTAGTTTCATGTATATATGGGCTTTATCCAGTGTGAAATCAAAAATTGTCGCAGGGTGTAATTGTGGAGACAGGACAAAGTCTGCCGTGTGAGCTTGTAAGAAACAGATTAGTTCAAATGAATAAAATTAGTTCCAAAGTTATTGTTAGAGTATTAAAAATAATGGGAAATTTTCTAATTTGAGTCTTTCTGTTTGCTATTCCTTTGGGAGTAACCAGAAGCTCTCTTTGGAGGTTCCCAAGCAGCTCACAACGTCCGAGAGTTCAAGTATTCCCCGAGCAATGCCACTGAAAATCCGTTCATGCTGCATGCTACCACTTAGGAAGTAGGTAAGAGAAGTTAATCAAGCTCAACACAGAGGCTCTCTTAGAGGCTTTGGCAGCCCCAAGAAACTAGGATCGGACGCGGTGGCCTTAAAAGCCACTTTCCTCACAAAAAACAATTATTGCACCTAGAATGTCCGAACTTTATACTGAGATGGTGCCTCTATCCAACTGGCGGATGTCCTCGACAAATACAAGGCTTACATCACCGCCTTACAGCAAATACGATAGACGGAACTGCACACGACAAAAGAACTGTGAAATCTTTTACAGCTGCCATGCAGAAAGACACAATATTGGATGTGGTTTCATAGTCGGCAAAAGACTTCGACACCTGGTCTCGCGGTTTAACCCTGTAATTGACCAAATAGCCACTATTCGCATCCGGGCGAAATATTTTTACATTACGCTGATTTGTGTACGCGTCCCGTAAGGAAGACAAAGACGTGGACATTAAAGATGCCTTCTATGAGCGCCTGGAGGAGATATATAACCACTGCCCTGCACATGACATTAAAATTGTTCTGGGAGATTTTAAAGCTAAAATAGGAAGGGAAGATGCTCTGGGTTCAGCAGTCGGAAAATTCAGTCTACACAACAACACCTCCGATAACGGATTCAGACTGGTTAGTTTCGCGTCGGCAAGAAACATGGTAGTGAGTGGAACCAGATTCCCGCATAAAGATATCCACAAGGCAACCTGGATACCTTCCGATCCAAATACAAGAAATCAGATTGCTCACGTGGTAATTGATGGAAGGCATGTCTCAAGCATTATGGACGTGCGTGTGATGCGCGGTGCAAATATTGACTCGGGTCACCATATAGTTGCAGCCGTTTAAGTATTGCTAAAAACACTCGTAATCAAACGCAAAAGAAGCTAGACATCACAAAGCTGCATACCACCGAAATAGCCAATGCCTACTCCAACCAACGCTCTCAAAATTCCCCTAGTTCTGATGTTCCCGACACAAGGTGGCAGCATATTGCGAATTCTATGACAACTGCCGCAACGAACGTACTGGGTTATGAAAAACCACGCCCAGACAAGCCCTGGTACGATGATCAATGTCGCGAAATGTCAAAGGAAATGGATGCTGCATACAAGGCAAAACGGCAGCCAATGGCGAGGCGTGCGGTGACGGAGCGTTATAATGAGAAAAGGAGGGAGATGAAAAGCCTGTTCAGGCGAAAAAGGCGTCTGTGGAAGAAAAGAGAGAGCCAGGATATCGAAAACTATAGGGATAGAGGTGAAAAACGAAATTTCTACCAAAAGGTAAAAAGCAAAGGTTTTGGAACAAAGATCCCCTGGAAGGACAGAGACGGAAATCTCTTCAC
Organism: Muscina levida; assembly: GCA_964034835.1. Taxonomy (NCBI): domain Eukaryota; kingdom Metazoa; phylum Arthropoda; class Insecta; order Diptera; family Muscidae; genus Muscina; species Muscina levida. The sequence goes on from OZ035883.1 coordinate 69,035,950, forward strand.
GGACACTTACAGTGTTCTGCTGGAACACTTTCGATCTCTTCTCGTTCCCGAAGTCGGCATAAGTGGTGAAATCACACCAATAATCGACGATGGAGTAGATTGTTCACCACCGACCAAAAACGATTGGCGATCGAAAGGCTTAAAAATAATAAAGCTGCGGGAGCGGATGGACTGTCGGCAGAGCTTTTAAAGCCGGCGGCAATGAAATAGTAACATGCTTGCACGAGCTCATAAACATGATTTTGCTCATGGAATGCATGCCTGATGATTGGAATCTGAGTGTCCTATGTCCCGTGCTTAAGAAAGGCGATCCAAGTGTGTGTACCAACTATCGCGGGCTGACCGCATTACATTTACCTATCACATACAAGGTGCTGCGTAGTGTGTAATGTGAAAGACTAAATCCCATTCTGGCGAACATGATTGGACCTTATCAGCGTGGCTTTAGACCGGGTAAATCCACGACCGACCAGATATTCACACTACCGCAAATCCTGGAAAAAATCCAAGAAATGCAGATCCACACCTACCATCTGTTCATCGACTACAAAGGAGAATTCGATAGTCCGATATGACAGAAATTGTCGGATGCTATGGCAGAGTTTGGTATCCCCGCAAAACTAATTCGACTCTGCGGGATGACACTGACTGACACGAAGTCTTCAGTGAAAATCGGCAAAAATCTGACAGAGCCATTTTCTACCAGGCGATGCTTTAGACAAGGTGATAGTCTGTCTTGCGATCTTTTTAACATCGTAATGGAGATGATCATGTGGAAGGCTGCAAAAAACAGGAATGGTACTATCTTCAACAAAAGTCACATGTTGCTCGCGTATGCCGATGATACAGTTAACATTGGCCTTGGATTGCGAGATGTTACTGCGGCTTTTTCGAGCATTGAAAAGCAGTCGGCTGAAGTGGGTCAGGTGATAAATTAAGACAAAAGCAAGTTATTTGTTTCAACGAACCAAAAGTCCTCTCGTCTGGGACGCTGCGTCAACGTTGACAACTATAACATTGAAGTGGTAGATAATATTGTCTACCTTGGCTCCCCCATAAACAAAAATAATAATGTCAAGCGATTTAATGACAAATCGCTCTCTCTTAGAACAAAGATCCAACTCTACCAGACTCTGATCCTATCTGCCTTGCTCTACAGCGCTGAAACCTGGGTAATCACACAAGGGGATCTACCTATTCTGGGAATCTTCGAGAGAAAAATACTTCGCAAAATATTTGGATCTATCGTCGTTAACGGGGAGTATCGTCGTCGAATAAACCAAGAACTGTATGAGCTGTACAACGACATCGACGTAGTCAAGCGCGTTGAAATTGACCGAATTCGCTGGTTCGGACACGTTGTACGAATGGATGAAAATGTTCCAGCTCGAAAGGTTTTCGTCAATAAACTCTATGGGCCGGCGACCACAACTTCGTTGGATGGACCGGGTGAAAGAGCTGTTATCTATACTTGGTGTGACTAACTATCTACGGAGCGCAAAAGACCGAAGCGCTTGGAATGGTTTTCTATATGCGGCTACTACTAGATGAATTTCTGTTGCTACTGCCATTTAAGAAGAAGAAGTACAAATAATGTACCATAGGTGGCGCACGGGTCGTTTCATTACACATAATTTACATATGAAATCCATATTACTCAATAACCTGACTTAGACATTTCATGGTCCTTTTCTAAAAAATGTCGATTTAAGGATAGTATTTCCTCATATTAGAAAATAAATTTTAGACAAATAGAAAAATGTTCGTTTTAAAACATTCTTCCTTTTAAAATTAAAGTGGATATATGTAAGGGTTTATACGTGACTTAATGAATTTTTATATAGTTTTCCAATATATTGGCTCAGCTGTTAGAAAAAAGATGAACATAGATTTGCTAACTAAGTTATTTTCTCGAATTTGTTTCTCGAAAATGTTTTAGATAGAAAAGTTTTGCATAAAATCATTACCTTCCCACCTGTTTTTGATATCTTAATTACTTATTTAGAGTTCTGGGACAACATCGTTTGACCAAATTTCAATCAAATTCTACACATCTAACTAAAATCATAAAATGTTAATAGAATGACTGACATTATGGCCATACATTTATGGCTTTGAACTTAATTTTTCTGGCAGTTATTATCAATGAAATCTAGCTGTAAATAAATCGTAAATAAAACACAAATGACTTGTGACTGGGAATATTCTCACACAAGTAATGATCGTAATCCCATATAGTGTATGGTGGCGGCAGAGACGGTACTAAAGTTTATGACCGTGAAAGAACATAATCAACTTAGGTTTTGGTGTCTCTACAAACTTTACTATACCATATATTGACATTTGTTCATCATATGCTGATGATAATGGCAGTGGACAGACTACCCACCAGCATCATATAACGAAAATTGATTGTTTGAATGCGCGTGCGCATAGCTACAAAAGCTCTACACCACATGTTAGTAATCGACCAGGTCTTAGCAGAAGTAAAGAAACAATTTAGTCAAGTGATGAGAATGACACAAATGTTCACAAACAGAAAACAAAAACAAAACACAACACAACAGTTAAAAGCGCGAGTCCCACTTAGCCACACAAAAGACTGACTGATAGTCAGTCTCTCAGTACGACGTTTCAACAACTTTTACGATGGGAACCATTTCCAACTTCTCTGCTGCACAGTCATCAATGACACCTACCACCACAGCACCTCACATGAGAAAAACTACGGAGAGGGGGGAGAAAAACTAACTCCAAATTTTCAAAACATAGAAGGAGTTGTTGCTTTGTAATGCTGCTGTCATTTAACTGCCAATGATCACAAGCCAAGATACCACATCACTGCTCAAAATGTTCTGAAAAGAAAGTGAAAGATGCGATGAAGACGACAACGACGAAGACAGCGACTACAATATTTGGGATTTTGATAGATTTCCACTGTGGCAAGGAATAATTTCACTTTTTGTTTCACATGACACACTGCTAGACGAGTTTACAAAAAAAAAAAGGAAATCTTTGATAAACATTTTAAAACATGGCATTTATTTCGCTAACAGAGAGAGAGACGGGACAGCACTGTGGTTTGGAAGGGGTAAAGATTTGAAGTTGCGGTATACAAATTGGGTTGTTGGAACGAATTTGTAGCAATGGTACTTATTCTATGGAGCAGAGCGAAAACACAAAGAAAGCTGGACATCGCGAAGCTGCAAACCCCAGAGATAGCCACTGCCTATTCCAACCAGCTCTCCCAATTACTACGACACAACGCCTCTACTTCTGACGTTGCCGAAACACAGGGGCAGAATATTGCGCATTCCATGGCAACCGTCGCAACAACCGTGCTAGGATATGAAAAACGGCGCTCAGACGAATCCTGGTACGATGAAGAATGTCGTATAGCGTCTGAGGAACAGGATGCCGCTGTCTGTTAGGGAATGGCACAAGGAGATAGTAAGACAGGCGAGACAGCTATTTAAGCGAAAAAAACGCCAAATGAAGGTGTGATACAGGGAAAGAGGTGAGGCCCGAAAATTTAACCAGAAAGTAAAGGCAAAAGGCTACGGTAATGGGCTCCCCTCCTGTAAGGACAAGGATGGAAATCTGGTCACAGATACGCAAAATGTGCTGCATATATGGAGAGAACACTTCCAGCAACTGCTGGATCCAGAAGGCAGCGCACGTGAAAGTATCATGCCATTTGTCGACGACGGCTTAGATTGCCCACCACCAAGTCAAGCCGAGTTAAGAAGAGCAATATCGCGGCTGAAAAACAATAAAGCAGCCGGTGCCGACGGCCTTCTGGCAGAGCACTTAAAGTCCGGTGGCAAGGAGCTGATAACGAGCATGCACAAGGCTCCTGCGCACGGTTTGGCTTAAAGAGTGCATCCCCGGCAATTGGAATTTAAGCGTATTATGTCCTGTGCTGAAAAAAGGTGATCCAAGTGTGTGCTCCAACTACTGCGGGATCAGCCTTTTACCCATCGCATATAAGGTCCTGTCGAGTGTGCTATGTAAAAGACTAAAGCCAGTGTTATCCAACCTGATCGGGCCTTATCAGTGTGGCTTTAGACCTGGTAAATCAACAACTGACCAGATATTCACACTTCGGCAAATCCTGAAAAAGACCCAAGAGAAACAGATCGGTACGTACCATCTTTTCGTCGACTATAAAGCTGCCCTCGACAGCCGGATACGGCAGAAATTACTCGAAGCCATGGCTGAGTTTGGTATTCCAGCGAACCTGCTACGCCTTTGCGGAATGACGCTGACTGACACGAAGTCTTCAGTGAAGATTGGCAAGGACCTTACGGAGCCATTCTGTACCAGACGAGGCCTAAAACAAGGTGACGGCCTATCGTGTGATCTCTTCAACATTCTGATGGAGATGATAATGATAAAAGCTGCAGTAAACACGAGTGGCACTATATTCAACAAAAGCCACATGCTACTCGCGTACGCTGATGACGTTGACATCATCGGTCAAAAACTGCATGATGTGACAACAAGGCGACGGCCTATCGTGTGATCTCTTCAACATTCTGATGGAGATGATAATGATAAAAGCTGCAGTAAACACGAGTGGCACTATATTCAACAAAAGCCACATTCTACTCGCGTACGCTGATGACGTTGACATCATCGGTCGAAAACTGCGGGATGTGACTGCAGCCTTCTCAGGTATACAAAAGGAATCGGCGAAAATGGGTCTACCGGTGAACGAGGACAAAACGAAGTTATTAGTTTCAACGAACAAAGACAACTATAATTTCGAGGTGGTAGATTATTTTATCTCCCTAGGCCCCGCCATCAACAAAGCAAATAATCAGCCTAGAAATTCGAGGAAGATTCCTGCTTGTTAATAAATGCTACTACAGACTAAGCAAGCGATTCAATGACAGAGCCCTCTCTCGACGAAAAAAAAAATCCCGCTATACCAGATACTGGTTCTGTATGGTTCAGAATCCTGGGTTATGACACAAGCGGATGAATCGGTTCTGGCAGTATTCGAGAGAAAAATACTCCGTAAAATATATGGGCCCATCATCGTTAACGGAGAGTATTGGCGTCGTATGAATCATGAGCTGTATGAGCTTTACACTGTACACATAGACGTGGTCAGACGCATTAAGGTGCAGCGGTTGCGTTGGCTAGGTCATGTTGTACGTATGGACGAAAATGCTCCAGCTCGAAAAGTCTTCGACAATGAATTCGATGGACGGCCCAGAAGAGGGCGGCCAAAACTCCGTTGGAAAGACCAGGTTACTGAGAACCTTACAGAACTTGGTGTGACTAACTGGAGAAGAAGCGCAGAAGATCGAGGCGCTTATAATATTTTTCTACGTGCGGTATATAATCCACTGGGATTGCAAAGAAATTCCAGATAAATAAAAAATAAGTGATTATCATAAGTAATATCCCACGTAAATCATACGCCACGGAGTAACTGCTACAAAATACACCCAGTTCAAAGTCATTTTATGAATGGAAAAGTGAAACTGTTGCTTAAGTAGGGAAACCTTATATGAACAGATTAAAGGATTTGTAATTCTTAGTTTTTTTTTTAAATTTGTTTCAGCTAAATCTGACTAGTGGTTCTCCCCTACGGTACCAAAAAAAAAATTTAAACATTTGTTTCTATCCGGGTTAGAAAATAATATATATCATAGTTTTTCTATTGTTTAAAAAATTGGATTATTAACATTTAATTTCTTCTTGAGATTAATTTGATTGAGTTATACTCGTTACCTTTGATGGCCATGACAACCTGTGATAAATTACACCAACGATTAATTGATTCTAATGAATGTACGGCCACGCTTAATTTCAGTTAATATATATTCAAGTTCTGCACATATGTGTAAAAAAATATTCCTTAAGGAATTTTAATATAGCACGAAAACCATCATTCCGTTTCTACACAAGACCATTTTTTCATAATTTTTCGTTTATGTGTAATTTTACTACACCACATACAACTTGGCTCTATCAATACTTAAGCTGAAGTCTCAGCAAAATAACACCTTCTGAACCACTGTCCCTCTGCGCTATAGTAAATATTTGTACAATTGATTGTTGGTTTCACATTTCATTGGGTCATTGGTGCAGTTCGTCCGTGTAACTTAGTCGGACAACAACACACACATTACCTATGTCGCTATATCGGTCGATTGGTCGGTCTGTCTCTCTCTCTGTGTGTTTGTTGTACACACCCAAAGGCGGCAGCAGCTTAATATGGTCTTAATCACACTTATTCATAATAGACAAATTATGCTTTTGTTAACAAACTGTTTGTTTGTTCGATTGTTTGTGTGTGTGTGTTTGCCACTTAACCAGTTTTCATATTGCAGATGAGATGTGAGTTAAAAAGTAAATCTTGGTAATTAGATATCAACAAAGCTAAGATATGGCGAGATCCCTCACCCCACCTTCCTAAGTAATGTTAAGCTGGACAAATATGTCGATAATTTATGTTTGGATTTCAAATGCGATTTTCGTTGTAACTAAAGAAACATATATATAGACACGATGTCAATTGTAAAATTATTGAAATCTCCACAAACAGTTGATTAAGTCTTTGGGGATCTTAACGTGACAATAATAGTAAGAGTGATTTCCACAATACACTAGAAGGTGAGATGTTTAGATGGCTATCTTTTGTTGTTGTGAAAAACGACTCTTATTTTGTTGCATTGCAAAAGAAAAACATCATAAAATTATGTACTTTATAGCAATGGGTTTATCAAGAAAACTCTGTGCAATCAATTAACTGGCGGTGAGGTTTTGTATTGCTAAGAAAGAAAATAAACTGATATAAAATAGTTTTATTTGATTGAGTTATACACGTTTTGCGTTTATGGCCAAGACAACCTGTGACAAATCACACCAAAGATTTATTGATAGAAATGAATGCGGCAAACGATTAAGTATCACATTGAAGAGGTGGTATTATAAATTGTATTTGATCAATGTTTGTTTTTTTTTGCTTGTTTAGTAAATGATTTTTCTATTTGTTTTGTTAATATAAGGCTTAAAAGTGCTAATGTAATTAATAGTAGCGGTGGTTTGAATATGACTTTCAATTGTATGGCGAAGACATTTGAGGAAAACTACCAGAGCAAGGCAAGAAGCTATATTAAGGAAGGTAGGAGGAATGTATACAATGGATGTTTGCACTAGATAGTGAAACAATCATTTTGGGGGGTAAGAAATTCCCAGTCAGGGTGAAGGTAATAGATCAGCATGGTAAAACCACCAAAGCGTTTGGCGTTCTCAGGTCAAATTTTTGTATGACCTTTGATGGTTTCTCATTTCATTCAGCAGAATTACAATGAGAGTAGAGAACGCCAAATCCTTTGGGAGTTTGGCGTTTACAATTATTATTAATCATACGTTATATGCAGAGAGTACCATATGCAAACTCGCTACATTTGTAGCGACGCTGTCTCATCCTGATACCCGACTGAGATGGCCACATCCAATCATTGCGGCTGTAGCGGAGAGTGTGACACATCGATTTTAACCTTTCGTATCCAACAATTTGGCACATTTTTTTAAAGACCTCTTACTGCTTGTAGTGAGGAGAACATTGCGGCTGTAGCGGAGAGAGTGGATGATGACCGCGGCCCATCGATTTGATTGCGTGTGATGCATCGTGACCTCTCTAATGCAACTATCTGGCAAATTTATTGGATTATACGTGAATCAATTGACAACATCCTGCCAGTAGTGAGGAAATCAGTGTGCCTTTGGCGAAGAGAGCGGCTAGACCGTATTGACCGACACCGTATGCAGCATATTCACCTCTCGTATGCAACAATTTGGCAAAGTTTATAGAAGATACTGGTCCGAAGAGACCACTTTTAGCTCGTGGTGAGGGGAACATTGGACTGTAGCGGAAAGCGTGGCTGATACTCATGACCAATCGATTGAGGTCCGTGCGCAGCACTCGTATGCAACAATGTAAGAACACATCCTTCCAATAGAGTGAAAAATATTGCGCTTATAGCGGAGAGTGCGGCTAAAGACCCTAACCCATCATTTTGACGCCGTAAGCAGCATCTTGATCACTCGTATAAAACAAATTAGAAGTTATTGAATGATAAACGACAGATAAGACAACATCCAGTCTTTAGTGAGAAGAATATTGCGGCTGTAGCGGATAGTGTATCTGAAAACCGTGACCAATCGATTTGAAGATGTGAATCTTAGCCTCTCGTATGCAACAATCTGTCAAATTTAAATTTCGAAATATTGCGCTTATAGCGGAGAGTGCGACTAAAGACCGTGACACAACGATTCGTCGCCATCTGCAGCGTCTTGATCAATCATATAAAACAAGTTAAAGACAGATAAGACCACATCCAGTTTTAGTAAGAAGAATATTGCGGCTGTAGCGGATAGTGTGTCTGAAACCCGTGACCAATCGATTTGAAGCCGTGCGGAAAATCTTAGCCACTCGAATGCAACAATCTGACAAATTAATTGGATGATACGCAAACCAATGGACCACATCCTGTCCATAGAGAAAAAAATATTGCGCTTATTGCGGAGATTGCGACTAAATACCGTAACACAACGATTTGACGCAGTATGCGGCATCGTAATCACTGGAATGCAACAAGTTAAAAAGTTATTGGATGATACAAGACCTATAAGATCACATCCAATCCTTTGTGAGAAGAATATTGCGGCTGTAGCGGATAGTGTGTTTGAAAACCGTGACCAATTGATTTGAAGCCGTGCGCAGAATCTGCGGCTCTCGTATGCAACAATTTGGCAAATTCGAAAAGCCAACCTTGAGTCCGTTAAGAGAATAACATTGCGGCTATAGCGGAGAGTACGGGAAAACTGAAAAATTATACTCAATGATCTTAGTTTAAAACTTTAATTTCAATCAATGTGCTCTGCACCATTGAAATGAAAAGTTTTCGTAACGAATTTTGTTCAGTAACGAGGCACAGTTCTGACTATATGGTTATGTTCGCCAGCAGAATTATCGCAGTTATTTAATGAGAAAACTCGAAGAGAATCTCGAACTACCGTTACTACTTCCAAAAAGGACTTTTAGTTTATGTTTACGAGATGGTGACATCATAAGTCCATATTTCTTTACAAATGAGAGGCCGGACTAAACGTTACATCATGATAACGTACTTTTTGTTTGCTAAAATTGATGACCGGAATGTCGGTGTCAGCAAAACGGTGCTATGGCACAAACAAGAAATTATCTAGATGAACACCTAAAGTCGATGAACACCCCTGGATTATGTTTCTTTGGTTTGTGTGAAGTTAAAAACCTTCATCGAAAAGTCGGCTACAATACAAGACTTGGAAAATATTCCCGGATTTGCTAGATATCGGTGGTAATGCTGGAACATTCCGGAGATGCCACCTACGGCATAGTCACGGCCATAGTTTGAATGAAAATGAAATTATCTGTAAAATTTATAGTCAGAGTTTGTTCTTTTGGGTCATGGTAAAAATTCCAGCAGTCAGTTATATTTTAAGTGTTAAAAGTTAAGAAGACAACCCATTGTGTGAACCCTGTAAAATAAGCATTGAGTTTATATTAACCGGCCGTGGCATAGTGGTTAGAACACGCGACTACCATGCGGGAGATCCCGGGTTCGATTACCGCCTCCAGTCATTTTCATTTGTCTATTCAATGCCGCCCCCAACGATGTTATCGACAGTAACTTCGCAGTATAAGTGTCGAGTCAATCGGCATGTCGGCACGAGTAGGTGCCGGTGGTTGTGAATGTAAAAAAGAAAGTATGTTAATTCGCGAAAAGCTACCCCATATCTCATTTCTGGGGTGTAAATGGAAATTAAATTAAGTTAATGCCACACGTTGTTGCGTTTTCTAACGTAACACGCAAATGTTTGGTGAATTGCAAGATGTTACTGCAACCTTCTAAGGTATTGGAAAGAAGTCGAAAGTAGTGGTACAAAGGATACAACCATACGTAGTTTGTTTTAAGAACATTTCACAAACATCTTTGGTGGGAATTGCATGACGTTACTGCAACCTTTTCAGGTATTCGAAAAGAGCCAAAGAATGTAGTATAAAAGGTACAATAGGCACACGTTGCTTGGGTTAAGAACATAAACAAAAATATTATGTGAAAAATGGCTAGCTGTTACTGAAACCTTATCGGGTATTAGAAAAGAGCCAGCATATGTAGCATGTCAGTTTAGAGCTTAAGCTAAAGTCACACGTTGCTTGTGTTTTCTACCATGACACAAAATATTTTTGTGAATTGCAAGTGTTACTGCAACCTTTTCAGGTAGGGGAAAGAAGTGGAAAATGCTGTACAAATGAGAATAACATAGCCAAAAATCTTTGGTGGAAAACTACAAAATTCAACTGCAACCTTCTCGGTCATTGGAAAAGTGAGAAAAATAAGGTACTAAGCATACAACAGTCACACGTTGTTATGTTGTTATCAACATAACACAAATATCTTTGATGGACAATTTCATAATGTTATCGTAAACCTCTTTGGTATTGGAAATGAGTCTAATAAGGAGATACAAAAGATACAACAGTCTGTCCTGACTGACAGAACACAAATATCTTATTCGAAAATAGCAAGATGTTACTGCACCCTTTTCAGATATTGAAAATGAGTCATAAAAGGTGCTTCAAAGAATTCGTGATCATCATCAAAATTTTTGATAGAAACTTGCACGATGATACCGCAACCTTCTCAGGTATTGAAATTGTAGTACAAAAGATAACACAGCCACACGTTGTAGTATTTAACATCATAACACAAATGTCTGGTGGAAAATTGAGTACGATGTCACCGCAGGTTTTGGAAAGAATTCAGATGCAAAAGTTGAAATAGATACACGCTGTTTATTTTTACCAACATCTTTGGTAGAAAATTTAACGACGACGTTACTACAACCTTCTTAGGTTTTGGAAAGAAGTCGGAAAAAGTGGTACAAAAGTTGAAATAGACACACGCTGTTTATTTTTACCAACATCTTTGGTGGAAAATTTAACGACGACGTAACTGCAATCTTCTCAGATTTTGAAAAGGTGTCAGGAAAAGTTGTACGAAAGATATTATAGCCACACGTTGCTTGTTTTTACTAAGTAACCACAAAAAATGTAGACGCAAAACTGCCAGATGTTACTGCAATCTTTTCTGGTATTGAAAACGAATCTTAAAAAGTAGTATAAATGATACAACAGCCACACGTTGTACCATAACACAAACGTCTTTGGTGGACTTTGATGTCACTGCAACTTTCTCAGGTTTTGGAAATAAGTCAGAAAAAGTAGCACAGAAATACGAAAGGCACACGCTGTTTATTTTTATAACATGAACATCTTTGGTAAAATAAAATTGCAATGCCACTGCAACCTTCTCAAGTTTTAAAAAGAAGTCAGAAAAAGTAGTTCAAAAGATATTATAGTAACACAATGCTGGTTTTTGCTAAGTTAACACAAAAATCTTTGACGCAAAATTGCCAGACGTTACTGCAACCTTCTCTGGCATTGAAAAGGAATCGCAAAAAGTAGTAAAAATGATACAACAGCCACACGTTACTTGTTTTTACTAACAACACATTACATATCTTTAGCGGAAAATTCCAAGATGTTACTGCAACCTTCTTAGGTTTCGGAAAGAAGTTACAAAGTGTGGCACAAAAGCTACCAAAAGTAGATCTGATACGACCATTCACTGTGTTACTGAATGCTATTCTTTTTATTGATAAATTTCAACATTATGACCGATATTCATTTCATGTCATAATCACCTTTGGAATCGCTTCTCAACTACAGAGTTATCTCTCAGCACCTAATAGCTTCTCGCAAGTTTTATTGGGTTGGGCAGCGTCTGTGTCTTGTTGCCTTTATCGTTATCATGTAATTCAAACAACACAAGTGTATCTTTATTGCTAAATTGAAAATAAATATGACTAACTTTTGTGTGGACTTGAAAAAGAACAACTATTATAGCATTCACATAAAAATAAAACCAAAAACAAACAAAAATAACGTACAAATTACGCAAAACTATACTAAAGTAAGGGAAAATGTTAAACTCACATACGACTGCACAAAAAATACTTCAGAGTAACGACAATCAACAACTTTGAACGTGAAGTGCATTTGAAATGAAGTGAATTATTTATAGAGAGTAAGAGAGAGAGAGGGAGAAAACGAAACCAACGACAAAAATATACAATTGTATAAACAGCGAAAAAAGGAATTAATGAATTTAAAAAATCGCACAACAAAAGTTAACTGAGAAAATTGTATATAAATAACAAAAAACACAAAAAAATATAACAAAAAGCGCTAAAATGCCAATGAACACCAATAAATCAAAAAAAAACTAACAAGAAAATGCTATGAATCAAAACGACGCTTGATATCGAGTTGAGAGGGTTGGACATGACAAAATTCAGCCGATGCGAATGTTGGAAGAAACATTGTTGTATTATTGTAAAGCAGATATATGAATTTAACTCAATGATCGAATAATTAAATACCCTACTAAGGGGGAGCTAAATAAAATAGACTTTAAGGTAGCATATTTCGATACATTGGCGTTTGAAAGGATAGAGATCCTATCCATTAAAAATTAAAAAAATACAGACATAACTTTTTATAGAATTTTAAAGAAAAGTTTTACGATGTTACTGCAACCCTCTGGGGTAACGGAAAGAAGTCAAAAACTTGTATTCTATCTAAGTGTTGGAATAAAAGAAGTCAGAAACTTTAATATTTTATTCACCATTTCGAGTAAACCGAATATCATTTCGGCAAATAATTGTAAATGTACCAAAAAAAATCAAACCTCCAAACATTCGCATTACAGTAAAAGACCAAATTTTGTCACTTTCAAAGGCTGCCAAGGTGAAAGTTAGTTGTCCTCCAAAATTGATATCAAAAGTAGATCTGATAAAACCATTCATTGTGTTACTGAATGCTATACATTTTTTATTCATCAATCACTATGACTGATGATCATTTCAAGTCGAACTCATAACCACCTTTGAAATCGCTTCTTTACTACAGAATTTTTATACGGCACCTAATAGTTTCTTGTTTATATACTATTAATTACTATTTACCATGTGAAAGCATAGAGATTTTTTGAACATTTAAAATAATGTCATAACTTTTTTATAGAATTTTAAAATCTTTTATTTCATTCATTCGTTCAATCATTTCATCAATTTCAAAATTAATGATAAAATTTTTCATTAAATAGTCATTGACAACAATACATTACAATATATTAAGTTCAAACATGGCGCAACAAGTAGAGATTTATTAATTTGTTGTCAATAATTTACCGAAAATATAAGAGTACCATAATCTCCATTGAAGTAAAGGGTGATTCATTTAGAACGTTGTTTTTTAATAGTAAATAAAACACAAAATAAAACATTGGATGTCGGAATCTTTACTATGACTCGAAAGAACGATCTACGGCATTTTTTTTTTACAAAACCACGTATGACAATCGATTACACATAAAACAGCTATGCATGGCATACTTATTATATAAAAATACCCTCTAAATATTTCAAGTGTTACAAACGTATTGACAAACCTAATATATACTCTTTAATATCTTAATCTTATACATTATACAAGTGCTACAACAATCATGTCTCGTCGCATAGTGCGATTACATGAAATCGAACACATCGAACACCATATTCTCCATTAAAGTAAAGGGTGATTCATTTAGAACTTTGTTCTTTAATTGTAAATAAAACTCAAAATATAATATTGGATGTCGGAATCTTTACTATGACTCGAAAGAACAATCTACGGCATTTGTTTGTTTACAAATAATTTCTCTTAAACTGTGGCCGCAACTACCACTACATGCCATACTTATTATACAAAAATACCCTCTAAATATTTCATGTGTTACAAACGTCTTGACAAACTTAATATATACCCTCTGATATCTTAATATTATACATTATACAAGTGCTACAACAATCATGTCTCGTCGCATGGTGCGAATACATGAAATCAAACACAATCGAGTGTAGACGCCCAAAAGTGAAAAAAAAACACACAACAAACAATCAAACAACTTAACACAACTTAACTCTAATCGCTCATACAATTATGGATAATGTTTAATGTTTTCAGCTCAAGAATTCATTTGGCATGCAAAACAGCTACTGAACTTAACATTTTTTCATGTTTTCTGTATAAGATGGATTGTTTCTAGAAAATTTAACAAATTTTTGACCCTGACAGTGCTATGGATCTCATGGAGCCACAATCCATCATGTAGAGCCGGGTGTACTGTCTTTAAAGTGATTACACTTTGGTATTCCAAAACAAATCAAACATGAGTAAAACATATTCGGTGGCGACGTAATGGAAAGCACATGTTAAAGCACAGTGTTTCCACTGGTCAGCTAGTGACGGACCCGGATAGCGTTCTGAAGATATGGAGAGATCACTTCAGAAATTTACTGGATACTGACACCACTCCAGAAGACCCCGCTCCAATCCATGACGATGGTATTAACTGTCCACCTCCGAGCCAAAGCGAGATACGTATGGCCATCTCCCGCCTTAAAAACAGCAAAGCTGCTGGAGCCGATAGTCTCCCTGATAAATTGTTTAAGGCTGGCGGGGAGGAGCTGATTAGGAGCATGCATCAGCTCATGGAGAACATCTGGCAAGAGGAGAGCATGCCCGGGGATTGGAGTCTCAGTCTGTTATGTCCCATATACAAGAAAGGAGATCGTAGTGAATGTAAGAACTATCGTGGAATAAGCCTATTACCAATTGCGTACAAGGTCCTTTCAAGCACATTGTGTGAACGTCTAAAGCCAATTGTAGAAAAACTAATTGGACCATATCAGTGCGGCTTTAGACCTGGCAAATCTACGACGGATCAAATATTCACCTTACGACAAATCCTGGAAAAAACCCATGAAAAGCAGATCGACACCTACCACCTCTTTGTCGACTACAAAGCTGCCTTCGACTCTCCGATAAGGAATAGGCTTTATGAGGCCATGTCTGAGTTTGTTATTCCTGCAAAGCTGATTCGACTTTGCAAATGTACCTTAGACAACACCAAATCCTCGGTTAAGATTGGTAAGGATCAGTCTGAACCATTCAACACGGAAAGAGGCCTCAGGCAGGGCGATAGCCTGTCCTGTACACTATTTAATATAGTTATGGAGAAGGTGATGAGAAAGGCTGGTGTCAACATGTCTGGCACCATATTCTACAAGAGCCACATGCCACTAGCCTATGCCGATGATATAGACATCATTGGTCGAAATCTGCGGGATGTTACTGCAGTTTTCTCATCACTAGAAAAGGAGTCAGCAAAAATGGGTTTAGCGGTCAACGAGGACAAAACAAAAATAATGATTTCGACGAACAAAGAGTCCTCTCGATGGGGACGCACCGTGAACGTTGACAATTATTGTTTTAAGGTAGTCGACGAGTTTACCTACCTCGGATCTTCCGTCAACAAGAAAAATAATGTCAGCCAAGAAATTAAACGGAGAATAGTGCTAGCCAATAGATGTTTCTACGGACTTCGGCAGCACTTTAGTAACACCACCCTATCTCGGAATACTAAGAAACAGCTTTACCAGGTGCTAATCTTACCCGTTCTGTTGTATGCTACCGAATCATGGGTGCTTACTGCAACGAACATACAAAACCTGGGAGTATTCGAGAGAAATGTACTCCGAAAAATATATGGTCCTATCTGTGTCGACGGCGAGTTTCGCCATCGGATGAACCATGAGCTGTACGAGCTTTACGAGGACATCGACGTAGCTAAAAGAGTCCGAATTCAACAACTTCGATGGCTGGGACATGTTGCCAGGATGGATGTAAATGCTCCAGCGAGAAAGGTTTTTGATGGCGAACCTGAAGGACGGCGCAGAGCAGGAAAACCCAAACACCGTTGGAAGGACCATCTGTTAGGACTAACTGGAGAACACACGCAGAAGACCGAAGCGTGTCTAATTCTTCCATACTTCAAGCCTCAAATTTATGAACCATGTTCGTAAGTTGTAATTGGCCACTTAAGTAAGTTAGTAAGTTATATTAGCCCCATTGCTTTTTTAAAGAAGGCCTGTTAAAAGGTCTGCCTATAGATGACAGGTTTGGAGGAGTTCGTAAAACTATGAGCAAGTGGGAGTTTAAAAATCTCAAAAATGCATAATTCAGATTTTTAAAATCTCTGTGTATGCTTTTCCTTTGTTGGACATTCCACCGTTTGTTTCTCGAAACAAATTCCAACATGAAAATATACCTCTCTTTGGCTGATGGTTCGATTGAATGCCTTCCAAAGAATGCATTGTTGAATGTCTTCATTTGTTAACTTTCTACAGGGACTTGATCGCAAATGTTACCCCGTGTTATTTGGAAAGGAAGTGGCTGTGTGTATAACATCTCTTCCAGAATCTAAAGAAATCCTTTTGGAAGGCCTTCCAAGACATGAATTCCGCTAATGGAAAGTTTAACAACTCTTACCTTTAAAACATTATCCAAGGGATTAATTTACTGTTGAATTGAAGAGGAGCTGCAATATCCAATGTTGGGTTTTTGTTTTGGTTCACTTGTATTTATTTCCCTTGTTTTTATATTAAGAACTGGATATATAAGATTTTTTTTTTTAAATTATTGTAATTACAAAGATTTGTTATTCCTCTATTTTCACATTAAAAACTGTTTTGAATATTTTTTTTACTTTTAATTTAATGCAAAGATTTCTTATTACACAATTATTTATAGAATTTTTATTAACATTTGCTCAACACTGTAAAATTTTCATGCACACACTTGGATTTATTTTAAATACTTTAGCAATACAATTTGTATTCAGAGAATTTGATTTTCTTTTAGATATTTTCAAAACTTCGACCAATTTTTGTGAGTGAAAACAAATAATTTTATATTTTGTATTATGATATTATTTTTTCCAGATATCTTTGTAACTTCGGTGTGAGTGAAACTAAACTATTTTATATTTTATTATGATATAATTGCTATTATTATGACACTGTGCTATATTCCGACTAGAAATTTAATTTATGGCACCGTTTAAGTAACGATGATTATTGCAATATTTCACAGAAAATATTTAAATTATTTCACCTCTTTCAAAATCAATGTGGCGCCTCTTTTGCAATTTTGACACTCGATGGTCTTCTTTCCCTTGGGGGTTACCACGGTAATAGACGACGTTAAAGCCGATAGTAATGAATATTTTTACACTTGTTTTTCCACCTTTCTTCAAAATAATTGCGATAATAACTATGATACTATTAGAGCTCTGTTACGGCGATGATGACGACGATGACGAACAAACACACGCAAGTACCCGCTCCGCACACAAACAGTCCACCAGCGTTGACGAACAATTCAAAACTCCAGCCAAAAAGAATCGGATGGAAATGAATATCAATAGAAATGCGAACAAACGAGTCAGTCGTTGTCGATGTCAATACTACAGCGATAGAGAGATAGATATAGAAAGACAGACGGACGGACTTAAAAATGTACAGACCAAACGGCAGACAGCTGTGTACATTTTTTTCAGCCGTTTATGTTCGAAAATTTCCTTGTTGTTGTTCGACAAAAATTCACTCGTGTTCGAGAGAATAATGTGAATCACACTTGGTTTAATATGCACTGCCGGCACATTTTACTTCCCCCTAGACCGAGCGTGTAAACATATTCCAATTAGGGGTAAGTTAGGTTGTTGTATTCCGTAAAGAGACTCTATAAATTTCCTCCCTCTTTTACCCTATGCCGGCTACAAAAACACACATACTCAACAATATCATTTTACCTAGCTACAAGATATTGCAGTCCGTCCGTCCTTTATCTTGACACTCTCCCTCCCTCTCTCTCTCTCTCACCATCTAAATCAAACTATTTTCATGCACACGTGGTGGTTCTCTCTAAATAGTTTCTTAGACGCTTGCAGAGTGTGAATTAGATTTGCTATTAGTCTGTAACCGTGTCTGGTTACTCATGGGCATTGCTTCTCGCTGAGGGAACTCATAGGCACCATGTCCATGTGGCCATTTGTACTGGGATGATGGTCGCGTGCTAAATGTTAATAAAAAAATTTACTTTTAACATTGACATTCATTCAAAAGCAATTCGTTTTATTCCTAACGTAATAACTGAAAAGGGAAATGTATGTACAAACACAAAAAGGAAAACAAGCAAATTAAATTTGTTTGGTGTTTTTTTTTTATGGAATTTTCTCTTTCAATTAATTGTTGTTCTTTGAAGAATATTTAATGAATCAAATTAAATGCAATGTGATAATATGCCACTATCACTAGCTAGAAATCTTAATGCGGGTCATTAGTTTGAAAATCCAAACTAAAAATTAAGATGATAAAGGCTGAGTTCCCTCGAAAGCATTTTTCAAATGTGACGTATCCCTGTCTTGCTCAATGACTTTATCTCTATCGTTAAGGGTAAGCAAGAGAGGCAGGCAACAGGATAACCAGAGAGAGAGAGGGAGAGAAAGGGAGTGTTAGGAGTACAGACTCTTCATAGTAGTGCTGGAAAAGACAATTCATCCTTGTGTGTCAAAGGTTATTGAACTAGTTCTTAGTGTAGCTGGCAGTCGGTGTGCAAAGTTATTACAAAGGTATAAGAATTTTAAAAGCAATGACATAAAAAATACAATGTTTAATGGTACACATATTTCAAAGTCAAGGGTTCTTCAAAGGTTTTAGGAAGAGGTGGGTGGAGAAAAAAACTGTGACATCTTTTACAGTTGCCATGCAGAAGGACACGAATTTGGATGTGGATTCATAGCCGGCAAGAGACTTCAACATCGGGTCTCGCTGTTTAAACCTGGAAGTGGCCGATTAACCACTATTCGCATCAATTTGAAATATTTTTTTTGTATTACGCTGATTTGTGTGAACGCCCCAACGGAAGGCAAAGATGCATTCTATGAGCGCCTGGAGGAAATATATGAACATATGGGATATATTAACGGTAAAATAGGTAAGAAAATGCTACTGGTTCAACAGTCGGAAAATTCAGTCTACACTACATCTCCGATAACGGATTTAGACTGGTTAGTTTCGCGTCGGCAAGAAACATGGTAATAAGTGGAGCCAGATTTCCGCATAAAGATATCCATCCACAAAGCAACCTACCTGATGAAAAGACTGATCATGATTGATTCACGTTCAAATATTGACTCGGATCACCACCTAGTTGCAGCCAAGGTACGCACACGATTAAGTAGCACTAACAACACACGTAACCAGGAAGCTAAACATCGCACAGCTGCATACCACCGAGATAGCCAACGCCTACTACAACCAACTCAAACAAATCCCTCCTAGTTGCGATGTTCCCGACACACAGTGGCAGCATACTACGAAATATAAGATCACTGCTGCAACGACCGTACTGGGTTATGAAAAACCAAGCCCCATGTCTGAGGAAATGGATGCTGCATACAAGGCATAACTGCAGCCAATGACGACGCGTGCGATGACGGAGCGTTATAATGAGAAGAGGAGGGAGATGAAACGCCTGTTCAGGCGGAAAAATCGACTGTGGAAGAAAAGAGAGAGCCAGGATATCTTAAACTACAGGGAGGTGAGGCCCGAAAGTTCTATCAATGGCTTAAAAGCAAAGGTTTTGGAACAGGGACCCCACCTATAAGGACAGAGACGAAAATCTGGCCACGGATACTCAGAGTGTGCTGCAAATATGGAGGCAACACTTTCGATTTCCACTCGTTCCAGAAGGCAGAATCTACTCCGTCGTCTATGATTGATGTGATTTCGTCACTTATGCTGCCTTCGGGAACGAGTAGAGATCGTAAGTGTTCCACCCACATTTGCAGCACACTCTGAGTTTCCGTGACCAGATTGCCGTCCACTACCGAGCCAAAAAAAGCTTAGCACGGCGATCGCAAGGCTTAAAAATAATAAAGCTGCGGGAGCCGATGAACTGCCTGCAGAGCTTTTTAAAGCCGGCGGCGATAAACTGGTAACTTGCATATACCAGCTCATAAACACGATTTGGCTCAAGGAATGCATGTCTGATGATTAGAATATGAGTGTTCTATGTCCTGTGCTTAAGAAAGGCGATCCAAGTGTGTGTACATACTATCGCGGAATTAGCTTTTTACCCATCGCATACAAGGTCCGGTCCAGAGTTTTATGTGAAAGACTAAAGACCATTCTGGCGAACCTGATTGGACCTTATCAGTGCGGCTTAAGACCTGGTAAATCCACCACCAACCAGATATTCACACTACGAAAAATCCTGGAGAAGACCCAAGAAATGCAGATCAACACCTACCACCTGTTCATCGACTACAAAGCTGCATTCGACAGTCCGATACGACAGAAATTGTTAAATGCTATGGCTGAAGTTTGGTATCCTCGCGAAGCTAATACGACTTTGCGGGATGACACTGACTGACACGATGTCGTCAGTGAAAATTTGCAAAATTTGCTCGCGTATGCCGATGATATAGATATCATTGGCAGTGGATTGCGGGATGTTTCTGCGGCTTTTCGAGCATTGAAAAGCAGTCGGCTGAAGTGGGTCTGGTGATAAATGAGGACAAAGCCAAGATATTTGTTTCAACGAACAAAGAGTCCACTCGTCTGGAACGCTATGTGAACGTTGACAACTATAACTTTGAAGTGGTAGATGATTTTGTCTACCTTGGCTCCGCCATAAACAAAAATAATAACGTCAGCCTGGAAATCAAAAGACGAGTATTGATCGGAAACCACTTCTACTATGCGCTTATTTATTGACAAAGCGCTCTCTCTAAGACCAAAGATTCAACTTTACCAGACTCTAATCCTACCTGTCTTGCTCTACAGCGCAAAATCCTGGGTAATGACATAAGCGGTTGAATCTTCTTCTGGGAGCCTTCGAGAGGAAAATACTTCGCAAAATATTTGGAGCCATCATCGTTAACGGCGAGTATCGTCGTCGAATGAACCACGAGTTGTATGAACTGTACAACGATATCGACGTAGTCAAGCGCTTTAAAATAGATCGAATGCACTGGCTGGGACACGTTGTACGAATGGATGAAAATGTGCCAGCTCGAAACGTTTTCGTCAATATACTCGATAGGCGGTGCAGGAGGGGGCGCCCAAAACTTCGTTGAATGGACCAGGTAAAATAGCTGTTATCCACACTTGTTGTGACTTCCTATTTACGGAGCGCAAAATACCGAAGCGCTTCGAAATCTTTTCTACGTGCGACTACTGATAGATGAATTTCTGTTGCTGCTGCCATTAGAAGAAGAAGAACATTTTACATACTTTGTAACGACAGACAAACCATCAGAAAACCGAATCTCTTGCCGCACCCCTTCTGGTACCTCCCATACAAAATGGCCGAACCTCATTACTTATTTTTGGAAAATTAATATTTCTCCCATAACTTTTAAAAGGGACAACTAGAAGATATTAAAATATGGTCAGTTCAAGTATCTTGTGATAGTAGATAAACCCTTAGGATACTGACACCTTTGTCACACCCCTTCTGATACCACCCATACATATGGTAAAAGACAGTCTGATGACTGGTGGCCTTGTATCGAAGATGGTGTCTGTTGTCCTCTGTATTGGTGAAGCGATCGTTAGACGAGCAACGGTAATTCGGTGACAGGTTCAGGACAAATTTGAAGGGACGTGTGTCACAGTTTAAGATGGATCGGTAATTCGGTCGTGCCATGCGTCAAAGACTCACAGACCTTTTGGTAGGATCTTCTGGTGAAATTTCTTAAAGTCCTGGAATAACTAAAATGAGATCAGTTATTATCAGGCTCTGGTCTTCGAAGTGTTGCCTGTACAATGTTGTACAAGTTCAAGACTTAGTGTCCGTTTAACAAAAATGCAAGTCTTCGTGCACTCCCAGAAGGATCAAGGAGGTCAGCTAATATTCCTACAGTTGGCAATAAACTTTCTCCTGTAGGAGTCACCAACGACCACAAAAGCAAAACTGTCGTCTTCTTATACCATAGGTGACATGAACCAAATAAGAATTAGGAAGTAGTCGTCTGTTTATGTTTGCACTGAACGCCGCGACGTGTTAAAAAGAAACTCGGTGTTGCTGACAGTTCATCTGAGCAGCTAACACGTACTACTTAAGTTTATCGATCCGACGTCGTTCTAAGCTACTCGGTTTCTGTCCAGCCATTACTAGGATCATTTTAAGGAAAGATCTTGGCTTACACCCATATAGGATCCATCAATTGCGTCGTTTGTTCGGTGAATGGGCTGAGAATCAATTGGTATACTAGATCATCAAATCATCTTCAACGATGTGGTTCAATTCTGGCTTAACGGGTATATAAATAATTAGAATTTAGTAGCTAATTTCACAACAGACTTTTGAGACTAAATATCTTCCCGAAAGTTACAGGCAAATGATTGTGAATTTTTTTATTCCTCATATCATTTAAGTAGTCTATGGAAAGTACATATTTCGCAGACAACCTTATTATCGCACGTATGTACCAAAAGGTGAATGTTCGGCACAATTTTTGTGATTGTATCTTTAGCAATTTGGTCTAGGCGGTGTAACCACAACTGTTCTATTTGTACCCTTAAGATAAACTTGTACCCCAATTGCTGCGATTGTAGCTTTAGCCATTGATGTGTCTGTTGTCTCTTTTTGTGTACCAAAATTGCGTTTAAAAAAAAAAATCTTATTTACTCCAAACCAATCCAAAAAGTTGAACATAATGAGCACTTTTATAATTTAGCTCTATAAGTACGATTTTTGGAAATCTTTCTATTGCCTGACCTCAATATTTTTGATTATAGCTGAACCAGTTTTGTCTGGATGGTGGTATTTTGAAAAATCATTTCTGTCAGTTCGACAACTCGAAGCATGTCGAAGTTGTTTCTGTAGCCCAATGATTGTGCGTTCAATATGGTTTGATACAATATCAAAAGGACTTTTAAGTATTATTGTTTATCTCACGAATGTATAGTACATTTAATGCTCGATAGGTGGCGCGGTAGATTTGATTATAAAACTGTTGTAAAATATATTTAAATTACATTACTTACAGCTATTAAGGACATTGTGGAAATGTTCTGATTAGTATTGTGACAAAGTTTTACCTGAAACGAAAAGAAAATTGTTAACATTATTGACATATATTGAAATAAAACTAACTTTAGTAATTAAAAAACAGAAAGACTATAATATTTGTAATAGGTATGTATATAGACTCTATATTATAGAGAATATCATAGTGGACATAAATCTTGGTACAACTACCTGGTCATGCTTTCAATGGAAGTTAAATCGTCGCTTAGTTATATCACTGAAATATCTGCATTCCACATAACTTGAGCGGCAAATTCTCTTAGTTATTAAACATTAATATTATGTAAGATGATACATTATGTAAAAATTCTCATGTTCATCGAAAAAATTACCAGATAATCGCCATCCAAATCCCACCAGTCGATTAACACAACAATTTCCGGTATTCCCCAAACTGAACTTACAAGTTATCGCTGCAATCTTTCAAATGCCGATATAAATCAAAACCAAATTGTATTGGTATTTTAGCAACAATTTGCATTTTATGCCTACATTTCCTTTTATAAACAAAATCACTTATTGACCGTCGTCAAATGGAAATACTTCACATACATTTTAATACAAATATCCACCAGTGCCAGTGAATGAATACGCATTTTTCCCCAATGGCAGCAGCAGCAGCAGCGGAAGCTGAATATTTTAGAAAGTGTATGACTTTTGATCAAAAGATTAAAAGAAAAGTTTTACATAATTTGGACTCTAAATGCATTCACACACACACACACGGATATGCACACATATTCGCTCGCTGACTTGGTCCACCACAATGAAGTCATATTAAAATTTACAACTCCTGAGTCATTTATTATTCTGTTTTCATTCATTTTTGTTTTTCTCTTGCCGTATGATTTCCGTATGAATTGACAATGTTGATTCGCATTCATGTGTGTAGTTTTCTTAAATTGAACAAATCATAAATGTAGTTTTGTTCGTCGTGTTGTTTTATTTCGAAAATTTATGACTCTATAACGAAAAACAAAATGAACTTTTCATTATATGAAAACAACGGAAAAAACACAAATGTGCGAATGTCTGTCTAGTCTGTCTAACTGATGGTGTCGCCACTAAAACTCTCAAGTTTAATATTAACAAGAGAGCAGAGGGCAGAGAGGAGGACAAAGACGCCATAGCGACTTAAACAACGAGTTACATGCCAAAAATGAGCACAATAAAAGATTTCAAATGAAAATGCAATTCAAATTTTTATATTATAAAAAAAGACATATTTCTAATATGACGTTAAATGTATTGAGAAAGAGGATGGATGGTGAAGAGAAAAAACAAAAACATAGGATGTGTATAACAGTATTCGGAAATTCAAATAATTTGAGAAAAAAAATTTGTTATCTAAATTGAGTGTAGGTGATTTTATGTAAGCACATGTAACAGAGAGCTAACTAGAACCACAGTCTTCACTCGGCTACTAGAGATAATAATTTTTCTTAGCCAACAATACTACGTCGTCGTACATGATGAGAGAAAAATAACGTAATATGTATATGAGGACATCTTTAAGCCCCCACACTCTGAGCGCCCCTTAACATTACAGCGAATTCATTTCAGAACGCTGTCCATGACGTGGTTGGCTTTACGGAACGCAGCCTAAATTCAGGTGACATGAATCTGCCACATGGAACCTCTTGTTTGGTTCCATGTGCTAAACCGATTACTTTAATCGTTTAATGTTAGTACGAAAATTTGTGGCATATGAGGAAGATGTGGTCATCATAGGTGGGAAATTCTACCAACCATGTGTGACATTATCCAAACTGCCTTTGGAAAGCTGTTAAGGTGGACCAAAACCTGTAGTTTGGGGGTGAACCCTCAGAAAACGAAATTGATTATCTTCACTCGTAGATATAAGGTAAAGGACATCAGGCCACCGAGACTGAATGTGGTGGAACTGATGCTCTCAACTGAAGCTATATTTTGGACAAGGAATATCGAGGAAAGGTTAAAGATGGGTGTCAATGCCCACTATGCGTGCCGGAACACAATAGGTGAAAGATGAGCATTCAACCCGAAGGCCACAATGTGGCTGTAAGCCACGATAGTCCGGCCAATTATTTCCTATCGATGTCTGGTTTAGTGAGAGAACTTAGATGAGAGTAATTTGTTACCTATCGATGTCTGGTTTGGTGAGAGAACTTATATAAGAGTAATTTGTTCAAAATGTTCAGCAAGGTTCATAGGATGGCTGCAATAGGGATTACTCGGGCTAGAGTAAGCACACTGCAAGCGGCTTTGGATGTGTTCCTGGGCCTTCCGACCCTGGACATGTGCGGCAAAGCTATTGGAGTCCGCGGGGCTGTCAGACTGAGGAAAGCTGGCAACTGGCATCAATTCATACATGATCAAGCGAAGATTCTTCGGCTTTTGGGCGAAGGCGTTTCTTATCATCTGCCACCTCTTACTAATTTTGTGAAGAAATCTGCGGACTTCCTAAAAGTAAACGTTGAATTACAGGAAATATCAGAATGGGGGATTTTAAGTCGTTAGGTAAAAACGGACTGCCCAATATACCACAAATGGGGCCGGCCGTGGCATAGTGGTTAGATCACGCGACTACCATGTAGGAGATCCGTGGTTCGATTCCCGGCTCCAGTCATCTACATTTTTCTTTCATTGTCGACAACAACTTTGCAGTATTAGTGTCGAGTCAATCGGTATGTCGAGTAAAAGCTTCTCAAACAGTGACGTTCGCATTCGTCAATAAACAAGAAGGTGCCGTTAGTTGTGAATCTAAAAATAGAAATCGTGTTAATTCACAACAACGCGAGAAGCTATCCCATACCTCGTTCGTGGGGTGTTAAAGGAAATTAAGTGGTTTTTTTTAAGTAAGTAAACGTTGGAATTCTAAAAAGATCCGAATGGAATGACGGCGGTGGTGACTACATTTCTGTCTATACTGACGGTTCAGTAAGGCGTAGATAATGGTGTTTACAGCGAAGATCTCCAGCTAAGCCTCTCTTTTAGGTTACGTAATGAATGCTGAAAGTCGCGGAAACTATTATGGGATGTGAAATTGATACAAGCAGAAGGATAACCATATGTGTGGATAGCCAGGATGCCAATTTTAGGTTGTGTTAATCAAAGTTGGTGAGGAACTTCAAGGACAAGGTGGATGGACTAAAGCCTGTGGGTGTCAGCCTCTGATGGGTCCCAGGACATTAAGAGATTTCTGGTAATAATCAGCAGACCTAATGGCCAGAGGAAACTGTACTATGTCTGATCATAACTCTCTGGAACATGTTCCTCCTCCCAATTGTTACCTTTTTGGCTAAGTGGAGAATTGGTAGTGGAAAACAGCCAACGGACTTTGAATCTCCAGAACCGACTGCTAGATCGTTCTGGCCCGAATACAGCAGATATTGATCGGCGTACATGGTTGGCTTGTGCAGGAGTAGTTTGAAACTGGACTCTAGAATTCTAAAAACTTAAAAAAAAATTTCTTTATACACCATAAATGAGGTATGGGATAGCTTCTCGCTTTTTTGCGAATTAACACGTTATCTTTCTTTTTTTAGATTCACAACTAACGGCACCTACTTGTTTATCGACGAATGCGAACGTCACTGTTTGAGAAGCTTTTACTAGACATGCCGATTGACTCGACACTTATACTGCGACGTTGCTGTCGACAACATCGATGGGGCCGGCAATCGAACCCGGGATCTTCCGCATGGTAGTCGCGTGTTCTAACCACTATGCCACGGGGGAGGCGGGAATCGAACCCGGGATCTCCCGCATGGTAGTCGCGTGTCCTAACCACTATGCCACGGCCGGTCCCGATTCCAACAAGCCATTGCAATATCAGGCACCTGACAGACAAATGGTATAGATCCGTACCGGACTACTCCCGTGTGTGTGCGGATGAGGAAGAGTCCGAGACGATGGAACGTCTTTTTTGTAGCTGCTCTGACCGTAGGAGGCTAAAATACTTAAGGGAAAGTTATATAGAAGACCTAGAGTCTCTCATCTTTGTCCGTAGAGGCAAATTAATATGTTTTATGCGGCGACTTCCATGGCTATCTGGGCCAAGATGACGATTGGGGTTCCAACGATTGTCTGTCTTTTTTATTTATCCCTCCTCGGTACATTGCCTTAGCCAAACTAGTTTAGGTTAATTTCGCAGCACCTTTCAGCATAGCTCATTTGGGTCCAAGTGATAGGTCCGGTTGTGATACCATTTAAATTCTCGCATCAATTATTCCTACTCTATTCGGTCAACGTCACTCTCACAAGACATTTTGTTGATCTGATAAAGGCGTGGCTGTTCCGCAGATCGGATACTGATAGACACGTATTGTCCACAAGTACCGGATGACCAAACTTTTCATACCTAAGGCCACCAAAAGCAGGGTAGTGACATAGAAGATGCTTTGTGGTCTCCTTTTCTTCGTCATTGTAGCAACTTCCACAAAAAATGCTGTAGGGAAGTTTTAACCTCGTGTTATGTTCCTCTGCTATGATGTTCCTCAGGTCGAATCTAGACATGTTCGACGCGAATTGTGTTCTCTGTATATCTATGGTAGGCCAAATCAGTTTGGTCGCGGTGCAAATTGGTTTTTTCTCCCAACATTCCTTAGCACTAAGATTGAGGTTTGCCGCAATTAGCTTTTACCCCCATCGAAAAGAAACATCAATGTGACCGTAAACTTCACCGAAATTCACGATGATAACTGCCTTTGACAATGCATTGGCTCTTTGGTTAAAATATACAATGTCCCCATATCCTGGAACCCATGTAAGGGTAACCGTCTAATGTCTCTCGGTTCTGATGGCCGCTTTACTATCAGTAAGTAAATGAATATTACCGCCCAATATCGTATGGTACTAAATTTAGCTTGCGGCTTTCCTTATGTATTTTGACCAGAACAAAGCTACAGTAGTCTGGTAAACGACTCAAATTTACCTTTTACGAAAAGATTCCACAGTCCAATCTTTCGTTTAATTTCGAAACGTTCGTAAAAATAAGGATGACATACTCCACAAAGTGTAGGACATTATTATTATCATCATAATAGGATCTATACGAGATGTCCTTCATGAAACCCGGATCGGAAACAGGTTCCAGTACAGTGTAATTCATGTGACACCTCCCACTGATTATATCCAAAGTTTTGGCATAACCATAGTCCTTGTTTCTCCATGCTCTCGTGGCTTCTAAACGCATTGCGGTGTTCGCTGCTATTGTCCTCGCCTCAATATCTGGGGGTAACCAGTTCAGGATCGTGAACAGTGCCTTACATGGAGGTGTTCTAAGTGCCCCTATTATCAATGATTGGCACTAGTCCCACCGGCTACCAATCTGCCGATCCATTAAAATAAGGCTGGCGAAATAACAAAGTCGGATACCCATTTGACGTTTTTGAGGCTGATTCCCCAGTTGAAGGTGTTTGCTGTTTTGCAGCAGTATAGAGCAGTTGCCTCTTTGCTAGTACTGGTCTGAGTGTTTAGATTCCAATTCAATTTACTGTCCAAGGTTATTGACATTTAGTTTGGGGTTGGCCGATAGAGGGATTTTGAATTTGGGAGAGGATAGCTCTAGCTCCATTTTGTTTACACCTAGCTCACAGTTGTGATACTATTTTAGCAGAATGTGTGGTCCAATTACCGCCTTTTACCCATTTTTAAGGTCCTGTCGAGTGTGCTATATGAATGACTGAACCCAGTGTTATCCAACCTGATCGATCCTTATCAGTGTGGCTTTAGACCTGGTAAATCGACAACTGACCAGATATTCACACTTCGAAAAATCCTGGAAAAGACCCAAGAGAAGCAGAGTGACACGTACACACTATCTTTTCGTCGACTTTATAAAGGTGTCTTCGAAATCCCGATCCGGCAGAAGTTACTCTAAGCCTTGGCTGAGTTTGGTATTATTGCGAAGCTTATATGCCTTTGCGGAATGAGGCTGACTGACACGAAGTCTTCGGGAAGATTAGCCAGGACCTTATTGAACCATATTATTCCAGACGAGGCCTAAGACAAGGCTACAGCCTTAAGTCTGACGTCTTTTACAAACTGATGGAGATGAAAATGAGGAAAGTTGCACAAGTAGCACGATATTCAACAAAACCCACATGCTACTTGCTTACGCTGATGACGTAGACATCATCAGCCGAAAACTGGATGTGACTGCTGCCTTCTCAGGTATACGGAAGTATCAGCGAAAATGGGTCAACGAACAAAGAATCTACTCGTTTGGGAAACTTCGTGAACGTTGACAACTATAATTTTGAGGTGGTAGACAATTTTATCTACCTAGGCTCTGCCATCAACAAAGCAAATAATGTCAGCCAAGAAATTCGGAGAAGAATCCTGCTTGCTTATTAATGCTACTACGGACTAAGCGAGCAATTTAATGACACAGCCCTCTCTCGTCGTACAAAAATCCGGCTATAGCAGATACTGGTTCTACCTGGGTGGATGTACGGTTTAGAATACTGGGTAGTGATACATGCGGATGAATTGGTTCTGGCAATATTCGAGAGAAAAATACACCGTAAAATATATGCGTCCATCATCGTTAATGGGGAGTATCGATGTGGTATGAATTTTGAGAGGTACGAGCTGTATTCCAACATTGACGGGATCAGACGCATTAAGGTAAAGCGGCTGCGTTGGCTATAACATGACGTGCAGATACTCGGAGGAGAAGGCCAGCTGACTCCGCTTTTGAATTGTTACGGTTAATTTGGGTAATCTTCACTATAGTTGATCGTTGAGAACGACAAGAAGGCGAGAAGGCATAGCAAAGGGCGCTGACGAGACATTGTGGTTAATGTCGAAATGACGTCATACGCCTAACCTGCTGTCAACGTAATACATTTCACACTCTTGACTAAAAACCTATTGGCAATAATAAATAATTGCCAATAGAACTGATCTCAAACCGAACTATGACAATATCATAATTCAATACAGATCAACAAAAAACAAACTCAAGAACAACGTCAGATATCGCTAAATCGGTTCAAATAGCAAATCAAAGGCGTAAGATATTGGCTGCCTTTACGTATATTCAAATAACCCAATATCAATTTCAAAATATTACAAAATTTGCAACATATTGTCCCCTCTTCGGCACTCGGAACACTGTGCCTTAACACTGTAACTAAAACTAAACTGAAACTGAGTTAAACAC
Organism: Muscina levida; assembly: GCA_964034835.1. Classification (NCBI taxonomy): domain Eukaryota; kingdom Metazoa; phylum Arthropoda; class Insecta; order Diptera; family Muscidae; genus Muscina; species Muscina levida. The sequence continues at coordinate 69,066,213 of OZ035883.1, forward strand.
AAATGCCAACGACTGATCCGCTTTCAATTCGTTTTGCAGACATTTAATAATGTTGTCAGAGGTTCGCAACAACGTCACCATTGACTAAAAACACCGACTTCCAATTTGCAGGGAATGATGACGATGGCGTCGTTACATAGAAAAAAAAGTAACAGAGTTTTCGTTTAGTTTTAAATGAGATTTTTCATGAATGAAATACAAAAACTTAGAAAAAAAACAGAGAGCTGAACACGCAATTGTTCAATTCAAAGCACGAATATATAACATTGGACGGACGAACGAACTAAATTGAACATGTATCTTTAAGATGAGAGAAGCGCATGCGCCGCAATGGTGTTTGTTTGTTTGTTCAAATAATGTGATAAATTGTATAATAAGGAGAAGGAAAGCATTGTCGAACTTTTGGTTAACAAATGAATGGCGTTGTAGCTCAATTATGTTAATTAATGATGTCATGAAGCGGATGATGTGAATTAGTTGCCAAAAAATATATTGGAAAAATAGGATTCAACACTAAAGTGTGATTCATTAAGAGGTTTTTTTTTCTCAATTGTTTTGTTTTTTTAAAGTTAATAGGCGCTCCTAAATTTTGTTCTGTAACGAGGCACATTTCGGGCTCAATGGATACGCCAGTAAACAATATTATTGTCACATTTGAGCTGAAAGATCATCAATAGATTCTGGAACTATCATTTCATACTTACACACTTAGCTGTTACTTCTTTACAATCGTAAATTTTGATAATATGGCCGACGAAAAATTGTATTATATGCGCTTCCTCTTCGACTCGTCGCACCAAGTATTGCAAAATTCTCAGTAACTGCGCATTTCATTCATACGATGTCGATATTCTCAGTTAATAATGATGGCTGCATATATTTTATGGAGTATTGAATACTGCCAGAACCGATTCATCCGCTTGTGTCATAACCCAGGATTCTGAGCCATACATCAAGACAGGTAGAACCTCCCCCAAGGCATGTCAGGAAGGACCTTCGAGTATATGAGGATAATATACGCAACTATGTACATGATCCCTTGGATCACTCCTCATATACTGCAGCTTTGAATGACATTCACAGAGATGCCACCTACTCCGCGGTTTCAAGTTACCGTATTAATGTCGTTCTTGGAGGTCGCCCACCCCCTGTAGACGAAACGGAAACAAGCCTGCCACGCAGAACACGAGTGGCCCTGGCACAACTTAGATCGGGATGGAGCAACAGGCTCAATGCCTACTGGTCACGCATAGACCGTGCCATCCCCAATATTTGCCCAGCGTGTGGTCAGGGTCCCCACGATACCTGCCACATCTTCAATTGCCCAGCCCACCCTACTCCACTTAGCCCTTTGGATCTATGGACCAATCCAGTGGAAGTAGCCCAATTTCTAGGACTGGACATTGAAGAAGAACCCCCGGAATAATGTGTACTATTTTAATACTTGAATAACCATGCTGTTACAACAACAACAGGTAGAACCAGTATCTGGTATAGATGGATTTTCCTACGTAGATAGAGAACTCAGCCATTAAATCGCTTGTTTAATCCGTAATAGCATCAATTTCCTAGCGTGATATTTCTCCGGAATTCAAGGCTAACGCTATTAGCTATTGGCTGTTTCAGCTGATTGCTTTCTGTATACCTGAGAAGGCTGCCGTCACATTTCGCAGGTTTTTGGCCGATGATGTCTACGCGTACGTAAGTAGCATGTGACTTTTGTTGAATATCGTGCCACTCGTGTTTAACGCAGCTTTTCTCATTATCAGCTTCATCACTATGATGAACAGATCACAGACAACGTCTGGAATAAAAAGTAATTTCTGCCGTATCGGGCTGTCGAAGGCAGCTTTATAGGTGACGAAAAGATGGTATGTGTCGATCTGTTACTTTTGGATCTTTTCCAGGATTTGCCGAAGTATGACTGGTCAGTTGTTGATTTACCAGGTCTAAAGCCATACTGTTAAGGCCCGATCAGATTTGGATAACACTGGCTTTGGTCTTTCACTTAGCACACTCACCAGGACCTTATATGCGATGGGCAAAAGGCTGATCCCGCGGTATTTGGAGCATGTACTTGGATCACCTTTTTTCAACACAGGACATAAAACGCTTAGATTACAATCGTCGGGCATGCACTCTTTTAGCCAAACCGTGCGTAGGAGCTGGTGCGTGCTCGTTATCAGCTCCTCACCACCGGACTTGAAGAGCTCTGCCGGAAGTCCGTCGGCACCGGGTGCTTTTAAATTTTTCAGCCGCGATATTGCTCTTCTTACCTTGACTTGGTGGTGGGCAATCTAAGCCGTCGTCAACAATTGGCGTGATACCTTCACTTGCGCTGCGTTGTGGATTAAGCAGTGGCTGCAAATGTTCTCTCCATATATGCAGCGCACGCTGCGTATATGTAAACTTATTTCCAAGAGGGGAGCCCATTACAGTAGCCTTTTCCATTTACTTTCTGGTAAAATTTTCGGGCATCACATCTATCCCTGTATCGCTCTATATCCTCGTTCTCCCGTTCCTTCATCTGACGTTTTATCGCTTAAATAGCTATCTCGCCTGTTTTACAATCTCCTTGTGCCTTTCCCTAACAGCCCGGGTTACAATTGGCAGTAGAGTTGCCCTATAAGAGGCATCCTGTTCCTGAGACGATATGCGACATTCTTCATCGTACCAGGATTCGTCTGAGCGCCGTTTTTCATATCCTAATAATAAATGCGCAATATGCTGCCACTGTGTATCGGGAACGTCAAAAGTAGTGGCGTTGTGGCGTAGAAGTTGGGAGAGCTGGTTGGAGTAGGCAGTGGCTATTTCTGGGGTTTGCAGCTTCGATATGTCCACCTTTCTTTGAGTTTGGTTATGTGCGTTTTTCGCTCTGTTCAATCTTGTGCGCACCTTGGCTGCAACCAGGTGATGATCCGAACCAATATTTGCACCACGGATCACACTCACGTCCATGACACTAGATGCATGCTTGATCGGAAGATAGCCTAGTTGCCTTGTGGATATCTTTGTGCTGGAATCTAGTTCCGCTCACTATCATGTTCCTTCCCGCTGCGAAGCTAACCAGCCTAAACCCACTGTCGGACGTATCGTTATGTAAGCTGAATTTACCTATCGATGGACCAAGAATATCTCCCATTCCTATTTTTGCATTAAAATCTTCCAGGACAATTTTAATGTCGTGGCCAAAGCAGCGGTCGTATGTTTCCTCTAGGCACATGTATAAAAAAACTCAATTTCCCTTTAAGTCCCAACGGTACACCCTGTTCGAGAAATATTTACATGACACGATTAACTCGACACTGTACTACGAAGTTGCTATCGACAACATCTAGGGGTGCTTCTATTAAGGGAAATGAACCATTGATTTACCGCGTTATAGTCACGTGTTCTAACCATCTTGCCACGGTCGGAACTCTTATAATGTATCTTTACTGTCATCGTCTTTATCTTTTATCGGAGCTTGTGTACAAATCAGCGTTATGTAGAAATATTTGGGCTTGATACGGTTTGTGTCTATTCGATTATTCGATAACTAACAGTATGAAACTGAGAGCTAAAATGTCCGAGTCTCTGATTAATAACAAATCCACAGCTGAATTTGTGTTTTGTCCGCATGGCAGCTGAATTTTTGCGTCGTGAGTACCGCTGTAAAGTACATGTCTCAAACCTTTGACAATAGTTAAGCGGCATCGATAAAAGACTTTGAAGCCATCATAACTTGCGTAATTTTCGAGATACTGGAGATGCTGGAGTGATCAAATATTAGCCTAACGAATATACCTCTAACGGATATTTAGATATTTTAATGAAATTATCTTAAAAAAGTAAATGCCAGAGATCAATCTTTCGGGCCATAATAACTATTCCGACATTTAGTTACATTTCAAGAGTTTTATTTAAAATTATAAAACTAAGTTCTAAATGAATCGAACGACTTTGGCGATATTTTCAAATATCTGGCATATAAAGAAAATGTTTCTATTTTTAAATGTAAATTACGTTATTCAGTTCTATGTATTTGTATGTTAGTCGTTAAGTTCGCCACCTATAGTGAATTAATTGTACTAATCTAGAAATAATATCGAGTAATTTGGGTTCGTTTCACTAAAAGCCTTTCCTGAAAACCCTAGTTCCTTGTCCTCAAAAATGCAGGTACGCCCACGCTTAAATTTCGCTTAGTAGCATTGAATGTTTAAGGTCGATTGCACAGATTCCCCATGGTTAACATTTACTTCTGGTTAGCTTTTGTTTTAATTAAAAAAAATGAACTCACGGCAAAAATTTTATAAATTGCTGAGTAAATGCATAACTCTCCAAGATGCTGACCCAAATATCAGAAACATAGGCAACAATCACGTAATAAGTGATACTTACAAATATTTAAATTTTTAATTAAATATAAATAATGTTATTTCTTGGCCAGTTCGATTAATTTTCTCCTTCACCTCACAGCTCAATCATCTTGCAAATATCCCTTCACTAAAAAACCTATAAGAATTTCACATTATTTTATACTGCCTCACCATCGCCACAATCACCACCTTTCTAGTCAATTTTCAACCAAAGCTACAATTAATAATTTTTAGTTGCCATATTTGCGTAGGATTTTCTTGACCATAACTTTATGATACTTCGTTTGTTTAGTTTCCTACCCATATTTATCATGAACACAAAATCATAAATATGTTAACATATCCCTCCCCTCTCTCGCTCGCTATAATGCAAGTAAAGATTATGACCGACGACGACCAATCACTCTCTTAGCTCAAATATGATTTTGTAGGATTTGGAAAGGCTTTGATGGAGTTTTTCGCGCAGTTTAATTAACTTTCGCAAAATACACACATTAACAGCCATAAAACATCAAATGTGTTCAACAAGCTAAATTGAATTATTAAATAATTATAATCATTTACGATGTTTGTTGTTTTCCCATGGAGGTGCGCAGGCTGCGCACTGTGAGCGACGTTGGTGTGTGACTGAGCGAATGTGTCTAGATGGAAATTCGAATAATGTGACCATCACCAGAGCGATGTTGGTGACGCGGTGGTAAATATCCAAATGAAAGTAAGATTGTTTATTCCTTTCCAGCTTTGCTATAGTAAAATCATGCAATAATATAACCAAAAGTGCTATACAGGCCGACTTAACTGGATAGTAGTTAACAAAAACAAACATTTTGTAAGTGAATGAATGATGAGGATAACACTCGAGCAAAATCGGGATAGGGTGTGTCAAAAATGTTGGATGGTTTAAACAGTGGTATACAAATAGTCTAAGTATATCTTCGACCTGGATGGTAGGTAGGTCTAACTTACTGAAAGATCCTATGTATATCCATATTCACTTCTAAAAAGAGTGATATAACATACCTTGTAAAAGGTCCAACACACATTCCTCTTCGCTTCCAAATGGAGTCATCTAGCAACAGTAAAAAGTACAAAGAAAAACGGCGCCTCGCAAAAAATCAGACCTGGACTGCAGGATCTTGGAAATAGTGTCTGTAGAATAAGGAAAATCTAAAAGGACGAAGTTTTGCTCCAGGAAGAGGTTGAGAAGTCACTAGGCCAAGAAGCTAACATGTTAACAAAACTGGTCGAAATACTAATTGAAAGCAGAGATCTGAACGAAATGACAATTATGAAACAAATACGCGTTGCAACTGCTGCCGAAATTGGAATATACTTTATCAAGTAATGATTTATTTCCGAAAGGTATATAACAACGAGCTGTTCGTGAACGGCAAAGGGAGAAGAGACGAGATGCGGAAAACGGAAAAAAAGGAGCCGAAGAAGAAACAGGATGAGTGCACGGAGTTGCTCCGAAGTGGAGGGGAAGCCCGAAAATTCTACCAGAGAGTTAAGGTGAGAATGAGTGGCACAGTGTTACCCTCCTGCAAGGACAGCGATGGCCAGGAATTTACTGGATACGAACAACTCTCCAGAAGACCCCGCTCTAATTCATGACGATGGTATTAACTGTCCACCTCCGAGCCAGAGCGAGATACCTGTGGCAATATCCCGCCTGATGTTCTCCCTGCTAAATTGTTTAAGCCAGGCGGAGAGGAGCTGATTAGGAGCATGCATAAGCTCATGGAGAATGTCTCGCTAGAGGAAAGTATGCCCGGGGATTGGAGTCTCAGTCTGTTAGGTCCCGTATACAAAAAAGGAGGTCGTAGTGAATGTAAGAACTACAGTGGAATAAGCCTATTACCAATTGCGTACAAGGTCCTTTCGAACATATTGTGTGAACGTCTAAAGCCAATTGTAGAGCAACTAATTGGAACTTATCAGTGCGGCTTTAGACCTAGCAAATCAACGATGGATCAAATATTCACCTTACGACAAATCCTGGAAAAAACTCATGAAAAGCAGGATGACACATACCACCTCTCTGTCGACTACAAAGCTGCCTTCGACTCTCCGATAAGGAATAGGCTTTATGAGGCCATGTCTGAGTTTGTTATTCCTGCAAAGCTGATTCGACTTTGCAAATGTACCTTAGACAACACCAAATCCTCGGTTAAGATTGGTAAGGATCAGTCTGAACCATTCAACACGGAAAGAGGTCTCAGGCAGGGCGATAGCCTGTCCTGTACACTATTTAATATAGTCATGGAGAAGGTGATGAGATTGGCTGGTGTCAACATGTCTGGCACCATATTCCACAAGAGCCACGTGCCACTAACCTATGCCGATGATAAAGACATCATTGGCCGAAATCTGCGAGGCGTTACTGCAGTTTTCTCATCACTAGAAAAGGAGTCAGCAAAAATGGGTTTAGCGGTCAACAAAAAAATAATGATTTCGACGAACAAAGAGTCCTCTCGATGCGGACGCAACGTGAACGTCGACAATTATTGTTTTGAGGTCGTCGATGAGTTTACCTACCTCGGATCTTCCGTCAACAAGAAAAATAATGTCAGCCAAGAAATTAAGCGGAGAATAGTGCTAGCCAATAGATGTTTCTACTGACTTTGGCAGCACTTAAGTAACACCACCTTATCTTGGAATACTAAGAAACAGCTATACCAGGTGCTAATCTTACCCGTTCTGTTGTATGCTGCCGAATCATGGGTGCTTACTACAACGGACGTACAAAACCTGGGAGTATTCGAGAGAAAAGTACTCTGAAAAATATATGGACCTATCTGTGTCGACGGACAGTTTGCCATCGGATGAGCCATGAGGACTAACTGGAGAACACACGCAGAAGACCGAAGCTTGTGGAATTTTTAATTACTTCAGGCCTCAAATTTATGAACCACGTTCGTAAGTTGTAATTGGCCTCTTAAGTAAGTAAGTTTTTTTTAGATGACTGGAGCCAGGAGTTGAACCTGGGATCTTCCGCATGGTAGTCGCGTGTTCTAACCATCGTGCCACTGCCGGTCCCCAATGCCTAACCGTAATCTACTAAAAAACTTGAAACCCACTACACACTGAAATCTGCTGATTCATTGTTATGGTCCGTTAGAAAAAGTGGAAGGGAAGGAGAGGAGAAAGAAAGAGAGAATTGAGGGATAGAGAAGGAAGAGGGAATCGTTACAACACCAATCGTCGTCCTGGCCCAGTAAGCAATGGAAGGTAACGCACCGAAAACATATTAAATCGCCTACTCGTTCTGAGGAGAGAGACTTTAGAACTTCTTTACAACTTTCTCCTAAGTTTCGAAGCCTTCAAAAGGCACGTAATCCTCCTCGTTCTCACGCACACGAAAGTTATCTAGTATGGATTTATACCATTTACTAGTAAGGTGCCCGATATTGTTTTGGCTTGTTACAATTTCACTGGTCAATTTTAGATCACTCCTGCACAGGCCAACCATGTAGGCCGATAGGGATCTTCTGTAACATATTCGGGTCACAACGATCTAGCAGTTATACAGTTGGTTCTGAAGATCCAACGTCTGATGGCTTGTTTCCACATCCAATCCCCCACTAAGTCAAACAGGTAACGACCAATAGATCGACTGATTCATTACCATGACTCTTGCAATATCCTGGGACCCAACAGAGGCTGACATCCAGAGGCTTAAGACCATCCAACTTATCCTTACAGTTCATTACCAACTTTGATTTACACAATGTAGAATTGATCGCTGTCATTGCAGCCTGGTTGTCCACACATATGGTTATTAGTTTGCTAGTATCAATCCTACATCCCATAATAGCCTCCGCGGCTTTCTCAGTGGCCAGTACCTCAGTCCGAAAAACACTGCATTCACAATGAAGCCTGAAAGAGAGGCTTAGCTGCAGATCTTTGCTATAAACACCAGCTCCTGTGCCCCGTTCCATTTTTTCAACCGTCAGTAAAGACATTAATGGAGTCACTATAAATGATCCCGCCGTCATTCCATTCCGAACTTTCCGGAATTTCAACGTTCACTTTACGGAAATCCACACATCTCTACAAAAAATAAGTACGAATTAGCTGATAAGAAGAAACGCTATTACCTAAAAGCTGGATAATCTTCGCATGACCATGACTTGGGGAGAATGTCATCCTAATTTTCACGGACGGAGGGGCTGTGTAGAGGGCTGTGGAATTTTTTCGGAAGAGTTGAATTTTGAACTTTCAATCAGGCTACCAGACCACTGTAGCATAGTTCAGGCCGAAATAGCGGCCATTAGAATAGCCGTAGAGAAAATTTAGTATCTTGGGATATTGGACGGCAATATTCATATTCTTACTAAAAGTAAAGAGGCTATCAGATCCCTAGAGAAGGTGTATACCATTTCGAGAAATGTTCGAGAATGCCGGTCGTCTCTTGAGGAGATGGCGAGACATTCGACGGTTATCCTTACATGGGTTCCAGGACATGGGGACATATATGGTAACTTCTGGACAATACCTGTCTATCAGTAAGGGATTTGCGAAACATCTATGCCTTCATCAGAGCAACGAAATGGCTTGACAGCAACGTTGACCGAACAGAATAGGAACATCTTAGAATGGTATCACAACGGGACTCGTACTAGGACCCAAGTGAGCTGTGTTCAACGTGACTGCCGAATTAACCTAACCTAACCTATGTATTGATTGATGCGAATCGCCATCTTCCCTCAGTCTAATAGCCTTTCGGAAGGCCTAGGAACACATCCAAAGCCGCTTGCGGTATGTTTCTTTTAGCCCCATTGACACCCCTCTTTAACCTTTCCTCGATATGCCCTGACCAATTTAGCTTCTAATAGAGAATATTACCTAGGTTCTTCTTACGACAAAAGACCTACGACATCTTCTATAGCTTTCATGCACAGAAATACGATTTTGAATGTAGAGACATAGTGTGTTGGAGACTTTGACACCTGGTCTCGTGGTTTAACCCTGTAAATGACCCAATGCCACTATTGGCATCAAGGCGAAATATTTGGATATCAAGTTGATTTGTGTACGCGTCCACAAAGTACCCCGGATATAACCTGATTAACAGACGAGGCACTAAATTGATCTCTTGGTAATCGCTGGAATATAGTCTGAAGCAACATAGACGCGCGTGTAAAGCGTGGTGCAATGATACACTCGATACACATACCCAGTTGCCGCCTAGGTATGCACTTGAATAAGCAATTCTGAAAACACTTGTAACCAAACGCACAGGATGACAGACATCGCAAGACTACACATCACCGATATAGCCAATGCCTATTCCAACTACATAACTCTGTCAATTAGTATAAACAAACGGCTCTAACTTCTATGTTTATGACACACAGTGGGGGATTCTATAACAACTGCTGCAACAACCATACTTTTGTAGGAAAAAAACACGTTCAAAACTGGTCCTGATACTATAAAGAATCACGCGAAAAAACGTTGATGCGTACAAGGCAACATGCAGACAATGGAAAGCATTCTGTTATATAGAAAGGAAAGAGATGATCTATATCTATATTTATATCTATATCTATATCTATATCTATATCTATATCTATATCTATATCTATATCTATATCTATATCTATATCTATATCTATATCTATATCTATATCTATATCTATATCTATATCTATATCTATATCTATATCTATATCTATATCTATATCTATATCTATATCTATATCTATATCTATATCTATATCTATATCTATATCTATATCTATATCTATATCTATATCTATATCTATATCTATATCTATATCTATATCTATATCTATATCTATATCTATATCTATATCTATATCTATATCTATATCTATATCTATATCTATATCTATATCTATATCTATATCTATATCTATATCTATATCTATATCTATATCTATATCTATATCTATATCTATATCTATATCTATATCTATATCTATATCTATATCTATATCTATATCTATATCTATATCTATATCTATATCTATATCTATATCTATATCTATATCTATATCTATATCTATATCTATATCTATATCTATATCTATATCTATATCTATATCTATATCTATATCTATATCTATATCTATATCTATATCTATATCTATATCTATATCTATATCTATATCTATATCTATATCTATATCTATATCTATATCTATATCTATATCTATATCTATATCTATATCTATATCTATATCTATATCTATATCTATATCTATATCTATATCTATATCTATATCTATATCTATATCTATATCTATATCTATATCTATATCTATATCTATATCTATATCTATATCTATATCTATATCTATATCTATATCTATATCTATATCTATATCTATATCTATATCTATATCTATATCTATATCTATATCTATATCTATATCTATATCTATATCTATATCTATATCTATATCTATATCTATATCTATATCTATATCTATATCTATATCTATATCTATATCTATATCTATATCTATATCTATATCTATATCTATATCTATATCTATATCTATATCTATATCTATATCTATATCTATATCTATATCTATATCTATATCTATATCTATATCTATATCTATATCTATATCTATATCTATATCTATATCTATATCTATATCTATATCTATATCTATATCTATATCTATATCTATATCTATATCTATATCTATATCTATATCTATATCTATATCTATATCTATATCTATATCTATATCTATATCTATCTATTAGGTTCTCGTTTGTATGCCTTTAAGCCTTTAAAGTCTTTAAATCAAATTTAATGTTGCACACCTCTTTCTCTTCCCTATTTTAAACCAACATTTCTTCTCGAGTGCACTTGCAGTGCAAAGCCACGCGCAACATAAAAATATAGTTTTATTTATGGGAACACATTTCATCCAATGACGTTCAATGCTCCTTACGCCAGCCACGAGATGGATGAATGAAATGAACAACAGCAACAAAAAGAAAAAAAAAGCGAGAAAAACAAAAAACAAAATGTGCTAAGAAAGAAATTTCCACAACAAAAAGAAAACATTTCAAAAAGTAAAATCAATAAAAATGTAGCCGACATAGCGGGTGTCAGACAAAACTGAAATAGAAACACATTCACTTGTTGCACCAAAAGTCAGTGTGTGCGTGCAACATTACTCCAAGACATGAGATGTTTGCTAAACGGCTTTGAAGGGGGGAGAAGGAGCTGGTCGTACGTGAGCGTGGCTGCAGCCACATGTGACGTTAGGTAGGAAACCTCTAATAGCAAGCACCTAACATGTTGGTACACTGCTAATCAACGGCCGTCCCCAAAAGTAACACGCAAATTTCAAGACAGTAGTCAGCAGCAATAAATGAACATCGAGTTGAAGCAATGAATCTATGTGACTTCTTGCCCGAGCTGGAGTTGATGAAAAGGAGTAACTAAAACTGCGGCTGTCTGCTCTCTTACCGCAGCAGCAACAGCAGCAGTAGTAATAGGAAGGCTGGCTGGATTATTTACTCACTTCGGTGGTGAGGGTAAGTGATAGTGGTGCGCTATGCAGTGTGTTTTTCATGCTCCTGGCCACCTACTTTCTTAGAAATTGTGAAATTGTATCTTTTTGCATTCAAGCAAACATTTATTACAATTTAACGCCCACTTAAGACCAAGAAACCCCAACCGACAGACCAGCTAAGCGTCGGGTAACGCTTGCAATTGCTACTCCTGCCTGCCTGGCTGGCTGGCTGGCTGCCTCTCTCGCGGAACATTCCTTAGCGACACAAGCGGCAATAATTTATCGTTATATGTGGACTACATGACTTCTTAATATAGCTCACCGCCAGACAACAAAAAAAAAAAGAAAAACAACCCCACATAAAAAGCATAACTAATCATCATAGACAACGGAGACGCAGAAAACAACGGTCCAGCAACATTTTCCTTAACGAACTATTCTTCTCCTTTGCCTTCTTATCCTCCTTCTCCTCCGCCGCCCATATTGTCAGCCGACACTTAAGCGTTTCATTAAAGTATCCACCGCAGAAATTTTACATTTTTCAATTCAATTTTTATTAGCCGCCATGGTTAGGAAAAAGGCAAAACTAGTTTAGTTTTAAGCCGCCTGCTAAAAAGTTTAAAATATAACAATGATTTGAACTATTTTTTCTGTCATTTAATTTGCATCGTAAATTGTCGCCCAGTTGGAAAAGTTATTTAAGTCCAGCGACTAATTTGTTAACGAAGCCATTGTTCAGGTAACGCAGGTAGTAGGAGATAGAAGAGAGAAATGAAAAGAAACACACTTAGTTAGGAGATCAGGAAATTGGAACTAAAAGTGTTTGTTATAGTGTTATCCGCATTGCATTAGGGAAAGTGTAGCAATAATCAAGAATTCCGACAATATAACAACCGAAAGTACCTATAAGTTCAATAATGCTGAAAACAGTCAAACTCATTAGGAAACTTCCTCTCAATGTGTTTTTGGTGGGTGTTTCCAATAGAATGGTTTCGGCCACAAGTCAGTTCGGTCAGTTCTTTAATAAGATTTTCGGTAGAAATTTCCACAGGGTATATTCATCGCAATAAAATGATATCAGTCAATTGATTTTATCAGATGTTCGTTGACTCAAAGCAATGTCAGACGTTTCACCTAATCAAAAAATCTGCGCTTGATTCCTCTCAACAGTAAGATTTAACCCATTAGTGGACAAGGTTCCCTGGGCACTATCCTTAATTGATTTATATCAACTATAAATGAAAATGGTCTAATTAAAGTTTGAAAAAAAAAAAAATTATTCACAAAAACTTATAGTTTTAAAGATATGGACCGTCCCTTATAAGGGACTTTGCGCATTGGGTACACTTGGCTTATGGTATTCTTTAAAACATTTTTTAGAGTGGAGGGAGACCTTTGTTACATTTGCTACAAATGAAGATTGTTTTTTTGCTGCAAAATCCACATCTTTTATCGGTTTTTAAGTATTCAATAAAGTGGTTTCTGCCATCAAATCTTGTATCTTCAGTGACATTGCTATTGCACTAACCTCTTGATGTTGGGGTACCATACGATCTCAGATATAATGTTGCAATATAACGACGAAATTTTAGAAGATCCGCTCATGCCGGATCATTGGGATGTAATTTCTTTATCAGTATCCATGCATTTACTACTGATAATTAGGTCGGAGTTTTACGTAACTGAGCTTAAGCACTTGATGGGATCATGGTACATTCTGTTTGTATTTCGTAGGATGGTTCAACTTTGCTTCAATTTCAAGGGACTCATCATCACTGTCATTCCAATCATTACTTTCCTTGCATGCTTCTTCACATTGAGTACAGAACAACTTTGGACCAAGATTATTAAGATTTCCCTCGTGCTCATCATCGCTTTCATCGGTATCTTGGTCAGTATCGACACCATCTATTGGTGGAATCGCGTAAATTTCAATATTGTTTACCGGATTGTCATAAATAAGATCCAATTCATTTAATATTTCAGAAACTGTAAGTCTGCACTTGGCACCTGGTCAACGTTGTTCGTGATAGTTTTATCATGAATAGCGGCAGATAGTGAGCCAAAAACCCTGACGGTTAGGCTAGCCACCTGCCTTCAGGTCAATTGCTGACTATAAAAAAAGTAACGAAGGAAACACCCCAATTGTTGACGATGACATCAAAGATGCATTCTATGAGCGCCTGGAGGAGATATTTGTCCGCCGCCCTGCACATGACATTAAAATTGTTCTGGAAGATTTTGATAATAAAATAGGAAGAGAAGATGCTCTTGGTTCAGCAGTCGGAAAATTCAGTCTACACAACAACACCTCCGTAAAACGGATTCAGACTGGTAAGTTTCGCGTCGGCAAGAAACATGGTTGTGAGTGGAACCAGATTCCCGCATAAAGATATCCACAAGGTAACCTGGATATCTCCCGATCAAAATACAATAAATCAGAATGATCACGTGGTAATTGATGGAAGGCCTGTCTCAAGCGTTATGGACGTGCGTGAGATGCGTGGTGCAAATATTGACTCGGATCACCACCTAGTTGCAGCCAAGGTACGCACACGATTAAGTAGTGCTAAAAACACTCACATCACAAAGCTGCATACCACTGCGATAGCCAATGCCTACTCCAACCAACTCTCTCAATTACTCCAAGCAAATCCCCCTAGTTCTGATGTTCCCGAAATACAGTGGCAGCTTATTGCGAATTCTATGACCACTGCCGCAACAACCGTACTGGGTTATGAAAAACCACGCTCAGACAAGCCCTGGTACGATGATGAATGCCGCGAAATGTCTGAGGAAATGGATGCTGCATACAAGGCAAAACTGCAGCCAATGGCGACGCGTGCGGTGACGGAGCGTTATAAAGAAAAAAGGAGGGAGATGAAACGCCTGTTCAGACGGAAAAAGCGTCTGTGAAAGAAAAGAAAGAGCTGTGCGATCGAACGACAGTAGCGACCGTGGTGGGTCATTTGAAATAAATCTTTTTTTTGTACATGTGTGCAAAACAGTAATATGGAGAGATATAAAAAGTCTCTCCAATTTAAGAATATTTTTTGGTTGTTTAAAGACTAATATTTTAAAGACATTTAGTTTTTGTTATTTGAGGAGAAGAAGATGCGTCTCAAGAAGAAGCCTGGTACGATGATGAATGTCGCAATGCCACGAGAGAGACGGTTGCTGCATACAGGGCGAAACTGCAGCCAATGGCAACGCGAGCTGTTCGTGGACGGCACAGGGAGAGGAGACGAGAGGCAACTCGTCTTTTTAGACGGAAAAAGAAGGAGCTGAAGAAGAGGCAGAATGAGTGCACAGAGTTGCTCCGAAGTACAAGAGAGTTAAGGCGAGAATGCGTGGAACAGGGCTATCCTCCTGCAAGTACAGCGATGGTCATCTAGTGACGGACCCGGGTAACGTTCTGAGGATATGGAGAAATCATTTTAAAAATTTTTTGGATGCCGAAACCACTTCAGAAGACCCCGCTCAAATCCACGATGGTGTTTATTGTCCGCCTCCGAGCAAGAGCAAGATACCTCTGGTAATCTCCCGCCTTAAAAACAACAAAGCTGCTTGACCCGATGGTCTCCCTGCTGAATTGTTTAAGGCTAGCGGGGAGGAGCTGATTAGGAGCATGCATCAGCTCATGGAAAACATCTGGCAAGAGGAACGTCTAAAGCCAATTGTAGAAAAACATATCAGTGCGGCTTTAGACCTGGCAAATCTAGGACGTATCAAATATTCACCTTACGACAAATTCTGGAAAAAACCCATGAAAAGCAGATCGACACCTACCACCTCTTTGTCGACTACAAAGCTGCCTTCGACTCTCCGATAAGGAATAGGCTTTATGAGGCCATGTCTGAGTTTGGTATTCCTGCAAAGCTGATTCCACTTTGCAAATATACCTTAGGCAACACCAAATCCTCGGTTAAGATTGGTAGGGATCAGTCTGAGCCATTCAACACGGAAAGAGGTCTCAGGCAGGCGATAGCCTGTCCTGTACACTATTTAATATAGTTATGGAGAAGGTGATGAGAAAGGCTGGTGTCAACATGTCTGGCACCATATTCCAGAAATCTGCGGGATGTTACTGCTGTTTTCTTATCGCTAGAAAAGAAGTCAGCAAAAGTGGGTTTAGCGGTCAACGAGGACAAAACAAAAATAATGTTTTCGACGAACAAAGAGTCCTCTCGATAGGGACGCAGCGTCAACGTTGAAAATTATTATTTTGAGGTAGTAGATGAGTTTACCTACCTCGGATCTTCCGTCAACAAGAAAAATAATGTCAGCCAAGAAATTAAGCGGAGCCAATAGATGTTTTTACGGACTTCGGCAGCACTTTAGTAACACCACCTTATCTTGGGATACTAATAAACAGCTATACCAGGTGCTAATATTACCCGTTCTGTTGTATGCTGCCGAATCATGGGTGCTTAATAAACGGGCATACAAAACCTGGGAGTATTCGAGTGAAAAATAAATGTACCCATCTGTGTCGACGGCGAGTTTCGCCATCGGATGAACCATGAGCTGTATGAGCTTTACCACGACGTCGACGATGCTAAAAGAGTCAGAATCCAACGACTTCGATGGCTGGGACATGTTGCCAGGATGGATGTAAATGCTCCAGGGAGAAAGGTGTTTGAAGGCGAACCTGAAGGACGGCGCAGAGCAGGGAGACCCAAACTCCGTTGGAAGGACTAAGTGGTAGGCGACGTGCCACCATCTGGTAGGACTAACTGGAGAACTCACGCAGAAGACCGAAGCGTGTGGAATTCTTTATTACTTCAGGCCTCAAATTTATGAACTACGTTTCGTAAATTGTAATTGGCCACTTAAGCAAGTAAGTAAGTAAGTATTTGAGAAGAATATCATAAAAACGTTTTGCATGAATTATTTTGTACCTGGTTATTTTTCTTTACCTGTTTTAAAGCTGTTACCATGGATATGGATATTTTTCTGAAAATTTTCTTCTTACTATTTTATGTAAAACTAGCTTCCCCGGCTCGCGTTGCTTCACCAGTACTTACAATGAACCTTCTTATGACTTTAAGCAATACAGGTAAAATGCCAACGCTTCATAAGACAAACGAATAACCCATTTATGTGATTGTAGCTTTATCCCATTGGTCTGAGTGATTGTACCGCTGCAGTCCCTTTTTACCCCTAAAACTACCAATTTTAAAAGATATATTCGTATCGCACAACTAAAATGTCATCAGTTTTATCCCTTTTTCGGTATTTTTACAAATTAAGAACGAATTATAAAATTACTTCACATAGCACAATTTTTGAAACCGTTCCTTTTTATCCCTAAAAGGTGAGAATTTTGAAAACCGTCCTTGCTTCGTTCTAATTCCAAAGGGAGCAAGCCAATTAACTTATCAAGCAAATATTATCTTCATACCTCAAGTAGCTCTTGTCATATGACCAATTGAAACTTCGGTTTGTGTGGGCGGTGCCACACCCCTTTGTCTATTTATGTTTTCATGTAGCCTATGATAGAGGCCCTATAAACAGTATCACACAAAAAAATATAATTGCAATCGTTCCATTTATTTTGCCAATATAACTATTTTTTAAAAAGGGCGTGGCACCGCCCTCTGTCGACAAAAAAAAAGGACTTTTTTTTATACGTCCGATAAACGTACCAAATCTCAACTTTGTAACTATAATGGTTTAAAAGATACAGTCATTTCAAAATTCTAGTTGTATGGGGCGGTACCACGCCTATTTTACCCCCTTCCAGTCCGAATTCCCAAAAAGCCCGTCTTAGTGCGCGCCTACGTCATAAAAGGAACGTACATTCCAAATTTCACGATTCTAGCTTCAGCCGTTTGGGCTGGGGATTGATCAGTCAGTCACCCAAGCCTTTTATATATATAGATTACGGCCTTATTCATAAAAACTTATAAGAGATTTATAAGCCATTTTTAAGCAAATTTCGAGAAAACAATATTCATAAACGATTTACATCTTCAATAAGTTAAAGTAGGGTTGTCTCCACTTTAAGCATGCTATAACTTGACGTTTGTACAATTTATTCTATATTCATAAATTTGAGATCTTTATTTTGAGTTTTTCTGCATTTTTCCTATTGGAAAGAGTTGTTGCGTGCATTCGTTGTGTAGGAAATTTTCTACTTAATCATCGCGCACATAGAAAAGTATCTAAATAGACACTTTTCATTTATGAATTCCATTTTAAAAAATATTTCTCCAAAATTCTTCAAAAATAATTTGTAAATAATGAAATAATATTCGTGATGTATAAACAATCAAAACAAGGAAAAAATGTAATCGGTATCCGAATATTATTTCAACATAAGGAGAAGAAAATACAATTTTGTAATACAATATTTACTTGAACGTCTTTCTTATCGTCATGAGAATCGTTGTCAATGTAAAATTGAGCTACAATAATGTTCATAGTTTATTGTAAGTGCAAATACATATTTGGTATCCGATTATAAAGCTTTTGTATCCGACTATAAAGCTTTTTTTATACATCATTAACGACCAATAACAGTCGGCGTTGCCACCGGAACACATAAAGCTAAAGTACTCATAAAAAACGTTTATGAATACAATTTCTTATTAAAGGTTTTTTAGGGCTGAAGAATACTTTAGCTAGAGAACGCTTCATACCTACTTTAGAAATATTTTATAATTAAGGCCGTTAGTTTCTAAACTAATTGATATGTAGTGCTGAAAAAAATCTTTAAAAAATTCCCATGATTTCGAACTTGTCATTAAATGGTTAAGTTTCCTCTTTAGTTTCTTAGTTGTTCCTATCAACCTAGGTCGACTTTTCCCGGAATATCCGTTATTTTTTCCCAACGATTTTGGTTAAGTCCGCCTGATCCAAAGACAGATTCTTATAAACGGGGGTTTTTCAGCCGTCTTTTCCAAGACCAATTTCCGAAGATTGTTTCTAACAATACACCCACTATGATCGTGACTTTTCTACACAAAAATCACAGTATATTTCTCACATACTGGCAGACAATTTTTCATCTAAAAAGATTGTGGTCTTACTAAAAAGAATGATTGATTCTTCCTAATAAAAAGATTTCAACAATCTTAGGATTTTGAACGAATTTTTTGAAAAAGATGTAGGTCGATTATTCAAAATCAAGATATTTGTCGAATCTTCTTAAGAGAAAGATGTTAGAAATTTGATGCTAATGACTTTAGGCCAATGTTTTTCAACAATCGACACTTCCCAGATTAAATAGACACAATAATAGCAGTGTTTAAAGTTTATTTAAAAATTACATAAGAAGTGCTTGAGTATCATTAGTAAAACTGGTGTAGTAAGAAAAATTACAAAATTTATAATTTTGTGTTTGCACGATTACTGCCTAATGAGATAGTATAAAAGAACAACTACAAAAATAATTCCACAAATTTGTTAGCAGGTTTACAAATTATCTACTGTGTATCTATTGAACTTTGTGCCTCAGGCTCAGATTACACGATCCACATTTAAGTAGTGCATCTATACATTTCTATAATGGATTTATTACATAACAAATCTGAAATCATAAAGCTGAAGAAGAATTAGAAATAAACCACAAATAGTTGCCTTCATGCTCACCTTTACTTAGTCAAAGAATTCATTTAATAACATTGCTACCGTGTAGATGGATTTCGTCAATTGTAATGCAGCATTCAATGTTAATGGACTAACGCCCCCTATCGACATTCCTGAAGCTTGCTGGGATTCACGCAACATTATAAGAACCATTTTTTGCTCTGGCACAGATAGTTCATACCATAAAAAGTCATAAATACATGTGGTGACATCATCATTCTAAAAGTAATCGAATTATTAATCGCATGAACTTTGAACCTTAATTCGATTACTTAACTGCAATATCCACTAAATTTCCAAGACCACAGTAGCAGTACAATATAACAAATGAATAGATCAAATAGAGGGGTGCAGCTGGTAAAACGCCCAAAAATTGGCAAACAATTGTGCAAATAATGCTCATAGTGCCGGTACCGATTTGCACAAATATTACCCAGAAGAAGCTGTTCTTAGCCAAATCACTAGCCCTGGTTAGGAGAAATACGAAGAAGTTATATGAAATTCTGCGAAAATAACTCAACACAGTTTCCAAAAGTTAAAAAAAGCATTAATGGTCATAGCAATAAAATTTTCTCATAAAAAGGACCTTGAAGCAACTTCTCTCGCATAACTCTCTTTCTTACTTACATATTATACTCCTGATGCCACTCAAAGATATCCCTGAGTAGAGGCTCCGACTTTTTTCGATCTTTCGGATACTTTCTCAATACTTCATCTAAATCATCAAATTTACACTTGAGAATATTCTTGAAGAGCGGCACTTGAGTGACCACCACAAAACATAGAGTATCACTAGCGAAATTACCAAAGGATCCAAAAAATATACAAATCACATGGATGATCGCATGTACGGTAAAACCAGTGTCGGTAAATCGATTTATACCCGGTATGAAAAATTCCAAAACCAAAATTTTTCGCTTCATTACCAGTCGATAATACAAAGGAACAGAAATTATTCCCACCGTAACTGAAGAGTAGATCAGCAGTAGGAAAAATGTTGCCCGTTTTGCCAAGGCCATAGAGTGTACCAAATGATTGTAATAGTGTTCGTGTTTGCGTTCGTATTTCTCATACAAGTTGTCGATTTTAGAGCGTAGAAGGCGTAAGTCTGGTGCATTTACAATGCCATTGATAAGTTTGGCAGCTCCCTAAGAAGAAAAATGTGATAAACAAAACTCTTGAATTACGATTAAATTAAAATTTATGAGGAAAAAAACCTGAATTCCAGTGCCCGTCATGCACATACTCTGCATGATGTACGTCCAATCACCATCGATAACCACGCCCACATACACCGAATAAACGGTAAAACTGAAGTAGCAAATTATGAATAAGATCACAGTCCTAGTAAGCCAATTGATGCGATAATCCTCCTTCATAACGTTGGCACCGACAAATTCAGCGAATCTCATGAATAAATCGACCAATCGGCGAAAACGTTCCGAAGGTGATCGAATTTTGGTAACCTTAGACATTTTGAAATGTCCGCGTGTGAAACTATGTACCAATTTGGATGGCTATGATTTTCCTTTTAAATAAACCACAGTTGGTGGTTACCCCTGTGGCTCGCTAATGTCCGACTGCAACTACTTTTATCACGAGTAGTTAATTAAAGGTATTTGCCTCAGTCATAATAGTTTTTCATGTCTCATTAATGGGATGCAAAGGACAAGTGTTTTTTTTACGTAGTCTTTGTGATTTTTTTTATTGCACAGTGTAGCAACTAATCTATGCCATGAAATATGGTCTTGGAATTAATGGACGAAATAGGCTCTCGTATGTGAATGGCTGACCCGAAAATTTCACACAGTTACAAAAAAAACCTATTTTCCGTTTGCATCCCAACATTGTGCCATGGGAGAGCTTCTCCCATTTGTGTAAGTAACACGCTTTTATTTGCAGACTCTCACAACGGAACCTACAAGTTAACGAGGAATTTGAACCACTCACACAACGGGACCCCCAGATTAACGACGGATCCGAACGTCATCTTTTTGAGAAAATATTACTACACATCCCAATTGATTTAGCAACTACATCGAATTGACCGCTGATCAATAAAATGTAGAAATGTAAACTCGAAATCGGATAACCCCATGTTACAATACGCCGTCGTCGTATGAATGATTACATTTGACGTGGACAAAAGTGTCCAAATAGAACGAATGTGCAGCCTGAGACATGTTGGGCGAATTGATAATAACTCTCCAGCTCAAAAATTCTTCAGTAACAATAAGGATGGGCGACGCAGGAGCAGTTCACTTAAACTTTTTTGGATGGAAGAGGTTAAGAAGTTATTATCCAAACTTGGAGAGACGAACTATTTCAGGAGGCCGAAACACTTGTAATTCTTTTCTGCGTGCAGTAATTGATGGGAGATTTCACACTTTTGTACTTTTGTATCCGCAAGCTACTAAGGATGTCGCAAGGACTTCCTAGACGTCAAGTAACCTAACACGGCCCACTTTTCATATGAGTAAGGCAATTAAATAGGACTTCCTGGATTTTATAAGGACCCATAGCATGTCGTAAAATGCCAGGAATGCTCTCATACGACACACTTTTGTATCCGTAATCTATTTACCAAGGAATTGCTGGATTTCACCAATCGAAGGATGTCGAAGGACTCTCTGGGCATTTTATTCGTAACATGACGAAAATCGTGGGATATATGTACTCCCGCATACATATTCATTGTATACATTGATGTAAAGCTAATTATGCAACCGTAGCCTTTATTTAACCTTAAATATTACCACTTCCAACCAATAACCAACACCACAAGAGCAAAATAGTACATTTTAGTCAAGGCCAGGGCAAAGGGCAAACAACAATAGCCCCCCAACGTTGCACACGATCATCAGGAACGATACTTTTGGTCCAGAACAGAGAATGAGTGCGTCAAAAACTATAGACAGCCGCATAATCAGTAAAAAGGCTACCACAGAGGAAACTTTGTCTCGTTGCATACCTGAATATGTTGTACGTTGTAATTCTCATTAAATCGAGAGCTACAGTTACTTAAATGGTTAAGCATTTTTCTTGGTAGGTCGTCAGTTGCAATCGCTGCGAAGTTTATTACCAAGTAGGTATGTACTTGATCTTTAATTGCCCTTTTACAGGCAAATAACCCAACTTTGTTGGCTTCACCCTTATTCGATTGTTTTAATGAGACATCTATCGGTTCAATCGGACGTTCTGTTGAAACCAACTTCGGACTTCGATCATTTGAAACCAACTTCGGTTGATTAAAACCAAATATCGGTTGGTTTGGTCAGAATTCGGTCGGTTGAAACCAACTTTTGTTTGTTTAAAGCAATTTTGGTTAGTTAAACCCGGCTGCGATTAGTATAATCGGTCTGTTGATCTAACTTCAGTTGGTTGAACCAAATTCTGGATGGTTTAACTCGACATCGGTAGTTCTAATCGGAGGTCGGTTGGTAGAACCCAATTTCGGTTGGTCTAACACGAATTCAATTCGTTTAATCTAATTTCGATTAGTTTAATGCAACTTCAGATGCTTTCAGTCGACTCCGATTGGTTTATTCTGATTAGGGTTTGTAGAATCGAACTTGGGTTGGATAAAAGCATTTTCGGCTCATTTATTTCGGTTTCGGGATGTTAAACCCAACTTTGGTTGGTTCAACTTATTTTTGGTTGGTTTAAAGCGACAACGTTCGGTTTAATAGGACTTCGGGCTCAACTCCGATCGGTTAACCGGACTCGACTCGTGTCTGTTGAATCCAACTTCGGTTGGTTCAACCTATTCTTGGTTGGTGGAACGCGATTTAATCAGACATCGGTCTGTTGAATCCAATTTTGGTTGTTGGAGCGCAATTTCGATGAGTTAAACTCAACTCCGGGTGTCTTAAGGGACTTCGATCTGTTGAATCCAATTATGGTTGATGGAACGCACTTTCGACTGATTTAACTCGGTTCCGGCCGGCTTAATCACATTTCGGTCTGTTGAAACAAACTTCGGTTGGTTCAACCTATTTTTGGTCCGATTAAACCGACCTAACGCGAAGCCGCGGTTTACTGGACTTCGGCCTGTTGAATCCAACTATGGCTGATGGAACGGAATTTCGACAGATTTAACATGACACATGTCTGTTGAATCCATCTTCGGTTGGTTCAACCTATTTTTGGTTGGTTTTACGCGACTACGGTCGGTTTCATCGGACTTCGGTATGTTGAATACAATTCTGCTTTGTGAAACGCAATTTAGACTGGTTCAACTCAACTCCGGTCGACTAATCGGACTTTGACTCTTTTTACTCCAACATTGGTTGATGGAACGCAATTTCGGCTGATTTAACTCGACTCGGATATTGGTCTGTTGAATACAACTTCGGTTGATCGGACGCAATTTCGACTGATTTAACACTACTTCGACCGGCTTAATCAGACTTCGGTCTGTTGAATCCAACTTCGGACTTCGAACAAGATACTTTTGGTACTCAAGGGTTTACCAATGAGATGTGTTATTGAGAATGGCCCGCAATTTCGGTAGCTGTGATTTCTTTGACATTTGACAAGTATAAACTTCGCTATTACTAAAAATGGAACGATACACGCTTCAACACGAAATTAATAAAAATCACTACAAAAATTGCGAAAATCTTGAAGTCACAGTTCGCAAAACTAAAGCATTTTTTGGTCGTCGTGAACAACCTTGTCGGACCGCAATACATAAAATGGTGGAGAAATTCGAGCTGTTGGGACAAGTTAGTGATGTGAAGGATAAAACCCGTGCACGTCGCTTAAGACGTGGGCATTCCACAAACGTCATTACACCGAATTTTGCATAAAGACTTGGGTCTTAAGGCTTATAAAGTTCAGTTAATACAAGAACTCAAGCCGGCCAGTCATCAACAACGTGGTGTCTTTGCTGATTGGGTCCTTGAAATGCATTAAAATGATTCGGAATTCCATCGAAAAATCATCTATCCACATCGGTGGGTGTGTCAACAAGCAAAATTGTCGTATCTGGGGCTCGGAAAACCCATGAGTTATTGTCAAGAAGCCTCTCCATCCTCAATGTGAGACCATTTGGTGCGGTTTATGGTCCGGCGGTGTCATTGGACCTTACTTATTTGAAAAGGAGGTTGGATCAACAGGTACAGAGAATGGATGCTGCATACAGGGCCAAACTGCAGCCAATGGCAACGCGAGCTGTTCATGGAAAGTATAGGGAGAAGAGGCGGGAGGCGACTCGACTCTTCAGGCGAAAAGAACGAGAGCTTAAGGAGCGGAATAATGTGTGTATTGAAGATTACAGGAACAGAGGTGAAGCCCGAAAATTCTATCAGAAGATAAAAGGAAAGGTACATGGAACAGGTCTTCCCTCCTGTAAAGACAAGGATGGTAATCTCGTTACTGACTCCGAGAGCGTACTGAGAATATATAAATATCACTTCTGCAGCCTATTGATGTGTGAAAACTTGACGGAAGAAGACTGTGCACCAATCCGAGATCATAACATCGAGTGTCCACCTCCGAGCCAAGCTGAGATAACAACTGCCATATCCCACCTAAAGAACAACAAGGCCGCTGGGGCTGATGGTCTTCCAGCTGAGTTGTTTAAGGCGGGTGGAAATGAGCTTGTTTTAAGCATGCAACAGCTCATAGAGAACATTTGGCTTCAGGAGAGCATGCCAGAGGATTGGAATCTCAGTGTGCTATGTCCAATCTACAAAAAAGGTGACCGTAGTGAGTGTAAAAACTATCGTGGAATTAGCCTCTTACCGATTGCGTATAAGGTCCTGTCTAGCATACTTTGGAACGTCTAAAGCCAATTGTGGAAAACCTGATTGGACCTTATCAGTGCGGCTTTAGACCAGGCAAATCCACGACGGATCAGATATTTACACTACGGCAGATCCTTGAGAAAACCCATGAGAAGCAAATCGACACTTACCACCTCTTTGTCGATTACAAAGCTGCCTTCGATAGTCCCATCAGGCATCGACTATACGAAGCCATGTCTGAGTTCGGTATTCCTGCGAAGATAATTCGTCTCTGCCGGTGTACGCTTATGAATACCAAATCCTCTGTTCGGATTGGCAAGGATCTATCTGCACCATTCGATACGACGAGAGGTCTTAGACAGGGTGACCGTTTGTCATGTATGCTGTTCAACATAGTGATGGAGAAGGTGTTAAGGAAAGCAGCGGTTAACATGTCTGGCCCAATATTTGACAAGAGCCACATGCTGCTCGCATATGCCGATGATATCGAAATGGGTTTGGCAGTGAATGAGGACAAGACGAAGTTAATGGTATCATCGAACAAAGTGTCCACCCGTTGGGGACGCAGCGTGAACGTTGAAAACTATTGCTTTGAGGTAGTGGATGAATTTATCTACCTTGGATCCGCCATGAACAAAAACAACAGTGTCAGCCTCGAAATAAAACGGAGAATAGTGCTTGCCAACAGGTGTTTCTTTGGACTACGCGAGCACTTTATAAACACCACCCTATCTCGAACTACCAAAGTCCAGCTGTACCAGGTACTAATTTTACCGGTCCTGTTGTACGCCTCCGAATCTTGGGTGCTTACACAGGCAGATGCAGCTCATCTGCGGTGTTTGAGAGAAAAATACTCCGAATGGAAATCTCTAATCATTTCTCTGACTTAGACACTAAGATATAAATATATATGTTGTCAAGTTGTTTTAAAGGCTAATAATAATAATAAAGTTTCTATCTTAGAGAATAAAGTTTTTAAGTGAACGCATATTTGTTAATGAAATCTTAACAAATTTAGTCCTTTCTTTCCTCACTGTGCACACGGCACACATGTAACCTCTGATTACAACTAATTGCCAGTGAAACCCTTAATTAACTTATTAAACTCTTGTTATTATAACAGCTGGAAAAAAGTATAATCGCAACCCATCCTCTTAAAAGGTTATACAATTTGCACTATCGGCAAAACCATTAATTAACTCATTGCTTTAAAATGTATAATTACAGATGAGAGAAATCGCTATACGATTAAATGCGTAATAGTATTCGCACCCACAACTCTTTAAGGATTTTAAGTTAAGATCTAAGGACACAACTAACTATTTTCTCAAATGTTCAATATCGTGTCACAGCCCGACAATGCCGAAAGCTGTTAAAGTACGCTCGGTATCGGAACGTTTCCAAAAACTTTTGCAATTTTTCATGACTGTTGCGGAGTTTGTAGGCGCCAATGTTGTAAAGGATAATTATCGCATGAACTGGGTAACATATACGGTTATATTTTTTATAATCTGTTACTTCAGTTTCACCGCTTACACTGTGTTCGTGAGTGTGGTTATTGACGGCGATTGGTCGATAACACTGCAGTGCATCTGCATGGTGGGCAGTGGCATACAGGTTGTATACAGCAGCAGTATTAGTAGGAATTCGCAATTTCTATCATTCTATCTTCACAGGGTGCTGCAAAACTTATTAATGCTCTTTTAAATGGTCCAGCTGTGCGTGTTATACTCGACAAAATAGAATTTGTATATAAAAACTTTGAACATGTGAACGATAGCTATCGAGATATGCTGCTGCGTTCATTGGCTTTGGCAAAGAGGATAATTTTCTCGTTATTTTTAATCTATGGTTTATTATCGATAGGACTTATATGTGTACCCCTGTTCTATAGCCTCTTTTTGAGCCGAAGAATTTTCATTTTGGAATTCTACATACCCGGCATAGAGACAAACACCGATACGGGCTATCTGATACATCAGGTCATACAAGCGATATGCGTTTTATTTGGTTGTTTTGGCAATTTTGCCAGCGATACTATGTTATTTGTAGTTGTCTCTCAAATACCGCTATTCAAAAATGTCATCAAGAGAAAATTTGACGAACTTGATGAAGTCCTGGCGGTGCATCCGAGGAATGCCACTAAATCCAGTCCACTGCTTATGGATATTTTCAAGTGGCATCAGGAGTATTTAGTGTAAGTTAAAGCATTATGAGAGGAAGATGAAGATTGTTTTCTTTTAATTATGTTACACCCCATCTATGTCTTTTTTTAAATTTCTTCTTCAGTGTTAGTGAAAGTGCAAAGAAAATCTTTTTCTGGGTGATTTTTGTGCAAATAGGCACAGCTGCTACGAGCATAATTTGTACGATTGTATGTCAGTTTCTAGGAGTTTTACCCTCGGGACCCATTTATCTCATCTATCCATTTGTCATCTTGTATTGCTACTGCGGTCTGGGAAATTTGGTGGAAATTGCAGTTAAGTGTTGGGCTAATGTTGTTGTGACTGATGTTTGAAGAATTTCTTGTTTTTCGTTCAATTTCATATAGAATGACGATGTTACCACCGATATTTACGACTGTATGTGGTATGAGTTACCGGTGCCAGAACAAAAAATGTTGCTTATAATGTTGCGTCAATCGCAACAGTGCGAGGGCATGTCCATTGGTGGCGTTAGCCCACTGACCATGAATGCCGGATTACAGTTGACGAAATCTATTTACACGATGGCAATGATTTTAAATGAGTTCTTTGATTAAAACTGCAGTTGCAGTTGCGTATTTTGTAATGTTTTAAGTGTAAATTTTAGCGTAATATCAAAAATAGGTTTTACAACAAAGTTTTAGTAGCAAAAAAAAATTCAACATTTTTACAATTATTTTTTATATACAAAATGTTTCTTTTTCCAAATTTTTTGGGCAGAATGTTAGGAAAATATTTTTTTTTTATGAAAAGCGATAAGGTTTTTATGTACTCATGTAAACTAGCCGATCAGCCGTCAACCGGAAGGGGTGTGGTTAGACTTATAGATATTTTCCCTAAAACTTTATCCTGCTTGAGCTTCGGGACCGGCCGTGGCATAGTGGTTAGAATACGCGGGAGATCACAGGTTCAAGTCATCTTAAAAAATAAAACAATCTTCGTTCATTGTCGGCTCCCCTCGAATGTTGTTAACAGCAACTTCGCAGTATTAAGTGTCGAATCAATCGGCATGTCTAGTAAGAGCTTCTCAAACAGTGACGTTCGCATTCGTCGATAAACAAGTAGGTGCCGTTAGTTGTGAATTTAAAAATAGAAAGCGTGTTAATTCAGCAACGCGAGAAGCTATCCCATACCTCATTCATGGGATTTAAAGGAAAATTAAGTTTTTTTTTTGAGCTTTACTTAATACAGAAATTGGGCACGATCGCGTTGAATCTATTAATAATATTCATCGATTTCTTAAGTGGACGGTACAAGATGGGTATGGGAGGTACCAGATGGGGAGTGGCTAGACTTCCAAAACTTTATCCTGCTGTAGCTTTATTAAATACAGAATTTGGGCAGGGTCGCGTTGGGTGTTTTGATATTACCCAACCCGTACGGTGAGGGTATAAATAGATATGTATGTAAAATATTAAAGGTGAATTCGGTTATTTGCAAGGGTGGTATCAGAAGGGGACTGGCAAAAGTTTCAGTTTTCTGAGGATTTTTCTACTGACCAAATTCAAATATCCTCCAGTTGTCCGTTATGGGAGAAATAATAATTTGATGGCAAAATAATTAATATTACTAAATTCAAACATCTTCCAGTTGACCGTTTGAGAGTTATGAAAGAAATATATATTGTCCAAAAGTGTGGTGGTATTCTTCCATATGCAATCAGACGTAGATGGCTCAATCGTATTCAGGACATAAAAAGTCCTGAAACGAATTTGTCATTAGTTCATCTCTATGGATGAGGATATGCAAAGGTCAAAAAACGATCATAAGGTAACCGAAGGGATATAATATATATTTACAACGATAATAACTTGTAACGAGACAAATTCTATATATATAATTTGCTCATACATTACCAAAGCTCATGAGCAACTGTCGTTACTCTTGGTATAAGCACTCAATGTGAGCAATTCGTAGTATGCCCATTGGAATTCTCGTTCTCTTAAGGCGCTACATTGTATAAGTAATAGTCTTGACTAGCAGTATTCGTCAATCGCTAGCCGAACTTCGAATAGTGCAGACCACAAGCCATAAGTTCTTTTCACTTGTGACTACTTCTTTCAAACATCGCCTGTTCCTTCTGATCGGGTGACTTGGGTTGGCTGTTCCCCCACAGCGACTTCGGTTGTCTGTTTCCCCAAAGCGACTTCGGTTATCTGTTCCTCCACAGCGACTTCGGTTGTCTGTTTCCCCAAAGCGACGTCGGTTGCCTGTTCCCCCACCACTGCTTTGGCTGTCTGTTCCCCCACAGCGATGTCGGTTCTCTGTTCCCCCACAGCGACTTCGTTTGTCTGTTTCCCCACAGCCACTTCGGTTTTCTGTTCCACAATAGCGGTTTCTGCTGTCTGTTCCCCAACGGCGACTTCGGTTGTCTGTTCCTCTACAGCGGCTTCTGCTGTCTGTTCGTAAGGTAGTTTTTAAGTATATTATAAGAACAACAAGTGTATGTATAACAATAACTGGTAGACCGAAGCCGAGCTTATGCTGCAATTTTAAACCCGATCCTGAAATGCGAACCTGCTAGTCGGAGCCGAGTTTATTCCACGATCCCGAACCTGCTATACGAATCTACCACCCGAGCTGGTCCTAAGAATTTCGCATCCGAACCTGAAATCCGAATCTGAAACCCCAAACCTAAAATCCGAATCCGAAACCGAACCTGGTAACCGGAACCTATGCCAGAATTCCATATACCGTTCCGGTACTGGGCTAATTTAATAGTTCTCGATTATCTGCAAATCGACATCGTTAGAGACCCGCAAGTGTATTCAGCGCAGATATTAGGATTCAGCCCGAAAAGCAGTTGTTTGTTGCCGTAAACCAATAAGTTATCTTCCGTAATTCTAACACAAGTGTATTGAAAAAAAATCAAACCATAATAAACACTATTTATGTTACTAACCCTAGTCAGGGAAATCATTTGTGTTCTTATTTCGTAAGGTTGGTGGGTCCTTATGCAGACCCTGGACGAGATTGAGCATACCCCAGCCAAAGAAAAACCCTCGTTAAAAACTTCAATTAAACACACTGACAGTTTCTTTATTGAAAGGGTGGATGTAAGGGATATATACTTAAAGTGTGTGGACCACGTCCATTTTTGGTGTGCAATAGAAATAATTAAAACTGTATATGTCATCATATGTCTGCCAGCCACGGTGGGCACAAGATTAAAAAGGGCGAAAAACGCACTTAAACAAATACAAAGAAAGCTGAACATCGCGAAGCTGCAACCCCTTAACATAGCCACTCCCTACCCTAACCAGGTCTCCCACCTACTATGGCACAACGTCTCTACTTCTGACGTTCCCGATACACACTGGCATCATATTGCGCGTTCCATGGCAACCGCCGCTTGAATATGAAAATCGGCGCTCAGGCGAATCCTGGTACAATGAAGAGTAGCGCATAGCGTCTGAAGAACAGGACACTGCCTATAGAGCAACGACATAGCCAATTTATAATCCGGGCTGTTAAAGAACGGCAGACAGAAGACAGTAAAATAGGCGAGACAGCTATTTTAGCGAAAACACAAAACGTCAGATAAAGGAGCGGGAGAACTAGAATTTAGAGCAATACACGAATAAAGGTGAAGCCCGAAAATTTTACCAGAAAGTAAAAGCAAAAGGCTACGATAATGGGCTCCCGTCAAGTAAGAACAAGGACGGAAATCTGGTTACAGATGCGCAGAGTGTGCTGCATATAGGGAGAGAACACTTCCAGCAACTAATGGTTCTAGAAGGCAGCGCACGTGAAGGTATCACGGCAATTGTCGACGATGGTTTAGATTGCCCACTACCAAGTCTAACCAAGGCAAGAAAGGCAATATCGCGGCTGAAAAATAATAAAGAATCCGGTGCCGACGGACTTTCGGCATAGCCCTTCAAGTCCGGTGGCGAGGAGCTGATAACGAGCACACACCAGCTCCTACGCACGTTTTGGCTTACAAAGTGGATGCCCGATGATTGGAATGTAAGCGTATTATGTCCTGTACTGAAAATAGGTGATCCAAGTGTGTGCTCCAACTACCGCGGAATCAGCCTTATACCCATCGCATATAGGGTTCTGTCGGGTGGGCTATGCTAAAGACTAAAGCCAATTCTGGCGAACCTGATTGGACCTTATCATTGTGACTTTAGATCTGGTAAATCAACAACTGAACAAATATTCACAATTCGGAAAATCCTGGATAATACCCAAGAGAAACAGATCGACACGTACCATCTTTTCTTCGACAATAAAACTGCCTTCGACAAGCCGATACAGTAGAAATTACTCGAAGCCATGGCTGAGTACCAGCGAAGCTGATACGACTTTGCGGAATGACGCAATCTTCAGTGAAGATTAGCAAGGCAATACAGAGCCATTCTACACCAGACGAGGCCTAATACAAGGCGATGGTCTATCGTGTGACCTCTTCAACATAATGTTGAAGTCGATAATGAGGAAAGCTGTAATAAAGACGAGTGGCACGATATTGGAGGGACCGGCCGTGGCATAGTGGTTAGAACACGCGACTACCATGCGGGAGATCGCAGGTTCAAACCTGGCTCCAGTCATCTTACAAAAAAAAAATGGTTTTTCATTGTCGGCTCCCCTCGAATGTTGTTGACAGCAACTTCGCAGTATTAAGTGTCGAGTCAATCGGCGTGTCTAGTAAGAGATTCTCAAACACTGACGTTCGCATTCGTCGATAAACAAGTAAATGCCGTTAGTTGTGAATCTAAAAATAGAAGCGTGTTAATTCACAGCAACGCGAGAAGCTATCCCATACCTCATTTATGGGGTGTAAAGGGAAATTAAGTAAGGCACGATATTGGAGTTCTAAATGAACCGCCCTTTACTTCAGATTCTTATCCAACCCAGTGTGCCATGCGGACTGATCCGATTCTACGGACATTTCATCCGAATCGGATTCCGGATCGGATCCGATGCGGATCCGATTTCGTTTGAAATTCCTTTTTAAAAACGGATCCGGATTTTATCCGCATTTGAATCCGATTCGGATCCGAAACTGATTTCCGATCCTGATCTGAAACGGATTCCGATCCGGATCCGGATCGGACTCAAATGCGGATAAAAAACGGATCCGTTTTAAAAAAGGAATTTCAAACGAAATCGGATCCGGACCGGATCCGATCCGGAATCCAAATTCTGATAAAATGTCCGTAGAATCGGATCAGTATCGGATCCGATACTGATCCGCATGGCGCACAAAAACGGAAATCATGTAAAGAAACAGTGTTCAAAATTGACACAATAAAAAAAATTTCAGGAAAACATGTGGTTTTTGGTTACCCAATAAATGCACGTAGGTTGTTTACTAATGATAGTAACATTAATATTATGACGAATAGTTCTATGCGAAGTGAAGGCGAGCTGCAGCAGAATGTGCTTACTAATATAACCAAGATTTTTTAAATTTAAATAGTATTTTTTGCCCCTAATTCAATAAACTAAACTAATATTATATATGTTTATATTATACAATTCAATTACAATTATATAATACTTTCTGCAATAAAAAAAAAATAATATGAATGCATTTTCAAACAAGTTTGAGAATTTTTACTATAATTATGATTTCACGGATTCCGTTTTGTCGGATCCGGAACTGATCTGTTTCGGATCCGACTGCGCGGATTCTGTTTTGTCGGATCCGGAACTGATCAGTTTCGGATCTGATTCCGCGGATTCCGTTTTGTCGGATCCGGAACTGATCAGTTTCGGATCCGACTGCGCGGATTCCGTTTTGTCGGATCCGGAACTGATCAGTTTCGGATCCGATTGCGCGGATTCCGTTTTGTCGGATCAGGATCGGATCAGTTTCGGATCCGCGTCCGCATTTGTGCACATTGGGAATGAACTGAACTTTGTATGTGATGCTTATTTCTATAATTTTTTACAGAAATACGATCAACATTGGCAATTTCTAGCTCAACCTGTGAAAACACAGGATGTTCACTAATGAAGTTTTCTGTCTATGCGAACAAATATCCCAGACGTTTCACAACAACCAGTTAAGCAAACTTTTGTGATCCTTAAATGTTTACACAATTTCGCTTCGTTTAATTCACTGTTCAACTCAAAGATGTGACGTTAAAATTACTGTGCAAGGCATAACACAGTCGTAAGATTAGAAATTACTGCAAATTCCGATTGTTTGCCAAACCAGTAATTAACTCTATGAAAAAAATATAATTACTGATGGATATAATTACAGGATTTAATGCGTTAAAGGATACACGCCCACATCACTTTGGATTTTGTGTGAAAGTTTGTTATGTGGTGTAACAGAAACTAGCAACTACATCTAGCAATAGAGAACAGTTTGTCAGCAGATTTTCAGATACAATCAATAAAATGGCGGGTGTCACTAAAGTACGCTCGGTATCGAAACGTTTTCGCAACCTTATGGATTTGTTTTTGTCTTTTGCTGAACTTGTCGGTGCCAATGTACTAAAAGAGGACTATCGCATGAACTGGCTGACCTATACGGTCATCATCTTTATAATCTGTTATTTTAGTTTCACTGTTTATACCATCTATGTGGGCGTGGTCATCCAAGGCGAATGGACCATCATCGTGCAGACTCTGTGTATGGTTGGCACTGCCATACAGGTAAATTTTGAAGTAGAAAAAAAACACACATTTTTTGTTTGATAACGTCTGTCTGTCTCTTCATACTCACTCTCGTCTGACAGGGTGCTGCAAAACTCATCAATGCTATTATAAATGCCGCTCCTGCACGTCGTCTACGCTCAAAAATAGACTTTGTCTATGAGAAATTTGAAAATGAAAACGAAAAGTATCGTAACATTCTACTGAGTTCTTTGGCCTTGGCAAAGAGAATAATATTCTTTATCATTTTAATCTATGCCTTTATGGCGGTGGGCGTTATCGGTGTTCCACTGTGCTATAACTACGTGTCGAAACAGCGAAGATTTATTGTGCAATTCTTTATACCGGGCATAGATCCAAACACTGACATGGGCTACCTAATACATCAGGTCATTCAAGCGATTTGTGTATTATTTGGTTGCTTTGGTAATTTTGCCAGCGATACCATGTGTTTCGTAGTTGTTTCGCAAATACCGCTGTTCAAAAATGTTATTAAGATTAAATTTGATGAACTGGATGAAATGCTGCTGCAGCATCCGAGAGATGACAGCAAGTCGGGACCATTGCTAAAGGATATTTTTCGCTGGCATCAGGAGTATATGGTGTAAGTTGTTTGAATTATGAAAAATGGTGGACGAATGTTTCAAATATCATGGGAGGTTACAAAAGTTTCCAATTGCAAAAAAAAAAATTAAATGCAGAAAAAACGAAAATCCAAAAAAAAAAATTTACAAAATTGGTTAGTAGGTTGGTTGATTTGCCGACATCCCTTCCATAAAGGAGAAAATCACCCATTGTGGCAACCCTTAAACCGATATAGTGGTTGTGGTTGTTGCGTGACAGATGTTTTCAGCGCATGTAGTTATTTTGTGCGTGACCTCGCTGTGGCAAATGGAAGGACCTAGAAGACCTTATAGAAAAGCAATGAGTAGACTTTCCCTCTGCATTCCCTCTTCCTTTTCACAAAGCACAGGGTGTCGTTGGGAGGTTTCCTATAAGAAGGCCTGATGGAAGACTTGCATACACATGAAGTATGAAGGACATGACAATTAAAAAAAATGGTTTAGTTTATTTTTAGATATTTCTCACTTCTATATACTTCTCTCAATACTAACACTTTTTTCCAACAACAGTAAACCTTGCTCTGTAGTTTGAACTCACTACCTCGCAATTGTTAGTCAGCCATGCTACCATCTAGCCTATGCACATGCATTCGAATTGTGTGACTGAAACTAATCTTTAACTGTTTTAAAAAAGACACAGGTCTTTTCTCATGCCTTCTATAAGAAGGCAAGCGGAATTTATATACACATAAGAAATCATCGAAAACCTTGATTCTCCCTTCTTAAAGAAGGCCTGCAGCAGTGAACTTTAACGAATAAAGTCAACATGCACTCGGGATATTTCAGAAAAGAAGGAGAAGCTAGACCTTGATGACATGACAACTGAATGTCTAAGAAGGTCTTGTTGCATGCCTGCTTGTAGAAGTCCCTGCTAATTTCGCCGCTGGGTAGTTTTATTCCGGGATGTGTTAGATTCCGTCTATAGTTAATTGGGAGTTTAAAGTTTCGATCCAATCCGTCCCAGGGTTTCCAGTCCCTTTCTGCATAGGGCCACATATAATATGATCGGTAGATGGTTTACTACTGCTATTTAGACACACATTAGGCACACTCACTTTTCGTTGCGAATCCCATTCGCATCAGTCTGTTCGCGTCTTTATCTGTACACGCCCCTACGGAAGACAAAGACGATGACACTAAAGATGCTTTCTATAAGCGCCTGGAGGAGATATATGACCGCAGCCCTGCACATGACATTAAAATTGTTCTGGGAGACTTTAATGCTAAAATAGGAAGGTTCCGCAGTCGGAAAATTCAGTCTACACAACAACACCTCCGATAACGGATTCAGACTGGTTAGTTTCGAGTCGGCAAGAAACATGGTTGTGAGTGGAACCCGATTCTCGCATAAAGATATCCACAAGGCAAACTGGATATCTCTCTATCAAAATACAAGAAATCAGATTGATCACGTGGTAATTGATGGAAGGCATGTCTTAAGCGTTATGGACGTGCGTGTAATGCGCTGTGCAAATATAGACTGGGATCACTACCTACTTGCAGACAAGGTACGCACACAATTAGGTAGTGCTAAAAACACTTGTAATCAAACGCAAAGGAAGCAAGACATCACAAAGCTGTATACCACCGAGATAGCCAATGCCTACTCCAACTAACTCACTCAATTACTCCAAACATATCCCCTTAGTTCTGATGTTTCCGACACAAAGTGGCAGCATATTGCGCATTCTATGACCACTGCCGCAACGATGCCGTACTGGGTTATGTAAAACCACGCTCAGACAAGCCCTGATACGATGATGAATGTCGCCGAATGTCTGAGGAAATGGATGCCGCATACAAGGAAAACTGCAGCCAATGGCGACACGTGCGGTGACGGAGCATTAGAATGAGAAAAGGAGGCAGATAAAATGCCTGTTTAAGGGGGAAAAGTGTATGTGGAAGAAAAGAGACAGCCAGAATATCGAAAACTACAGGGATAGAGGTGAGATCCGAAAGTTCTATCAAAGGGTTAAAAGCAAAGGTTTTGGAACAGGGATCCCCACCTGTAAGGACGGAAATCTGGTCACGGATACTCAGAGTGTGCTGCAAATATGGAGGGAACACTTTGCGAAGGCAGCTAAAGTAATGAAATCACACCAATCATCGACGATGGAGTAGACTGTCCACCACCCAGGCAAAACGAGGTCTGCACGGCTTAAATATAATAAAGCTGGGGGAGCCGATAGACTGCCGGCAGAGATTTTTAAAGCCGACGGCAATTAGCTGGTAATATGCTTGCACCAGCTCATAAACACGATTTGGCTTAGGGAGTGCATGTCCGATGAGTGGAATGTGAGTGTCCTATGTCCCGTGCTTAAGAAAAGCGATCCAAGTGCGTGTACCAACTATCGCGGGATTAGCCTTTTACCCATCGCATACAAGGTCCTGTCTGGTGTGTTATGTGAAAGACTAAAGCCCATTCTGGCGAACCTGATTGGACCTTATCAGTGTGGCTTTAGTCCTGGTAAATCCACGCCCGACCAGATATTCAAAATACAACAAAAACTGAAAAAGACCCAAGAAAATCAGATCGACACCTACCATCTGTTCATCGACTACAAAGCTGCATTCGACAGTCCGATACGACAGAAATTGTTTGATGCTATGGCTGAGTTTGGAATCCCTGCGAAGTTAATACGACTTTGCGGGATGACACTAACTGACACGAAGTCTTCAGTGAAAATTGCCAAAAATCTGACAGAGCCTTTTTCTACCAAGCGAGGCTTTAGAGAAGGCAATAGTCTGTTCTGCGATCTTCTGAACATCGTAATGGAGATGATCATGCGGAAGGCTGCAGTAAATAGAAATGGTCACATGTTGCTCGCATATGCCGATGATATAGTTATCATTGGATGTGGATTGCGAGATGTTACTGCGGCCTTTTCGAGCATTGAAAAGCAGTCGGCGGAAGTGGGATTGGCGATAAACGAGGACAAAACCAAGTTATTTGTTTCAACGAACAAAGAGTCAACTCGTCTGGGACGCTGCGTGAACGTTGACAACTATATAACTTTGAAGTGATAGATGATTTTGTCTACCTTGGCTCCGCCTGGAAATCAAGAGACAAGTATTGATCGCAAGCCGCTGCTACTATGCGCTGAGCAAGCGATTTAACGATAAAACGCTCTTGCGAAGAAAAAGATCCAACTGTACCAGACTCTGATCCTACCTGTTTTGCTCTACAGTGCAGAATCCTGGTAATGTCACAAGCGGATCAATCTATTCTGGAAGTCTTCGAGAGAAAAATACTACGCAAAATATTTGGACCCATCATCGTTAACAGCAAGTACCGTCGTCGAATGAATCATGAACTGTATGAGCTGTACAACGACATCCACGTAGTCAAGCGCGTTCAAATAGACCGAATGCGCTGGCACGTTGGACACGTTGTACGAATGGACAAAAACGCTCCGGTTCAAAAAGTCTTCGGCAATAGACTCGATGTGCGGCGCAGGTGGGGGCGACCAAAACTCCGATGGTTGGACCAGGTGAAAGAGCTGTTAACTAACGCTTGGAAACTGTTTTAAGTGCGGCTACTGATAGATATATTTCTGTTGTTGCTGTCATTAAAGAAGAAGAAGAAATGTTTTAGGTTGTATGCAGGCCATGCCTTCACGCTTTCCGCATTCTTCCATCTGTTGTTTACTGCTCTCAACGTTAGATTCCCTTTAGTGCTTTTACAAGCGGACATAGGGCGAAGTGCTTCGTGAGCTATGTTGCTTTCCCGCTGGGCTGTGACATGTCGGGCTACTTCATTCGCTCTGCGGTTGCCCTCAAATTCTCTGTTCAGGTATTAACGTGAACAGAACTCTGTCAGGCCCCCTGACTACTATCGATTTGGTATTGTGCGACTTGAGTGTGAGTTTACTTACGCTAGACTGTTCGTGAAGAGAGAAATATTCTTTTATGATACTTTCCTCACATTATTCTCATTGGCAGCTCTTTTTATAGCGAGTATTTTCTCTCGGAAAACGCTTTAGATGTCTAGAATCCTTGATATTATGCTCAGGCTTAAATCCGCTAAGTGGATACCATAGCCGACCATGTCATACAGTTCGGACCCATCAGTAATGATGTTTAATGCTCTATGCCTCCTTGCTTGTAAAACGCTTCAGTAGTCTAGAATACTTGATTTCCTAATCAGACTTACATCCGCTAAGTGGATACGTAGCCGACCGTAACATCCAGTTAGGACCCATCAGTAAAGATGTTAATTAGCCATAAGTAGCGTTTTCCTATTCTGTCCACACCTTCCTGGAGGACATTTGATTTCCGTCCACTAAAGATGTTTAGTGGTCCATATGTCCCTGTGTTCGATCTCGATAAGTCCTGTTACTGATTTCAGAGCAGACGTTTTGCAGCTTTAATCAGGTGGTAGTAGATCCTGCTCCAGTCATCTAAAAAAATAAACAAGTAGGTGCCGTTTGTTGTGAATCTAAAAACAGAATGCGTGTTATTTCACAACAACGCTAGAAGCTATCCCATACCTCATTCATGGGGTGTAAAGGGAAATTCCGGCATTTAGGGGACAGGAGGAAGGTTAAACACAATCCATTAGCTCCATCCGCATAACTATGGAACCGTAATGTGGTATGTGTTACCTTGGCTTTGCGTCCCTAGGTTTTCCCAACAGTTTCCATGCAGATGTATAAAGCTGCATGTGCCTTGTTGGATTGGCTTTCTATGTTTTGTCCGTAGTTTAGCTTCCTGTCCAAAATGAGGATTTTTAAGCTGCCCAGATGGATACAGTGGTAGGTACCACAGTAGCGGTGACAATACTGCCCCTTGTGGGGTCCGTCTTGTGACTCTGCTAGTTATGGTGTGATTTCCAAGCTTGGAGGTGACAGTTCTCTTCGGTAGCATGTTGCGAATCGTCAGCTAGATTGTCGAGCTCTGTCACTATGCAGAGGGGTTGTATATTGTTGAAGGCTCCCTGTAGGTTTATAAAGGCAGCTAGAAAAACTTATTTCCTCTCTAATGATTTCTCTTAGGGGTGCAGAGTAATGCATGGAGCGCAGTTTCTATTGATTCTTTTTTTGTTGAGCTTTCCATATAGATTGGGGTCGATTAAAATCTTAATGACATCATTTATGGTTCTCTCAAGAGTCCTTTACCTTTGATATATGGTGGCTTTTCTGTCATTGGGATAAAGATTAAGATTGCCTACAGTAACGGCAATAATATATCAAAGGCTTGTTGAAGTTCGGCGGGATTAATATCATCCGGATCGGGAAGATTGATGGCTTCTTTGATCGCGCTTAGCTGGTTGCTCTGGCCGATGGAACAATTGTTGTCGGGTCGATTGAATTCTTAACCGCATCGTCACATAATGGTGTCAAGAGCTTGCAAAAGGAGTGTTGTGAGACTTATTGATCTATAGTTCTTTGCTGTGGTGTGAAAAGGGTTTCCTACCAGTGGGATGAAGATAAAGACAGTTGCACACAGCCGTTAAAGATAGCCTTCAGCCACCGCAATAGTATCTCTATGGTCTGTTAAAGTTCGACGGCAGGGATTTATACGGATCAAATCAGTTGATGGTTTCTTTCAAAGCGCTTTAGCTGGTTGGAGTGTCATTTAAAGTTGTCTTTAAAATTTGAAACTTTTTTTATATTTCATGTTTTTTCGTTCATCAACCCATCTAATTGCGATATTGTTTTGCTGTATGATGAAATCTTTTATCAAATATAAACTTTTAATAAACTATCCTAACTCTTCTAAAACTTCACATAACTCTGCCAACTGTTTTGTTTTTAGTGTTAGCGATATGGCGAAGACTATCTTTTTCTGGGTAATTTTTGTGCAAATCGGCACTGCCGCTATGAGTATAATTTGCACAATTCTATGCCAATTTTTGGGAGTTTTGCCATCGGGACCCGTTTACATCATCTATTCGTTTGTCATTTTGTATGGCTACTGTGGCTTGGGGAATTTGGTGGAAATTGCAGTTAAGTTATTGTTAATAGTTGTTAATGACGCTGATAAAAAAGGATTCTTATTGATTACAGAATGATGATGTCACTACCTATATTTATGACTCTTTGTGGTATGAGTTATCGGTGCCGGAGCAAAAGATGTTGCTAATAATGTTGCGTCAATCCCAACAATGCGAAGGTATGTCTGTTGGAGGCGTGAGTCCACTGTCATTGAATGCTGGGCTCCAGTTAACGAAAACCATTTACACGGTAACCATGATCTTAAATGAATACTTTGATTGAAACTGGAGTCGGCAGTCTTAACATAACTTAAAATTTTAGTAAAAAAAAAACTGAAATCGAAGTTAGTTTATATTACTTTAAAAAAATGTAAACAAAAAAAATTATAATTTATTTCGAAATTTTTTTTCAATTTTTTTTATCTTTGGGGTCAGTATTTCTTGGCAGTGTGCAAAAAATTAGCTGTTTTTTTTCACAAAATTTTTTTTTCGGATGGAAACAAATTCAATTGTTGATAAAATTAACAAAGCGGCTGGAGCCGATGACATGTGGGCAGTGAGTGTAAGAACTACCGTGGCATAAGCCTATTACCAATTGCGTACAAGGTCCTTTCGAGCATATTGTGTGAACGTCTAAAGCCAATTGTAGAAAAACTAATTGGACCATATCAGTGCGGCTTTAGACCTAGCAAATCTACGACGGATCAAATATTCACCTTACGACAAATCCTATAAAAAGCTCATGAAAAGCAGGACGACACCTACCACCTCTCTGTCGACTACAAAGCTGCCTTCGACTCTCCGATAAGGAATAGGCTTTATGAGGCCATGTCTGAGTTTGGTATTCCTGCAAAGCTGATTCGACATTGCAGACGTAGCTGGGAAAACGCCCAATCCTCTATAAAGATTGCTAAGGATCACTCTAAACCAGTCAACACAGAAAGAGGTCTCAGGCAGGGTGAAAGCTTGTCCTGTAAACTATTACATAAAGTTATAGAGAAGATGACGAGAAAGACTGGTGCCAACATTTCCAACAAGCGAGGTATATATAAAGCTATTACCCAGTTCTGAGGAAGTGACAACAGGAACACCAGAGTGTTAACGGATTATGAGGGGCGCGATCTATTAAGATGCCGAAGCGATTTCTTTAGTTGATAACCAAATAGTAGATATTACAGCCTGCCACTGGCTGTCGTGCTAGCGAAAACTAAGCAGATTGATTTCTGTCTAGCTTATATACATGCCGAACTTCAGAAAAATGGTGCCCAATCAATCGCGGAGCTTTACCGCCAAAGTTCTATGTAACGTGACGCCAGTCTTCCGTACATACAAAATTCTTTTTCTAAACAACCTTGATTTGACTTTCAACGTCGCCAACAAACCCAATCTGCATACATAGTTTCAATTACTTTAAGCGCAACAAAGGCCGAATGGCAGCAATTTCATTTCAATTGCAACGACCAACATCCAACTAAAAACATTAAAGAAACGACATCACAAGGGAAAGTGTTATTCAATGCTGTGTGATGTGTTGTAATTCTCATTACATTAAGAGCTCCACTTACTTAAATGATCGAACATTTTCGTCGGTTGCTACGGCAGCGAAGTTTATTGCTAAGTTGCTTTGTACACGATCTCCTCTGCCCTTCTCAGGACAATAATTTATCGAAAGAAATATTCTTTTGTTTAAGCGGACTTCGGCCTGTTGAACCAACTTTTGTTGGTATAACCCAAATTCCATTGGCTTAATGCGACTACGGTCGGTTGAATCGGACTTCGGTTTGTTAAATTGGACTTCGGTCTGTTAAATCGGCCTACGGTCTGTTGAACCGGACTTCGGACTGTTAAATCGGACTTCGGTCTGTTAAATCAGATTTCGGTCTGTTAAATCGGACTTCGGTCTGTTAAATCGGACTTAGGTCTGTTAAATCAGATTTCGATCTGTTGAATCGGTCTTCGGTCTGTTAAATCAGACTTCGGTCTGTTAAATCGGACTTAGGTCTGTTAAATCGGACTTCGGTCTTTTAAATCGGACTTTAATCTGCTAAAGCAGAATTCGGTCTGTTGAATCGGACTTCGGTCTGTTAATTCGGACTTCGGTCTGTTAAATCAGACTTCGGTCTGTTAAATCGGACTTCGGTCTATTGAATCGGACTTCAATCTGTTAAATCAGAATTCGGTTTGTTGAATCGGACTTCGATCTGTTAATTCGGACTTCGGTCTGTTGAATCGGACCTCAATCTGCTAAATCAGAATTCGGTCTATTGAATCGGACTTCAGTCTGTTAATTCGGACCTCGGTCTGTTAAATCGACCTACGGTCTGTTGAATCAGACTTCGATCTGTTAATTCGGACTTCGGACTGTTAAATCAGATTTCGGTCTGTTGAATCGGACTTCGATCTGTTAATTCGGACTTCGGTCTATTAAATCAGACTTCGGTCTGTTAAATCGGACTTTGTTCTGTTAAATCGGACTTTGGTCTGTTGAATCGGACTTCAATCTGTTAAATCAGAAATCGGTCTGTTGAATCGGACTTCGGTCTGTTAAATCGGATTTAGGTCTGTTAAATCGGACTTCGGTCTGTTAAATCGGACTTCAGTCTGTTAAATCAGAATTCGGTCTGTTAAATCGGACTTCAGTCTGTTGAATCGGATTTCGGTCTGTTGACTCGGACTTCGGTCTGTTGAATCCAACTCCGGTTGCACAGATTTTGGTCTGGTACACGAAGATACTCTTCGTTCCTGTAGCAATGTATTAGAAATTAGCACCGTAGCATTTTGATACTAACACTCCGTCGGGTACGACAATTAGTTCGGTCGCGAATTCGGAATCGATACAACTACGAGTTGCAAAAGTCGATCTACCAAAGAACACGATCCTAAAACTGATTTACGACGAAATCTGAGTCATAAAAACGGCCTGGGTACAAATTACCGGACAAGACAACAACGCTATCACTTAATCCAAATCTGAATTGTTTTCGTATCTAAATACTTTATCCAGGAGATTAAAAGTTTGAATAACGCAACCAATAAACAATACTGTTATTTTGCCCTAGTCAGGGAAAATCTACTGAATTCTTATTTCGTAAGGTTTTGTGGGTCCTTATGGCGATCCTGGCGACGACTGGACATACCGCAGCCGACGAGAAAACCACGTTACATCTACCGCATCTAGAAAACAAATACCATACATACCAGACGACTGGTAGAAATACTTAACAAGGCCGTTTTAAGTCAGCCAAATTGGTGAGGTATAACAGTGCCTAATGCATTCAGCAAAGACGTAGATCTCCTAATATTATTTCGCATAACACTATACGTTAAGACATTCCTACGAAAGGAAAACATACGGCATTTGTCTTATCGTATACTGCCATACAGGACAAAGTTAACCACATTGCTCGTAACGGAGCGAAGAGAAAAATTTAAATAAAAACACACACAAAACGAAGGTACTTTTAATGCGTATCGGTCCCGTAAATATACGTTCAATAGATTGTGATGACAATAGAATAGACAATAGAAGAAGTAAATTCATCTTGCTATCTCGGTAGCACTATGACTGCAGATGGACGATCAGATAAGGAATATCGCTTTCCAATATCTGGAGAGCATACAACATTTCCAAAGCTACAAATAATCGGATTTTTAACAAACGTGTCATGAGCGTGCTCCATTACGGTTGCACCATTTGGAACCAAGTCGAAACCAGCTTAACGAAACTTTAAACATTTACAAACCAAAGTTTGCCGCGGATTATTCGTATATTCTAGCCCTATTGAGCCGTTACCGTGCAATAAACGCGAATGGGAAATAAGGCCTTTATTACCACAGAAGGTGTAAAATAAAGCCATTATGGAATTATTTCACCATTGAAAATGTTTTCAATAAAATGTATCTAGTATGTTTGTTTTGCGCGCCATAGTTTAGCTGTATATTCAGTCTCTATACTCTCTCTATCTCTGGTCTTATTATGTATATTCAGTCTCTATACTCTCTCTATCTCTGTTTCTGTTCATAAGTCGATAAATATGTAAAGTGGACCTCACTGAGGGTATAAAAATTTCATATTATTATCTTTTATACCCTCCTAACCGTAGGGTGTGAGAACTTATTGATTTCCTCAATTCTATGCAAAGGGGGGAGTAAATTGGAAACTTGAAATGCATATATCCCGGATTCGGAGCGATATATATATATATTGTCACACCTACCACACCTTCTTATGGGCGTTAAATATACTACTATATTATATTACAATACAAACCTTTGGAAAATCCAAATAAGAAAGTCTATCGTAAATCAAAAACACGTACCTAAA
This sequence comes from Muscina levida, assembly GCA_964034835.1. Lineage (NCBI taxonomy): Eukaryota > Metazoa > Arthropoda > Insecta > Diptera > Muscidae > Muscina > Muscina levida. Next base: position 69,111,129 of record OZ035883.1, read on the forward strand.
AGAGAAAAGAAAACGGTTAAGTTAAGAAGTAATCAGTGATATGAAAGAAAGTAAAAAATTTGAGTTATTGTTATAAGTATCCATAAAATATTATATATAAGTTTGAAGATCAATAAAATTACTTATAACTTGGGTTATAAACATACAACAACTTAACTATCATAAATATCATAGTAGTTTACTATGTTACTTTACTTGCAGAGTAAAATCTAACTTCGAATTGGTGCCCCTTCTTTAATTTATGTTTATATAACCCCCATTCCTTATATTTATATTACCACCCCCTTGAAGGGTTTCCCTCCTGCAAGGACAGCGATGGTCAGCTAGTGACGGACCCGGATAACGTTCTGAAGATATGGAGAGATCACTTTAGAAATTTACTGGATACTGACACCACTCCAGAAGACCCCGCTCCAATCCATGACGATGGTATTAACTGTCCACCTCCGAGCCAGAGCGAGATACCTATGGCCATCTCCCGCCTTAAAAACAACAAAGCTGCTGTAGCCGATGGTCTCCCTGCTGAATTGTTTCAGGCTGGCGAGGAGGAGCTGATTAGGAGCATGCATCAGCTCATGGAGAACATCTGGCAAGAGGAGAGCATGCCCGGCGATTGGAGTCTCAGACTGTTATGTCCCATATACAAGAAAGGAGATCGTAGTGAATGTAAGAACTATCGTGGAATAAGCCTATTACCAATTGCGTACAAGGTCCTTTCAAGCATATTGTGTGAACGTCTAAAGCCAATTGTAGAAAAACTAATTGGACCATATCAGTGCGGCTTTAGACCTGGCAAATCCTGGAAAAAACCCATGAAAAGCAGATCGACACCTACCACCTCTTTGTCGACTACAAAGTTGCCTTCGACTCTCCGATAAGGAATATGCTTTATGAGGCTATGTCGGAGTTTGGTATTCCTGCACAGCTAATTCAACTTTGCAGATGTACCGTAGAAAACACCAAATCCTCGATTAAGATTGGTAAAGAACAGTCTGAACCATTCAACACGGAAAGAGGTCTCAGGTAGGGCGATAGCCTGTCCTGTACTCTATTTAATATAGTTAAGGAGAAGGTGATGAGAAAGGCTGGTGTCAACATGTCTCGCACTATATTCCACAAAAGCCACATGCCACTAGCCTACGCCGATGATATAGATATCATTGGCCGAAATCTGCGGGACGTTACTGCAGTCTTCTCATCGCTAGGAAAAGGAGTCGGCAAAAATGGGTTTAGCGGTCAACGAGGACAAAACAAAAATAATGATTTCGACGAACAAAGAGTCCTCTCGATGGGGACGCAGCGTCAACGTTGAAAATTATTGTTTTGAGGTAGTAGATGAGTTTACCTACCTCGGATCTTCCGTCAATAAGAAAAATAATGTCAGCCAAGAAATTAAGAGGAGAATAGTGCTAGCCAATAGATGTTTTTACGGACTTCGGCAGCACTTTAGTAATACCACCTTATCTTGGAATACTAAGAAACAGCTATACCAGGTGCTAATCTTACCCGTTCTTTTGTATGCTGCCGAATCATGGGTGCTTACGATAACGGACACACAAAACCTGGAAGTATTCGAGAGAAAAGTACACCGAAAAATTTATGGTCCTATCTGTGTCGACGGCGAGTTTCGCCATCGGATGAACCATGAGCTTTATGAGCTTTACCACGACATCGACGTAGCTAAAAGAGTCAGAACGCAACGACTACGATGACTGGGACATGTTGCCAGGATGTAAATGCTCCAGCGAGAAAGGTGTTTCAAGGCGAACCTGAAGGCGCAGAGCAGGGAGACCAAAACTCCGTTGGATGAACCAAGTGGTAGGCGACGTGCCACCATCTGGTAGGACTAACTGGAGAACACACGCACAAGACCGAAGCGTGTGGAATTCTTTAGTACTTCAGGCCTCAAACTTATGAACCACGTTCGTAAGTTGTAATGGGCCACTTAAGCTAAACCCCCTTGAATCATGCACTTGGTGAATCATTCATTATTAGGTGTAGTATAGTTTTTTTATTGATTGCACCAATTATGCACTTGACTTTCAGTGCCTTGGATACAATATAATTGGCCATAAGAAAATGTGACACGTGTAATGTATTAAATAATATTTATTCACATGTCATTTAAACGTTTTTATCTTTTCTTCACTTAACTCGTTATCACTAAGCAAAAACAATTGATATGAACTGTGATTTGTGAGTCAAATTGTGTCTATGAGATTAATCTATATCTTCGGTCTCAGGAAATAACGACATAAAAGCTGTCGTTCCTTTTATATCATAAGAATGGATTTTCTGCTTATCTAATGAATATTATATTTACTATGGCCTTCTCACCAACCACTGTACGCGAAATATTGTCAACTATGCAGCGCATACTATATATCTTCCCATGCCTTATAATAGCAAGGATCACGCATATGAATTCAATTAGGACAATAATAAGGCACTGTTTTTTTTTTCATCGTTGGTGACAATTGGATAAGTGTTCTGCGAACAAAGTAACATGATACTAATACAATCAGTGCGATTATATACAACCATTGTTTACACCCTACTATGGGGTAGACCGATTGAGACCGACCGGTTGATTAGACTATCATGCAGGAGTCCCAACGTAGTCTCCTTAAATACAAAAACTTTTATGGAAAAATTACGAAAAATAACTACAAGAACCCCTCCAAATGTTGAGCCCTGCACACGTTATACAAGGATCATGATTTAAGGTTATGCACTTGAAACGTTACAAGGTCCATGATTTAAGGTTATGCCTTTGAAACGTCCGAACTCTGTATGGAGAGATGTCCTCGACAATTACAATGCTGACATCACCGCCATACAGGAAACACGACGAAAGAACTGTGACATCTTTTACAGCTGCCATACAGGAAGACACGAACTTGGATGTGATTTTATAGTCGGCAAGAGACATCTGGTCTCGCAGTTTAACCCTGTAAGTAACCAAATAGCCACTATTCGCATCAAGGCAAAATAGTTTTACATTACGCTAATTTGTGTGGACACCCCGATGGAAGACATGGACGAGGATATTAAAGATGCATTCTATGAACGCCTGGAGGAAATATATGACCGCTGCCTTGCACATGACATCAAATTTAGTCTGGGAGATTTTAATGCTAAAATAGGAAGGGAAGACGCTCTTGGTTCAGCAGTCAGTAACTTGGGTACACATCGTAACCTTCGATAACGCATTTAGACTAGTTAGATCGCCTCGGCAAGAAATATGGTAGTGAGTGGATTCAGATTCCCGCATAAACATATACAAGCCAACCTAGATATCCCCTGATCAAAGTACAAGAAACCAGATTGATCACGTGGTAATTGATGGAAGGCATGTCTCAAGCGTTATGGACGTGCGTGTGATGCGCGGTACAAATATTAACTCGGAACACCACCTAGTTGCAGCCAAGTTACGCACACGATTAAGTAGTGCTAAAAACACTCGTAATCAAACGCAAAGGAAGCTAGACATCACAAAGCTGCATACCACCGATATAGCCAATGCCTACTTTGACCAACTCTCACTCACTTACTTCAAACTTAAACTTAAAAAAACAAACTTAGTTTCCCTTTACACACCATGAATGAGGTATGGGATAGCTTCTCGCGTTGTTGTAAATTAACACGCTTTCTATTTTTAGATTCACAACTAACGGCATCTACAACAAACCCCGCTAATTCTGATGTTCCCGACAACCAGTGGCAGCATATTGCGAATTCTATGACGACTGCCGCAACAACAGTACTGGGTTTTGAAAAACCACGCTCAGACAAGCCCTGGTACGATGATTAATGTCGCAAAGGCCAAAGCAATCAGATACGAGATATCTTGTTGTTTTGTAATTCATATACTTTAGAAATTGTTGTTCTTTAAATTTTTATAGTGACCTGAAAACAGTTACTCTATAACTCAATGTAGAGAACAACATCGGTCAGACAATCAACCTTAGCTATTGAATAAATATTTAATAAATTAATGTATTAAGGTTGGTCGTATATGTTTCTGCAATCATTTGTAAAAAAAACAATCGCATATTATCAATGTAGCGAACTTTAGCATTTGAACTTTAGCATTTTATATAAGTTATAGACTTATTTCAAAGCATTTGCATATTTCCCGACATTCACTTATTACCCCTGAACATGGTAACTAAAATTCTCAAGTTTTCGGACCGCTGCCGAAAATTGTTTAGCATCTTGCTAACTGGTGCTGAAGTATGTGGTGCCAATGTTATACCGGTAGACTATCGCATGACCTGGATAACATGGTTCCTCATTACTCTCATCAATTCATATTATCTCTTCACTATATATACCATATATGAGGGTGTGGTCATCAGAAAGGACTATACGGTCATACTACAATCCCTTTGTCTGGCTGGGACGGCTGTGCAGGTACAGACGGGTGAGCATGGAAAATTAGCACTTTAGCTTAACCATCATTAATATTTTCTAGGGCAATGTCAAACTGTTAAATGCCATCTCAAATGCTGCAAAGTTCCGTTTCTTATACGCTGAATCTGACAGTCTTTACGAAACATTTGAGCAGAAACATGAGCAATATCAAAAGCATTTGGAGACCTCACTGTCGCTCATGAAACGCATCATTATACTCTTAGTTCAGATTTATGCCATCACACCTCTGGGATTAATTTCCATACCATTGTACTATAGGTTGGTATTGAAGCAGCAAAAGTTTGTAATGCAATTCATAATACCGGGACTGGATCCCACATCCGAGTGGGGCTATGTCATTCATCAGATAACTCAAGTGTCGTGCATACTTTTTGGATCCTTTGGCAATTTTGCCAGTGACACTTTGTTGTTTGTATTTGTTAGTCAAATACCACTGCTGAAGAATATCTTAAAGTGTAAGTTTGATGATCTGGATGAGGTTCTGCAAAAGTATCCCGAAGATGCGACAAAGAGGCAAGAGATGCTTAGGGACATTTTGCAATGGCATCAGAAATACAATCGGTAAGTTGAGTATAAAATAAAATAAAATAAAATAAAATAAAATAAAATAAAATAAAATAAAATAAAATAAAATAAAATAAAATAAAATAAAATAAAATAAAATAAAATAAAATAAAATAAAATAAAATAAAATGAAATAAAATAAAATAAAATAAAATAAAATAAAATAAAATAAAATAAAATAAAATAAAATAAAATAAAATAAAATAAAATAAAATAAAATAAAATAATATGAAAAAAAAACATTTTGTAATGATAGAAGTGCATCTTTGTGACGATTACAACAATTTGAACAAAGCACACCCTATTCTACAACAAAAATAGAAAGAATACAAAATTCGAGTTTAATAAAGAATTTGAACATGGTCGGACATTCATTTCTGCATGTCATGGTATTAACTTTGTTTAACTGATCCAAAAATCAACAAAAACAATTAATCGTTCAATAAAGAGTGTCACCACCAGGTTTTCCCAATGGAATTTTGCAATGTCAATTTCCCCTGATCGTTAGCTCCGGAACTCGGTTGATTTATGACCCCTAGTGGAAACATAGGTTAAGGTTGAAACCAAAATCGCTGGTAGAGTCTTCGGGCTCCAATATGAAGTTTTATTGCAACCGATTGCTTAAAAAACTTTGCTTCCTTTTACACTCCACAAATGCGATATGCCATAGCTTCTCGTATTGAGAACGGCTTCTTCTGTTTGTAGACGAAAGCTAACGTCAGCTGTTTAAGCAGCTTTTAATGGACATGCCGATTGACTCGACACTATACTGCAAAGTTGCTCTCGACAACACCAGAGTAAGAATACGTTCCTGGATTCCCCACATTATACATCCAGTCAATTGCGGTGACACGGCGCTAACCTCATTGCTAAGAAAAGATGGGTGAGAGAACCTACTTTCACTGCTACCAAACAAATTTTGCTTACCATGGAATATCAAAGCTGTAATATCATGGTCGATTAAATATTGAAACTTCCCTACAATGTCGGAGCATCTTCTATGTTACTGCCTGCATTTGGTGACCTTAGATATGAAAAGTTTGGTCAGCGGACACTTGTGGACTATACCTGTATATCAGTAAGCGATCTGCGGAACTGCCATGGCTTCATCAGAGCACCGAAATGACTTGAGGGCAATGTTGTCCGAATATAGTAGTAATAAGTGGTGCGAAAACTTGTAAATGGTATCACCAAGGGACCTACACATTTTTGTAAGAAAAGCTTGATATTTCGATGAGCTTGTACCAATCCCTAGATCTGGCCAAAAGTAATACCACTCTTAGATGACAAAATATGGCATAGGCTGTGACTTTAATTTACCTAGCCAACAAATAAATGTTAATTATATTTTGCAATTATTTTATTTCCCTTTTATATTTTACACTACTTTTCTTCTAGTTTTAGCGAAGTAGCAAGGACTTCCTTCTTCTGGGTTATCGCTGTACAAATTGGCACAGCTACGAACAGCATCATCTGTACAATTGTTTGTCTCTTTTTGGGTGTATGGCCGGCAGGATATATTTATCTTATTTACTCCTTTCTAATAATGTACATCATTTGTGGTCTCGGCAATCTAGTGGAAATTGCAGTTAAGTTTACATAATCCCAGCGGTAAATTAAACAAAGTACCAATTAGTAATTCATGACATCAGTGTGACATTGTAACCTAAGTACTTAGAATGTCATGTGTGTGTAATGTAAAAAAAAATATCGTGTACTCGTTACAACTCCTAATACAATGCTATTGAAATGGGACCTACTGACATCGTCGCTTACTTCGTAATCAAGCGCGTTATCAAGCTCGTTTTATAAATCCGCTATTACTAACTTGCAACTGTAATGGCACTTACTGACGTCGTCGCCTACTTTGTAAGCCAGAGCGCACCGATTTAACGGCCTATGACACTCCAATGCTAAACTAAAGGCGGAATAAAAGCGAGAGGATCATCACTAATTGCTATTAAATATATCTGGCATCAGCGATTAAGAAATGGGTATCTTTACCGCTGGGATATTATAACTTCGACTCTGACTCTGTCTCTCTCTATTCTCTTACCATCTAATCATGCACTCTCAAGAAACTTTTTTTGAATTACAGAATGACGATGTTACCACCATAATATACAATTGTGATTGGTATAAACTCTCAGTGCCGGAGCAAAAGATGTTAATAATGATGTTGAGGAATTCTCAGAAGGCTGAAGGAATGACCATTGGTGGTGTGAGCCCATTGTCGATGAATACAGCATTGCAGTTGACCAAAACCATATACACCATGGCAATGATGCTGAATGAATTTTTAAATTGATATGTTGTCAAGAGTAATCTTATTCAAATTTATCGATTTAATTTTAAGTTTATAGATTAAGTTGCACAGAATATAAAGCATCAGCGCATGCAGCACTCAGCACTTAGGGAGAAAATACTGCTCCATTAGAGTCTAGTAAATTAAAAAGACACAAAATATAAATTTTTGAAATAAATTAATTTCTTCTTACAATGGGTGGATGGGGTACAGAAGTGTTTCTCTTAGTAAGAAAACTCACACATTTATATTTCTAGGAATTTTATATCGAGTCATCATTTTAAATAAGATATGAGCTTTTGTCATTCACTGCTCTTTAGACTTTTTAATGGTCTAGATGGGCAATACATACTAGCTGCAATGTATTTAACAACTATAAATGATTTTCTTAGTGGAAATTATTGTGGACAGTATCTTGTCAGACAGTATTCAATTAAAATTTGTAATACAAACCACCTGGACAGAATACAGTTATATTACAAATTGGCATAGTAAATATTAACTTCCTAGCTATTAAATGACAGCTCCTTATCACCTTTACCAAAGCTATTGCCTTTATTACTTAATTAATCACCGTTCGTCAGGTAAACTCTTGTCAAACATGTCATAATGCTAAGAAAATATTAGACATATTAATTGGAACGGCTGCAAGTCGGTGCAGTTACTTTTTACTATAGGGTGGACAACAAAAGTACTCTATAAAGCTAGTCAATGTCTCTATGTTGCAAATAGCTAAATAAAAACAAACAAAAGAAGCCATACCGTAGCTTTTATAGTTCGGTACATATTCCGGAATAGAAGGATACATCTGATTTTAACTAATTATTGAATTGTTTGTGCAATTTGGGGAATATAACCTCTGATAGGTTTCCGCCTTGTCTAAGGTCTCATCTGTCATAAACTGGCACCATAAAGTCCTTAGCAATCTCACTGAAGACTTCGTGTCAGTCTCGTATCAGTTTCGCAGGGGTTCCAAAAACGAACGTGGTTCATAACTAAGAGGCCTGAAATATTAAAGAATTCCACACGCTTCGGTCTTTTGCATGCGTTCTCCAGTTATTCCTACCAAATGGTGGCACGTCCTTCCAGCAAATTTTGGGCCTCCCTGCTGTGCGCTGTCCTTCGGGTTCGCCTTCAAACACCTTTCTCGCTGGTGCATTTAGATCCATATTGGCAACATGCCCCAGCCATCTTAGTCGTTGGATTCTGACTCTTTAAGCTACGTCGATGTCGTGGTAAAGCTCTATGATCTTTACCACGACATCAACGGTTCATCTGCTGGCGAACTCTCCGTCGACACAGATATGTTCATATATTTTTCGGAATATATTTCTCTCGAATACTCCAAGGTTTTGTACGTCCGTTGTCGCAAGCACCCACGATTAAGCAGCATACAACAGAACGGGTAAAATAAACAGCTGGTACAACTGTTTCTTCGTATTTCGAGAGTGCCAAAGTGCTGCCGAAGTCCTTAAAAACATCTATTGGCGAGCACTATTCTCCGCTTAATTTTTTGACTGACATTATTTTTCTAATTGATGGAAGATGCGAGGTAGGTTAACTCATCTACTATCCAAAACAATAATTTTCAATGTTAACGGTGTGTCCCCATCGAGAGGACTCTTTATTCGTCAAAATCATTATTTTTGTTTTGTCCTTGTTGACCGCTAAAACCATTTTTGCTTACTTCTTTTCTAGCGATGAGAAAACTGCAGTAACATCCTGCAGCTTGCGGCCAATGATGTCTATATTATCGGAGTAGGCTAGTGGCATGTGGCTATTGTGGAATATGGTGTCAGACATGTTGACACCAGCCTTGCTCATCACCTTCTCCATAACTATATTTAATAGTGTACAGGACAGGCTATCACCCTGCCTGAGACCTCTTTCCGTGCTGAATGGTTCAGACTGATCTTTACCAATCTTAACCAAGGATTTTGTGTTTTCCAAGGTAGATCTGCAAAGTCGAATTAGTTTTGCAGGAATACCAAACTCAGCCATGACCTCATATAGCCTATTCCTTATCGGAGAGTCGATGGCAGCTTTGTAGTTTTTCTACAATTGGCTTTAGACGTTCACACAATATGCTTGAAAGGACCGTGTACGCAATTGGTAATAGGCTTATTCCACGATAGTTCTTACATTCACTACGATCTCCTTTCTTGTATATGGAACATAACAGACTGAGACCCCAATCCCCGGGCATGCTCTTCTCCAGTCAGATGATCATTGGATTGATGCGGTGTTCCTTTGGAGGAGTGGCCGTATCCAGTAGATTTCTGAAATGTTGTCTTCATATTTTCAGTACGTTATCCAGGTCCGTCGCAAACTGAACATGGTTGTCCTCTATTTCGGAGCAATTCTGTGCACTCATATTGTCGCTTCTTCATCTCCTTCTTTTTCCATCTAAAGATACGAGTTGCCTCTGGTATCTTCTTCCTGTGCCGTCCACGAACAGCTCGCGCTACCGACTTCTATGCAGCATTCGTTTCTCTCGTAGCATTGCGACATTCATCACCGTAGCAGGCATCTTTTTGAGACGACTTAGAGTACGCAAGTACGCTTCTCGCAGTTCGTTTTATGTAGTCGCTATATATTGCCACTGGAGGTACTATTATCAGAGGTTGGAGCATTCCGTAGCAGTTGAGTTACGTGCTAGGAGTACGCATCCGCTACCTTTGTGGTTCGCAGTTTACCGATGTGCGTATCCTAACTACAGTATGGTAGTGATGGGATTTAACGTTCGCACCCCTGATCACTCGTATTTCCAGAATAATCAATGTGTAGACTACCACGTCATCAATGTTTTTCCTCGTCATTTGATCCGGAAATAACAATGTTGCCTTGTGTTATATGGTCAAATATTGTGCTGCTAACTACCATATTATGTGCCACAGAGTAGTCAATCACTCTGATGTCATTGTTCAACGTTTCGGTGTGCAGACTTAATTTTCCGATGGTATGCTCAAATGCGGTATCCCTGTCTATTTAAGACTTAAGATCAAATAGTACAATTTTGATGTCATTGCTCGGGCTACGGTGATATACATTTTCTAGGCTCACGTAAAACTCGTCTTTGTCATCAACGCTTTTCTCCTCTTTCGGAGCATGGTCACATATAAGTGAAATGTAGTAAAACTTTGTCTTGATTCGTATGGTAGGTTTTCGTTCTCCCACCATAAGACTAGGTGCCGCAATCACTTTCCAACCACAAATCCATAACCAAAATCGTGCTTGTATGCATAGCAACTATAGTAGAATTTAGCGATCGACCAAGAACATTTTCCTTGTTATTAAAATCTCCCAGGACGACTTTCATGTCGTGGCCAGGGCAGCGGTCGTATGTTTCCTCTATGCGGTCGCCTTCATCTTCCGTCGGGAATGTGCACAAATTACTGGCTATTCGTTCACCAACAGGATTAAATCGCAAGACAAGATGTCTAAGTCTCTGACCAACTACGAATCCACATACAAATTCGTATTTGACCGCATAGCAGTGGTAGTAGATGTCGCCATTTTTACGACGAGAGCATCCTCCATCCCACCATCTCATCTTTTGGATGGCAGTGATATCAGCATTGTATTTTGTAAGGACATTGTGGCGCATGGTGCCCGGACATAACCCTCACGGACATAATCCCCAACACGATTTTGGGGCTTATGTCCGCTACGCTCTGCGGACATAACCCCCAACTTGCATTTAGGATTATGTCCGCGGGGCATAACGGACATAAGCCCCAACAAATATAACGGACATAACACCCAAACTAATTTTGCGGCTAAAAGTAATGAAAAAGGTTGATGAAGTTGATGAAAAGGAAGAGTGACTTTTTAAGTAACTAACAAACTACGACGTATTCGTCTCTTGCTGCAGAGAGACAGAATAAGTACGCAACTAGACTAACTACGGCGGATGCGATGCAGTGAGACAGATTAAGTATGCAACGAGACTAACTACGGCGGATGCGGCGGGGGGCGTGCCCCCCACATTGCTTGGTTTTGTCTGTAGGGAATGCGCCACGGTGCCGTGACATAACCCCACACGGAGATAATCCCCAAAACGATTTTGGGGCTTATGTCCGGGCAACATGTCGGACATAACCCCCAATTTCATTCCTAGAAGTAGGGTACCAACCCTATTCAAATATTTACCATTCAACATAATATCTTATATATTCAAGAGTATTAGAACTATTGAAAATATTTCTCTACTACTCGTATACTTCTTCGCAATGGCACTTAAAGTTCTATCATATTCGAAACGTTATCGCAAACTCTATGACATTATGTTAAAATGTGCAGAAATATGTGGGGCTAATATTATATGGCCGGACTACCGTATGAATTGGCTAACTTGGGGTCTGATAGCCCTAATCATTGCACATTACACCTTTACCATATACACCATCTATGAGGCCGTGACCGTACGACGCGACTATACCGTTATATTGCAGTCAATGTGTTTGGCTGGAACGGCAATACATAGTAAGGTGATGGTCATCGGTGCGCCGGTCATTTTTTAACTTTAGTCATTTGTCCCAATTTCCTTGCAGGGTTACGCGAAACTTTTGGTTGTATCTTTCATCAGAAGCGGAGGGAGTTTATGCAACAAATGAGCTCAAATATGAGCAGTATTGGATCCACTTGCAGAGTTCGTTGGCTCTAATGAAGCGCATCGTAATCATTTTAAGCCTTATGTACATCGTTACAACACTAAGTATAATATCGATACCACTGTATTTTCGATTAGTTTTGAAGCAGGATATCTTTGTTATGCAATTCATGATACCGGGCCTTGATCCCACCACCCAATGGGGCTATGTCACCCTGCAGGCAGTGCAAGTGTCCTGCATATTCTTTGGAGGCTTTGGTAATTTTGCCAGCGATGCCATTTTGTTTGTAAATGTTGCCCAAATACCACTTTTGAAGAATATACTCAAGTGTAAACTTGATGATCTGGATCAGGTATTGGAGAGTGATCCACAGGAAGTTGGTAAAAATCAACCTCTATTGAAGGATATTTTAAAGTGGCATCAGAAATATAATCGGTGCGTTTTTAATATTGACAGATTCATAGAACTATTTTTAAGCAAGATCCTGCAGTCCATAGAAATTGTTATCTATATTAATTAGTTACAGCTATTTAGCGAGAAACTCCTTTTACTGGGTAATAGCTGTACAAATCAGTACCGCCACCAACAGCATTATTTGTACGATTGTTTGCCTCTTTCTGGGAGTGTGGCCAGCAGGACCTATTTTTCTATGTTACTCCTTTCTCAACATGTACATATACTGTGGTCTGGGAAATCTAGTGGAAATTGCAGTTAAGTTGTTTACAGTATCATAACTATCACGCTTTTTCTCTCCCTTCTCTCTGATCGCAGAATCTTATGACATCTTTTTCGTTACAGAATGATGACGTTACTACCATTATTTATGATTGTCTTTGGCATAAACTCTCGGTGCCAGATCAAAAAATGTTGCTCATGATGCTAAGAGAATCTCAGAGGGCCGAAGGAATGACCATAGGTGGCGTTAGTCCATTGTCGATGAGCACAGCATTGCAACTAACCAAAACCATATACACTATGGCAATGATTCTGAACGAATTTTTAAATTAATATATCGTCAGAATAGTCTTTTCTAAAGCTTTATAGCATCCACGATGATTAAAAAAAAACTGCATCATTATATTTTGTACTGCACAGTAAATGTTGCATATGAGCTAGTATTACTCATTGTGTAGATTAGCACTTAGAAAGATATATTGCACCATTTTAGTTTTTAAAGTTAACCAATAAAAATTTCAATGAATTTGCAGTTGATCTAGAAGATGTATCAAAAAAATATTAAACTTGAATAACAGTGATTCGTTTGAAAGCATTTTTTTTAATTTAGCATAAAATACTTAAAATAGGTTTTTCGATGATGTGATATCACACCATCTGGACATCCAATCTTGTACAGCCTTATGACATTGCCTGCTGGTCGTTACAGGAGCACCATTCGCTGGACGGCAAGGGATCCATTGGTGTAGGATCTTCAATGAGAATATTACCCGGGTTGTTGTAAAAAAACTAAAATCGCTGCTGAAGTCTTAAGTCTCCAATCTAGAGTTGCATTACAATCGGGTGATACAGGGACTGGCTGTGGCATGATGGTTAGAACACGCGACTAACATGCGGGAGATCCAGTCTATGTCTTCAGTCGTTTACAATTTTCTTTCATCGTCGGTGGCCTCGATGTTATCGACAGAAAATTTTCTGTATAAACTTCTCAACCGTTTACGTTCGCATTCGTCTATAAAAAAGTAGGTGCCGTTTGTTGTGATTCGAAAACTAGAAAACGTCTTAATTCACAACAGCGCGGGTAGCTTTGTGTACCATACTACGATACCATACTACGATAACCTCTTAATAGCTTTTTGATAAAAAAAAAAGAGTAAACAGTTACGAAAGCAAAAATTTTCGGATGTTTTTCAGAATTTTTCAGTTATTTTATCTAGTTTGTTCCCGAAATATTTCCGCTACATTGCAGCCGGGTGCTACAGACCAATAGATTAGCGGTTGTGGTAAGATAGGCCTATCTTGGGCAATTGGGATGTGTATCATACTGGCATACCCAATTTTATAGCTTCTGGATAAAAGAGCCGACAGTTACGGAAACATCCTCTCATCTTAGTCGGCCTCTACTCCTAGATTATCCAAGATTACTTAGCCTTCCCAAGTAATACACCCCCATATGGTGGTTAAGGCTTTCACTTTGTTACTATCTTTTAATCCTGAACTTAAGGTTTAAGATTGTCAATATTTATTCCTAGATAATCCAAGTTTGCTTGGATGTCCTGAACGGGCGCTGGCAATCATAATGTAATATGCCCAATTTGTATGGAAAAACGTGGGTAAGTGTTTGTAGTGCGACTTTAAAACCCTTGTGGGCTCAGCTTGCTAAAGGTTCTCACCTTAATTAATTGAACTGCAATCTGCATGCAGGATTTTTGTCTATTTTCCGAAAAATATTTGAGTCCACTTTTTTTCTATCTTCCGTTCCAATGTGGTGTGACATTGCAGCCGGGTGCTACAGACCCATATATTAAAGGAGATGGTAAGAAAGGCCTAACTTGGGAAATGAGGTTGTATACTATTCTGGCATACGCAACTTGATAGTTTTTTGAAAAAAGGAAGAGCCGACAGTTACGGCAGCCTCTTCTCAAAATTGTCGATACCTATTTCCAGATATTCCAAGTTTACCTTACTTACTTACTTACTTAGCTGGTACTTCTATGCAATCCCAGTGGATTATATACCGCACGTAGAAAAATATTATAAGCGCCTCGATCTTCTGCGCTTCTTCTCCAGTTAGTCACACCGAGTTCTGTAAGGTTCTCAGTAACCTGAACTTTCCAACGGAGTTTTGGTCGCCCTCTTCTGCGCCGTCCATCGAGTTCATTGTCGAAGACTTTTCGAGCTGGAGCATTTTCGTCCATGCGTACAACATGACCTAGCCAACGCAATTGTTGCACCTTAATGCGTTTGACCACGTCAATGTCAGTGATTCATACGACGTCGATACTCTCCGTTAACGATGATGGGCCCATATATTTTACGGAGTATTTTTCTCTCGAATACCGCCAGAACCGATTCATCCGCTTGTGTCATAACCCAGGAATCTGAGCCATACATTAAGACAGGTAGAACCAGTATCTGGTATAGCAGGAGTTTTGTTCGTCGAGAGAGGGCTCTGTCATTGAATCGCTGTAGGCTGCAGTCACATCCCGCAGTTTTCGACAGATGATGTCTACGTCATCAGCGTTCGTGAGTAGCATGTGGCTTTTGTTGAATATAGTGCCACTCGTGTTTACTGCAGCTTTTCTCATTATCATCTCCATCACTATGTTGAAGAGATCACACGATAGGCCGTCGCCTTGTTTTAGGCCTCGTCTGGTACAGAATGGCTCCGTAAGGTCCTTGCCAATCTTCACTAAAGACTTCGTGTCAGTCAGCGTCATTCCGCAAAGACGTATCAGCTTCGCTGGAATACCAAACTCAGCCATGGCTTCGAGTAATTTCTGCCGTATCGGGCTGTCTAAGGCAGCTTTATAGTCGACGAAAAGATGGTACGTGTCAATCTGTTTCTCATGGGTCTTTTCCAGGATTTGCCGAAGTGTGAAAATCTGGTCAGTTGTTGATTTTCCAGGTCTAAGGCCACCGGCCGTGGCATAGTGGTTAGAACACGCGACTACCATGCGGGAGATCGCAGGTTCAAACCTGGCTCCAGTCATCTTAAAAAAAGAAAAAAATAAATAAAATTTTCTTTCATTGTCGGCTCCCCTCGAATGTTGTTTGACAGCAACTTCGCAGTATTAAGCGTCAATTCAATCGTCGTGTCTAGTAAGAGCTTCTCAAAACAGTGACGTTCGCATTCGTCGATAAATAAGTAGGTGCCGTTAGTTGTGAATCTAAAAATAGAAAGCGTGTTAATTCACAACAACGCGAGAAGCTATCCCATACCTCATTCATGGGGTGCAAAGGGAAATTAAGTAAGTAAGTAAGTAAAGCCACACTGTTAAGGCCCGATCAAGTTGGATAACACAGGCTTTTGTCTTTCACATAGCACACTCGAAAGGACCTTATATGCGATGGCTAATACCGCGGTAGTTGGAGCACACAGTTGGATCACCTTTTTTCAGCACAGGACATAATACGCTTACATTCCAATCGTCGGGCATGCACTCTTTAAGCCAAACCGTGCGCAGGAGCTGGTGCATGCTCGTTATCAGCTCCTCGCCACCGGACTTGAAGAGCTCTGCGGGCAGACCGTCGGCACCGGCTGCTTTGTTGTTTTTCAGCCGCGATATTGATCGTCTTACCTCGGCTTGACTTGGTGGTGGGCAATCTAAGCCGTCGTCAACAATTGGCGTGATAACTTCACGTGCGCTGCCTTCTGGAACCAGCAGTTGCTGGAAGTGTTCTCTCAATATGTGCAGCACACTCTGCGTATCCGTGACCAGATTTCCATCACTGTCCTTAGAGGTGGGGAGGCCATTACCGTCTCCATTTGCTCTTACTTTCTGGTAAAATTTTCGGGCCTCACCTCTATCCCTGTATCGCTCTACATCCTCGTTCTCCCGTTCCTTTATCTGACGTTATTTTCGCCTAAATAGCTGTGTCGCGAGTTTTGCTTTCTCCTCATGCCGTTTCCTAACAGCACGGGTTACAATTGGCTGTAGCGTTGCCCTATAAGCAGCATCCTGTTCCTCAGACGCTATGCGACATTCTTCATCGTACCAGGATTCGTCCGCTCCGCTTTTCATATCCTTTGTGTTTGGTTACGTGCGTTTTTCGCTCTGCTCAATCTTGTGCTCACCTTGGCTGCAAGCAGGTAATGATCCGAGCCAATAGTAGCACCACGGATCACACGCACGTCCATGACACTAGATTCATGCCTGCCATCAATTACCACATGATCAATTTGATTTTTGGTGTTTTGATCGGGGGATAGCCAAGTTGCCTTGTGGATATAATTGTGCTGGAATCTGGTTCCACTCACTACCATGTTCCTTCCCACAGCGAAGCTAACCAGCCTAAACCCGTTGTCTGACGTGTCAGTATGCAAGCTGAATTTACCGATCGATGGACCAAGAACATCTTCCCTTCCTATTTTTGCATTAAAGTCTCCCAGAACAATTTTAATGTCGTGGCCAGGCCAGCGGTCGTATGTTTCCTCTAGACGCTCGTAAAATGCATATTTAATCTCATCGTCTTTATCTTCCGTCGGGGCGTGTATACAAATCAGCGTGATGTAAAAATATTTCGCTAGGATGCGAATGGTGGCTATTCGGTCACTTACAGGGTTAAACCGCGAGATCAGGTGTCGAAGTCTCTTGCCGACTATGAAACCACATCCAAATTCGTGTCTTTCTGCATGGCAGCTTTAAAAGATGTCACAGTTCTTTCGTCGTGTGCATCCCTGTCCCGTCCATCTCATTTCCTGTATGGCGGTGATGTCAGCCTCGTATTTGTCGAGGACATCCGCCAGTTGGATACAGGCACCATCTCTGTTAAGAGTTCGGACATTCCAGGTGCATATCCTTAAATCAT
Source organism: Muscina levida (assembly GCA_964034835.1). Taxonomy (NCBI): domain Eukaryota; kingdom Metazoa; phylum Arthropoda; class Insecta; order Diptera; family Muscidae; genus Muscina; species Muscina levida. The sequence goes on from OZ035883.1 coordinate 69,128,535, forward strand.
GGTCCTTATATCGTTTGCGGGGTCGTCAACATTTGGGGGGGTTCTTGTTTTATTTATTCTCCGTGTTTTCATAATAAATTTTGTTTAAGGAGAGTGAATTATTAGGCCACCGCTCCCGATCCTAGTTTCTTGGGGCTGCCAAAACCACTAGGAGAGCCTGTGTTGAGCTTCAGTAACTTCTGTTACCTACTTCCTAAGACGCATCGGTAGTAGCATGCCGATTAGGTTACTCAGACTATCTAATACTGAAGTTAGTTTATGCAAACTGTCCGTTATTTATATACAGAGGGCAGTCTGTTCCTAGAACAGTCTTGTTTACATACTTCCTAATTCCGAAATGTATTAAAGTATTGAAGTCCGTTACCCGGATTTCAGTCTGCTTCCAATAGATTGCCCATATTGTGCTTTTACGCTAGCGTAGTCTGCTCTTGGATTACCACAGTACAAGGGTAAATTTTTTTAAATTATGGAAAACATAATGTCATTTCGACATTCACCCTAATGTCTAGTCAGCGCTTTTCGAATGAAATATTAGGACTATGTATTTCAAATGTCATTCATAATAGTAAACCCCATGAATCAGTTTGGTTACGATTTTTTTGTTTCGATCTTAAAGCTATCCAATTTTTCATGTTAACATTATCAACATAACATTACATAACACCTTAACAGTCCTGGGTTAAAAAATTATAATGATAATTTCTTATTCACGGAAATTTTTAATTGTCCTAAAGAAAATATCAGCTGCAATGACTTTAATAACTATAAATGGTGATTAAACCTATATAAGAATATAAATAAAACATTTGCAATTTATATTCAGATATTGTTTAAATTCCACTGTTGTTTGCATGAACTGTGGTTTCTCAGACCATTTTCTCATCGTTATGCCGACAATATTTTATATTACTTTCTAATATGAACCATCAAGAGCTGTGTGACTCAAAATTTGCAGACAATGTGAAATTAGAATTTTTTATATAATACTTAAAAACTTAATTTTCCCTTTACACTCCATGAATGAGGTATGGGATAGCTTCTCACGTTGTTGTGAATTAACGCGCTTTCTATTTTTAGATTCACAACTAACGGCATCTACTTGTTTATCGACGAATGCAAACGTCACTGTTTGAGAATCTCTTACTTAACATGCCGATTGACTTGACACTAATACTGCGAAGTTGCTGTCGACAACATCGAGGGGAGCCGACAATGAAAGAAAAAATTTATTTATTTTTTTTCTTTTAAGATGACTGGAGCCAGGAGTTGAACCTGTGATCTCCCGCATGGTAGTCGCGTGTTCTAACCACTATGCCACGGCCGGTAAAGTAAAAATTGGCTGAGGAATATTCATTACATCATGGCTTCCTTACCACTGTTCGTCAGTTAATCTCCTGTCAAAACTGTCATAATCCAATTCACATATTAGACATGTTAATTAGAATGGCTATTAGTACCAACACCTGCAGTAGTTACATTGTAGTACAAGTTACACAGCAATAGTACCCTATAGAGACAGTAAATGTATATAGTAAATGTCTTATATACGGTACAATGGGACCGCCTGTGGTTGAGACACGCGACTCTTAAGCGGTTGACCTGGATTCGATCCTTGAAACGGCGATCTACATTTCTTAGATCTGTGCACCACCCTTCGATGTTGTCTACTACAACTTTCGAGTAGTTAAGTTAAATGGTATGGCTAGTAAAAGCTTCTCAAAAAAGTTGACGTTCGGAATTGTTGTTAAACTGTAGGCGCTGTTGTGTGAGTCTAGCAAAAGAGGAGTGACGACAATATCGATGGTGCGCTGATCAAACTGTGACACAGCTGAAACGTTGGTCACTCGCATGTTAGTCGCCATCATGTCAAGGCCGAAGGTATATAGGTTATAGATCTTACATGTCTAAGGTAAGTAAATTTTCCTTTCGATTTATATAGCACGACTTACAATCGATCTCACAAAGAATTACGTGAGAGAATGTTCCTTGTCGACCACACATTACATGATCAATTCTAATTGCTAACACACAGCACCCTTTTTCTTTGATCTCAGGTGTGGTACGGGCAATCGATCTCAAAAAGAATTATCTGAGAATTTGTTCCTTGTCGACCAAACATTACACGATCAATCCTAATTGCTAACATACAGCACCTTTTTTCTTTGATCTCAGGTGTGGTACAGATAATGTTGCCTTATTCCTGATAGTAGGGTACTAAATCCCACATTTAAATCTTTAACCTTACAAACAATCATTCATATATTCAAGAGTATTCAAACTGTCCATAACATTCCTATACAATCCTTCGCAATGGCAACTAAAGTTCTCTCTTATTCGGAACGTTATCGAAAGCTATATGACATTATGTTGACGTGTGCAGGAATATGTGGGGCCAATATTATTCGACCGGACTATCGTATGAATTGGCTAACTTGGGGTCTTATAGCCCTAATCAATGCATATTACATCTTTACCATATACACCATCTATGAGGCCGTGACCGTACGACGCGATTATACCATTATATTGCAGTCAATGTGTTTGGCTGGAACGGCAATACAGGTAAAGTGATGGACATTTAAGCCCCCACTTATCATTTGTCCCCCCATTTATTTGCAGGGTTACACTAAACTTTTAAGTGCCATTACGAATCGACAGCAGTTGCGTTACCTTCACTCTGAGGCGGAGGGTGTATATGCTACATTTGAACGCAAACATGAGCAATATCGTAGCCACTTGCAAAGTTCGTTGGCTTTGATGAAGCGCATCGTTATCATCTTGTGTCTTATGTACGGCTTCACGACACTGTGTGTAATTTCGATACCACTATATTTTCGTGTAGTTTTGAAGCAGGATATCTTCGTTATGCAATTCATGATACCGGGTCTCGATCCTAACACGCATTGGGGCTATGTCACCCTCCAGACAGTTCAAGTGACCTGTATATTCTTTGGAGGCTTTGGTAATTTTGCCAGCGATGCTATGTTGTTTGTGAACGTGGCTCAAATACCACTCTTGAAGAATATACTCAAGTGTAAGTTTGGTGATCTGGATCGAGTATTGGAAAGTCATCCAAAGGAAGTGGGAAAAAGTCAACCTTTATTAAAGGACATTTTAAGGTGGCATCAGAAATATAATCGGTAAGTAACGCATTCGAATGACATGGAAAGCTTATCACGGTGAAATAGTAGTTCGCATTTGGTCGTAGAACCTTTCTTAACCAAGAATTTGAAATAATTCCGCATAAATTTGACTCGATATTATTTTTTTTCACTTTACAGTTACAGCGATGTAGCGAGGAACTCCTTCTATTGGGTAATAGCTGTACAAATCGGTACCGCCACCAATAGCATTATTTGTACGATTGTTTGCCTCTTTTTGGGAGTGTGGCCGGCAGGACCTGTTTATCTGGTATACTCGTTTATCAACATGTACATATACTGTGGTCTAGGGAATCTAGTGGAAATTGCAGTTAAGTTGTCGACAAAATCATAGCTATACCACACGCTCTCTTTCTCTCTCTCTCTCTCTCTCTCTCTCTCTCTCTCTCTCTCTCTCTCTCTCTCTCTCTCTCTCTCTCTCTCTCTCTCTCTCCTCACAGACTCTTATGACAACTTTTTGTTTCAGAATGATGACGTTACTACCATAATTTATGATTGCCTTTGGCATAAACTCTCGGTGCCAGATCAAAAGATGATACTTATGCTGCTAAGAGAATCTCAGAGGGCTGAAGGAATGACCATAGGTGGCGTCAGTCCATTGTCAATGAATACAGCTTTACAACTAACCAAAACCATATACACTATGGCAATGATTCTAAATGAATTTTTAAATTAATATATCGTAGCGTCAACAAGGATTTTAGTAATAACAGGCATCCTTGGTACTTTGTACTATGCAGTAAATGCTGCAAATATGCTAGCAGTACTAAATATTGCACCATTATAGACTTATGCTTAATCAATAACATTAACACTGAACTAGCGATCATTATTCAGATGATATAGTATACACAGGATCACATAACATTAAAGTGACATGATAGAATATCATAAATGTATAAATGTTATTTTCTATAAAGATTTAGTTAAGTTTTTGAACATAATTCGATCATTGGTAATAGATGATCAGTTTGGCAATCGTTTCCGATGTTTTTTTTAGCCCTTATTACAGTTATCTTCTTTAGTACCTAGAACTCGGTTCTTTGACAAATTATTTTCTTCTTAGCTATGAGGATCTTAACTTTCTGCCCTTGCAAAGGTTTTTACCATCATAAGCCTGGTTTTTTCCTAATTTTTTAAACATTAACTACTTTTAGTTCTATTTCCATTAACAATTGAATCTTTAGACTGTGTGACGAATGCTACTTGTCTTCGTTATCTTAACATCCATCTGTTACCTGTTAAGAGTGAAACGTTTATCCTTCGAACTTGTTTAAATTTAAAAATGGAATTGAATATGGAATTCGCGGTACGAAGGTTATCACTATACATTAGCTGGAGTTTCCCTAGGTTTCTTACATTGAGAATGTATTATTTTATCTTCGATACCAGGATATAACTTCGTTATCCTTTGTTATACGCACTTCGATGGTTATTCCTTGGCAATTTGTCTATGACCCTTAGAAATTTGTTCCAGAACCATTTCTTCAGGCTTTGGAGTTTTTTTGGAATGTTTTTTAATATTTTTACTAAGTTCTATGTCTGTTCCTTGAAAGTTCTTGTCTTAGATGGCTCATACTGGACCATATCCTTTTCATTAAATTTTCCATAACCAAATGGCAAAGTGGCTGCCCTATGTCCTCGATAGCCTAAGAAATTTTCAGCGTCATGAGAGTGTTTGAGAGGTAAATGTGACACAAACTCTGTACCGTTGAGCATGTTAACATGCAAACACATCTCGCTAAGTGTCGGAAAACGATGTTGCTCTTTTTTTGCACTTCCGTCGTGTGTGCGATAAAGACGACACAACTCATATGTGCACTGAGAAACGAAAATACCCAAACACGGAGTAACATTCATATGGAGAAAAAAACACATACATACATATACTTATACATATACACACATATACAGCTATATTTCTACCAATCTTTTAGTGTCGCTCGTTTATGTGTGCACACCATCTTTGAGTGCTCAGGCAAAAAATTGTAAAAAAGAGTTTTTTTATGTGTTGACTCTGTGTGCGGAGCATCTTCGATCATTAAACTCTTGTGTTTTGAGTTCGACTGCGCACATTATCGACGTTTAAAATGTGTTGAGCAGAGTGTTTTGGAGTCTTTTTAATCCCTGGAAATTTTATCTTCGAGGTTTTGAATCGGCGCTGGACTGTTAGCGTAGACCTTATTTTCAACGTGGCCCCAAAGTAAGAAGTCGCAAGGTGTTAAATCACAAGATCTCAGTGGCCAATTGTGATCACCTCTTCGAGAGATAACACGACCCGGAAACTTTTCCCATAAAAGATCAATGGTTTCGTTGCTTGTGTGGCACGTAGCGCCGTCTTGTTGAAAGTAAACGTTGTTCAGATCCATACCATCCAACTCCGACTATAAAAAAACATTGATCATCTCTTGATAGCCCAATCCATTCACCGTAACTGTTGATCCAACCTCATTTTCGAAAAAGTAAGGTACAATGACCCCGCCGGACCATAAACCGCACCAAAAAGTCACACGTTGAGAATGAAGAGGCTTCTCAACAATAACTTTGGGTTTTCCGAGCCCCAGATGCGACAATTTAGCTTGTTGACGTAGCCACCGGTGTGGAAATGGGCCTCATCAGTCAAGATGATTTTTCGATGGAATTCCGTATTATTTTCATGCATTTCAAGGATCCAATCAGCAAAGACACGACGTTGTTGATGATCGGCCGGCTTGAGTTCTTGTGTTAACTGAACTTTATAAGCCTTAAGACCCAAGTCTTTATGCAAATACGGTGGAATTCCCAATTCCAAAGAACGATGAGGAATGGACAAACCTGGGTTTTCTTCAACACTTTGGGCTACAACAGCAATATTCTCAGTTGTTCTTGAGCGATGTGCATGGGTTTTATTCTTCACATCACTAACTTGTCCCAGCAGCTCGAATTTTTCCACCAATTTCTGTATTGCGGTCCGACAAGGTGCTTCACGACGACCAAAGTTAGTTAGTTCGCTTTAGTTTTGCGAACTGTGACTGCAAGATTTTCACCATTTTTGTAGTGAATTTTAATAATTGTAATGCGTTGTTGAAGCGTGTATCGTTCCATTTTTAATAATGGCGTAGTTTCTACTTGTCAAATGTCAAAGAATAAAAGCTTCAAAAGGTACAGCTACCGAAATAGTGGGCCATTGACAATAACACCTCTCATTGGAAAACCCTTTGGAGTTGCTCTCTGTTATTCCTCTGTTATTTTCCGACACCTACGCTGTTGTTTACAGAGCTCTGAATGGTAGGTGCTGGTCTCTGTTCACTGGACAGAAACCAGACTGCTAAGACATCACGCCTTTTTTATAAAACACTGATTGTGTTGCACGATGTAATTCCTTTTTCCTTTCAATATTGTTCGTTTAAGTCAATTTCCATTGGTTTTATCCGATTTATATCAGATTAATTGGAGTTCGGCCTGTTGAATCGAACTTTTCAATATCGATTGGTTTAACACGACTTTGTTCAGTTTAATGGCACTTCGGTCTGTTGAATACAATTTCTATTGGTTGAACCCAATTACGGTTAGTTCCCAGTATTCTGCGCTGTAGAGCAAGGCAAGTAAGATCACAGTCTGGTAGAGTTGAATCTTTGTTCTTCGAGAGTGCGGTTTTTCATTAAATCACTTGCTTAGCGCATAGTACCGGCGGTTTGCGATCAATACTCGTCTTTTGATTTCCAGGCTGGCATTATTATTTTTGTTTATGGCGGAGCCAAGGTAGACAAAACTGTCAACCACTTCCAAGTTGTAGTTGTCAACGAGTGGACTCTTTGTTCGTTGAAACAAATAAATTGGTATTGTCCTCGTTTATCACCAGACCCACTTCAGCCGACTGCTTTCCGATGCTCGAAAAAGCCTCAGTAACATCCCGCAATTCACGGCCAATGATATCTATATCATCAGCATACGCGAGCAACATTTGACTTTTGTTGAAGATGGTACCATTTCTGTTTACTGCAGTCTTCCGCATGATTATCTCCATAACGATGTTAAAGAGATCACAAGACAGACTATCGCTTTGCCTAAAGCCTTGCTTGGTAGAAAAAGGCTATGTCAGATTTTTGCAAATTTTCACTGAAGACTTCGTGTAAGTCAGTGTCATCCCGCAAAGTCTTATTAGCTTCGCGAGGATACCAAATTCAGCCATAGCATCTAACAATTTCTGTCGTATCGGACTGTCGAATGCAGCTTTGTAGTCGATGAACAGATGATAGGTCTCGAACTGTAGTAGTGTGAATATTTGGTCGGTCGTGGATTTACCAAGTCTGAAGCCACACTGATAAGTTCCAATCAGGTTCGCCAGAATGGGCTTTAGTCTCTCACAACACACTAGACAGGACCTTGTATGCGATGGGTAAAAGGCTAATCCCGCGATAGTTGGTACATACACTTGGATCGCCTTTCTTAAGCAAGGGACATAGTACACTCAGATTCCAATCATCGAGCATGCAAACCATGTTTATGAGCTGGTGCATGCACGTTGCCAGCTTATCGCCGCCGGCTTTAAACAGTTCTGCCGGCAATCCATCGGCTCCCGCAACTTTATTATTTTTAAGCCGTAATGATCTCGTTTTGGCTCGGTGGTGGACAATCTACTCCGTCGCCTATGATTAATGTGACTTCGTCACTTATGCCGCCTTTGGGAACGAGTAGGGATTGAAAGTGTTCCCTCCACTCTGAGTGTCAGATTTCCGTGTCTGTCCTTACAGGTGGGGATTCCTGTTTCAACACCTTTGTTTTTAACCATTTGGTAGAACTTTCGGGCCTCACCCGAAGTTTTCCCTGTAGTTTTCGATGTTGTGGCTCTGTCTTATCTTCCACAGACGCTTTTTCCGCCTGAACAGGCGTTTCATCTCCCTCCTTTTCTCATTAAAACGCTCCGCCACTGCAAACATTGCCATTTGCTGTAGTTTTGCCTTGTATGCTGCATCCATTTACTCAGACATTTCGTGACATTCATCATCGTACCAGGGCTTGTCTGAGCGTGGTTTTTCATAACTTAGTACGATCGTTGCGGCAGTGATCATACAATTCGCAATATGCTACCACTGTGTCATGTGAACATCAGAACTAGGGGAGTTTGTTGGAAGTAATTGAGAAAGTTAGTTGACCAACTACGGCTGGTATAACTCGACTACTATCGGTTTTATTGAACTTTATTATGTTGAATCCAATTTCGGTTGGGTGAACCAAACTTCGGTCAGATAAAAAGCTGAATCGTCACTAAACCGGAATTACTACCACAATCTCGTATTCCTGATTTCTTGGTTTCTACCTTACTACTACATACATGATAAGGGTGATTATTTAGATTATTCTAACTTTTTCTGTTACTTACTTTCCGAAGAATGCAACTTTCTTTAGCTGAGTTTCGGCCAGTTTCTAGACAGCTCTCGTTATGTTTAACCGACTTATTGTCAAATTTTCCAAAAGTTCTCAATATTTTCACGCAGATGCTTTTCAATTTTTAGACGCGTCTTTCCTTTGTTACCTCAACTTAACTGTAACAATTTACTATTTCCCAAAGGTTCTTTTTCTTCTTAGGTGGCTATTACAACACGTTAGTTTCTTCAGCCTAACAAAGGATGGATTTCCAGGCGCTTCCTCTCTAATTTCTGACACCAAGTTTCGAGATGTCTTCTTCCATTTGGTCTTTCCAGCGGAGTTTTGAGTGAAGCTACACTGGGTTCGTATTGAAATGATTTTTTTTTATTTGAATCAACTTCATCACAACATGACCTTGACAACGTAGTCGTTGTATTTTAATACGCTTAACTATGTCAATGTCGGTATATAGCTCATACAGCCGATATTCTCTGTCAACGCAGATTAGTCCATAGATTTTACTCTCAAACACTCCAAGTACAGCCTCGTCTGCTGTCGCAAGTAACCATGCTTCTGAGGTCAGTTGCCATAGTTAAAATGAAGGAGGTACCAACATTGGTCTGTGTTGAGCCATCTTAAACCCTATCACAGCCGTTACCTATTTCTTTAACTCAACTTTTGACATTGGACTTTGTAATGTTTCAGAAAATTTCTCCGCCTTTCTTACTTGAACTGTACTCTCTTCCGGAAACATATTGATCACCGATGTCTAGAATTCCCGAAGGTTCATTATATAGTTACCCGGATTTAAGTCATCTTTCTAAATGTTATTCAGGATTCGCGCTTACATTTGATTATTCTGGATTTTTAGAGGATCATATCGATGACACCCAGGTTGTAGTTAACTTTTCGAAGGTTCATACATATGTTGCCTCTAGAAAGATTCTCGTTAATGGTACCCATACTTTGATCTCGTTTCATAATTACACTTAACTTAAATATTTCGGAAATATCGAGAAATTTTTTATCGAAAGTCCTTGCGAGGACTTGCGAGTTTTTCGTTTAGACGCGGTGAGCAAAACTGTTACTTGGATCATAATTCTTTACAGTAGCATGTCCTGGATTAAGTTTAGTCTCGGTTAAATGCTGCTAACATTACTTAGGACCAGACCACTGTTAGATTATTATTCTACCGGATTTATCTCTACGCACAATTTTAACAATTATCTTATAGAAATAACTGCAGCAACATATTAAGCAACTGTTAATAATTTATAAGAGTTAATTTTATTTATACATTGTTTCAATTTTACATCGGGACATATTTGCTGTACTGTGATTTGTCTTGCCATTTTCGCATTTTTATTTGATTTGCAGACAATTTTTAATTTAAATTTTCTACAAAACCATGTTGAGTAACCTAATCGGCATGCTACCACCGATGCGTCTTATGAAGTAGGTAACAGAAGTTACTGAAGCTCTACACAGGCTCTCTTAGTGGCATTGGCAGCCCCAAGAAACTAGGATCGGACGCGGTGGCTTAATAAGACACTCTCCTTAAACAAAATTTACTATGAAAACACGAAGAAGAGAAATATAAACCATTAGGAGCTGTTATTGATTATGATTACATATTAAAGCATATTTGGGATCGGCCGTGGCATGATGGTTAAAACACGCGACTACCATGCTGGAGATCCCAGGTTCAACTTCTGGCTCCAGTCATATAAAAAAAAAATAATTAATGAGGTATGGCATGCTTCTCGCGTTGCTGTGAATTAACACGCTTCTAGTATTTTAAATCCACAACAAACGGCACCTACTTGTTTATCGACAAATGCGAACGTCACTGTTTAAAAAGCTTTTACTAAACATGCCGATTGACTCGATACTTATACTGCGAAGTTACTGTCGAGAACATTGAGTGGACCGACAATAAAAGAAAAATGTAGATGAATGGAGCCGGGCATCGAACCCGGGATCTCCCGCATGTTAGACACGTGTTCTAACCACTGGCTGGTTTAACTGGACTCTGGTTGGTTTAATCATTTTTCGGTCTGTTGAATCTAACTTCGGTCGGATGAACCCAATTTCGGGTGGTTAGACACAATTTCGATTCGTTTAACTGGTCTTCGGTTGGTTTAATCATTTTTCGGTCTGTTGTATCCAGTTTCGGGTACTCAAATCCAATTTGGATTGGTATAATTTGACTGCGGGCTTTTTGTTGAACTTTGGTTCGTTCTATCCGATTTCGGTTGGTAAAAAGTTGACTCAGAGCTGTTTAATTTTGATCTTTTTAGTCAACCTTTGGGTGGTTGAACGAAATTTTGATTGCTTTAACTGGACTCAGGTTAGTTTAAACGTATTTCTGTCTATTGAATACAATTTCCGGTGGTTAAACACAATTTCGATTGGTTTAACTGGACTTCGGTTGGTTTAATCATTTTTCGGTCTGTTGAGTACAGTTTCGGGTACTTAAATTTGGGTTGGTATAATTTGACTCTGGGCTGTTTAATAGGACTTCGATCTGTTGAGTCCAACTTTGGTTGGTTCTATCCGATTTCGGTTGGTAGTTTTGATCTATTGAGTCCAACTTCGGGTAGTTGAACTAAATTTTGATCGTCTTAACTAAACTCAGGTTAGTTTAAACGGATTTCTGTCTGTTTAATCCAACTTCGCGTGATTAAACACAATTTCAGTTAGTTCAACTGGAATTCGCTCGGTTTAATCGGATTTCGGTCTGTTGAATCTAACTTCGGTTGCTATAACTCGACTACTATCGGTTTAATCCAACTTCGGTCTGTTTATTCGAGCTGTGGTTCCAGACAGAAAGCTAAATTGCCGACAAACAAGACTTACCAACACGATCCAGAATTGTAGATACAAAGATAAATTACAGACAATCCGCAATCATCAATACATTCCCGAATTGCCAATATAAACCTGAATCGCCAAAAAAAAAACCCGAATCACCATCACCAACCTATATTGCTGATATGTACCCGAATATCCGACAAGACTAAGACATCAATCCATTCGCAAATTGCTGAAATTAAATTATTCTTAAATATATATAATGTTATCTTGGTTATCTAGACTACATTATGTTTTTGGCAATTTCGTCGCCTTTCTTACTTTATCGGTAGCCTCTTCCGGAAACATTCTGGTCACCGATGTCTACACTTCACAATGGATCCCTACCTCGTTACTGGGACTTCAGTCTGATTTCTAAAAGTTGTTCATTTGATTATCCTGAATTTTCAGAGGGTCATTTCGAAGATACATAGGTTGTAGTTAATTCCCCGAAAGTTCTTACATTCATTACCTCTGGACTTACTTGCAAAGATTTTCATTAACGTTACCAGTAGTTAAGTCAGTTTTTCCCATAATTGAAATAATCTTGAAATTTTCCTAAATATTAGTAAAATATTTTTCAAAAGTGACTTCCCAATTTTACGTGTTAACATAATTCCGGAACGGACCACTTTTGAAATATAATTGTACCGAATTTATCTTTACGCACAATTTCAATTGCCTAAATGGAAATACCAGCAGAAACGTATTTAACAGCTGTGAAAGATTCATAAAATGTTTTCATTTCACATCGGAGTATATTTGTTTTTCTTATTGAGATTCGTTTTTCCATTTTTGCATCCCTAAGAGCAGTGTACTACAAAATTTGCTCAAAAACTGACGCAGTATAACTAACGGAATATATTTTACAGCATATTTGCCTTACACATTTAGCCAACTTAACCACTGTTCGTCAGATACGCGCACCTGTCAAAGATGTCATAATCCGTATCGAATGTAAGACATGTTAATTAGAATGACTATTGGTATTAACAGGTGCAATTACTTTTCAGCCCATGGTAGACAACAAAGGTACCCTACAAAGCCCGTAATGGTCTTTATGTTAAAACAGAAACCAAATTGACAAAAATTACTGTCTATAAATTCTAGAGGCTTCGTCAAACTGATTACAGTTTAGTTAAGTGGGGATAGCTTATTTAGACAAGAACTGTCGAGGAGCAGAGGAGAAAATGAGTACACACAACTTTCAATGTTTATTACCGTTTAAAATCTTCAGTCGCCTGCTTATCCTTACAGATTTCACATAATGCCCTTAGGTCAGTGGACACACTTCATAAGCCCTAGATGTGGCCAATTGACTTGTGCCTTCTTTAGATTTTGGGGTGAGAATATTTGTTAACTAAAAACAGATCCTGATTACTATACAATTTCGTCAAGAGCATAAACTTCCTATTAAGTCCTACAAATTTCGTCTAGTAACCTGGCTAGTGGATTGTTCTACGAATAGTTCACATCCTGAACGATAGGGGTCGCTTGCACAGAACATATAAAATGATGTGCGAATAAACATCTACTACTAAATGAAATTACTTTCAAATTTGTGTATTAAGTGTATTGAAACAATACACCAAATTGGCTATCGAGATCAGAATGTTTTTATTATTTGAGTTAGCGGCCAATTCAGAATCACGGACAAGGATGACGCGCTTCGAACTCCGTCACGAGATCATCATGAGATCTGTTTGTGACAAATCTATCATGTATGTCGAACATGAACAATACGAAGTAGATATCAGCCGAAAACGTCCAAGCACTAATTCCTTTTTGAATATGACCGTTAACATTCAAACCCCCCAAAAATTCCATTATTTTTTCCTCTCTAAAGCTTAAGTTAAAATTACTTTCCCTTTGCATTCTATGAATGAAAAATGAATAAGATTGTAAATAAGCGTTCAACATGCCTCCATTCAAAGACTCACACAACGTGACCTATAGTTCGTGAACAGATTAGTCCAGCTACTCAGGAGTTTCTGTTGACAACATTAAGGGAATCGACGACCAAAGAAATGTTTATGGCTGTGATAGATAACTCTATTGACAGTTTATAGGCCATTGAATATACACACCTAAGGGCAGTTAGTTCTAACTACGCTTGTCATAAACGTAGTTAACGAATTCCCCTCACGATTCGTACAGGGAGCCTTTCACTCGATCTTCAAAAGTTTGTTTGCATTAATTCGAAAACCACCGAATAAATCCAGTCTATTAACGCACTGTTACTACTTCTTTTTTCGGTCAATGTTGCTCCAACTTCAATGTCGACCTATGCCTGAATTTAGGGTACTAACATCGACATTTAAATCATTACCATTAGACACCATCTTTAATATTATTCTAAAACTTTGTATTGCTCATCAGTTTTCTATGTGTTCTGCAATTAGGGAATGTGGACAACCTTGTGGTTGAGGACGAGACCGCCACAATCTTTAATATATTCATTCAACATTCCTATATTAACCTTTGAAATGACAACTAAAGTTCTCTCATATTCGGAACGTTATCGCAAGCTCTATGCCATTATGCTAAAGTGTGCAGAAATATGTGGGGCTAATGTTATACCGCAGGACTATCGTATGAATTGGCTAACTTGGGCGCTGATAGCCCTAATCAATGCATATTACATCTTTACCATATACACCATCTATGAGGCCGTGACCGTACGCGGCGATTATACCATTATATTGCAGTCAATGTGTTTGGCTGGAGGGGCAACACAGGTAAGGTGATGGTCAATGATGTGCCGATCATTAAAGCTTACAAATCATTTGTCCCCATCTCTTTTTGCAGGGTTACACGAAACTTTTAAGTGGCATATATCATCAGAAGCAGTTGCGTTACCTTCACTCTGAGACGGTAGGGGTTTATGCTACATATGAGACCAAAGATGGAATATATCGAAGCCACTTGCAAAGTTCGTTGGCTTTGATGAAGCGCATGGTTATCATGTTGTGCCTCCTGTATGGCTTCACAATACTGAGTTTAATATCGATACCACTGTATTTTCGTGTAGTTTTGAAGCAGGATATCTTTGTTATGCAATTCATGATACCGGGCCTAGATCCTAACACCCGTTGGGGATTTGTCACCCTTCAGGCAGTTCAAGTGACCTGTGTATTATTTGCAGGCTTTGGTAATTTTGCCAGCGATGCTATGTTGTTTGTGAACGTGGCTCAAATACCACTCTTGAGGAATATACTGAAGTGTAAGTTTGATGATCTGGATCGAGTATTGGAAAGTCATCCAAAGGAAATGAGAAAAAATCAACCTTTATTAAAGGAAATTTTTAGGTGGCATCAGAAATATAATCGGTAAGAATCGACATTCGAATGACATCAGTACATGGTCATGGAAAGCTTATCACGGTGAATTAGTAGTTCCTATTTTGTTCGTAGAACCTTTCTTAACCAAGAATTTGAAATAATTCCGCAGAAATTTGACTCGATATTATTTTTTTCCACTTTACAGTTACAGCGATGTAGCAAGGAATTCCTTCTATTGGGTAATAGCTGTACAAATCGGTACCGCCACCAATAGCATTATTTGTACGATTGTCTGTCTCTTTCTGGGAGTGTGGCCGGCAGGACCTGTTTATCTGTTATACTCTATGATCAACATGTACATATACTGTGGGCTGGGGAATCTAGTGGAAATTGCAGTTAAGTTGTCGACTAAATCATAGCTACACCACACTCTCTGTCTCTCACTCTCTCACTCTCTTCGCAGATTCTTATAACAACTTTTTGTTTCAGAATGATGACGTTACTACCATAATTTATGATTGCCTTTGGCATAAACTCTCGGTGCCAGATCAAAAAATGTTACTTATGATGCTAAGAGAATCTCAGACGGCCGAAGGAATGACCATAGGTGGCATCAGTCCATTGTCGATGAATACAGCATTGCAACTAACCAAAACCATATACACAATGGCAATGCTTCTAAATGAATTTTTAAATTAATATATTGTCACAAGAGTTTTATACGCATCCTTGGTACTTTGTACTACGTAGTAAATGTTGCAAATATGCTAGCAGTACTAGTTGTGTAGATAAGCACGTAGCGAGAAATATTGCACCATTATACATCAATATTCAAATGATATAGTATACACAGGATATGACGTAACATTAAAGTGACATGCGTTATCTTCTTTATATATAAATTTCTACTGTACGTGTGTTTGTTGTGACTGAATTCCTCCTAAACGGCTGTTTAGATTTACAATTCGGTCCAATTGGACAAAGGGGCGTGGCACCGCCCATACAAATTGAAAATCAAGAGGACTGTATCTCATGAACTATCAGAGGTATAAACATGAGATTTGATATACATATATGTTGTTGGAGTAGTATTAATTAAAGCCAGGGTGGAAATGGGCGGTGCCACGCCCCCTTTTTTAAAATCGTTTTTCTAATAGACCGATTGATACGAAAATTTTACCAAGTGGTACTGTAGACCTGTTGATAGTCCCTGGCTATAATAGGCTGTGATTGGATAAAGAGGCGTGGCACCGCCCATACAACTTGAAAATCGAAAGGGCTATATCTCATGAACTATCATAGGTATGAAGATGAGATTTAGTATATATGTTGTTGGAGCATTATTAATTACAGGCAGGGTGAAAGTAAGCGGTGCCACGCCCCCTTTTCAAAATGGCTCTGACGGCTTTTGTAATAGACCGATTGATACGAAAATTTTAAAAAGTGGTACTGTTGACCTGTTGTCAAAATTCCACAGTATATTGCAGTTCGCCCAGAGATATGAATACATAGCAAGGTGGGCCAATTTTTTTAATCGCAAAAATCGTAACCAAAATCGGAATTTCCGATGAATTGTTAGAAAATTTCACCAATAAAATTTGTGTCTAAAATCAATTCCTAACTCGCGCTGGGAAGCAGGAAGATTTTAGATGGAGAATTTTTTGTTTTTAAATGAGCACAAACAGAAAACTTTTGCGTAAAACTGACTTCCCAACAAACTAAATGAAGTATTACAGAAGCAAATCTATGTCTTGGTTAAAAAGTTATGGCCTCTGAGTGTTGGCATACAGAACACAATGTCACAAATATACCTTGGTCTCCAAGCATCGGAATAGTAAGTAAAAATTAGATCCGGGGCCCATAGGTCTGAAGGTTTCAATAGTTGCTCATTGTTAAAAAAAAATATGTCTACCTGAAATCTTCATGCTTCTCAGCGCGAACTAGGAATTGATTTTATACATATTGTTTCTTAGTGAAATTTTCTAAGAATTCATCATAGATTCCGATATTGGTATACGATTACCACGTTTTTTTCGACGCGAAAAAATTGATCCGCCCTAATGAACAAGCTATTTGGAACTTAATAAGTAAAAAGTGCCGAGGCTCTGCCCACGCACTTCAATATTTAAATTTTTAACTGTATCAAATAATGGTCCGTACACCAGGCAATTTAGGTCACATGGTAGCTACGCAGACTAAAACAGTGACAATTTCTGTTTCCTATTTGTGAAAGAAGTGTTTTTTCTCCCTACATACAGATAAAACTTAATCTACATATCGAAACTATAGATATGACTTTGATGATGAACATTTTACTATCGTCAAAGAGCCTATCAAAGTTAGAATTTAAAACAATAAAAATAAATTAGTTAACTTCCATGTTAAGGAGTTACTTGAAATTTGTTACATAAATTAATAAACTTAACATATTATTGTCGAGCTTAACCCATTAGTGACGACTGTTACCATATGGTAACGTCGACAGCGTTAGATATTGCACGCAATAAAATAAACATAAAATTAAATGTCAAGAATTTTCTTTTTTGATTTCATCAAAGCCTGCATTGATCTTTCATTCTTGATTTACCGCTTTGCGATCAGACGCCAGTAGCGAGCATGGTGGATCATTGAAAATAGGTGTTCCTAACATGTGCGCAAAACCGCAATATGGAGGGATATAAAAAGTCACTCCATATCAATATTTTCAAAAAAAATATTATTAAATTTTTTTGCTGCTTGAAGACTGATATAATAAAGACTTTTAGTTATGTTTTTTGAGAAGAATATGAAATATCATAAAAACGTATTTCATGAATTATTTTGTACTTGGTTCTTTTTATTTACCTGTTTTAAAGCTGTTACCATATGGTCACAATCGGCATAACACCAGAAAAAATTTATATTTTTCTGAAATTTTTCGTCTTACTTTTTTGTGTAAAATTAGCTGTTTAACTAATTTATATGTAGTACTGACAAAATCTTTAAAAAAATTCCCATTATTTCGCTCTCGTCATTAAAGGGCTAAGTACCGCTTTCAAAGTACTTTGTAGACCTAAATGTGAACTATATTACAAGTTAATATGCAATAGCGAAGCATTGCCGGGCCCACTAGTTGCTATATAATATATCTGCATCTGCCCTAAGCATAGCACTGTTAACATGTTAACATAAACTCAAATTCGAATTTGGTTAACAATAAAACATGTTTTTTTTTTTCTTTATTTGTTTTTTTTTTATATACTGCAACTAGTTATTTATAACTAACAAGCAAATTTTTTTCAGACATAATTAAATTTTACATTATTTTATATATAATATTATTATGCGAAATGTTTAAGCAGGTGACATTTAAATATTAATAAGATCTGAAGGCTTCCTTCTTTGTAAACGGCGTACAACGCCGCTGGGATTTATTAGGGCCGATGCTTCGGGGTTTACATGTATCAGCAGCCGACTGTTGTGTCTAGTGGCAATGTTACGAATCTCATGTTCAACTGGATTTATTCCAAGATCCCTCTTCAGATCTTTATTTCGTATATACCAATGAGCATTGACTATACATCTAAGTATTTTGTTCTGTATACGCTGGATGACGGCGATATTGTTAGGCGCAGTACATCCCCATAGTTGGGCTCCGTGTGTCCATATGGGTTTAATCATTTGTTTGTAAATTAACAGCTTATTTTCAATACTTAACTCTGACTTTCTACCTATAAGCCAATTCATTTTTCTTAGTTTCAGCTGGAGTTCTTTACTTTTGATTTTAACATGCTCGCTCCAACGAAGTTTAGCGTCTAGTGTAATACCAAGATATTTAGCAGTATTTGCATAAGGCACTTGATGATTATTTATTAATATTATTACATGTTGAAGGCTTTTATTTGTAAAATTTATGTGCGTGGATTTTGAACTATTTAATTTAATATGCCATTTAGTTGTCCATTCAAGGACTGCGTTCAGAGCAGCTTGTAACTTTTGGTTTGCAGCTTCCTCCGTCGATTCTACTGACAGTATTGCCGTATCATCAGCAAAGGTTGCTTTTAAAGTACCAGATGTTGCTGGTATATCGCTAGTATACAGAACATAGAGTTATGGACGCAATATACTCCCTTGAGGCACCCCTGACTGAATTTTATTCAGTTCAGAGAATTCATCATCAAATTTCACGCGAAACAATCTATTTTCCAGATATGACGATAGTAAAGTGCAAAGCTTTTTTGGTAATAGGGTGTGTAACTTTTTAACCAAGCTAGCATGGCAAATTTTGTCGATTGCCTGCGATACATCTAAAAACAATGCTGAGCAGACCATCTTTTCCTCAAGGCCATTTTCAATTGTATTTACGATACGATTGACCTGATCAATGGTAGAATGTGCGTTTCTAAAACCAAATTGATGCGACGGGATAGTGTTATTTCGTTGTAATACTGGAGTGATTCTGGACAGAACTATTTTTTCGTACAGTTTGGAAATAATAGGCAGCAGAGATATTGGCCTATATGATTTTACATCTGTCTGTGGTTTACCTGGTTTTGCTACCATAATTATCTCAGAAACTTTCCAAAATAAAGGCACGTACTGAAGTTTGAGGGAAGCGTTGAAAATTTGAGCGAGTTTAATAATAAAGTTCATAGGTAATAGACTTAATACTTCCGCTGTAATTAAGTCAAATCCCGGGCTTTTCTTCGTTTTTAATTTATTCATATGATAAATTACTTCAGTCGTTGTTACTTCTGCCATATCCTCTTCGTTGTCATTAGGAAGAATATCCTCATCTACATCATTTTCTGGAGCGGAAACTTCCAACAAGTATGACGCAAATAGTTCAGATTTTTGTTTATTCGTTTTTACCCATTGACCATTAATATCTCGGATAGGAGAGATATGTGTTGTAGGTCGTTTAATAGACTTTGTCGTTGTCGTTTGTCGTTATCTAGTCCTTTTAAATATCTACACTTTGATTCGTTTCTAAACTTTTTTATTTCTGAACTTATTTTAGATGTAATTCTGTTAAGTTCCGTTTTATGGTTAGGAAATCTAGTTTGTTGCCATCTTTTGTTAAGTTTTCGTTTCCTAGCAATCATGGTCATTATGTTTTTAGGATACGAATTGGAATATTGTCTTTTTAGAGGATTGGGTGTACTTTCCCATGCAGCCGTTTGTATTGTTTTAGTTATTAATTCAACTTCTTTTTCAAGTTGGTATATTGTAGTAGGCTTACAACTAGGTAATTCTTTGTTCGTCAGAATTGTTTTAAAATATTGCCAGTCGGTATGCTTATTTGTTAAAGTAAGTGGTACATTCTTCTCCACTGCATGTAAAACAATAAAACATGTGAATACGTGTGAAACTGAATTTACGGAATTTTGTGAAAAATTCCGTAAATTCCCTCTCCAGATGGCCACAATAGACGCACTTCATCCCAGCTACATACAGATTTTAACATTTTTGCCAAAAATTTAATATTCTGGAAATTTTTTGCGGAAAACGGGTTATGCAGTATTGAACTAGACTACAATAGCTATTATTTACCACTAGTCCGATCGACGCACCCCTCTCCAGATGACCACTATGGACGCACTTCATCCCAGCTACATACAAATTGTAACATTTTTGCCGAAAATTTCATATTCTGGAAATTTTTTGGAGAAAACGGCTTATGCAGTATTAAACTAGACTACAATAGCTATTATTTGCCACTAGTCCGATCGACGCACCCCTCTCCAGATGGCCACTATGAACAAAACTTCCCCCGAAAAAAGTGTTAGATTCACTACTCTATAAAACATACTACCCTCGTTAAATTTTTACAAAACTTTTCTTATGTATCTTAAATAATGTTTTTTAGGTACTGTCAAAGTTTTGCTTTAATATCTTGTAGATCAAGAGATATTTACGATTATATTGCTATAAAGCATATAACATATCACGGACAGCTCACTTAACAGAGCTCTGATAATACAAAACACGGTTTGTGTCTTGGCTAGTTAAAATACAAATTTAACTTCACACACATCTTTAAACCGCGTTTAGACGCGGTGAGCAAAACTGTTACTTGGATCATAATTCTTTACAGTAGCATGTCCTGGATTAAGTTAAGTCTCGGTTTTTTGCTGCTAACATAATTTCGGAACAGACCACTGTTAGAATATTATTATTATTATGTCTTATAGAAATAACTGCAGCAACATATTAAGCAACTGTTAATAATTTATAAGAGTTAATTTTATTTATACATTGTTTCAATTTCACTTTGGGACAGATTTGCTGTACTGTGATTTGTCTTTCCATTTTCGCATTTTTATTTGATTTGCAGACAATTTTTAGTTTAAATTTTCTATACAAACCATTAGGAGCTGTTATTGATTATGATTACATATTAAAGCATATTTGGGATCGGCCGTGGCATGATGGTTAGAACACGCGACTACCATGCAGGAAATTCCAGGTTCAACTTCTGGCTCCAGTCATATAAAAAAAATTTCTTTCACTGCCGGCTCCCTCGATGTTGTCGTCATCAACTTCGCAGTATAAGTGTTGAGTTAATCGGCATGTCTAGTAAAAAGCTTCTCAAACAGTGACGTTTGCATTCGTCAATAAACAAGAAGGTGCCGTTAGTTGTGAATCTAAAAATAGAAAGCGTATTAGTTCACAACAACGCGAGAAGCTATCCCATACTTCATTCATGGGGTGTAAAGGGAAACAACATATACAAAAACTCAAATTTACCCACAGCTTATACAACGTATACAAATTATTTTCGTTTTTAGTTTCCGTAATCAAAAATATTTTCTTGTCCGCTTTCCAAAGTTTTCTACAATCGTAACAATGGTTTTCCTTAATCTTTCCAACCATAACTACGTTTACTTTTATTACTGGGTTTTTAGACTGTTGGACAAATGCTACTCGCCTTCGTTATCCGTCTGTATCCTTAAGAATATAGACTTTCTCCTGGTGACAGTGATTCAATTGAAATTCGCGGTTAAGGTTTTGGTCTTGAATATAAACCGAGTTTCTCGCCTTGGATATACGTTATCTTTCTCGAAAGTTCTTGCTATCGTTATCTGCATACCCTAACTTGTAATAATATCTAATGTATTACCCGGTGTTTCCCTTACTATCTTAGCTTCGGCCTGTTTTTCGAAGGTAGTCGCCGCAGTATCTGCCCTTCGATCGTTTTTAGTAGGTTCTCGCACTTCTTGCCCCATTTTTCGCATTTGCCGCCTCAACTTTTTACTGATTACCGAAAATTTTTAGCCTTATCAGCTAGACTTTGGTGCGTTTTCAATTTCGATACCTGTATATTGATACCTGTATAGGACACCGATCTGTTTCAACAAGTTTTTTTTTTGCTTCTTTATCCAAATGTCGTTCTGTATCCCGAAGAGAACATACATTCTTGTCGAAGGTCCTTGCCTTTAATAACAGGACTTAACATCGGCTATCGAAAGTCTGCCACCTGTGTTATCCGGAATTTGATGGTTTATCTTCACCTAAGCGCTTTGTTTATAATTCTTAGAAATTGTTTACGGAATTTTTTTGTTCTGTACATCGGATTTTTTTGGAATGTTGAAGGGTCTCACCATTGTTAACTGGCTGTTGGAAGCCTCACACCTTATTACAGAACACTGAAAGTGTTGTAAATGAAATTATCTTTTTAAGGCAGGGCTATTTTTTGTTAATCGGTCTAGAATCCAACTTTGTTGAGTTAACCCAATATTTCATTTTCCGATTTCGATCTGTTTCGATTTCGAGCGGTCTAATCGGATATCGGTCTGTTGACTCGAACTTTTGTGGGTTGAACCCAATAGGTTTAAAGTGAATTCGTCGGTTTAATCAGTTGGTAGAACCCAATTTCATTTGGTTTAACCCTACGCTTGTATAATCGGACTCTGGTCTGTTGCATCCAATTTTTGTTGCCTGAACTAAATAACGATTAGTTTAACATGACTTCGTTGGTTTAATCGGTTTGTTGAACTCAGTTCCGATCGGGTTAGCACTATTCTGGTCGATTTAATTTGACTTTGGTCCGTTAAATCCAACTTCGGTTGGTATAACTGAACTCCGGTTAGTTTAATCAGATTTGGGTCTGTTGAATCTAACTTCGTTAGGATGTACCCAATTTCGTTTTTTGGTATGTTGTATCCAGTTTCGGGTACTTACATCCAATTTCAGTTAGTATAAATCGATTCCGGGCTGTTAAATTTTGATCTATTGAGTTTAACTTCGGGTAGTTGATCGTCTTAACTAAACTCGGGTTAGTTTAAACGGATTTCTGTCTGTTGAATACAACTTCGGTTGGTTAAACACTATATCAGTTGGTTCAACTGGAATCCGCTTGGTTTAATCAAATATCGGTCTGTTGAATTTAACTTCGGTTGCTATAGCTCGACTATTATCGGTTTTATAGAACTCTGGTCTATTGAATACCGCTCCGGTTGGATGAATTCAATTTCGGTTTCTATAACTCGACCACGGTCGGTTTAATCCAACACCGATTGGTTGAACACGACTGCGATTGGTCAAACACAATTACGGTTGATTTAACTGGACTCCGGTAGGTTTTATGGGGTTTTGGACTGCTGAATCCAACTTCGGCTAGTTGAATCCAATTTGGGTTGGTATAACTCGACTTCGGGCTGTTTACTCGGACTTTCGGGCGGTGGAATACAATTTCGGTTGGTTTAATTGGATTTCGGTCTGTTGAATCTAACTTCGATTGCTATAACTCGACCACTATCGATTTAATCAGACTTAGGTCTGTTGAAACCAATTTCAGTTGGTTAAACCAAACTTCGTCGCTTTAATCAGACTGTGATTGTACACACAAAGCTGCATTGCCGAGTTTAATCGAATTTCGTTTTAATCAATCAGGTGGTTGAACACAATTTCGGTTGGTTTTACACGATTTCGGTTTGTTTAATCGGATTTCGGTCTGTTGAATCTAACTTCGGTTGCTATAACTCAACTACTATCGGTTTTGCCGAAATTTAGTCTTTTGAATCCAATTTCGGTTGGTTAAAGCCAACTTCGGTCGGTTTAATCAGACTATGATTGCAGACACAAAGCTGAAGTGTCTATCGGACCGGTGGGTTCAATTTCGGTTGCTAAAACTAGGCAATGATAAGTTTAATCGTATGGTTTAACTGGACTCCGGTTGATTTAATCAGATTTCGGTACGTCAAATTCCAACAACCGGTTGGATGAACACAATTTCGGTTACTATAACTCTACCACGATCTATTGGACTTTGGTCTGTTGAATCGTATTTCGGTTTGTTTAACCCAATCTCGCTTGTGGACGCAAAGCTGAATTACCGATCGGTAAAAACGAACTTCGGTCCGTTGAACTCAATTTCGAGTGGTTTAACTGGCATCCGGTTGGTTTAATCGAAATTCGGTCATTTGAATCTTACTTCGGCTGCTATAACTACTATCAATTTGATCGGACTTTGATCTGTTGAAACCAATTTCGGTTATTTATACTCAACATCCGTCGGTTTAATCAGACTGTGATTGCGGACACAAAGCTGAATTTCCGATCGATTAAACCGAATTTCAGTCTTTTGAATCCAGCTTCGGGTGGTTAAACTGGTCAACGGTTAGTTTAATCAGATTTTGGTCTGTTGTTCCAACTCGGCTGCGATAATTCGACTACGATCGATTTAATAGGACTTTGGTTTGTTGAAACCAATTTTGGTTTTTTATACCCAGCTTCGGTCGGTTTAATCAGACTGTGATTGCCGATCGATTTAACAGAATTTCGGTCTGATGTATCTAACTTCGGTTGGTTGAAAACAATTTCGGGTGGTTTAACTGGAAACCGGTTGGTTTAATCAAACTTCGATCTGTTGAATCAAACATCAGTTGGATGAAACCAATTTCGGTTGCTTTAACTGGACTACGATCGGTTTAATCAACTTCCGCCTGTTTAATCCGGCTGTGGTTCCAGACAGAAAGCTAAATTGCCGACAAACAAGACTTACCAACACGATCCAGAATTGTAGATACAAAGATAAATTGACAGACATTGCTGAATCATCAACACATTCATGAATTGCCAAAATAAACCTGAATCGCCAAAAAAAAACCCGAATCACCAACACCAACCTATATTGCTGATATGAACCAGAATATCCGACGACACTAAGCCATCAATACATTCGCAAATTGCTGAAATTAAATATATTCCCCCTTTATAATGTATGTCGTAGTCACGTCGAATCTTTGTCGTTTTTCAAATATGGCATTGCAGATGTCGTTTGTGAGACTGAAATACAACTAGTCCTTGCTCTTATCATGTTCTTCTTCATCAGATAATAGAAAATTCTTAACACCAAACATTTCTGTTAATTATTATTAATTTTATTTAAATAAAAAAACAGTCGAATGTTGTCGAAAATCGACTACGACACATGTAACAAGGAGGATTATATCGTCCCCTCAGTATAATAATAGCCTATATGCTGCAGAAATTGTGCTATTATAGGCTATTGTTATATTGAGGGGACGATATGAACTTGCTTTGTTGCTTACTTTCCGAAGAATGCCGCTGTTTTTACTTGGGTTTCGAATTTTCGACCTATCGTCAAATTTTCCATAAGTTCTCAATATCTTCAGGCAGCCGTTTTTTGGTTTCTAAGTCGTCTAGCCTTTGTTACCTCGATTTTACTATTCTTCTTCTTCTTCTTCTTTACTGACAGCAACAACAGAAATTCATCTATCAGTAGCCGCACGTAGAAAACCATTCCAAGCGCTTCGGTCTTTTGCGCTCCGTAGATAGTTCGTCATACCAAGCTTACTTAACATTTCCGTCACCTGGTCTATCCATCGGAGTTTTGGTCGCCCCCTCCTGCGCCGCCCATCGAGTTTATTGCCGAAGACTTTTCGAGCCGGAGCGTTATCGTCCATTCGTACAACGTGTCCAAGCCAGCGCATTCGGTCTATTTGAACGCGTTTGACCACGTCGATGTCGTTGTACAGCTCATACAGCTCATGATTCATTCGACGACGGTACTCGCCGTTCACGATGATTAGTCCAAATATTTTGCGGAGTATTTTTCCCTCGAAGACTCCCAGAATAGATTGATCCGCTTGTGTCATTACCCACGATTCTGCGCTGTAGAGCAAGACAGGTAGGATCAGAGTCTGGTAGAGCTGGATCTTTGTTTTTCGAGAGAGCGCTTTGTCGTTAAATCGCTTGCTTAGCGCATAGTAGCAGCGGTTTGCGATCAATACTCGTCTTTTGATTTCGAGGCTGACATTATTATTTTTGTTTATGGCGGAGCCAAGGTAGACAAAATCATCTACCACTTCAAAATTATAGTTGTCAACGTTCACGCAGCGTCCCAGACGAGTGGACTCTTTGTTCGTTGAAACAAATAACTTGGTTTTGTCCTCGTTTATCACCAGACCCACTTCAGCCGACTGCTTTTCAATGCTCGAAAAAGCCGCAGTAACATCTCGCAATCCACGTCCAATAATATCGATATCATCAGCATACGCGAGCAACATGTGGCTTTTGTTAAATATGGTGCCATTCCTGTTTACTGCTGCTTTCCGCATGATCATCTCCATTACGATGTTAAAGAGATCGCAGGACAGACTATCGCCTTGTCTAAAGCCTCGCTTGGTAGAAAATGGCTCTGACAGATTTTTGCTAATTTTCACTGAAGACTTCGTGTCAGTCAGTGTCATCCCGCAGAGTCGAATTAGTTTTGCGAGGATACCAAACTCAGCCATAGCATCCAACAATTTCTGTCGTATCGGACTGTCAAATGCAGCTTTGTAATCGATGAACAGATGGTAGGTATCGATCTGCATTTCTTGGGTCTTCTCCAGGATTTGTCGTAGCGTGAATATCTGGTCGGTGGTGGATTTACCAGGTCTAAAGCCACACTGATAAGGTCCAATCAGGTTCGCCAGGAGGGGCTTTAGTCTTTCACATAACACACCAGACAGGACCTTGTATGCGATGGGTAAAAGGCTAATCCCGCGATAGTTGGTACACACGCTAGGATCGCCTTTTTAAAGCACGGGACATAGGACACACAGATTCCAATCATCGGGCATGCATTCCCTGAGCCAAATCGTGTTTATGAGCTGGTGCATGCATGTTACCAGGTCATCGCCGCCGGCTTTAAAAAGCTCTGCCGGCAGTCCATCGGCTCCCGCAGCTTTATTATTTTTAAGCCGGGCAATTGCTGTGCTGATCTCGTTTTGGCTCGGTGGTGGACAATCTACTCCATCGTCGATGATTGGCGCGATTCCGTCACTTATGCTGCCTTCGGGAACGAGAAGAGATTAAAAGTGTTCCTTCCATATTTGCAGCACACTCTGAGTGTCCGTGACCAGATTTCCGTCTCTGTCCTTACAGGTGGGGATCCCTGTTCCAAAACCTTTACTTTTAACCTTTTGGTAGAACTTTCGGGCCTCACCTCTATCCCTATATCCTGGCTCTATCTTTTCTTCCACAGACGCTTTTTCCGTCTGAACAGGCGTTTCAACTCCCTCCTTTTCTCTTTATAACGCTCCGTCACCGCACGCGTCGCCATTTCCTGCAGTTTTGCCTTGTATGCAGCATCCATTTCCTCAGACATTTCGCGACATTCGTCATCGTACCAGGGCTTGTCTGAGCGTGGTTTTTCATAACCCAGTACGGTTGTTGCGGCAGTGGTCATAGAACTCGCAATATGCTGCCACTGCATGTCGGGAACATCAGAACTAGGGGGATTTGTATGGAGTAATTGAGAGAGTTGGTTGGAGTAGGCGTTGGCTATCACAGTGGTCTGCAGCTTTGTGATGTCTAGCTTCCTTTGCGTTTGATTAAGAGTGTCATTAGCTCTACTTAATCGTGTGCGTACCTTGGCTGCAACTAGGTGGTGATCCGAGTCGATATTTGCACCGCGCATCACACGCACGTCCATAACGCTTGAGACATGCCTTCCATCAATTACCACGTGATCAATCTGATTTCTTGTATTTTGATCGGGAGATATCCAGGTTGCCTTGTGGATATCTTTATGCGGGAATCTGGTTCCACTCACAACCATGTTTCTTGCCGACGCGAAACTTACCAGTCTGAATCCGTTATCGGAGGTGTTGTTGTGTAGACTGAATTTTCCGACTGCTGAACCAAGAGCATCTTCCCTTCCTATTTTAGCATTAAAATCTCCCAGAACAATTTTAATGTCATGTGCAGGGCAGCGGTCATATATATCCTCCAGGCGCTCATAGAATGCATCTTTGATGTCATCGTCTTTGTCTTCCGTCGGGGCGTGTACACAAATCAGCGTAATGTTAAAATATTTCGCCCGGATTCGAATGGTGGCTATACGGTCATTTACAGGGTTAAACCGCGAGACCAGGTGTCGAAGTCTCTTGCCGACTATGAAACCACATCCAAATTCGTGTCTTTCTGCATGGCAGCTGTAAAAGATGTCACAGTTCTTCCGTCGTGTGCATCCCTGTCCCGTCCATCTCATTTCCTGTATGGCGGTGATGTCAGCCTTGTATTTGTCGAGGACATCCGCCAGTTGGATAGAGGCACCATCTCTGTATAGAGTTCGGACATTCCAGGTGCATATCCTTAAATCATGGTCCTTATATCGTTTGCGTGGGTCGTCAACATTTGGGGGGGTTCTTGTTTTTCGTTTTCTTCGTGTTTTCATAATAAATTTTTGTTTAAGGAGAGTGGCTTATTAGGCCACCGCTCCCGATCTTAGTTTCTTGGGGCTGCCAAAGCCACTAAGAGAGCCTGTGTTGAGTTTCAGTAACTTCTGTTACCTAGTTCCTAAGACGCATCGGTGGTAGCATGCCGATTAGGTTACTCAACATTTCGCCTTCTAACTCTAGCTAACTTCAAAGCAGTTGCTTTAAAGTCATTGCCCAGGGAATACTTGATCTAAGACCGGAAGTAGTTAGCTGCTTGGACAGTACCACAAAGGAATCGATTCTGGTCACTCCCAAGTGAGTGACAATCAGTAACTTTCTACCTCTGGGCAAAGTCCCATTCCCCGATTTTACTATTACAATTTACTATTCGCCAAAAAGTCCTATGTCTTTAATCCTATATTAGTGTGTTTTCCAATAGATGGTATCTTGGTTATCTAGACCTCATTATGTTTTTGGAAATTTCGTCGCCTTTCTTACTTTATCGGTAGCCTCTTCCGGAAACATTCTGGTCACCAATGTGTAAACTTCACGAAGGTTCCTTAAATCGTTACTAGGACTTCAGTCTGATTTCTAAAAGTTGTTCAGTTTTCGCGTTTACATTTGATTATCCTGATTGATTTTCAGAGGGTCATTTCGAAGATACATAGGTTGTAGTTAATTCCCCGAAAGTTCTTACATTCATTACCTCTAGACTTACTTGCAAAGATTTTCATTAATGTTACCGGTAGTTTAGTCAGTTTTTCCCATAATTAAAATAATCTTAAAATTTTCCTATATATTAGGAAAATATTTTTCAAAAGTGACTTCCCCATTTTACGTTTTAAAATAATTCCGGACCGGACCACTATTAAAATATAATTGTATCGAATTTATCTTTACGCACAATTTCAATTGCATTAATGGGAATACCAGCAGCAACGTATTTAACAGCTGTAAATGATTTATTAGAGGTAATTATATTCTTAACTTGTTTCAATTCCATATCGGGGCAGATTTGTTTTTTTTATTGTGATTCGTCTTTCCATTTTTGCATCTCTAAGAGCAGTGTACTACATACAAAATTTTCTCAAAAACTGACGCAGTAAAACTAACGGAATATATTTTACAGCATATTTGCCTTACACATTTAGCCAACTTAACCACTGTCCGTCAGTTATACGCACCTGTCAAAGATGTCATAATCCATATCGAATGTAAGACATGTTAATTAGAGTGACTATTAGTACACCTGTTGCAATTACTTTTCAGCCCATGGTAGACAACAAAGATACCCTATAAAGCCCGTAATGGTCTTTATGTTAAAACAGAAACCAAATTGACAAAAATTACTGTCTATGAAATCTAGAGGCTTCGTCAAACTGATTACAGTTTAGTTAAGTGGGAATAGCTTATTTAGACAAGAACTGTCAAGGAGCAGAGGAGAACTTGAGAACAAACCACTATCAATGTTTATCGTCGTTTAAAATCTACTGTCGCCTGCTGATCCTTACAGATTTCAAATAATGCCCTTAGGAGTGGCCACACTTCATTAGCCCTAGGCGTGGCCAATTGACTTGTGCCTTCCTTAGATTTTGAGTTAAGAATATTTGTTAACACCACTCAGTTAACTAAAAGCAGATCCTAATTACTATACAATTTCGTCAAGAGCATAAACTTCCTATTAAGTCCTACAAATTTCGTCTAGTAACCTGGCTAGTGGATTGTTCTACGAATAGTTCACTTCCTGAACGATAGGGGTCGCTTGCACAGAACATAAAAAATGATGTGCGAATAAACATATACTACTAAATGAAATTACTTTCAAATTTGTGTATTAAGTGTATTGAAACAATACACCAAATTGGCTATCGACATCAGAATATTTTTATTATTTGAGTTAGCGGCCAATTCAGAATCACGGACAAGGATGACGCGCTTCGAACTCCGTCACGAGATCATCTTGATATCTGTTTGTGACAAATCTATCATGTATGTCGAACATGAACAATGCGAAGTAGATATCAGCCGAAAACGTCCAAGCACCAATTTCTTTTTGAATATGATCGTTAACATTCAAACATGAGAATGGAGGACTTTTTTCCCCCCAAAAATTTCATTATTTTTTTCTCTCTAAAGCTTAAGTTAAAATCACTTTCCCTTTGCATTCCATGAATGAACAATGAATAAGATTGGAAATAAGTGTTCAACATGCCTCCATTCAAAGACTCACACAACGTGACCTACAGTTCGTAAACA
Organism: Muscina levida; assembly: GCA_964034835.1. Taxonomy (NCBI): domain Eukaryota; kingdom Metazoa; phylum Arthropoda; class Insecta; order Diptera; family Muscidae; genus Muscina; species Muscina levida. Next base: position 69,159,087 of record OZ035883.1, read on the forward strand.
GATTAGTCCAGCTACTCAGGAGTTTCTGTTGACAACATTAAGAGAACCAACGATCAAAGAAATGTTTAGGGCTGTGATAGAGATCGAACCACGGCCGTTCGCGTGTTTTAACCCTATTGACGGTTTAGAGGCTATAGCAAATACCGACCTTAGGTAAATTAATTGTAACTACGCTTGTCATAAACGTAGTTAACGAATTCCCCTCACGATTCGTACAGGGAGCCTTTCACTCGATCTTCAAAAGTTTGTTTGCATTAATTCGAAAACCAACGAATAAATCAAGTCTATTAACGCACTGTTACTACTTCTTTTTTCGGTCAATGTTGCTCCAACTTCAATGTCGACCTATGCCGGAAAGTAGGGTACTAACATCGACATTTAAATCATTACCATTAGACACCATCTTTAATAGTATTCTAAAACTTTGTATTGCTCATCAGTTTTGTATGTGTTCTGCAATTAGGGAATGCGGACAACCTTGTGGTTGAGGACGAGACCGCCACAATCTTAAATATATTCATTCAACATTCCTATATTAACCTTTGCAATGACAACTAAAGTTCTCTCATATTCGGAACGTTATCGCAAGCTCTATGCCATTATGCTAAAGTGTGCAGAAATATGTGGGGCTAATGTTATACCGCAGGACTATCGTATGAATTGGCTAACTTGGGCTCTGATAGCCCTAATCAATGCATATTACATCTTTACCATATACACCATCTATGAGGCCGTGACCGTACGCGGCGATTATACCATTATATTGCAGTCAATGTGTTTGGCTGGAGGGGCAACACAGGTAAGGTGATGGTATACAGAGCTACATGAAACATTTGTCTCCATATCTTTGCAGGGTTACACTAAACTTTGGAATGTCATCTTAAATCGGCAGCAATTGCGTTACCTTCACTCCGAGGTTGAAGGAGTTTATGCTACATATGAGACCAAAGATGGAACATATCGAAGCCACTTGCAAAGTTCGTTGGCTTTGACGAAGCGCATGGTTATCATGTTGAGCCTCCTGTATGGCTTTACAATACTGAGTTTAATATCGATACCCCTGTATTTTCGTGTAGTTTTGAAGCAGGATATCTTTGTTATGCAATTCATGATACCGGGCCTAGATCCTAACACCCGTTGGGGATTTGTCACCCTTCAGGCAGTTCAAGTGACCTGTGTATTATTTGCAGGCTTTGGTAATTTTGCCAGCGATGCTATGTTGTTTGTGAACGTGGCTCAAATACCACTCTTGAGGAATATACTCAAGTGTAAGTTTGATGATCTGGATCGAGTATTGGAAAGTCATCTAAAGGAAATGAGAAAAAATCAACCTTTATTAAAGGAAATTTTCAGGTGGCATCAGAAATATAATCGGTAAGAAACGACATTCGAATGACATCAGTACATGGTCATGGAAAGGTTATCACGGTGAATTAGTAGTTCGTATTTTGTTCGTAGAACCTTTCTTAACCAAGAATTTGAAATAATTCCGCAGAAATTTGACTCGATATTATTTTTTTCCACTTTACAGTTACAGCGATGTAGCGAGGAATTCCTTCTATTGGGTAATAGCTGTACAAATCGGTACCGCCACCAATAGCATTATTTGTACGATTGTCTGTCTCTTTTTGGGAGTGTGGCCGGCAGGACCTGTTTATCTGTTATACTCTATGATCAACATGTACATATACTGTGGGCTGGGGAATCTAGTGGAAATTGCAGTTAAGTTGTCGACTAAATCATAGCTACACCACACTCTCTGTCTCTCTCACTCTCTTCGCAGATTCTTATAACAACTTTTTGTTTCAGAATGATGACGTTACTACCATAATTTATGATTGTTTGTGGCATAAACTCTCGGTGCCAGATCAAAAAATGTTACTTATGATGCTAAGAGAATCTCAGACGGCCGAAGGAATGACCATAGGTGGCATCAGTCCATTGTCGATGAATACAGCATTGCAACTAACCAAAACCATATACACAATGGCAATGCTTCTAAATGAATTTTTAAATTAATATATTGTCACAAGAGTTTTATACGCATCCTTGGTACTTTGTACTACGTAGTAAATGTTGCAAATGTGCTAGCAGTACTAGTTGTGTAGATAAGCACGTAGCGAGAAATATTGCACCATTATACATCAATATTCAAATGATATAGTATACACAGGATATGACGTAACATTAAAGTGGCATGCGTTATCTTGTGTTTGTTGTGACTGAACTCCTCCTTAACGGCTGGACCGATTTGCATAAATTTTTTTGTATGTGTTTGGGTGGCGCCCCAGATGGTTTAGATCCAATTGGGCAAAGGGGCGTGGCACCGCCCATACAACTTGAAAATCAAGAGGACTGTATCTCATGAACTATCAGAGGTATAAACATGAGATTTGATATACATATATGTTGTTGGAGCAGTATTAATTACAGCCAGGGTGGAAATGGGCGGTGTCACGCCCTCTTTTCTAAAATCGCTCTAATGGCTATTCTAATAGACCGATTCATACGAAAATTTTAACAAGTGGTACTGTTGACCTGTTGATAGCTCCTGGCTACATTTGATTGTGATTGGATAAAGGGGCGTGGCACCGCCCATCCAACTTGAAAATCGAAAAGGCTATATCTCATGAACTATCAGAGTTATGAAGATGAGATTTGGTATATATGTTGTTGTTGCAGTATGAATTACAGTAAGGGTGGAAGTGGGGGGTGCCACGCCCCCTTTTCAAAAATGGCTCTGACGGCTTTTCTAATAGACCGATTCATACGCAAATTTTAACAAGTGGTACTGGTGACCTGTAGATAGTTCCTGGCTATATTTGGTTGTGATTGGATAAAGGGGCGTGGCACCGCCCATCCAACTTGAAAATCGAAAAGGCTACATCTCATGAACTATCATAGGTATGAAGATGAGATTTGGTATATATGCTGTTGGAGCAGTATTAATTACTGCCAGGTAGGAAGAAGGCGGTGCCACGCCCTCTTTTCTTAAATCGCTCTAACGGCTTTTCTAATAGACCGATTCATACGAAAAGTGGTACTGGTGACCTGTTGATAGCTCCTGGCTACATTTGATTGTGATTGGATAAAGGGGCGTGGCACCGCTCATACAACTTGAAAATTAAAACGGTTATATCTCATGAACTATCAGAGTTATTAAGATGAGATTTGGTATATATGTTGTTGTTGCAGTATGAATTACAATAAGGGTGAAAGTGGGCTGTGCTACACCCTTTTAAAATAAGTAGTTATAACTGTCAAAATTCCACAGTATATTGCAGTTCGCCCAGAGATATGAATTTATAGTAAGGAAGAAGAAAATTTCACCAATAAAATTTGTGTCTAAAATCAATTCCTAACTCGCGCTGGGAAGCAGGAAGATTTCAGATAGAGATTTTTTAGTTTTTAAATGAGCACAAACCGAAAACTTCTGCGTTAAACTGACTTCCCAACAAACTAAATGAAGTATTACAGAAGCAAATCAATGTCTTGGTTAAAAAGTTATGGACTCTGAGTGTTGGCATACAGAAAACAATGTCAAAAATATACCATTCCCCCTTCGTCTTGGTCTCCAAGCATCGGAATAGTAGGTAAAAATTCGAGCCGGGGCCCATAGGTCTGAAGGTTTCAATAGTTGCTCATTGTTAAAAAAAATATGTCTACCTGAAATCTTCATGCTTCTCAGCTCGAACTAGGAATTGATTTTATACATATTGTTTCTTAGTGAAATTTTCTAAGAATTCATCGTAGATTCTGATATTGGTATGCGATTACCACGTTTTTTTTCGACGCGAAAAAAATGATCCGCCCTAATGGGCTCTGCCCACGCACTTCAATATTTAAATTTTAAACTGTATCAAATAATGGTCCGTACACCAGGCAATTTAGGTCACATGGTAGCTGCGCAGACTAAAACAGTGATTTGTTTTTAATTTACTTTACAGATATGTATTTTTAAATTACTTTTCAGGAGAGCGATTCGGTAATAAATCCTATAGATAAAATGCGCGTTCTGTTCGCCAAACTTATGGAGCCTGTAATCTATATATATAAAAGGCTTGGGTGACTGACTGATCACTCCACAGCCCAAACGGCTAAAGCTAGAACCGTGAAATTTAGAATGTAGGGGTCTTTTATAACGTAGGTGCGCACTAAGAAGCGATTTTTGGAAATTCGGACTGCAAGGGGGTAAAATGGGCGTGGTTGCGCCCCATACAACTGGAATTTTAAAATGGCTGTATCTTTTAAACCATTATAGGTACGAAGTCGAGATTTGGTATGTATGACGGTCGTATAAAAAAATACTTTGTTTGCGGAAAGTGGGCGGTGCCACACCCCTTTTTAAAAATTGTTTTTTTCCAAATAAATGAACCGATTACAATTGAATTTTCTATGTGTGATACAGTCCACAAGACCTCCATCATAGGCTACAAGAAAACACATTTAGACAAAGGGGCGTGGCACCGCCCACACAAACCGAAATTTCAATCGGTCATATCTCAAGAGCCATTAGAGGTATGAAGATGAGATTTGCTACATATGTTACTGATACATAGAGGATTACGTCTCGCTGAAAAATGGACAGAGCCACGCCCCTTTTAAAAAATCGTTATATGGGCGATTTAAATGGACCGATTGCAATGCAATTTTCTCTGCGTAGCACTATCCATAGGAAATGAAAACATAACTAGACAAAAGGCCGTGGCACCGCCCACACAAACCAAAATTTCAATCGGTCGTATTTCAGGAGTATTTTAGGTATAAATATGAGATTTGCGTCATATGTTAATGGTACATGGGGTATTACGTCTCCCTGGGAAATGGGAGGTACCAAGCTCCTTTTGGAAAAATTGCTATGCAGGTCATATTAACAGAACTGTTGTAATATTATTTTTATAATCTATAGAGTCTATATTTTTAACATTGGGTGGCTGTTACCATCTCCCTAACCTATCGGCTAATGCTATCATCGCAGAAATCGATATGGATATGCTAACTATCAAATTGGATTGAAGGTTATTTTGAAATCCGATATTTCTGAGTAAAAAAATCTGGGTAATTCGGGCTTGGCCTACATTGAATTAGAACAAGACGATTAGGGTTTTCGAAATTCTTACCATTTAGTGGTAAAAACGGCCGAAAAGGGATGAAACTGGTACTAAACGGCTAAAGGTATAGTAGCAAAAATTTAAGTGAATATTTTAGAAAAAGAATGATTCCTGATTGGTTTTTTAAAAATTCGAACATTTTTGAGTAGAAAGGCCGAAAAGGGATAAACCTGGTACTACCACCCACTCAAAAGTCGTATATGGGCATGCTTCCTATAGAATTAGAGGGAGTATCAGTCCATTTTAGTTGTGCGATACGAATGTTTCGTACTTTTAGATATAAAAAGAGACTAAACCGGTACAGTAACTCATCCCATCGGTCTACAATATCATAAATGGAGTGTTAGTTCGTCTTATGAAGGGTTTGCATTTTACCCGTATTGCTTAAATTCGTAAGAAGATTCATTGTAGGTACGGGTGAAGCAACGCGAGCCGGGAAAGCTAGTATTAGATATTTTAATAAATGACAGCACAAATAAAATGCGGTACATTTGTACTTTAGTACTTTTCTCAAGACCTACTTAACTCTTGTATATATTTTTTTTCCATATCTAAAATCACAGCATACAGGCTAGAACCAATGCCTGTTTGTGTTATTGAGTTAATATGATCTTACGGTATCTTCAATGAGTCAGCCCATACGATTGAGAAAAAACATTTTTCTCACTTGTCCCAAAAGCTTATCTTTTGACATTACAATTGAGTAAGGTTATTCGGTCATGGGTTGTAAGTAAGCCTGATCTAAACATTGAGTTCTATTTTAATTGTGCGCTGAAATAATCAATACCAACTTAAGCCGACAAAACTTTATAAAGTGAAAAGAAAGTGTGTTTGTGCAGGAGCTGTATTATTTTTTTTAATAGCGCAATAATAGTGAAATATCCCAGGATATTTGGGATCACTGAGGATCGATTAATTTTCTAAAATTTATTTCGTCTCTATTCAAAAGGTAATAAAACTATTTACATAGTTTTAAGGATAGCTGATTGTCGATTATTTTATAGAAAAATCAGCACATTACGCAACACAAATAGAGTTGAGGAGCCAATATTTGCCGTACTTGGTAGTTGTACCAACAATTAATTCCACAGTAGTGACTGAAGAACAGTCCCTGCAAGAAAACACGTGGTCTGTGCAACTAACAAGAAACTTGCCACTGTTGGAACATTATTCAAAAGATTATGAATATCCACCATTTAACGCCAACACATCATCATTCTAATTTTCTTAATTTTCAACTAGGCTTAAAATAATTTACATAATACTGAAAATTTAAAAAAAAAAAAAAAAAATTTAACCTTAATTTTTCACATACTTTAATACAACCAATTTTTGTTTTAAATTTAAAGTATAAATTTTGTTCTTATAAATTGTTAATATTTAATTAATAATTGTTTTAAATTAATCTACCTAAAATCTTTAAAATATTGGTGTAATTACATAATTTACCTTATCACCGAAATTCCACATGCATCCAACCATCTAAAGCAATACTTTAGGTCATTATTGTTGATGATGGGTCTGGAATTTCGGGAATTTAAAAATTAACAAAAACTATATATCGAAAACCCTATAAATATCTACATCTTTTAACCATCGAACCAAAAATCCACATCTTCATCGAACCTCGCAGAAAGGCCTTTCAGCAACGTTGGATGTCACACCAAAATCGTAAGTTTTCTCTTTTTTTTATGTTGTAATAAGTGGTAACTTATTAAGGGTTTTGTTTGTGAGTTGATTATTTATTGATACTCTGGACCAAAATAAGACTAAAAGTCAGTACTCGGTCTCAGAGTCGCATTAGCCACTAAAGTCCGCGAAGGTCTGTTAGAGTCTTAATACAATTATATTTGAAAAGCCTTTTTGATTGAAAGACGAGAAGAGTTAAGTTTTATTAAACTTTATTTGTCGCTTCTACATTAAGACTGATACATTTGGTTTACAAGTTTGAGCTTAGGTGCGACCAAGTAAAATCCTTAAAGTCGTCTAGTATAGAAGTAAAATACAGAATTGAAACATTTACAATTTGAAATCAAACATTTACATTAGAGCTACAAACTATCAGGTACTCGATTTAAAATAAAGGGATTGAATAAAAGTAATTTCATATCTTTACGTTAGTTATATATAATTATTTATACAGCCGCCACAATTAAAATTTTTTTTTTCTCTTTGGTTTGAAAGGTAAGTATTTTTGCTTTCTTTATATAAATATATTTTTTTTGTTTTTGTGTTTTTATTTTAAAACAAAACCGAAGCCAATTTTTTTTATGTCATGCGATATATTTTTAGTCAAGTTCGAGAGAGCGTTTAATGACAAGTCTCAATCTCTCTTTAATTTTGTTTTCTGGTTGTTGTTGGTTTTCGCCAATTCTTTTAAACCTACTTTTAAATGAAATGTTTACTACATTCGTATATATATAATTGTTTTTTTTTTTTTTTTGAATATGCTTTGAATTATTTTTTTCCTTTTTCTAAGGTATTTTGTTATGTTTAAAGTCAACAAAGAATTGTAATATGAACTGAACTAAAGAAATGTAAAACTTCAGTGTCGTAGGGGATGGGAGGGTTCGCTTGTGGGGGTTTTCATCTAATTTAATAATTACGCCCTTAGAAAGCCCATAGGATGGGAGGGTTGCGAGGCATAGAGCTGCAACATCTCAGCTCTGCACAATGGCATGGCTAGAAACCAAACAGGCATTTTTTTTTTTATCTATTTAAGGGCATTTTAAACCGCACGTGAAATTTTATTTGTAAAAGGATTGGATACGGTCACGTACTGGAACAAGTTCCCCGCCCATCTTCTCCGAACTGGCTAGCTTGCCGAGCACGTGCGTAAAGTTCCCTGGACCTTAGTCTTCTTTAAAAATCCAGCATTACAAGCCCTTTGTGAAGTTTAGGGTGCATATAATCATCCATCTGATCAGCTAATAGAAGCCGTTGACGCTGTAGACGTAAGTGTGACTCGAATTTATTGAACCGACGTTCTCAGCAACTCGGTCTCAGCAAATGCTGAGAAAAGATCTTGGTCTACATTCATATAAAATCCAACTGGGAAAAGAACTAGAGCAAGTGGACGATCAATTGATTTTTTTTTATTCATCATGTCATTGCACATTATTTGCATAGGAGAAATGTTTCCAACACGAATGCGTAATATGCCATGCAGCACGTGAGATCATTACTTTGTTAAGCCAAACGTTGGTGACCGAATTATCTCAAAAAATGGTAATACGAGTTCAATATATAGATAGTATTCGGGTATATTCTTGGTCCGTATGAGAAGAAGACATGACATAGGAGGTTTTTATGGCTAAAGGCATGAAGCTTCAAACAAAATTTTCATTTGCGGTCAATAGGAGAAGAAGGCATAACAAAAGTGATTTTTACGCCCAAAGACATAGTTAGTATACAGACGGTTCCCGCTACTACAGCTAAATATAAAAATTGAATTTTTATCTTTAGAGGAATTTCTGTTTCCTATTTGTGAAAGAAGTGTTTTTGCTCCCTACATACAGATAAAACTTAATCTACATGTCGAAACTATAGATATGACTTTGATGATGAACATTTTACTATCGTCATAGAGCCTATCAAAGTTAGAATTTAAAACAATAAAAATAATTTAGTTAACTTCCATGTTAAGGAGTTACTTGAAATTAGTTACATAAATTAATAAACTTAACATATTATTGTCGAGCTTAAGTACCGTTTTCAAAGTTAAACTAGACTACAATAGCTATTATTTGCCACTAGTCCGATCGACGCACCCCTCTCCAGATGGCCACTATGGACGCACTTCATCCCAGCTACATACAAATTGTAACATTTTTGCCAAAAATTTCATATTCGGGAATTTTTTTTGGGGAAAACGGCTTATGCAGTATTAAACTAGACTACGATAGCTATTATTTGCCACAAGTCCGATCGACGCACCCCTCTCCAGATGGCCACAATAGACGCACTTCATCCCAGCTACATACAAATTGTAACATTTTTGCCGAAAATTTCATATTCTGGAAATTTTTTGGGGAAAACGGCTTATGTAGTATTAAACTAGACTACAATAGCTATTATTTGCCACTAGTCCGATCGACGCTCCCCTCTCCAGATGGCCACAATAGACGCATTTCATCCCAGCTACATACAAATTTTAACATTTTTGCCAAAAATTTCATATTCTGGAAATTTTTTGGGGAAAACGGCTTATGTAGTATTAAACTAGACTACAATAGCTATTATTTGCCACTAGTCCGATCGACGCACCCCTCTCCAGATAGCCACAATAGACGCACTTCATCCCAGCTACATTCAAATTTTAACATTTTTGCCGAAAATTTCATATTCTGGAAATTTTCTGGGGAAAACGGCTTAAGCAGTATTAAACTAGACTACAATAGCTTATATTCGCCACTAGTCCCATCGACGCACCCCTCTCCAGATGGCCACTATGGACGCACTTCATCCCAGGTACATACAAATTGAAACATTTTTGCCAAAAATGTCATTTTCTGGAAATTTGTTGGGGAAAACAGCTTATGTATTATTAAACTAGACTACAATAGCTATTATTTGCCACTTGTCCGATCGACGCATCCCTTTCCAGATGGCCACTATGGACAAAACTTCCCCCAAAAAAAATGTTAGATTCACTACTCTATAAAACATACTACCCTCTTTAAATTTTTACAAAACTTTTCTTATGTATCTTAAATAATGTTTTTTAGGTACTGTCAAAGTTTTGTTTTAATATCTTTTGTAGATCAAGAGATATTTACGATTATATTGCTATAAAGCATATAACATATCACGGACAGCTCACTTAACAGAGCTCTGTTAATAAAAAAAACGGTTTGTGTCTTGGCTAGTTAAAATAAGAATTTAACTTCACACACACCTTTTAAGAGCGTTTAGACACGGTGAGCAAAACTGTTACTTGGATCATAATTCTTTACAGTAGCATGACCTGGATTAAGTTAAGTCTCGGTTTTTTGCTGCTAACATAATTTCGGAACAGACCACTGTTAGAATATTAATATTATTATGTCTTATAGAAATAACTGCAGCAACATATTAAGCAACTGTTATTAATTTATAAGAGTTAATTTTATTTATACATTGTTTCAATTTTCACTTTGGGACAGATTTGCTGTACTGTGATTTGTGTTTCCATTTTCGCATCTTTATTTGATTTGCAGACAATTTTTAATTTAAATTTTCTATACAAACCATTAGGAGCTGTTATTGATTATGGCTACATATTAAAGCATATTTGGAATCGGCCGTGGCATGATGGTTAGAACACGCGACTACCATGCAGGAAATTTCAGATTCAACTTCTGGCTCCAGTCATATAAAAAAAATGTCTTTCATTGCCGGCTCCCTCGATGTTGTCGTCATCAACTTCGCAGTATAAGTGTCGAGTTAATCGGCATGTCTAGTAAAAAGCTTCTCAAACAGTGACGTTCGCATTCGTCAATAAACAAGAAGGTGCCGTTAGTTGTGAATCTAAAAATAGAAAGTGTATTAGTTCACAACAACGCGAGAAGCTATCCCATACTTCATTCATGGGGTGTAAAGGGAAACAACATTATACAAAAACTCAAATTTACCCACAGCTTATACAACGTATACAAATTATTTTCGTTTTTAGTTTCCGTAATCAAAAATGTTTTCTTGTCCGCTTTCCAAAGTTTTCCACAATCGTAACAATGGTTTTCCTTAATCTTTCCAACCATAACTACGTTTACTTTTATTACTGGGTTTTTAGACTCTTGGACAAATGCTACTCGCCTTCGTTATCCGTCTGTATCCTTAAGAATATAGAATTTTTCCTGGTGACAGTGATTTAATTGAAATTCGCGGTTAAGGTTTTGGTCTTGCATATAAACCGAGTTTCTCGCCTTCGATATACGTTATCTTTCTCGAAAGTTCTTCCTATCGTTAGCTGCATACCCTAACTTGTAATAATATCTAATTTATTACCCGTAGTTTCACTAACTTTCTTACCTTCTGCCTGTTTTTCGAAGGTAGTGGCCGCATTATCTGCCCTTCGATCGTTTTTAGTAGGTTCTCGCACTTTTTGTCCCATTTTTCGCATTTGCCGCCTCAACTTTTTAGTGATTACCGAAAATTTTTTGCCTTATCAGCTAGACTTTGGTGCGTTTTCAATTTCGATACCTGTATATGGAATTCAGTCTGTTTTGGAAATTAGGACACCGCTGGGACACCGAACCGAATGTCGTTCTGTATCCCGAAGAGAACTTAAACATTCTTGTCGAAGGTCCTTGCCTTTAATAACAGAACTTAACTTCGGCTATCGAAAGTCTGTCACCTGTGTTATCGGGAATTTGATGGTTTATCTTCACCTAAGCGCTTTGTTTATGATTCTTAGAAATTGTTTACGGAATTTTTTTGTTCTGTACATCGGATTTTTTGGAATGTTGAAGGGTCTCACCATTGTTAACTGGCTGTTGGAAGCCTCACACCTTATTACAGAACACTGAAAGTGTTGTAAATGAAATTATCTTTTTAAGGCAGGGCTATTTTTTGTTAATCGGTCTAGAATCCAACTTTGTTGAGTTAACCCAATATTTCATTTTCCGATTTCGATCTGTTTAATCCGACTTAGGTGATTTAACTCAATTTTCGATTTCGAGCGGTCTAATCGGATATCGGTCTGTTGACTCGAACTTTTGTGGGTTGAACCCAATAGGTTTAAAGTGAATTCGTCGGTTTAATCAGTTGGTAGAACCCAATTTCATTTGGTTTAACCCTACGCTTGTATAATCGGACTCTGGTCTGTTGCATCCAATTTTTGTTGCCTGGACTAAATAACGATTAGTTTAACATGACTTCGTTGGTTTATCGGTTGGTTGAACCTAATTTCGATAATTTGGTCGATTTAATTAAACTTTGGTCCGTTTAAATTTCGGTCTGTTGAATCTAACTTCGGTAGGATGAACCCAATTTCGTGTGGTTAAACACGATTTCGATTGGTTTAACTGGACTTGGTTTAATAATTTTTCGGTCTGTTGAATCCAGTTTCGGGTACTTACATCCAATTTCAGTTGGTATAAATCGACTCCGGGCTGTTTAATTTTGATCTGTTGAGTCCAACTTCGGGTAGTTGATCGTCTTAACTGAACTCGGGTTAGTTTAAACGGATTTCTGTCTGTTGAATTTAACTTCGGTTGCTATAGCTCGACTATTATCGGTTTTATAGAACTCTTGTCTATTGAATACCGCTCCGGTTGGATGAATTCAATTTCGGTTTCTATAACTCGACTACAGTCGATTTAATCCAACATCGGTTGGTTGAACACGATTTCGATTGGTCAAACACAATTACGGTTGATTTAATTGGACTCCAGTAGGTTTTATGGGATTTTGGTCTGTTTTATCCAGTTTCGGCTGGTTAAATCAAATTTGGGTTGGTCTAATTCGACTCCGCGCATTTTAATAGGACTACGATCTGTTGAGTTCAACTTTGGTTGGTTTTATCCGATTTCGGTTGGTTGTTTTGATCTGTTGAGTCCACTTTCGGGTGGTTTTACGAAATTGTGATTGTCTTAACTGAACTAAGGTTAGTTTAAACGGATTTCTGTCAGTTGAATCCAACTTCGCGTGGTTAAACACAATTTGAGATAGTTCAACTGGAATCCGCTTGGTTTAATCAGATTTCGGTCTGTTGAATCTAACTTCGGTTGATATAACTCGACTACTATCGGTTTAATCCAACTTCGGTCTGTTTATTCGATCTGTAGTTTCAGACAGAAAGCTAAATTGCCGACAAACAAGACTTACCAACACGATCCAGAATTGTAGATACAAAGATAAATTACAGACATTGCTGAATCATCAACACATTCATGAATTGCCAAAATAAACCTGAATCGCCAAAACAAACTCGAATCACCAACACCAACCTATATTGCTGATATGAACCAGAATATCCGACAAGACTAAGACATCAATACATTCGCAAATTGCTGAAATTAAATATATTCCCCCTTTATTATGTATGTCGTAGTCACGTCGAGTTATTGTCGTTTTTCAAATATGGCATTGCAGATGTCGTTTGTGAGACTGAAATACAACTTGTCCTTGCTCTTATCATGTTCTTCTTCATCAGATAAAAGAAAATTCTTAACACCAATCATTTCTATTAATTTTGACTTATTTTATTTAAACAAATAAAAAACAGTCGAATGTTGTCGAAAATCGACTACGACACACGTAATAAGGGGGATTATATGAACTTGCTTTGTTGCTTACTTTCCGAAGAATGCCGCTGTTTTTACTTGGGTTTCGAATTTTCGACCTATCGTCAAATTTTCCATAAGTTCTCAATATCTTCAGTCAGCCGTTTTTCGGTTTCTAAGTCGTCTAGCCTTTGTTACTTCGACTTTACTATTACAATTTACTATTCGCCAAAAAGTCCTATGTCTTTAATCCAATATTAGTATGTTTTCCGATAGATGTTATCTTGGTTATCTAGACTTCATTATGTTTTTGGCAATTTCGTCGCCTTTCTTACTTGTACTACTGGTACTGTAACATCTTCCGGAAACATTCTGGTCACCAATGTGTAAACTTCACAAAGGATCCCTACCTCGTTACTGGGACTTCAGTCTGATTTCTAAAAGTTGTTCAGTTTTCGCGTTTACATTTGATTATACTGAATTTTCAGAGGGTCATTTCGAAGATACATAGGTTGTAGTTAATTCCCCGAAAGTTCTTACATTCATTACCTCTAGACTTACTTGCAAAGATTTTCATTAACGTTACCAGTAGTTTAGTCAGTTTTTCCCATAATTAAAATAATCTTAAAATTTTCCTAAATATTAGTAAAATATTTTTCAAAAGTGACCTCCCAATTTTACGTGTTAACATAATTCCGGAACGGACCACTTTTAAAATATAATTGTACCGAATTTATCTTTACGCACAATTTCAATTGCCTAAATGGAAATACCAGCAGAAACGTATTTAACAGCTGTAAAAGATTTATAAGAGTTAATTATATTCATAAAATGTTTCAATTTCACATCGGAATATATTTCTTTTTTTTATTGTGATTCGTCTTTCCATTTGTGCATGTCTAAGAGCAGTGTACTTCAAAATTTTCTCAAAAACTAACGCAGTATAACTAACGGAACATATTTTACAGCATATTTGCCTTACACATTTAGCCAACAAAACCACTGTTCGTCAGATACACGCACCTGTCAAAGATGTCATAATCCGTATCGAATGTAAGACATGTTAATTAGAATGACTATTAGTACACCTGTCGCAATTACTTTTCAGCCCATGGTAGACAACAAAAGTACCCTATAAAGCCCGTAATGGTCTTTATGTTAAAACAGAAACCAAATTGACAAAAATTACTGTCTATAAATTTTAGAGGCTTCGCCAAACTGATTACAGTTTAGTTAAGTGGGAATAGCTTATTTAGACAAGAACTGTCGAGGAGCAGAGGAGAACATGAGAACAGACCACTATCAATGTTTATCGCCGTTTAAAATCTACTGTCGCCTGCTGATCCTTACAGATTTCACATAATGCCCTTAGGGGTGAGAATTTTTGTTAACACCACTCAGTTAACTAAAAACAGATCCTAATTACCATACAATTTCGTCAAGAGCATAAACTTCCTATTAAGTCCTACAAATTTCGTCTAGTAACCTGGCTAGCGGATTGTTCTACGAATAGTTCACTTCCTGAACGATAGGGGTCGCTTGCACAGGACATATAAATTGATATGCGAATAAACATCTACTACTTAATGAAATTACTTTCAAATTTGTTAAGTGTATTGAAACAATACACCAAATTGGCTATCGAGATCAGAATGTTTTTATTGTTTGAGTTATCGGCCAATTTAGAATCACGGACAAGGATGACGCGCTTCGAACTCCGTCACGAGATCATAATCAGATCTGTTTGATCATGAACAATGCGAAGTATATATCAGCCGAAAACGTCCAAGCCCCAATTCCTTTTTGAATATGACCGTTAACATTCAAACATGAGAATGGAGGACTTTTTTCCCCCCAAAAATTCCATTATTTTTTCCTCTCTAAAGCTTAAGTTAAAATTACTTTCCCTTTGCATTCCATGAATGAAAAATTAATAAGATTGGAAATAAGTGTTCAACATGCCTCTATTCAAAGACTCACACAACGTGACCTACAGTTCGTAAACAGATTAGCCCAGCTACTCAGGATTTTCTGTTGACAACATTAAGGGAATCGACGATCAAAGAAAAGTCTATGGCACTGGTAGAGATCAAACCACGGTCGTTCGCGTGTTTTAACCCTATTGACGGTTTAGAGGCTATAGAAAATACCGACCTAAGGTAAATTAGTTGTAACTACGTTTGTCATAAACGTAGTAAGCGAATTCCGCTCAGGATTCATACAGGAAGCCTTTCACTCGATCTTCAAAAGTTTGTTTGCATTAATTCGAAAACCAACGAATAAATCAAGTCTATTAACGCACTGTTACTACTCATTTTTTTCGGTCAATGTTGCTCCAACTTCAATGTCAACCTATGCCGGAAAGTAGGGTACTAATATCGACATTTAAATCTTTACCATTAAATACCATATTTAATATTATTCTATAACTTTGTATTGCTAATCAGTTTTGTGTGTGTTCTGCAATTAGGGAATGCGGACAACTTTGTGGTTGAGGACGAGACCGTCACAATCTTTAATAAAGGGTGATTTTTTAAGAGCTATAGGAAAGTTTTTAAAAAAAACACATCAAATTCAGAAAAATATATGAAATATCTATTTGAATCGATAGTACGGTCCATATAATTTAATGTTTGAAGATTATTTCATGCAAATATTGACCGTGACTGCGCCTCAAATGGTCCATCCGCTTAGTTCAATTTTGGCATATTCTTTGCAACATTTCGGCCGGTATCTCATGAATAAATGCTTCAATGTTGTCTTCCAATGCGTCAATTGAAGCGGGCATGTGTGTATAGACATGAGCTCTAACATAGCCCCACAAAAAATAGTCTAAAGGCGTTTAATCGCACAATCTAGGCGGCCAATTGACCGGTCCCGAACGTAAAATAAAATGTTCACCGAACTCGCCTCTCAATAAGTCCATTGTTAAGCGTGCTGTGTGGCATGTGGCACCGTCTTGTTGAAACCACATGTCATGCAAGTCAAGCTCTGGCATTTTGGGCAAACAAAAGTTGGATATCATCTAACGGTAGCGCTCACCCATCACAGTTACGTTACGATTCGTATCATCTTTGAAGAAGTACGGTCCAATGATGCCACCAGCCTATAAAACGCACCAAACTGTGACTTTTTCTGGATGCATTGGTAGCTCTTGCAATGCTTCTGGCTGATCTTCACTCCAAAATCGACAATTCTACTTATTAATGTACCCATTGAGCCAAAAATGAGCTTCGTCGCTGAACACAAATTTACTCGCGATGAACTTTCTTAAAAGAGCACTCATTTTGATAATAAAATTCAATAATTTGCAAGCGTTGTTCGTTTTTAAAACGATTCATGGTTAAATTATAGACCAAACTAAAGATGTTTGACAGTGAAACAAAACACTAAACGTGCGTCAGCTGTTTGAACCAGTGGTTCTTTTTGGAACCACCAGAACCACATGTATAACTGCTAGATCGCTGTGGCCCGAATATAGCAGCCGCTGCAATATAACTAGCCGCTACAAAATTAGGCACCTGACAGTCAAATGCGATAGATCTATACGGGACTTCAGCCGTGTATGTGAGGACGAGGAGGAGTCCGAGACGAGACGATGGATTAATTCCACATTATGTATATCAATTTGGATGAGGAGCTGAACTGACAAGTTGGATGGACTTAAGCCTCTGGATGTCAGGCTTTTTTTGGGTGCCAGGACATTGCGATATCCTTGGGAATGAATCAGCATACTTATGGGCTAGGAGAGGCTGTATCATGTTTAATCATGACTCTCTGAGAGATCTTCTTTGTAGCTGTCCCAGTCTAGTCCGTAGGATAAGATACATAAGGCATCATTGTATAGAGGACCTAGAGTCTCTGTCCTCAGTCGAAGTAACTGATTTAGTAGATTTCATGCGGTACCATCCATGGTTAACTGGGCCAAGATGATTGGTCTGAGAATGACCTGTGGAATTTTAACTGGCGACTGCAATATCAGGCACCTGACAGACAAATGTGGCCGTAATGATGACGTGGAGGAGTCCGAGATGACGATGGAACATCTTCTTTGTTGCTATCCGGGACAAGTCCTTAGTAAGTTAAGTTACTTAGGGCAAGGTTGTATAGAGGACCTGGAGTTTCTCTTCCAGTCGAAGTAAGTGATTTAATAGGTTTCATGATTAACTAAGGTGATTTTAAAATGTTCTCTTTACACCTAGACTTAATTATTTCTATACTTTCAAATATATATGTTTTCTGTTTATCTATAAATTTATGTAGCACTTATTGAAGCTTCGTTTCCTCCCCCCTTCTCCTTCTTTATCGGTCAATCATAATCATAATCAATAGATCTTCGTGTGTAGTGTGGTCTAAACCGAAACCTACATTCAACACTGGCTCTTTGGTCCGTTCGTCTAATATTCCCCTCCTTTGTTATCCGGATTTCCCTATGTTACATAAAGGTTAGAGCGTTTATCCTTTGGCATTGGTAAAGTTTATCAATAGAAATGTATTTTTTGTTATCTTAACTTCAGGCTCCTCGATTTTGTTAGTTGAACGAAGCTGCGGTCTGTATGCCGTAGTTTCTCTCCTTTGGTATGCGGTATTCGCTACCGTTACCTGGAATTGAGGTTATTTCACGAAGATTGTCATAAAATCTAATTCACTTCGCAGAGTTTCCCAAAGTTTTTTTTTTGCTCAGAACTATAGAGACATCCCTTGTGGTACCTCCAATAAAAACAGAACCATTCCGCCAACTTTAGAGTTGGAGTTTTAATATCAATACTACCAACGCGATGGTGAACATATTCCGTATTAAGTAAAGCTATAACAGGATAACATTTTGGAGAAAAAACTGAAAGTCCAGCCTCGCCCCTTCTGGTACCTTGCATACAAAGGTTTCATCTCGCCCACTTTAGAAATCGAGTAGTAATATCACTACGCTTAAAGCAATTCTACCCAAACTCTGAATTTAGTAATGCTATAACTGGATACAGTATAAGAGAACTATTTAAAACCTCGCCAACCCCCTTGGGTCGTCTTCCCACGTAAGATTGCACTGTCCCAGATCTAGGAGTATTGTTCGTCTCCAGGTGTATTTGGGTCGACCACTTGGGTATTCCACTTTAGGGTCATCCTTGTGATTAAAAACTTAATTTCCCTTTACACCCCATGAATGAGACATGGGATGCTTCTCGTGTTGTTGTAAATTAACACGCTCTCATTATTTAGATTCACAACTAACGGCACCTACTTGTTTATCGACAAGTGCGAACGTTGCTGTTAGAGAAGCGTTGACTAGACATGCCGATTGACTCGACACATTGAAAAGTTTCTGTCGAGGGGGCCGGCAATGAAAAAAAAATGTAGATGACTAGAGCAGGGAATCGAACCACTGATCTTCCGCATTGTAGTCGCGTGTTCTAACCACTATGCCCCGGCCGTTCCGTCCTTGTGATACTTTCCGGCTTTTTCCTGATGGTTTGGCATATCCCCCTTCAATTTCTGCGTTTAAATTGCTTAAGTATGAGTTCTTCGTTGGTTAAGTTCCAGAGATCCGTGTCGCTGATGGTGTTAAGCCAGAATATCCTGCATATGACTCTGAGGCACTGATGAAGAGCGTTATAAGTTAATCGAACTGAGCGCTAATTTTGAAAATAAATTCCGATGATATGTAAACATTGTACTAGCGAAAGTCTTTGCATGTGTTTGTCTTACAAGTATCTCAATCGAAAGTTTTATAGTTCTAAAAAGAACACCCTTTATATGGTAACTTTAATTTCCGAAAGTCCTTCGTAGTAACAAGTTTAACAAAGTAACACTTTGGTAAAATTATCATATATAAGGACTTTAACATAAATTTCTTTTATGCACCAGTACAAATTAACCGCTAAGATATTACATCATGATTTCCTTACACCTTTACCAAAGCGATAAACTCCTGTCAAATATGTCTTAATTCACATCAAATATTAAAGACCAACAGGTGCAGTTATATTGCAGTATAGGATAGACAGCAATGATACCCTATATAGGCGGCAATGGTACCATATATGTTGAAAAGCCAAATATAGAAATAAAGCAAGAGACACCATTTAAACAAGTTGGGCGATTATAGTACGGTACATATGGGACCAGCTATGTGGGTGTTCACACCCACACTTAAATCTTTAACATTCGATGCAGTCTATTATATATTTTAATTAGATTTAACAATATGGATAATGTTTGTAACATTCATATACTATCCTTTGCAATGGCAACTAAAGTTCTCTCATATTCGGAACGTTATCGCAAGCTCTATGGTGTTATGTTAAAGTGTGCAGAAATTTGTGGGGCTAACACTATACGGCAGGACTATCGTATGAATTGGTTAACTTGGGGTCTGATATCCCTAATCAATGCTTATTACATCTTTACCATATACACCATCTATGAGGCCGTGACCGTACGCAGCGATTATACCATTATATTGCAGTCAATGTGTTTGGCTGGAGGGGCAACACAGGTAAGGTGATGGTATACAGAACTACATGAAACATTTGTCTCCATATCTTTGCAGGGTTACACTAAACTTTGGAATGTCATCTTAAATCGGCAGCAATTGCGTTACCTTCACTCCGAGGTTGAAGGAGTTTATGCTACATTTGAACTTAAACATGGACAGTATCACCTGCACTTACAGAGTTCGTTGGCTTTAATGAAGCTCATAGTTATTATGCTTTGCCTAATCTACTGCTTTACGGTAGTAGGCATAATTTCTATACCACTGTATTTCCGTGTAGTTTTGAAGCAGGATATCTTTGTTATGCAATTCAATATACCGGGCCTAGATCCCACCACTCAATGGGGTTATGTCACCCTCCAGGCAGTTCAAGCTACCTGTATAATATTTGGAGGCTTTGGAAATTTTGCCAGTGATGCTATGTTGTTTGTGAACGTGGCTCAAATACCACTCCTGAAGAATATACTCAAGTGCAAGTTTGATGAACTGGATCAGGCATTGGAATGTGATCCAAAGGAAGTGCGCAAAAATCAACCACTATTGAAGGACATTTTAAAGTGGCATCAAAAATATAATCGGTGAGTTTTCATTATCATAGTGAATTAGTTCGTCGAACCATTTCTAACTAAGGTCCTCCAGTGATGCTGAAAGTAATAATTTTACAAAAATTATACTCGATATTAATATCGTTTACATTTTTTCTAGTTACTGCGAAGTAGCACGGAACTCTTTCTACTGGGTAATAGCCGTACAAATCTTTACCGCTACAAATAGCATTATCTGTACGATTGTCTGCCTTTTTCTGGGAGTCTGGCCGGCAGGACCTGTTTATTTATTTTGCTCCTTTGCCGTCATGTACATATATTGTGGCCTGGGGAATCTAGTTGAAATTGCAGTTAAGTTAGGGTCACTGTAACATGATTATCTTTATCTTTCTTACTCCTTTGATTTCAGAATAATGACGTTACTACCATAATTTATGATTCCCTTTGGTATAAACTCTCGGTGCCAGATCAAAAAATGTTACTTATGATGCTAAGAGAATCTCAGACGGCCGAAGGAATGACCATAGGTGGCATCAGCCCATTGACGATGAGCACAGCATTGCAACTAACAAAAACCATATACACTATGGCAATGGTTCTAAATGAATTTTTAAATTAATATATCGTAGCGTCAACAATGATTTTAGTAATAACAGGCATCCTTGGTACTTTGTACCACGCAGTAAATGTTGCAACTGTGCTAGCAGTACTAGTTGTGTAGTTAAGCACGTAGCGAAAAATATTGCACCATTATAGATTTTATGTTAAATTACTAAAAATTATAAGGAACTAGCGATCATTATTCAGATGATATAGTATACACAGGATGACGTAACATTAAAGTGACATGATAGAATATCATAAACGTAAAAACCTTATGCGTTATTTTCTATAAAGCTTTAGTTAAGTTTTTGAACATGATTCGGTACATTATCGGTAATAGATGATCAGTTTGGCAATCGTTTCCGATGTTATTTTAGCCCTTATTACAGTTATTCGGTGAGTCTCGTGTATCTTATCGCCTTTGGTACCTAGAACTCGGTTCGTCAACAAATTATTTTCTTCTTAGCTATGCGGATCATAGGAGGTTTTTTTAGCTTTCTGCCCTTGCAAAGGTTTTTACCATCATAACTCTGGTTTTTCCTATCCATCTGTTTCCTTAAGAGTAAAACGTTTATCCCTCGACCTTGTTTAAATTTAAAAATGGAATGGAATTCGCGGTACGAAGATTGTCACTATTCATTAGCTGGAGTTTCTCTAGGTTTCTTACATTAAAAAAAAAACTTAATTTCCCTTTACACCCCATGAATGAGGTATGGAATAGCTTCTCGCGTTGCTGTGAATTAACACGCTTTCTATTTTTAGATTCACAACTAACGGCACCTACTTGTTTATCGGGAAATGCGAACGTCACTGTTTGAGAAGCTCTTACTAGACATGCCGATTGACTCGACGCTAATACTGCGAAGTTGCTGTCGACAACATTCGAGGGGAGCCGAATGTCCCAGGGATCTCCCGCATGGTAGTCGCTAATTTGGCTAAAGATAGAACCAGTATATCGAAGAGTACAGGGATAGTGGTAAAATCTGAAAGTTCTACCAAAAGGTAAAAAGCTAAGGTTTTGGAGCAGGGATCCCAACCTATAAGAACAGATACACAAATCTAGTCACGGACACTTAGAGTGTGCTGCAAATAAGGAAAAAACACTTTCGTTGTCTGCTCATGCATAAAGTAAGCATAAGTTCGGAAATCGCGCCAATCATCGACGATGGAGTAGATTGTCCCCCACAGAGCCGCAATGCGATCAACATGCCTTAAAGGTAAAAAAAAGCTGCTGGAGCCGATGGACTGCCGGCGATGAACTGACAACGTGCATGCACCAGCTTATAAACACGATTTGGCTCAAGGAATGCATGCCCGGTAATTGAAATCTGAGTATTCTTTGTCCTATGTTTAAGAAAGGCGATCCATGTGTGTGTACCAACTATCGCGAGATTAGCCTTTTACCGATGGCATTCGAGGTGTTATGTGAAAAACTAAAGTCCATCCTAGCGAATCTGATTGGACCTTATCAGTGTGGCTTTAGACATAGTAAATCTACGATCGTCCAGATATTCACACCACGACAAATTCTGGAGAAGACCCAAGAGATGCAGATCGATACTTATCATCTGTTTGTCAATTACATAGCTGCATTCGACAGTCCGATACGACAGAAACTATTACATGCTATGGCTAAGTTTAGTATCCCCGCGAAACTGATATGACTTTGCGGGATGACACTGACAGACACGAAGTCTTCAGTGAAAATAGGCAAAGAACTGACTGGTTACTTCTGAAATAAAAATCACATGTCGCTCGCGTATGCCGATGATATATATATCATTGGTCGAAAACTGCGCGATGTTACTGCGGCCTTTTCAAGCATTGTGTAGCAGTCGGCAATAGTGGTTCTGGTGATAAGTGAGGAGAAAAACAATTTATTTGTTTCAACGAACAAAGAGTCTACTCCTTTGGGATGCTGCGTAAACGTTGGCAACTATAACTTTGAAGTGGAAGATGACTATGGTTACCTTGGCACCGCCGTAAAAACTGATTACGTCAGTCAGAAATCAATAGACGAGTATTTATCGCAAACCGCTGCTACGATGCCCTAAGCAAGCTATTTAATGACAAAGCCCTCTTTCGACTAACAAAGATCCACCTCTACCAGACATGGGATCCTACCTGACTTGCTGTATAGCGCAGAATCCTGAGTAATCCTGACACAAGCGGATTTATCTATTCGGGGAGTCTTCGAGAGAAAAATCCATCGTAAAATATTTGGACCCATCAACGTTAACGGCCAGTAACCTCCGTCGAATGATCTGCATAACGGCGTTCAAATAGGCCGAATACGCTGTACGAATGGATGGAAATTTTCTAGATCGCTTCGCAGGAAGGGATGACCACAACTTCGTTGAATGGACTAGGTGAAAGAGCTGTTAACCAAACTTGGCGTGGCGAATTTCTGTTGCTGCTGCCTAATAAGAAGACAATGAATCTACGGCCCGAGTCACTGACGCGATTCCAGCTAGCAGACTAGTCGATTCTGCAACAGGGATTACACATAAAATCGAACTCTGATCGTCGACATTAAATCAATTCATCTATGCGATGCTGAAACGCCTACAAAATGGGCACAAACAACGTGTGCCCTAGTCACCGATGTACTGTCAGAATTTCGACGTTCTTCCGGGATTAATAAGATTTTGAGTAGCGACACTAGATGTTCGAATTGCTAATAACAAGCTAGTATTCTGCTCCATCTCAGATCGCGGACATAGTACTGGGTAGGGTGCATTGACCCGATACTAACAAGAAACATCTAAAACTTCTAAACATAGATTTATTGTTTATAGGTAACCGGAAAGGCAACAATAAAAAAGATTTATACGAGATCGCTTAGATTGCTGATAAAAATTCGAATCGTTAGCATTAGTCCGGAATTGTATTATTGACTGACTTTAAAGCGAGTCACTAATACAATTTCTATCCAATGTCATGACATGAAAATAAACATCGCCAGCATTCGTTGTCATCCAGAGTCACCAGTTTTAACATGAACAAGTCAGAATCCTTGACACTATCCCTAGCAATCCCGATCACTGATACAATCGTGAGCCACCCTTATAATCTAGATCACGAGCTGTTGAAACCTAAAAAACGTAAATTATTCACTAATCAAAGTTCCTGAAAAGATCCCAAGTTTGGAGTATTCTTAAATGTGATATTTCGGAATCTTGAATGTGAACTGTAAATCATTCAATATTATCGATACAATACCGTGTATCCCTGCGGCGAAAAAAAAGGATCTAGAAGGCCTTTCGAAACGCCATCAAAAGCAGTCAGTAGGCCTGCACTTTGCATACCCTCTTCCTTTCCAAATAACATAGGGTGTAATTGGTAGGCAAGTCCTTCCATCGTCGCTACCTTTAAGAAGGCCTGATGGAGGAAGGACTTGAAAAATAAAAAAAAATTGCAGTTGGTCACCCCCAAATTGTTTAGTTTATTTTTAAATATTTCTCACCTATATATTTTTCTTAATACTTACACTTTTTTCCAAAGACAGTAAGCCTTCCTGTAGTTTGAACTCACTACCTCGCAATTGTTAGTCAGTCATGCTACCAACTAGCCTATGCAGATGCATTCGAATTGTGTGATTAAAACTAATCATAAACTGTTTTAAGAATAACACACGAACACTTTCTTCGTTGCCTTTCCTTTGCATGTCTTCTCTCATGCCTTCTATGAGAAGGGGGACAGAATGTGTATACATACGAAATGGTGGAATAACAAATCATCGAAAACATTGATTCTCCCTTCTCAAAGAAGGCCTGCATCACTGGTCTTGAAAGAATGGAGTGAACATGTGCTCGGCATATTTCAGAAAGGAAGGAGAAGGCATGTGAAAACAAGGCCTTGAAGACATGACGTTGGAATGTCTCAGAAGGTTGAACTTTCACTTACTCTATACAGAATTGCCATTAAAATGTCGACGGTGACTCCACAACAGGTATCTCGCTAATTAGGTGAGTAATGTTGACATCTAAGATTACCTGGCATATCGACCGAGACTTCTGACTTCGTCTAACTCCACAGGACAAATCCAGAGGTTTGATTTCCCCCGTTGTAGGCTGCCAGTTGACACGAAGTTGAATTCACAATACAGCTCCCTGTATGTGTCATACCACTATTTTGGATAAAACCTAATGTCATGCCTTCTCTCATACCTTCTATGAGAAGATAGACGGAATGTGTACACACACGAAATGGTGGAATAACAAATCATCGAAAACGTTGATTCACTTGCTTGAAAGAATGGAGTGAACATGTGCTCGGTATATTTCAGAAAGGAAGGAGAAGGCCTGTTTTCAGGCATGTGAAAACAAGGCCTTGAAGACATGACGTTAGAATGTCTCTGAAGTCTGAACTTTCAATTACTCTACACAGAATTGCCATTAAAATGTCGACGGTGACTCCACCACAGGTGTCTCGCTAATGAGGTGAGAAATGTTGACATCTAAGATTACATGGCATATCGACCAAGACTTCTGACATCACCTAACTCCACAGGACTAATCCAGAGGTTTGATTTCTCCCGTTCTAGGCTGCCAGTTGACACGAAGTTGAATTCACAATACAGCTCCCTTTATGTGTCATACCACCATTTTTGGATAAGATCAAATGTCATGCCTTCTCTCATGCCTCCTATGAGAAGACAGACGAAATGTGTATACTCACGAAATGGTGGAATAACAAATCATCGAAAACGTTGATTCTCCCTTCTCAAAGAAGGCCTGCATCACTGGTATTGAAAGAATGGAGTGAACATGTGCTCGGGATATTTCAGAAAGGAAAGAGAAGACCTGTTTTCAGGCATGTGAAAACAAGGTCTTGAAGACATGACGTTGGCATGTCTCAGAAAGCCTTGTTGTGGCCTTCGATAGCTCAGTGGAAGCGACGTAGACTAGCAATCCGAAGATGGCGGGTTAGATTGCCGGCCGGGGCACTGACCAAATCAACATCGATGAAAAATTACTTTCCAAATACTTTCCAGTTCTCCAGCCAACAAAACTCATTCTAGATGCTTCCACTACAAAAATCCAGATTGCGCAAGGACCAAGGAAAAAGGAAAATGATTTATCAACTTCGCAAATAAATCAACAAAACCAGCTGGCGCCATCTTTGGTGGAATTTGGCGATTAAAACTCACAACAACAACACCTAACAATTCTTGACACAAACCTTGTTATCTACAAAGGAATAAAACAGAGTTGCCAACAATGATCTTATGATAATCGGATTATATGCCCGATCGAGAAATGCAAAAATTTTCCTGAGGTGCCGATACTGAAGCGACAATACTGGAACGTCGACATCTCAGATTATGGTCTTAATTTATCCATCTTACATCGTCATAAGCTGCATGATGCCACTAAAGATTTCTACGCTCCGATTTTAGGAGAAAATAAAATATAACATACAAAAATTGTATATCCAGTAAAGAAACAAGTATGATAAGCAGAAATTATTAAAAATACATCCTACTCTTTTTCCCCGAGAGACGTTTTTCTCAGCGAATGGGTTGATATCGAATATTCACAGTGAATCGCTTTATGTTTTCGAAAATCTATTATTTTCTGAGATCAATATTTCATTATCACACTATGTACAATGATAGCCCCTTCGTCTTTTTCTGACGTAAATTCTCGTACAATGCATACCACCATGTTTGTCCTTCTAAGTGCCACTCAAAAAAGGAACATCAACATCAAGACATCCCTTCATGTGGAAAGCGAGAAAAACAAATGTGCTGCATTTCCACGAAAACAAAAAGAGTACAAAGATGTCAACAATTTTTGAAATCGAATACCACCTAATACAAAGCAACATGATTTTCACAAATGCTTAAGTTCTAGCCAGTTTTCCACCAAGTCACGCTAAACATTACTCAGTTGCGCTCGCGTCTTCAACGCATGCGCAATGGCTGCAGCGACGACAACACTTGAACAAACCGAGTTGGGCAAATGACGGAGTTGAATTTCCAAATGAATAGGAAAATAAGGAAACAACGTCATCCATCTGCCACTTGATGTCAGTCATTCAGTCAGTCAGTCAGTCAGTGTTTCCACTGAAAGATGAGTAGTGGAATGTGGCGGACAATGGATCGGAATTGGGAATTGTTTCGAGGATTAGATTACGAGAGGCGAGTTATTATGTTAAACCACTCAAATGTAAAACACTGCAAACACGCTCGCATGTAAAAATATCTGTAATTTTCAAGCAGTCAAAAGAACATTTCTCCTCTGCTCCAGATCTTGAGAAATCTTAATAACAACAATTTAAATAATTAAATGCAAAGAACTGTAAACAATATTTACAACAATTTCTTTTAAACGATCAGCAAAACTATGACTCTGTTAATGAATACATTTAAGATAACAGCAAAATGTCTGTAATCATCAGCAGCAAGATGATAATCACGATGTGGAGGCCCATGATAATGCTGATGATGATGAAGATCAATATCATTGACATGAGCATTATGATCATGATCACTGTTACTATGTGAAGAGCTAAAACTGTTGGTGCTGCTGCACCATCACTGTACACATAGCCAACGAACCACCATCAACCACTTCACCAGGCACTGCAGCATAAAAATACCAAGCAAGTGTTTGGCCTGGGTGCAATGTAAATTGCATTACATCAGTCAGTGTTTAATAACTTTAGCTGGTACTAATAACTGGTCAATCAACCGACCATTCATCTAAATGAATGGACATACAGGCATCCATCCGACCATCCATCCATGCGTCCATCTTTGCAAACATCCAGCCAGGCAGGCTGGCAGCCAACCAACCGACCAAACCAGACATGCATCACCATAATTAAGATGGTCAATAATGGGTGATCTTCCTAGTTTGCATTTATGTATAGCTGGTTGGTCTTACTATCGTTCTCCTTTTTGTCTATTGCTCTATAATGGAAAAGGTGAAAAAATGTTAGAAACATAGGCCGTCACAGTTGGCTTAGACTTCTAATGGCTAAGAACAGTGGGCAAGAGGGGCGTGGCATGAGGAAGTGAAAAAAAATAGCTGTGATCAGTACTAACCAATGATAAATACTAAAATATCTCAAGCTAGTAAGAAGTGCTCACAAAGTCATTAGAGATTATCACTAAAGTTAAGCATCAAGAGTAAAACATCACTAGAGGATGTTCTCAAATTCAAAATATCACCATTGATAATAGCTCACAAGTGTTGTTAGCTTATCAACTATCACAGGATACTGTAAGACAAAACGGCGTATGCTCATCATTATAACTTAACTTAATTTCCCTTTGCACCCCATGAATGAGGTATGGGATAGCTTCTCGCGTTGTTGTGAATTACCACGCTTTCTATTTTTAGATTCACAACTAACGGCACCTACTTGTTTATCGACGAATGCGAACGTCACTGTTTGAGAAGCTCTTACTAGACACGACGATTAAATCGACGCTTAATACTGCGAAGTTGCTGTCAACAACATTCGAGGGGAGCCGACAATGAAAGAAAATTTTATTTTTTTTTTTTTTTTCTTTTAAGATGACTGGAGCCAGGTTTGAACCTGCGATCTCCCGCATGGTAGTCGCGTGTTCTAACCACTATGCCACGGCCGGTCCCAATCATCATTATAGATATCGCTTATTATTGAATTTTTGAAGAAAATGCTAATGACTCGCAAGTAAAATCTAACATTTATATAATTTCGTACAAATATTATCCGTTGAGGGTCTATTCGAAAGGCTAAACTTTCAATTATTCGTTCCAGAATTGCCCTTAAAATTTTGGCCGCGACTACACCGATAGTGATCTTTCCGGAAGCTGCAACTTGTGATCACACTTTCCAGTAATGCAGCAGGTGTCTCGCTACTTCAGTGAGTAT
Organism: Muscina levida; assembly: GCA_964034835.1. NCBI lineage: Eukaryota > Metazoa > Arthropoda > Insecta > Diptera > Muscidae > Muscina > Muscina levida. The sequence continues at coordinate 69,187,906 of OZ035883.1, forward strand.
ATCGACTAAAGCTTCTGACTTCACCTAACTCCAAAAGACAAATCCAGATGTCTGCTGCCATGTAGGCTGCCAGTTGACACGAAGTTGATTTCACAGTACAGCTCCTTGTATGTGTCATACCACCATTTTGGGTAAAACCAAATGTCATCAGCATCACGGGTTTCAATTTCAGATCACAAAGAATCCGTTATCATGATACGGTACCGATCGCCAAGATTAGATAAGGATTGGTTATTGTGGCAGTCTGCAAATCATACACACATAAAGTCTATGGAAACTACCGAAGAAATCTAGTTTTTTCCGTTGATCCATCGTGAGCATAAAAAATAGCTCCTGAGTTGGCCAATATCAATATCGGCCATATTACCTAGGTCCCCCTATATGAAAAGGAGCCCAGTATTGATCCTCGCCTTTTCGGCAGAAGAAGTGCTAGTGAAGAGAAGGTGTTCTTCGACAACATTTGCTAATTATTACTCTAACACTCAGAAGAAGTTTGGAAATGACTAGAGACATACCAACATAGATATGGAACCTGTAAGTTAGTCCCGAATTCTCCTAGTTCGTATGCTCTGCAAATGCCTGGTATGTCCCTTTGACCATGCACAAGGTGGACGCTAAAATGTTCAGCCATCTCGTTAATAGACCTGCGATAATCCAGAGCTGAAGTTGAGGTCAGTCAGTCAGAATCCAAAGATTTAATGGCAGCTTGGCTGTCGGAGAATATGTTTATACCCACTGTGGTAAGGACTCTGTACCTCAGCGTAGACTATCCATTCGTTGAACCTTTTCTAGTATTCTACATTATGTGGACTTCTGAAAAGCCTTCTACCAGACGGAATTTCAGTGACCCCAAGAGATAAGTTCGACAGATGGTAATTTATAACTCCTGGTGAACAGAATCAGTTCGTCCTTGTAAGTACTACGAGACCATTATTACCAGCCCACTTCGACGTAGTGAGAAGGACTTTTAAATGATGAGATTTGAGTGTACTCAGAAACTTACACCAAACTATTTGCGGATGGTATTGACAGAAACGGAAATTTTGAGTTTTCTGATCGTAATTCACTTAAGAATAACCAGAATCTCTTCCCAAGCAGCTTACAACGTCCGAGAGATCACGTGTTCCCCGGAAAATGCCAACAAACATACATTCAGTGGCAACACAAAGGCTATCTTAATTGCTTTTATAGCCCCAAGGATCGGGCGCGGTTTCCTAATAAGCCACTCTCCTTATTTATTTATTATTTTAGAAATTCAAAGAAAATACAAGACAAGAACCCCCCAAATGTTTGCGACCTTCAAAAACGTTATAAGGACCATCATTTAAGGGTATTCACCTGGAATGTCCGAAATCTTTACAGTGATGGTGCCTCTATCTAATTGGAGGATGTCCTCGACAAATACAAGGCTAACATCACCGCCATACAGGAAATGAGATGGACGGGAAAGGGATATACACAACGGATTCGGCAAGATTCATTTGACATCTGGTCTCGCGGTTTAACACTGTAAGTAACCGAATAGCGACTATTCGTATCAATGCGAAATATATTTACATCACGACCTGACGGAAAACAAAGGCGACCACATCAAAGATGCATTCTATGAGCGCCTGCGCCGATTCTGGGAGATTTTACGGTTCAACTAGGAAGGGAAGATGCTCTTGGTCTTACTAACTTACTTAAGTGGCCCATTATAACTTACAAACGTGGTTCATAAAATTGAGGCCTGAAGTACTAAAGAATTCCACACGCTTCGGTCTACTGCGTGTGTTCTCCAGTTAGTCCTACCAGATGGTGGCACGTCGCCAACCACTTGGTCCTTTCAACGGAGTTTGGGTCTCCCTGCTCTGCGCCGGTTCTCCTTGAAACACCTTTCTCGCTGAAGCATTTACATCCATTCTGGCAACATGTCCCAGCCATCGTAGTCGTTGCATTCTGACTCTTTTAGCTACGTCGATGTCATGGCAAAGCTCATACAGCTGATGGTTAATCCGATGGCGAAACTCGCCGTCGACACAGATAGGTCCAGTAATCGGAAAATTCAGTCTGCGCAAACCACATTTGATAACGGATTCACATTGGATAGCTTCGCGTCGGCAAGAAACATGGTAGTGAGGAGTGAAACCAGATTTCCGCACAAAAATATTCACAAGGCTACCTGGATATCCCCCAAAACTACTGTACTGTGTTATGAAAAACCACGCTTAGACAAGCCCTAATACGATGAGGAATGTCGCCCAAAGGCTGACGAATAGGATGCTACATACTGGGCAAAACTGTAGCCAATGGCAATGCGTGCGGTGACTGAGCGATATAATGAAAAGGCGAGAGAGGATAAAACGCCTCTTTAGGCGGAAAATGCGTCTATAAATAAAAAGAGAGAATTAGGATATCGTTGAGTACAGGGATAGTGGTAAAGCCGAAAGTTCTACCAAAAGCTTTTTTGGAACTGGATAACAACCTGTAAGGAAAGAGATGGAAATCTGGGAATGGACTCGCAGAGTGTGCTGGAAATATGCAGGGAACACGTATGTACTAGAGCAGACCACCGAGCCAAAATGAGACCAGCACGATAATTGCACGATTAAAATACAATTAAGCAGCGGGAGCCAAAGGACTGCTGGCAGAGCTTTTTAAGGCCGGCGGGGATGAATTGAAATCTGTGAGTGATCTATGTCTTGTGCTTAAGTACGGCGATCCAAGTGAGTACACTTTATACCGCAGGATTAGCCTTTTACTCATCGCATACAAGGTCCTGTCTAGTATGTTATTAGAAAGACTAAAGGTCATCATAGCGAACCTGATTGGATGTCATCAGTGTGGCTTTAGAATTGGTAAATCCACGAACGCCTAACTATACAAACTACGACCAACCCTGGACAAGGCCCAAAAAATGCAGATAGACACCTATCATCTGTTTATTGCCTACAAAGCCGCCGCGAAACTGGTACGACTTGCCGGGTAGACACTGACCGACATAAAGTCTTTAAAGAAAACAGGCAAAGATCAGACTGAGCCAATTTTTACCAAGGGAGACATTAGACAAGACGATAGTCTGTCATGTGATCTCTTTAATATCATCATAGAGATGATCATGGGGAAGGCAGCAGTAAACACGATTGGTACCATATTCAACAAAAGTCACATGTTGCTCGCGTATGCCGATGATATAGATATCATTGGCCGAGGTCTGCGGGATGTTACTGCGGCCTTTTCGAGCATTGAGAAGCAGTCGGCGGAAGTGGGTCTGGTGATAAATAAGGGCAAAACAAAGATATTTGTTTCAACGAACAACGAGTCTACTTGTTTGGGACGCTGCGGGAAAATTTACAACTATAACATTGAAGTGGTAGATAATTTTGTCTACTTTAGCTTCGCCGTAAACAAAAATAATAATGTCAGCCTGGAAACCAAGAGACAAGTATTAATCGCAAACGGGCTGCTACTATGCGCTAAGCAAGTTATTTAATTACGAAGCGCTCTCTCGAAGAACAAACATCCAACTCTACCAGTCACTGATCCTACCTGTATTGCTCTACGGATCAATCTATTCTGTGAGTCTTCGATAGGAAAATATTTCCAAAAATATTTAAACCCATCATTATCGTTAACTGCGAGTAACATCGTCAAACGTTAAAACATAATTGCAAACACAATTTCCACGTCTTGTCGTATCCTACTCTGTCCCACTGTACATTCATGTCACTCTTTCCCCTGACACTAGCCATAATAACTTCCATGTTTACAATGTCCTCATAAAATTAAAAAAAAAATCATCTCAAACGAAAGACAAATATAACTTGTTGTACAACAAAAAAAAAAGAAGAAAAATTCGAGAAAAAAAGTCAAAGCCAACACCAAGCTGGGCTGACGAAATACTGGATCTTGGCAACTCAATATTTTTGTATTTACGAAACCAAGACATTGACTGGCCTGGCAAGGCTTATTTCGTGGCAGCGAAACAAAAATGCAGTTTAAATGACGAAAAATCATAAATTCCTTTAAAAAAAATGACGTTGCACAAAAAAAACACACACACACTGCAAACTGGGAACAAGGGAGGACAGGAGGAAGGAGTTATTGGCGGTTTTATGGGAGGTGTGGCTTGTGTAACCAAATGCTGTAATTTATGTCTTGCACGCATGCGTGCAGGTGCGTATGGTTTTGCCAATTGTGCCTGAGCCTCCTTTTAGGCAATTCGCAATTTTTACCCACTCCATTACGTTTGCTGGAGTGGTTGGTCCAGCATTTCATTGCGCCTGCCTGTTTTTGGTGTCGTCTGTCCCCCAAAGGCGAAATGGCCGAGGCCGTCCGAAATGTGTGGCAAGTTACAAGTGTTTTCCATTTATAACAGCGTTTTTTCGTTTCAGTTCAGTTTGCATTGCTTTGGTTTAGTTTAAGAAGCTGTGTGAAAATTCCAATTCGCTGTTGTTTTATTTCTTTTTCGGTAAGGAAAATTGGGTCACCATCAGTGCAGTACAGAAATCTTATGGCAGTTTTTGCATTACTTTGGTGTCAAGTCCACATTGCATCGGTGGTAACGCCACAAGAGAATAAGAAATGTAAATGTTGCCGTATAATAATCATTTATAATCTGTAGATTAATAAATAAATGACATTCATTCGGTCATGTTGAACATGATTGGTTGCATTTTTGTTGTACGACGACGACGGCGACTACGACAAGGGTAAATTTCCTCTCCTCTATATTTGCAGCGATTTCACTAGTGGCGCATTGCGGCAGTCAGTAAGTCGAATTGTATCGAATCGAATTGTCATTTTATTTGTGTTAAGAGTCACATTTAATGGTCATTGCGTTGTTGTTGTTGTTGTTGGCTTTGGACGTTTTCATAATTAAAAGTCCACAAATGGTTGTGGTGGCGACGACGACGACGATAGCAATGGTGATGGTGCTGGTGACGTTGACGGTGATGACAACATCAGTTGCGTATTAACAATTATGACATACGTTCGTTTGTTCGTTTGTGCGTTCGCATGTACATTTATGACGCGGACACGATGTAATTACACCTTAGTAGAAGGAGAAGATGTTGACAAATTTGGTCTGATCTTAGTCAAAGTTATTAAATTGGTTGTTGTGGTTGTGTTGGTAGCAATGGCAAAGACAAGAAAAATGCAAAAAGACGTAAGAATGCAATGATGGCATTTTATGCAGCAACACTTTATGGTTTGATATGCAGTTATTTTTAGACATACTGGAAATGGGTTGATCGTTGAAGAAAACTGTTGATATGTTAAGGATATGTTAAATATTACCAACAATACAATATCACAGCCAATTTGCAAAACACTTGTGACCGGAATATTTTAATGTAGTTTAGTCTCTAAAGGGACCGGCCATGGCATAGTGGTTAGAACACGCGACTACCATGCGGGAGATCACAGGTTCAACTCCTGGCTCCAGTCATCTTAAATGAAAAATTTTATTTCATTGTCGGCTCCCCTCGAATGTTGTCGACAGCAACTTCGCAGTATTAGTGTCGAGTCAATCGGCATGTCTAGTAAGAGCTTCTCAAACAGTGACGTTCGCTTTCGTCGATAAACAAGTAGGTGCCGAGAGTTGTGAATCTAAAAATAGAAAGCGTGTTAATTCACAACAACGCGAGAAGCTACCCCACATCTTTCATGGGGTGTAAAGGGAAATTAAGTTTTTTTTACCTCTAAAGTTCGAAAAAATTACGTTTAATTGGTTAAGTGTAATTTTTTACAGATGGGCGTGTTGTACTGAACTCTATTTGGGACACAGACGAACGAATTCCCCGCAGAATACAGTCCTCCGAACACCAAGTTAGGTACAGACATTCCATTTAGAATGCAAACAACTGGTGGGGTACAGCCGACTGAATTCTATTTGAGGTATAGACGAACAAAGTCCCTGTGGAATACAGACAACCGAAGACCATATCGAATACAGTCGACTAAACTCCATGTAAGGTGTAGACAACCGATGTCTCTGTTGAAAACAGATGACAAAAGTCAATGTAGTATAACAGACGACCGAAGTCGCTGTGGGATATAGACAACCCTATTGGGTGCAGACAACCGAAGTCCCTAAGAGCTACGGAAGTCCCTATGAGCTACAGCCGACCGACGTCACTTTGGGATACAGATAACCGAAGTCCATTTTGGATACTGCCGACTAAACTTCATGTGAGTTATAGACGACCAATGTTTGGTTGTAAACAGATGACTGAAGTCAATATAGGAAATCATACGACGAAAGTCCCTGTGGGATACAGACAACCGATGTCCCTGTGCGATACAGACCATCGAAGTCCCTAAAGTGTAAAGACAACCGAAGTTATCGCGAGGCACAGCCGACTGAACATTGTTTGAGGTATAGACTAACGAAATCCCTGTGGATCCATATCGTATATAGCCGACTAAGCTCCATGTGAGGTGTAGGCGACCGATGTCTCTGCGGTAATCAAACGACAGAAGTCAATGTAAGGAAACCGACGACCGAAGTCCCTATGGGGCACAGACTACCGAAGTCCCTGTGGGATACAGACAACCGAGTACCTATGGGGTACAGACGACCGAAGTAACTTTGGGATAAAGATAACGGAAGTCCATATCGGATACAGCCGACTAAACTCCATGTGAGGTATAGGCGACCGATGTATCTGTTATAAACAGATGACAGAAGTCAATGTGGTGTAAAAGACAACTTAAGTTCCCATGGGGTATGGACGACCGAAATCCCTATGCGATACAGCCGACCGACATCACTTTGAGATTCAGACAACCGAAGTCTACAGGGGAACCGCCGACTGAACTCCATGTAGGGAGATAGAAGTCATGATAGAAGTCAATGTAGCTGAACAGACGACCGAAGTCCCTGTGGGATACAGACAACCGAAGTCCATATGGGGTACAGACGACCGAAATCCCTATAGGGTACAGACAACCGAAGACCCAGTCGGATACCGACAACCGAAGTCCCTATGAAGTACAGACGACCGAAGTCCCTGTGGGATATACACAACCAAAGACCCGTGGGATACCGATATCCCTAAAGTGTACAGACGATAGATGTTCCTTTGGGGTACAGACCCCCGAAGTCACTTTGGGAAGCAGGCAACTGAAGTCCATATCGGATACAGACGACTAAACTCAATGGGAGGTATAGCAGACCGATGTCTCTGTTGTAGGTATAGAGGGCCGATGTCTCGGTTGTAAAAAGATGACAGAAGTCAATATAGGGGATCATTTGACCGAAGTCCCTGTGGGATATAGACAACCGAAGTCCCTATGGGGTACAGACGACTGAAGTCACTTTAGGAAGCAGGCAACTGAAGTCCATACCGGATACAGACGACTAAACTCAATGGGAGGTATAGCCGTCCAATGTCTCTGTTGTAGGTATAAACGACCGATGTCTCGGTTCTAAACAGATGACAGAAGTCAATATAGGTGAGATATAGACAACCGAAGTTCCCGAGGGGTACAGTTGACTTAGTTATAGACAAACGAATTCCCTGTGAAATGTAGACAACCGAAGTTCATATTGGAAACACCCGACTAAACTCCATGTGCGGTATAGGCGACCGATGACTCTGTTGCACACAGACAAACGAAGTTCCCATAGGGTACAGACAACCAAAGTCCCCGCGGTATACGGACAACCGAAATCCCTATGAGCTATAGCCGACCGACGCCACTTCGCATCGAAGTCCATATCGGATACAGCCGACTAAACTCCATGTGAGGTATAAATGACCGAAGTCCTTTTAGTAAACATACAACAGAAGGCCCTTTGGAACAATAGACGACAAAAATCCCCTAGGCGGAAAATGGACTTGGCGAGATTTGACTGATTTTGCGATATTCGAACACAATTCGCAAAATATCGATGGCAGTGTTGACTGTGAGGCACACTTGCACAGTGTCGTGATTCCATACAAACGGTGTCCAAAAATATTAAAAGTTTTCATAGAAGACTGAAAAATGGTACACATTGCTGTTTTAAGAAGGAAAATCGGTCCAAGAACACGCCCACCTCCCATATATAATATGAAATTGAAAAAACATTTATTTTTCAAAATTGTTGTTGCAATAGAACCACGACTTGTGTCGAATTTATTATTGATAACTGAGTTGAATTATTTTAAATTATCTCGAAGGACACGTCCAGCTCCCATATATCCTGAGTTGACTACTATCAACACTATCAGTAAATTTTGGGTACAGTACACGTGACTGGATGATAAAAAAAAAAACTTAATTTCCCTTTGCACCCCATGAATGAGGTATGGGATAGCTTCTCGCGTTGTTGTGAATTAACACGCTTTCTATTTTTAGATTCACAACTAACGGCACCTACTTGTTTATCGACGAATGCGAACGTCACTGTTTGAGAAGCTCTTACTAGACACGACGATTGAATCGACGCTTAATACTGCGAATTTGCTGTCAACAACATTCGAGGGGAGCCGACAATGAAAGAAAATTTTATTTATTTTTTTTCTTTTTTAAGATGACTGGAGCCAGGTTTGAACCTGCGATCTCCCGCATGGTAGTCGCGTGTTCTAACCACTATGCCACGGCCGGTCCCGACCGAAATCACTTTGGCCAGAAGTCCCTTTGGAACATCAGACGACAAAAATCCCCCAGGCGGAAAATAGAGATTCGACTGATTTTGCGGTATTCAAACACAGTGCTCAAAATATCGATGGCAGTGTGGCAAATAATGCCGTGCAGTTGAGACAATACGTCGCACCGTGTCGCGATTCTATATAAATGGTGTCCAAAAATATTAAAAGTTTTCATAGACAAATGATAAATGGTATACATTGCTGCTGTAAGTTAGAAAGGAAAGAAACGAAGTTTTGTGAAAATCGGACCAAGGACACGCCCACCTCCCATATATCCTGAAATGGAAAAAACATATATTTTTCAAAATTTTTATTGAAATTGAACCAAATTTGATACGACTTATCTCGAATATTTTATTGATAACTGCGTTGAATTATATGAAATTATTTCGAAGGACACGTCCAGCTCCCATATATCCTGAAAATAAGTTATGCAACATCAAACAGATTCGACTACTATCAACAACTATCAGTAAATTTTGGGTTCAGTACACGTGACTGTATGATACGCGATAGAAAATACGTCATTCACCTATATGTCCGTATTACGTTCGAAATATGGACGACCTGTACATAACCATCGATGGAGAACGGTAGCGCACCCAGGAAAGGTTCGCGCATTTCAGTGAGTTTACTCACTACAATTTTTAGACTCACACAAATCGGACATAACGGCGATTACGAACGTCAGCTCCATTGAAAAGTTTTCTACCAGACAGACGGACATTGCTGTCAGATATAGCGATAAAAACGCACTCTCATCGTCAAGAACACATATGTGAATGGCACTTAAGCCTAACTGAATAACTCAGCTGTTTGATTTTTATTTAAATTTTAGTTTCTAAAAAATTACATAATTTTTCTATTCAAATAAAACTCATTACATCATACCTGTGATTTTCAATTCGTATTGAGAAATTGTCAGTAACTAAAGCTTCTTTGTTGATTTGATATTTTTGATTTACATATACATATAGGAAATCCATAAGCGAGAATTTGCCAAACAAACATCCACATACCTGAAAGAAAAGAAAAAAAAAACAAAATTGATTAATTAGCAAGAACAAGTTACTATTATAAATATTATAAGTATACACGAAGAAGAAAAAGTATCCAACAGGGATTAAAATGAGTCTCGCCATGAAGTTAACATTTCATATTACGATCTAGTGTTAATATTGAATTAGCCAAGCTGTCTTGGGACATCATTAGTATATTTTTATTTATGTAATTCTGTAATATCATTGCATCCAAATAGTTTCCATTCTATTTCTCCTAATTAAATTACGATTCCACTTTGTAAAAGAGCTGACTACAAATGTGGCGCCTCTTCGACCCATCGGCGACGCCTTTATCCATAAAGTTCTGAAATCTTCTTCGAGACACCACCAATTATTTCTCTATTCTATTTTTTTCTGTGCACTCTTAATATTCATGTGTTTTATCTGTACTTTCATCCTGTATGTTTATTATTTTTAAATCTCAACATATGTTCTTTCACTTTTTGTTTGGCATCGTAAAAGAAAATCTGTAATGTGCAAGAAATTCCCCATCGAAAAAAACATGTGTACATGTGTTTCACCATCCTTAGAGAGAAATCATTGTCCGAGAAAGATAGATTTAGGTCTTTGTGTCCATAAACACTTCTAGCTAATATAGCAATTTACTTTTTTTTTCATTTTGGGGGGAAAACATAACAATTTCCCTAACACCACCACCACCACCACCTGACTGTTATCAGCCAAGAGCCATGGCAATTTACACTTCCCCACCCGTTAGCCTGTGTCCAAATTCGTATTTTTCACATCGTTAATTTGTTCCCCCTTTTGTTTGTTTATCTTCGAGTAAGCAAAACTCTCAATTTATTTGCTTTTTGTTTATGAACATAAAAGTTTTTACTTCTTCGTCTTCAATGATTTTATTAACATTGCTTTAGTGCTGTGGCCAAACGGATCGCATTGGCGCGCAAAGTAAACAATCGAATTTTTAATGGAATACAATTTCACAAGTTGTTTTATTCTGCCACTTCAGAGTTTCGTAAATTAGTAAGTGCTGTCCGGTCTCGAATGGATTTCATATGAAGTTTGTGTCTGCTTGATTTTTAATTAAGTGTTCAATTAATTGCTTACTTGATTGCGTATGTGAGAGATGTGCTTAAGTTTAAACAAAACATGAAAGGGTTTTTCATGAAATATTCTAAATATTTTTAAAATTCAAGTTTCGTATTGTTGATCTGTGCAGAATATGAATATGTTTACAACGTTCGTTTTTAGATAATTTTTCTAGTATTGCCTAAAGAGTTTTTTTTACAAGAGTTGTAGGAATGGATTATGTGACAGCTGGCTGGGCGGATAGCTATTTCGATAGTTGCCACGCTATGTCAGCAGCACCCTTTGCTAAGACTCCTTCAGTATCATCACAGACCTTAAGTGTTAAAAGCTCCACGAAAGAATCGAGAAGTCAAAACACACCGGTTCGAAAATATCATCAACGAAGAACACTTACTTACTTAAGTGAACCACTACAACTTACAAACGTGGTTCATAAATTAGAGGCCCGAGGTATTAAATAATTCCACACTCTTCGGTCTTCTGCGTGCGTCCTCCGGTTAGTCCTACCGGACGGTGGCACGTTGCCAACCACTTGGCATTTCCAAAGAAGTTTGGGTCTCTCTGCTCTGTGTCGTTCTTTAGGTTTGCCTTAAACACATTTCTCACTGGTTGGCAAGAGACTGCGACACCTAGTCTCAAGGTTCAACCCGGTGTGTGAACGTATAGCCACCATAAGAGTCAAAACAAAGTTTTTCCACATAACACTTATATGTGCCCATGCTCCCACAGAAGAGAAAAGCGATGAGGACAAAGACGAGTTCTACGGGAGCTTAGAAAATGTATATGACCGTAGCCCCAGCCATGACATCAAAATTGTACTAGGCGATTTTAATGCTAAAATAGGCAGGGAGACCGCATTTGAGTCTACCATCGGAAAATTCAGTCTGCACACCGAAACGTCGAACAATGGCATCAGACTGATTGATTTCTCTGCGGCAAGAAATATGGTAGTTAGCAGCACTAGATTTGACCATAAAAATATTCATAAGGCAACATGGTTATCTCCAGATCAATTGACGAGGAATCAGATAGATCACGTGGTAGTCGATGGAAGGCACGCATCGAGTGTGGCAATATTTAGCCGACTCCATAGAACGGACTGCGAGAAGCGTACTTGGGTACTCAAAGCCGTCTCAAGAAGATGCCTGGTACGATGATGAATGTCGCAATGCCACGAGAGAGACGGATGCTGCATACAGGGCAAAACTGCAGCCAATGGCAACGCGAGCTGTTCGTGAACGGCACAGGGAGAAGAGACGAGAGGCAACTCGTCTTTTTAGAAGAAAAAAGAAGGAGCTGAAGAGTGCACTGAGTTACTCCGAAGTAGAGGGGAAGCCCGAAAATTCTTCAAGAGAGTTAAAGCGAGAATGCGTGGAACAGGGTTGCCCTCCTGCAATGACAGCGATAGTCAGCTAGTGACGGACCCGGATAACGTTCTGAAGATATGGAGAGATCACTTTAAAAATTTACTGGATACTGACACCACTCCAGAAGTCCCCGCTCCAATCCATGACGATGGTATTAACTGTCCACCTCCGAGCCAGAGCGAGATACGTATGGCCATCTCCCGCCTTAAAAACAACAAAGCTGCTGGAGCCGATGGTCTCCCTGCTGAATTGTTTAAGGCTGGCGGGGAGGAGCTGATTAGGAGCATGCATCAGCTCATGGAGAACATCTGGCAAGAGGAGAGCATGCCCGGGGATTGGAGTCTCAGTCTATTATGTCTCATATATAAGAAAGGAGATCGTAGTGCATGTAAGAACTACCGTGGAATAATCCTATTACCAATAACGTACAAGGTCCTTTTGAGCATATTGTGTGAACGTCTAAAGCCAATTGTAGAAAAACTAATTGGACCATATCAGTGCGGCTTAAGACCTGGTAAATCTTCGACGGATCAAATATTCATCTTACGAAAAATTTTGGAAAAAGCTCATGAAAATCAGATCGACACCTACCACCTCGTTGTCGACTACAACGCTGCCTTCGACTCTCCGATAGGGAATAGGCTATATGAGGCTATGTCTGAGTTTGGTATTCCTGCAAAGCTGGTTCGACTTTGCAGATGAACTTTGGAAAACACCATATCCTCGGTTAAGATTGGTAAAGATCAGTCTGAACCATTTATCATGGAAAGAGGTCTCAGCTTGTCCTGTACACTATTTAATATAGTTATGGAGAAGGTGATGAGCAAGGCTGGTGTCAACATGTCTGACACCATATTCCACAAGAGCCACATGCCACTAGCCTATGCCGATGATATAGACATCATTGGCCGAAATCCGCGGGATGTTACTGCAGTTTTCTCATCACTAGAAAAGGAATCAGCAAAAATGGGTTTAGCGAGAACAAACCAAATTAATGATTTCGACGAACAAAAAGACATGTCGATGGGGACGCACCGTGAACGTTGACAATTATTGTTTTGAGGCAGTAGATTAATCTACCTACCTCGGATCTTCCGTCAATAAGAAAAATAGTGCCAGCCAAGAAATCAAACGGAGAATAGTGCTCGCCGATAGATATTCTACGGCACTTTAGTAACACCACCTTATATCGGAATACTAAGAAACAGCTATACCAGGTGCTTATCTTACCCGTTCTGTTGTATGCTGCCGAATCATGGAACCTGAATCATCGAACCTGAAGGACGGCGCAGAGCAGGGAGACTCAAACTTTGTGGAAGGACCAATCTGTAGGCGACGTGCCACCATCTGGTAGGACTAACTGGAGAACACACGCAGAAGACCGAAACGTGTGGAATTCTTTTATACTCCGGCCTTAAAATTTATGAACAACGTTCGTAAGTTGTAATGGGCCACTTAAGTAAGTGGGGTCCTCTGGGGTAGTGTCCGTATCCAGTAGACTGCTGAAATGTTCTCGCTATATTTTCAGAACGTTATCCTATTCCGTCGCTAGATGACCATCGCTGTCCTTACCAGAGCACAGCCCTGTTTCACGCATACTCGCCTTAACCCTCTAGTAGAATTTTTCGGGCTTCCTCACTACTTCGAAGAAACTCTGTGCATTCGTCCTGTCGCTTCTTCAGCTCCTTCTTTTGCCATCTTAAGAGATAATCTGCCTCTCATCTCTTTTCCCTGTGCCGTCCACTAACTGCTCGCGTTTCCACTGGCTGCAGTTTCGCCCTGTTTGTTTCTTGAGATTACAAGAAGTTAGTAGTTAGTGAAGAAGGATAGTAGTTGGTACTTTGTTGAACCTGTATCCTCAAAGGTTCATTTTATCTCTTGTTGTTTCTATGTATGTTGTAATGGGCACAAATTTTTCGAGCTATAGTCAAAGAATCATTTATTTCGATACACAGAAAAAAATTACGACAAATGAATTGTCGTATTAAATACCATTTCGTCAATACAATTAAATATTTAATTAAAAAGGCGCCAACAACCGAAATTGTAGAAAGAATAAACAGTGTTGTCACATTTACAATTTTTTTATTTTTGTTGAATTTGAACAGTAGTAGAAAATTTGTAAATATGACAATTTACAACCACTTTCAAATGGAAAAATTGTTATAAATCAAAATTGAATGCTAACAATTTTATTTAATTACTTAACAACAATTGTGTTTTTTTTCTGTGTAGTAATCGCTTACGCCGGCCGTGGCATAGTGGTTAGAACACGCGACTACCATGCGGGAGATCGCAGGTTCAAACCTGGCTCAAGTCATCTTAAAAGAAAAAAAAAAAAAAAATTTTTCTTTCATTGTCGGCTCCCCTTGAATGTTGTTGACAGCAACTTCGCAGTATTAAGCGTCGATTCAATCGTCGTGTCTAGTAAGAGCTTCTCAAACAGTGACGTTCGCATTCGTCGATAAACAAGTAGGTGCCGTTAGTTGTGAATCTAAAAATAGAAAGCGTGTTAATTCACAACAACGCGAGAAGTTAAATTAAGTAAATCGCGTACGCAGAACGCACGTTGTGCACCGCTGAACGACGCAATGGCAATGAACTCCTATAGACAGCTCTTCTATTTTTTTTACCTCTCTGCATAACCTCTCTTCGGCTGCTCGACGCAGCTACTGATTGAAATGTACACGGATTTTTGGTTCACCGCATATTTTTATTAATGGTTGGTTGGTTTGCAGGCATCCCGTCAGCAGAGGATAGGATCACTTAGGACCCTAAAGGGTTATATATGTTACCCTATATATGTTACCCATGAGGCGTTTGTGGCTTCCCTTCAATCGATGCTTTCAGTGTATGTCGGGCCTGGTTGCGTAACTAGTACCTTTCCAAGGTTTGGTAGATTCGACCTACAGTGGGAGTTCGGATTTTCGATCCAAGCCCTCCAATTGATGGTCATACAAAAGTTGTTGATTTTGCTGATGTACAAAGATGCTATTACTTCTTCCACGTAAGAAGTGTTTTTTCCCGGTTTTCCAGTCTCTTTCTTCATAGGGCTGGGAAGTCACATACAATATGGTCGGTAGATGTTTCTCTGCAGTAACTACCGCAGTAGACACTCATTTTTCGTTGCGAATCCAATTCTGTACGCGTGTCTACCTATGGACTCGTGTCCCGTTAGGAAGGTAATACTTTCCTAATCTTGTCTTTTTTGAGATTTATTAGGTTGGATGTGCGTTTTGGGCTGTATTCAGGCCATGTTCCCCATTCCTACAGGTATGGTCATCCTTCCACCTTTCTTTTGCAGTTATCAGCGTTAGAATTCCGATATTGCATTTGCAGATGTACATAGTGCGAAGCGCTTCGGGCTAAATGTCACCTTCCTGCAGAGCTGAGCACTGCCGGGCTTCTTCAAACACTCTGCAGTTGCCTCAAATTCGCTGCGTCCAGGTATCCACGTAATAACAACTTTGTTATTCTTGGATATCTCGTTGGGAGATGGTGTTATGTGACTTGGGACTTGGGACCGGCCGTGGCATAGTGGTTAGAACACGCGACTACCATGCGGGAGATCACAGGTTAAAACCTGGCTCCAGTCATCTTAAAAATTGTTTCTTTCATTGTTGACAGCAACTTCGCAGTATTAAGTGTCGATTCAATCGGCGTGTCTAGGAAGAGCTTCTCAAACAGTGACGTTCGCATTCGTCGATAAACAAGTAGGTGCCGTTAGTTGTGAATCTAAAAATAGAAAGCGTGTTAATTCACAACAACGCGAGAAGCTATTCCATAGCTCATTCATGGGGTGCAAAGGGAAACTAAGTTTTTTAAGTTATGTGACTTCAGCGAGTTAACTGCCGCCAGTCTAACCTTGAAGAGGATAATATCCTCCTGTGATACTTTCCTCGTTTGTTTCTTGTTGGCGGCTCGCTTAATAGCAATAATTCCGTTTGGAAAACTCTGCAGAAGTCTGGAATCCTGGATCTTATACACAGGCTTAGATACTTTAGCCAACCCCGTCATTCAGTTTGGACCCATCAGTAAAAATGTTTAGTAGTCTATGCATAGTATTTTCGTTCTCTGTCCCCTCCTTTCTGGAGGCCGTTCTGGTTTCGTAAATTTAAAAAGTGGAAAATTAACGACGGTCATCAAGAAAGCACCGACAGTAACTGATGTGAGGAAGTACAAATGGATGCCAGAAGAGCGACGGTGTACTGTCGAATGATCCCAACTACTTCGAAGTTGAAGGTTGGAGTTTCGATACAACCCGTTCAGTTGGTGGTCTGACAAAAGTTGTTGATTCTGCCAATGTGCAAAGATGTTAGGAAGAGTTTTCCTATGGTATTCACTTTCGTTCTGCATAGGTAATATGAGTGGTAATAGGTAATACTACTACCGTAGTAGACGCTCAGTTTTCGTTGCGGAAGGTTATCCCGTTAGGTAGGTTATAAATTTCCTAATCTGGGTTCTTTTGAGATTTATCATTTATGCGTTTTGTTATGTATTCAGGCCATGTCTCCCTGGCTTTCTTACAGGTAAGCCTTCCACCTTTGTTTTGCAGCTCTCAACGTTAGAATTCCGACAGTGCCTGCATCCCTGAGCCATTTTGGGTCTCTTAATCCGCTCTGCCCCAAAATCCGCTGTGTCTAGGTATCTCGTTAAAAGGTGTCCATCAGGTCCTAAAAAACTTTTGATTTTGAGTTGTGAACTAGACTATCTGTGATACTTTCCGCTTGGAAACCGCTACAGAAGTCTGGAATACTTGTTCTTATACTCAGGCTTGGATCCTCGAAGTAGATGCCGTATCATCCAGTTGGGACCCATCAGTAAAGATGTTAAGTGGTCCATACATCGCATTTTCCTTCTCTGTTCATTCCTTTTTGGAGGACGTTTTTCATAGAGCTTATTTTATTTCCGTGCACTAAGCATGTAATCAGTTTCAAGTGAAATAATCAGTTAGCTTAAGATCTGATAGAGGGATCCCAGTTGTCTATCTCGTTTAGTCGTATAGCTGATTTGAAAGCAGTGCATTCGCAACTTTAAGCAGTTAGAAGTAGATTAATTATTGTGCATAGTACCTTGATAGGAGTTGACCTCAAGAATCCGGTAATCGGGAGGCAGGAAGAACGTTCAGCACGATCCATTTGTCGGAACTTGGTATATTTGCTAAGCACATAACACCTGTCTATGCAGCATATTGTAGTATTGGCTTCACAAAATCGTTGTGTTATTTAGGATAAGTCCCCAGGTTTTTCCAATAGCTTTACTGCTGTGTATAAAGCTTAAAGCGTTGGTGGATATGCTCTCTTAGTTTGAGATTCCCGTCCAAAATTATGCCTATGTAGTTCGCCGTTTGGGAGAAATTGAGTTGCTTGCTTATACGTATAGGCAAAACTACTCAAGAACATTTTTATCTCAAATTCTGAGCCTGAACATTGTCGATTATCTTCTTTATTACCAATAAAATGCCAAAATCAACGTCATTAGCTGACAGCGCCACCTATCGGACAACAAGTGCACTATGCTAAAGACATTAGAAAAAAAACTATTATGTTTCAACAAATCTAAAAATCTGCAACATAATTTTGCAATGACATTTTGTGGTGACAAAATTGTAATGTAACAAACTTTAAGCTTTTTTTGATCAATCCAAAAAAACTGTAGTAGCTTTGACTAGAACTCGGGGAACTCTAAATCTGAATGATCGCCAGCTGTGATATTTTATTAAGTGAAAATTTCAACTAGACTATCTATCACTCGTATTCATTACTGGTTTAGACTTTCCAAACGTCTTAGTGTGACGCTGCTGAGACTTTTGCAGCGCCTGGGAACATTTAACAATCTCTGGCCAGTGAGATAACCCTTAATTTTTTGCACATTATAGCTAATCAATCTTGGGTTACGATAACCTGGTCACCTCTCCTTTAGTGTCCAAAAACACACACCGATCATGTAGTTGAGCCAAACACAAAGTATGAAATTGCCACAAAGACGGACTGGTGGATGCAGCTAGGCCAGCAGTAGTGCGAATTGATGGTGAAGTGCAAGTGGCGGTGCAAACCTTCCATTTTAAAATCGTACTTTGGGCCGCCAATAACAACAACAAGATGCGAGACGCGAATTGAGAACAGCCATAAACTAATCACTGCCATTAATAAGAAAATCCCAGTATGCGTCGCACCAAACGGCCTGCCCGAGTGGGAATAGTGGATGCAGCATAAGACACCGCAGAATGGTGTTGCACTGTTGCTGTTGCTGCAACAAATGTTTCCACAGGCAGCAGGAATGTGGTCGAGTCTACATTTTCAGCTTAACAAATAATGTAACAGCAATAACAACAATAATAACAGCAGCGACAGCGCGATCATTGCAACCGCCAAAGAACGCTATATGGGAGGAAGCAAAACAACAACAAAAACACGCCATGTTGCATGTAAAACGAAAATTGCAAGGAGGAGGCAAAAACATACAAAAATATTTTTGTGGCATAAAAAGGAAAACAAACTCTGGCGTCAGAGGCAGCAGCAGCAAGAAGCAAAGGCAACCGATAAAAAAAGACACTTGCATTTTTATACTCTCCCAACTTTTATTTTTAGCAAGCGACGTCAGGCAGCGACAACGGCATAAAAATTTTGAAGTTTTTTCTTCTAAGAAACCAACACAAAATTAGATGGAGGAAAAAACGGAGGATCAAATTTTTATTTATTACTTCTTAGAGGTTTATTTAGCACACACATGTTGCCGTCACTACTCGTTGTTGCCGGTACTGTCGCTAAAAATGTTTCACACACAAAATGCCAAGAATTGTCGTTGTTTTTGGTTTTGAGGCGACAGCTAACCAATGTTGACAATTTGCCAATCTTGTGGTTGGCCAGCAGAATGGCAAATTTGGGTTTGGTAACTTTAAGACATACAAGGAGTGACATTTATTTGCATTAATGCAATCGGCTGGAAATTTACTAAAGAGAAGGCGGCACGTCAGGCATGTTCCTTGGGAATTGTTGATCCGATGTCGGGGATCAGAAGACCGAAAAGACTTATGTATACCTTGGACTTAAGTAAGCTAGGACAAGTAAGAAGATACTTTCAGCTATCGACTCCCTATGGAGTAATAGATGATCCCGACTAATCATCAGCAACATTTGTAATAATTAATTATCAGGACGTTTATGAATGATTAATTTAATCAAGACTTAATCGACGTGGAAATGAAGAAAAGACAAACGAAAGATGATCCGCCAAGCAGCGCCACCTATAGCCTATTATTAGTACAATACAGCTTTGTACAAGACAAGCTTTACAAACATAAAAAAATTGCAAATGTAACAGTATAGATAATCATGATTGCATTATATGGTATGCCTTCCTTATCTCCTAAATTTCTTTATCTCCTCTCTGAGAAGTATCCCATCTCAGAACCGCTTTCGCTTACCTTCAAAATTGCGCCAAATGAGGATGCATGTCATCGTTTTCTAATGGTCTGCATCCAGGCCGTCGATTTGAGTTCTTTGCACCACAAGAACTGCTACGTCAAGATCAAATTTCTTATATCTAAGGATCTGCTTGTTGTATTCGAAAACCCTATTATTATACCCATTGGGTATTTCCCTATTGTATTTTCCTATCGTAAAGTATCCGTGTTCTGATGCCATCTGTGTTAGTTAGTAATTAGTTTTCCACTCCATATCGTCGTCCCAGACTTTTTTCTGATTTCGGTTATTAGCCTTGTCATTATTTGAGCGTTCTTGTCAGGTCGTGATAGTTTGGCCTCTCAGAGAAATTACCAGCTACCTTAATTAGGTATATTGTTCATCACTTTCATGCTAACAGGTCGATTGTATTCATGCCTGCTAATGCCACCACATCGACTGCCGGTGCTTTGCGGTAGTGAGAAGTGATGCTAAGAGTGGCTGACTTCTGCACATATAAAAAAAGAATGTGTGCCCTTTTTTAACATTTAGACCTTCCATCAATAGTTTGCGCTTGCTCAGAAGTAGCCTTGCGACGTTTGCAACTAGACGGCTCATCTCTCCTGTTGTCCTTCTGAATGTAATTTTCGAATCCAGCCTTAACCCCAGATATTTTACCGAGATAGAAGCTGGGATCCCACTATCGAACACTTAAGCATCCTAAACCAGTTCACGAAAATCAAAAATTAGAACGCCCTCCATAAAGGAGTGGACAGAGAACGAAAACGATATGTATGGACCACTTAATATCATTACTAATGGTTCCAAAGAGGATGACAGGGTCGGCTACAATATCTACTCTACGGATCAAAGCCTAAGTATCGCCGTCGAGGGGGATAATCTCCTGTTCATGGACAGTCTGGCGGCGGTAAACTCACTAAATTCCCACTAACCCGAATCGAAAGTCGCCAGAACATCTCTTAACGAGATATCCAAGAATAACAGAGTTCTGATAAAGTGGATACCTTGACATAGCGGATATGGGGGCAAATGCAGCGCGGATCAAGAGGCCTGTCCAACCGCCGGATGCCCTCGACAAAAAGCTGACATCACTGCCATACTGGAAATTCGATGGATGGGATAGGGAGGCACACGTCAAAAGATCTGTGACATCTTTTATATATGCCATGCAGAAAGACACGGCAAGAGACTTCGACATTTGGTTTAACCCTGTAAGTAACCGAATAGCCACTATTCGAACCAAGGCAAAAAAAAAATTGGTAGACAAATATGGGGACATTAAAGATGGAGGATATATGCACATGACATTAAAATTGTTCTGAGAGATTTTAATGCTAAGATAGGAAGGGAAGATGATCTTGGTTCAGCAGTCGGCTAATTCAGTCTGCACAACATCAACTCCTATAACAAACGCAGACTAGTTAGCTTCGCGTCGACTAGAAACATGGTAGTGAGTGAAACCAGATTCCCGCATGAAGATATTCACAAGGCAACGTGGATATCTCCCGATCAAAATACAAGAAATCAGATTGATCACGTGGTAATTGATCGAAGGCATGTCTCAAGCGTTATGGTGGTGCAGTGATGCGCGGTGTAAATATTGACTCGTATAACCACCTAGTTGCAGCCAAGGTACGTACGCAATTAGGTAGTGCTAAAAACGCTCGTAACCAACCGCAAAGGAAGCTAGACATCACAAAGCTGCATACCACGGAGATAGCCAATGACTACTCCAACCAACTCTCTCAATTATTCCAAACAACCCCACCTTATTCTTATGTTCCCGACGGCTAGCGGCCGCATATTGCGAATTCTATGACCCTTGCCACAACTACCGTACTGGGTTATACAAAACCATGCTCGTACAAGCCCTAGGACGACGAGGAATGTCGCGAAATGTCTGAAAATAAGGCCTATGGAAGAAAAGAGAAAGCCGGGATAGCGGGATAGAGTTAAAGTCCTACCAAAAGGTAAAAAGTAAAGGTTTTGTAAGGACGGAGACGGAAATCTGTGTGTGCTGCAAATAAGGAGGGAACACTTTCGATCTCTACTCGTTCCCGAAGGCATCATAAGTGACGAAATCACACCAATCATAGACGACGGAGTAGACTGTCCACCACCGATCCAACACTAGCAGACACTGATACTGCCTGTCTTACTTTACAGCGCAGAATCCTCGGTAATGAATTCGAGAGAAAAATGCTATGCAAAATATTTGGACCCATCATAGATAATGGCTAGTACCGTCGTCGACTGAATCATGAGCTATAAGAGCTGAACAACGACATCGACGTAGTCAGGCACGTTCAAATAGACCGAACACGTTGTACGAATGGACGAAAACGCTCCGGCTCGAAAAGTCGAAAAGGCAATAAACTCGATGGGCGGCGCAGGAGAGGCCGACCAAACCTCCGATGGATGGACCAGGTGAAAGAGCTGTTTTCTATTTCTGTTTGGGGTGACGAACTATCTACGGAGCGCAAAAAACCAAAGCAAAGTTGTTGCTGCCATTAAAGAAAAAGTAAAATTTGTAAAAAAAAGGTACAACAGTATCTTAGTATCCCGAGATAAAGTGGGGTTACTAAAAAGCTGCCGATGTCCGTAAAAACATTTATTGGCGAACACTATGCTCCGCTTGACATTTTTTTCTTGTTGACGGAAGATCCGAGCTAGGTAAACTCATCTACTACCTTAAAACGATAATTTTCAACATTGACCGTGCGTCCCCATCTAGAAGACTGTTTGTTCGTCGATATCATTATTTTTGTTTTGTCTTCCTTAACCGCTAAACCCATTTTTGCTGACTCCTTTTCTAGTGATGAGAAAACTGCAGTAACATACCGCAGATTTCGGCAAGTGATGTGTATATCGACTAGTGGAACATAGTGCCAGATATGATGACACTATATGACACCTTCTCCATTAATATATTAAATAGTGTCCAGGACAAACTATCGCCTTGCCTGTGACCTCTTTCCGTGTTGAATGGTTCAGAGAGATCGTTACCAATCTTTACAGAAGATTGAGTGTTCTCTAGGGTACATCTGCAAAGGAGTAGTAACCTAGAAATGAGATAAATTAAATACATAGAATTTACTTATACGTTAACAAGACTCAAAAGCAACTGTCTTGGCATAAGCACTCAGTGTGAGCAATTCATAGTATGCCGATTGTAATTCAATTCAATTACTTAGGGAGCTACATTGTATAAATATATAGGCTTGACTAGCAGTAGCCTTCAATCGCTAGCCGAACTTCGACCAGTGCAGACCATAAGGCATGAGTTCTTTTCAAAACTTGTGACTACCTTTTTATTATATCGCCTGTTCCTTTTGATCGAGTGATAATACATACTCACAGCGACTTCGGTTCCCCCACAGCGACTTCGGTTGTCTGTTCCCCTACAGCGACTTCGGTTGTCTGTTCGCCTACAGCGGCTTCAGCTGTCTGTTCATAAGGTATTTTATAAGTATATTATAAGAACAAATGTATGTAAAACAATAACTAGTAGACCGATGCCGAGCTTATGCTGCAACTTGAAACCCGATCCTGAAATCCGAACCTGCTAGTCGTAGCAGAGTTTAGTCCACGATCCCGAACCTGCTATACGAATCTAGCACCCCAGCTGGTCCTACGAATTTGGCATCCGAAAATAAAATCTGAAACCCGCAACCAAACCTGGTAACCGGAACTTATGCCAGAATTCCATTAACCGCACCAGGACTGAGCTAATTAAATAATTCTCGACGATCTGCAAATCGGCATAGTTAGCAACTCGCAAGCGTGTCCAGCGCAGATATTTGGATTAGGCCCCTAAAAGCAGTTGTTTGTTGCCGTAAACCAATAAGTTATCTGTCGTATTTCTTACACAAGTGTATTAAAAGAAAATCAAACCATAATAAAAACTATTTACTTTCCCTAGTCAGGGAAATCACTTGTGTTCTCATTTCGAAGGAAAGCCAGCTTATCTTAAAAAAAAATTAATTTCCCTGTGCACCCCATGAATGAGGTATGGGATAGCTTCTCGCGTTGTTGTGAATTAACACGCTTTCTATTTTTAGATTCACAACTAACGGCACCTACTTGTTTATCGACGAATGCGAACGTCACTGTTTGAGAAGCTCGGCCGGTCCCTTCGGTTCCTTATCGGAGAGTCGAATTAAGCTTTGCAGTTGACAAAGAGGTGGCATGTAAATGCCGATTTGTTTTTAATGAGTTTTCTCCAGGATATGTCGTAAGGTGAATATTTGATTTATCGTAGATTTAGCAGGTCTAAAGCCGCACTGATAAGGTCCAATATGTATTTTGACAATTGGCTAAGGACCTTATAGACAATTAGTAGTAGACTTATTCCACGGTAGTTACTATGATCTTCTTTCTTGTGTATGGGACATAACAGACAGAAGATCCAATCCCCGGGCCTGCTCTCCTCTAGCCAGATGCTCCTCATGAGCTTATTTTATAAACCTTTCATATTAAATTTCTGTTCTCTACGAAACATTTAAGTTGACATCACTTTTTGGAGAATATTATTTGGTGCCAAAGTTATGTGCTTTCGCCCCTCGTTAAGAAGTTCAATTGAAATCTTTTAATCTTGACATTTTTCTCCCCTCTTTCATGTCAACAATTTCAACAATTTTCTTGCTTCAGACTATGATTTTTGTTCTCTACATATTCTTTAGATCTTCATCTTCGCTATAGCGAAGTGCAAAATGTTGAAATTTTTAATTCATAACTCTAAAGACAGCGTGTCGACCAATGAATAAAGTCTCCTCTATCCTATCGCATGATTAGATGCTGGGAGTAAAATTAAATATTTGTGTTAATTAACTTAATTCAGAGACTGACTATTGTGTCTGCCTTATCAAAGTTCGTTATAGTTTTATTCGTATGTATTCTTATAAATGATTCATTTCCTTTCTATAATAAAATTATTTTATATTCTTATATCTGTAGTAAATTTTATGATGAATATTATTATTATTTTCTAAACAAAACAACAGATGCTTGTAATATTCTATGGAGACGTCTCAAGTAGTAGCGGAGAAGAATACGAGTAAATAATTAACGGAAATAGATTTAATGCGCTTGAGACGACGAGATACGGCATTTAAATGCAATGAAGTGCATTGTAATGCGTTTTTTTTTGTAGCATTGGCGATTGGAATTAATTGATTAATGAGTATTCACATCGCTTGGTAGAGATTTGCATAGAAACATTTCTCAGGCATAGACGACGATGACACACACACACAAGTATGTGTGTCATACTTTGACGCCAGTGAAACGCAAGGGATGTTGGAATTTTTAAAGAATTCTGTTACCGGAAGTCATCGAATATGTCTACAATTGAAGTCCGAGTTAAGAATACAACAAATGTTGGGTTCAAGTCATAGTCTGTTAATTGTAAATTCACAGGCATCGCTCTCTTAAAAAATTAACTTAATTTCTCTATAGACCTCATGAATGAGATATGGGATAGCTTCTCTCGTTGTTGTGAATTTTAGATTCACAACAAACGGCACCTACTTGTTTATCGACGAATGTGAACATCACTGTTTGAGAAGCTTTTTACTACATATGCCGATTGACTCGACACTATGCTGCGAGGTTGCTGTCGACAACATCGAGGGAGCCGGCAATGAAAGAAAAATGTAGATAACCGAAGCCGGGAATCGAACCACGCATCTCTCGCATGTTAGTCGCGTGTTCTAACCACTATGCCACGATCGGTCCCACAGGCCTTCCTCTCACTCTCAGACAATTGACTTCGCAAATGTTTTCATAGGACCACAATTACACTTAAATACAAAAAAAATCTCGATATCTGTTACATCTGTCAGATGTTAAAGCTAAAAATATGATTTTGATTCTGTATTCGCTTCAACTACTTTTAAACATTGCTGTCGAAACAACGAAATCGACCCTGGACCCATCAATCATTTGAAACCAACAATTACTACTTTAACATGGATTACTTTACCTGCTCCCCTATCCCCCTCTCTTTCTCTGGGGGTAAGTGTAATTTTTTAGATATTGCTATAGTTGCGTTGACACAAAAACCAAATCTTAATAAATTAATTGAATGTTTGGTTGGTCGTGTTACTCTCTGGTTCTAATCTTTTTTTCTGTTGTTAACAATAAAAACAACAACACCAACAATATGTTGCACATAAGTCGTATCACATAAGTTAGTACAATATATTTTTTTTGTTGAAATTTGTGTTTCTGGAACAGACGGTGACAGACAACAGCAACAGCAGCAGCAACAACAACAACAACAACAACCACATCAGCATCGAACAATGTTCGACAATTGATTTGAGGTAAACCGCATCGTGTGGCAAGAGGCTCTCAATACTGCTGGACTGAGGATGGAGCTGATGGTTGGTTGGTTGGTTGGTTGCTCAGCCGGCTGGTAGTGGCACTTTGTGGCATCGTCACTGCACTTGGCGACATTTGCCAATTGCAGCAACAACAAACGTATGCAAACGATATTAATGTGAATTAACCTAAAGCGACAGCAGCAGCGGCAACAACAGAAAAGTAGGTGGCCATTGGATTAAAAAAAAGCAAAGCGATCGATATAACAAATTAAGAGTTCTTGAACCGCAAACTGCACATACAACACAACAAATCTTAATTTCGAAATTAAAAGAACACTATACAATCAAGTACATATATAGCTGACGAAAGAAGAGAGGGAGAGAGGCGATGGCACTGTGATGCACGTTTAGGTTTAGCAGATTTAGAACATGAGATAGTGAAATTGATCTGTCGCTGTGAATTATACTGGCAAAAGTATATGCCGAAGGTCGCTCGACACTAAAGTGTCATATTGATCAAAGGGTGGTTATATAAATATCAACATGATGTAATTACTACAGCACCACTTTATTTGAAAAATTAGACTTTGGGCGCAACCGAATACATTTGTATCAGCTCATAGATATGGGACTCAATTCAGAGAACTGCACGTAAAAGTAGCCTTAAAGAGAAGAAGTTCTGCATCATTAGTTTTGTCAAGTTACATGGCATAATAATTTAAAAAGCTGCATACCACCGAGTTAGCCAATGCCAACTCCAACCAACTCTCTCAATTACTTCAAACAAACTCCCCAAATTCTGATGTTTCCGACACCAAGTCACAGCATATTGCGCATTCCATGACCACTGCCGCAACTACCGTACTGGGTTATACAAAACCACGCTCTGACAAGCCCTGGTACGATAAGGAATGTCGCGAAATGTCTGAAGATAAAAATGCTGCATATAGGGCAAAACTGCAGCCAATGTGCAACGCGAGCAGTGACGGAGTTTTATAATGAGAAGAGGAGGGAGATGAAACGCCTGTTCAGGCGGAAAAAGCGTCTATGGAAGAAAAGAGAGAGCCAGAATATCCAAAATTACAGGAATAGAGGTGAAACCCGGAAGTTCCAACAAAAAGTTAAAAACAAATGGAGCAAGGATCCCCACCTGTAAGGACAGAGACGTAAATCTGGTAACGGACCCTCAGAGTGTGCTGCAAATATGGAGGAAACACTTTCGATCTCTACTCATTCCCGAAGGCAGCACAAGTGATGAAATCGCACCAATTATCGACGAATGAATAGACTGTCCACCACCGAACCAAAACGTGATCAGCACGGCGATCGCAAGGCTTAAAAATAATAAAGCTGCGGGAGCCGATGAACTACCGGCAGAGCTTTTTAAAGCCGGCGGCGATGAGCTGACAACATGCATGCACCAGCTCATAAACACGATTTGGCTCAAGGAATGCATACCCGATAATTGGAATCTGAGGGTTCTATGCTCTGTGGTTAAGAAAGACGATCCAAGTGTCTGTACCAACTATCGCGGGACCAGCCCATCGCTTACAAGGTCCTGTTTACTTTGTTATGTGAAAGTTTGAAGCCCATTTTAGCGAACCTGATTGGACCTTATCAGTGTGGCTTTAGACCTGGTAAATCCACGACCGACCAGATATTCACACTACGACAAATCCTGGAGAAGACCTAAGAAATGCAGATCGACACCTATTATCTGTTTATCGATTACAACGCTGCATTCGACAGTCCGATACCATAGAAATTGTTAGATGCTATGGCTGAGTTTTGTATCCCCGCTAAGCTAATACGACTTTGCAGGATGAAACTGACTGACCCGAAGTATTCTGTTAAAAGTGGCAAAAATCTGTCAGAGCCATTTTCTACCAAGCGAGGCTTCGAACAAGGCGATAGTCTGTCTTACGATCTCTTTAACATCGTAATGGAGATGATCATGCGGAAGGCTACAGTAAACAGGAATTGTACCATCTTAAGCAAAAGTCACATGTTGCTCGCGTATGCTGATGATATAGATATCAGTGGCCGTGGACTGTGGGATGTTACTGATGCATTTTCAAGCATTGAGAAGCTGTGTGCAGAAGTGGGTCTTGTGATTAAAGGGGACAAAACCAAGTTATTTGTTTCAACGAATAAAGATTTTACTCGTTTGGAACGCTGCGTGAACGTTGACAACTATAATTTTGAAGATGAAGATGATTTTGTCTACCTTGACTCCGCCATAAACAAAAATAATAATGTCAGCCTGGAGTATTGATCGCAAACCGCTGCTATTCTGAGCTAAGCAAGCGATTTAATGACAAAGCGCTCTCTCAAAGAACAAAGATCCAACTCTACCAGACTCTGATCCAACTACAACGATATCGACGTAGTCAAGCGCGTAAAAATAGACCGAATACGCTGGCTTGAACACGTTGTACGAATGGGTGAAAATGTGCCAGCTCGAAAGGTTTACGTGAATAAACTCGATGGCCGGCGCAGGAGAGGCCAACCAAAACTTCGTTGGATGGACGAGGTGAAGGATCTGTTATCTACCCTTGGTGTGACTAACTATCTACGGAGTACAAAAGACCGAAGCGTTTGGAATCTTTTCTACGTGCGACTACTGATACATGAAGATGAATTTCTGTTGCTGCTGCCAATTAAGGAGAAGAAGAAGAATAATCTACGTTATCGCGGACTATGGCCGTGGCTTCCATTATTAACCACAAACTTTTTTTTTAATTTTTATTAATTTTTTTTTATTTTTTTTTTATTTATTTTTTTATTTTTTTTTTATTTTTTTTTATTTTTTTTTTATTTTTTTTTATTTTTTTTTATTTTTTTTTAATTTTTCACAGTACAACACATTTTGGGACCCAATTCTGAGGACTGCACGTAAAAGTAGCCCCACAAAGAAGAAGTTCTGCATCATTCGTTTCGTCAAGTAACATGCCATAATAATTTAATATCAATTTGAAGCTTCTGGAGCCGATGGTCGCCCTGCTGAATTGTTTAAGGCTGGCGGGGAGGAGCTGATTAGGAGCATGCATCAGCTCATGGAGAACATCCGGCAAGAGGACAGCATGCCCGGGGATTGGAGTCTCAGTGTGTTATGTCCCATATACAAGAAAGGAGATCGTAATGAATGTAAGAACTAGGGTGGAATAATCCTATTACCATTTGCGTACAAGGTCCTTTCAAGCATATTGTGTGAACGTCTAAAGCCAATTGTAGAAAAACTAATTTGACCATATCAGTGCGGCTTTAGACCTGGCAAATCTACGATGGATCAAATATTCACCTTATGACAAATCCTGGAAAAAACCCATGAAAAGCAGATCGACACCTACCACCTCTTTGTCGACTACAAAGCTGCCTTTGACTCTCCGATAAGGAATAGGCTTTATGAGGCCATGTCTGAGTTTGGTATTCCTGCAAAGCTGATTCGCTTTACAAATGTACCTTAGACAACACCAAATCCTCGGTTAAGATTGGTAAGGATCACTCTGAACCATTCAGCACGGAAAGAGGTCTCAGGCAGGATGATAGCCTGTCCTGTACACTATTTAATATAGTTATGGAGAAGGTAATGAGAAAGGCTGGTGTCAACATGTCTGGCACCATATTCCACAAGAGCAACATGCCACTAGCCTATGCCGATGATATAGACATCTTTGGCCGAAATCTGCGGGATGTTACTGCAGTTTTCTCATCACTAGAAAAGGAGTCAGCAAAAATGGGTTTAGCGGTCAACGAGGACAAACCAAAAATAATGATTTCGACGAACAAAGAGTCCTTTCGATGGGGACGCACCGTGAACGTTGACAATTATTGTTTTGAGGTAGTAGATGAGTTTACCTACCTCGTATCTTCCGTCAACAAGAAAAATAATGTCGTCCAAGAAATTAAACGGAGAATAGTGCTAGCCAATAGATGTTTCTTCGGACTTTAGCAGCACTTTAGTAACACCACCTTATCTCGGAACGGCGAACCTGAAGGACGACGCAGAGCAGGGAGACCCAAACTCCGTTGGAAGGACCAAGTGGTAGGCGACGTACCACCATCTGGTAGGACTAACTGGAGAACACACGCAGAAGACCGAAGCGTGTGGATTTCTTTAGTACCTCAGGCCTCAAATTTATGAACTACGTTCGTAGGTTGTAATGGACCACTTAAGTAAGTAAGTAAGTAAGTAAGTAAATAACTATGGAAATAGCTATCCTCCCTGCCAGTTTTAAATCAAAAACTCTATTATCGATAATAGAAAATAGATCTCAAACCGAACAATGAAAAACATATTCAGAAGTTGAAACTTTCTGATTAATTTTTTTATATAATTAAATTTTCTTATTCTTTTCAAACAAAACGAAAAAATTTGATTTTTTTCCAATATTTTTTTATTTTTAAATAATCATGATTCTAAACCCGATGTGAAATTTCTATCATAAAAATAAAAAATATTCCTTTTATTTACACTATTTATTCAAATTTTTTTTTTTTTAATTTTTTTTTATTTGTTTTCTCTATTTTTTATTAATATTTCTGTTACTTATTACTTAATGAAAAGTGATTGCAGTCGAATGCACTGGTCATCTGTAGGGAAAATGTATCTTTTTAGTATTGTGACAAAATCTTATGTAACGGAAGACATAAAAGAATGAGAAGGCTGTTAAATAGAGTACTGCGTTAAAAAGAGAACAAATGGCACTAACTTTACCCAAAAAAGGTATTTCCTTGCTTAGCCGATTGACTTCCTACTGCTCCTCTCTTACATTAAATCACTTATAGTATAGTGCCATAATATTGCACCGTAGATAATTGGATATTTTTCAATCTAACCCCAATTCTGCTGATAACCCAATGAACCCATCCCGCCGCATGACCTCTTTGTACAACAGCTGCCTGCCATCACTTCAAGCTAATTCTATTAAACACTCACTCTTTACACATTCATATGAAAACGATCATCAACATTTATGTTAATTTAAATATTTATTTTGTTTAACAGCGAGATTTGTTGCTGTCAGTGATTTAACATTGCCACAAAACAAACTCGTAAATTTAGTCCAGAGTGCAATGGAGGCATTTGTTGGCGATGGCAGGCGAAAAGTTGCTGCATAAGTTTCAAACGAATTCGTTAGCATTTTCAAAGCGTATCGCTAGCTCGTTGGCTCGTAATAAGCGTGATTAATGTACAAAGAAAATGCTTGAAGTGAGCAACAAAAACAAATGTTAAGTAGACAGAAAGAAAAACAAAAAAATACATAATATGATCATATGCCTAAGTTTATATGCCTGAGTTGTTGCATGTGTGCATTTGATATGTATGTGTGTGTGCGTCTAAGATTTGATTTCATTGTTAGAGTTTTCCCCCACCATATATAAAACTGATTTCTGTTGCTGTTGAGTGTTAAAGTTTGTTTTGTATTCATTGCTATCTTTACTTTGTGGCCATTTATTAAATGTCTTTATTTAACACATGTTTCTTGAATTTCATGGATTTTTTTTTTCATTTAATGTTTTTTCTGTCGGTTTTTTATCTTAAACAAATATTTGTTCATATGACTTTTTTTTCTTGTTAAATGGCTTTGGAGGTGGGGGTGGTGGTGTAGGCATTCTTCAATGAAGTCACAAGTTAATGTGACAAAGTTTTCGAGTGTTAGCGGAATTGACATTTAGATTAATTAGATTCTAAAATAAATTTTAGATTGAAAAAATGCATAAAAGAAGCAGCCCCAATGATTTATAACAGACTGACTGGGGTTCTTGAGGTAGAAATAAGTTGAGGGATTGTAGCTTTTAGTAAAAGACAACGGCTATACAAAGTCAATAAAGGAAAGTGTGTGGTCGCAGCCAATATTTTCAACTTGTGAACATAAAAATACGAATATTGTATTGAACAAAGCTGGAGGCCTATTAACTTTAAAAATAAAGGGTATAAAAAATTACTTGTCAGGCATTATATAAAAAAAATTTTATATTTCGTTTCTATTATTTGCCGTTGATTCATAAGAACTAAATCTGACAACACGCTGCACAGTGTATCGTGCGAGGCCACAATAGAAAAAAGTTGATGTCATAAATGAAACAAATTTAAATGGAGATTTACCCAAAAATGTTTCATTAGAACACTCTTATTTTTTTTTTCAGAAATATCTAAATTTTTATATTGTTTCTTCTTCTTTTTTAATGGCAGCAACAACAGAAATTTATCCATTAATAGCCGCACGTAGAAAAGTATTCCAAGCGCTCCTTCACCTGGTCCATCTAACGAATTTTTGGTCGCCCCCTCATGCGCCGCCAATCGAGTTTATTGACGAAAACCTTTCGAGCTTGCACATTTCCACCCATTCGTATAATGTGTCAAACCAGCATTCGGTCTATTTTAACGCGCTTGACTACGTCGATATCGTTGTACAGCTCATACAGCTCCTGGTTCACTCGACGACGATACTCGTTCAAATATTTTCCAAAGTATTTTTCTCTTAAAGACTCCCAGAATGAATTGATCCGCTTGTCTCATTACCCAGGATTCTGCGCTGTAGAGCAAGACAGGTAGGATCATAGTCGGGTAGAGTTGGATATTTGTTCTTCGAAAGAGCGCTTTGTCGTTAAATCGCTTGCATACCGCATAGTAGCAGCGGTTTCTGATCAATACTGGTCTTGTGATTTTCAGGCTGACATTATTACTTTTTATTAATGGCGGAGTCAAGTTAGACAAAATCATCTACCATTTCAAAGTTATAGTTGTTAACGTTAACGCAGCGTCCCAAACGAGTAAACTCTTTGTTCGTTGAAATAAATAACTTAGTTTTGTCCTCATTAATCACTAGTCCTACTTCACTGACTGCTTCTCAATGCTTGAAAAGGCCGCAGTAACATTCCGCAGTCCTCGGCCAATGATATCTATATCATCGGCATACGCGAGCAACATGTGACTTTTGTTGAAGATGGTGCCAGTCGTGTTTACTGCTGCCTTTCGCATGATCAGCTCCAGTATGATGTTAAAGAGGTCACATGACATACTATCGCCTTTTCTGAAGCCTCGCTTAGTAGAAAATAGATCTGTTAGATTTGTGCTCTTTTCACTAAAGCCTTCGTGTAAGTCAGTGTCATCCCACAAAGTCGTATCAGATTTGCGGGGATACCAATGTTAACCATCTAATAATTTCTGTCGTATCGGACTGTCGAATGCAACTTTGTAGTCTAAGAACAGATGATTGGTGACTATCTGCATTTCTTGTGTCTTCTCTAGGATTTGTCGTAGTGCGAATATCTGGTCGGTCGTGGAGTTACCAGGTATAAAGCTACACTGATAAGGTCCAATCAGGTTCGCTAAAATGGGCTTTAGTCTTTCACATTACACACTAGACAGGACCTTGTATGCGATGAGTAAAAGGCTGATCCTGCATAATTGGTACACACACTTGGATCGCCTTTCTTAAGCACAGAACATAGAACACTCAAATTCCAATCATCTGGCATGTACTCCCTGAGCCAAGTCGTGTTTATGTGCTGGTGCATGCATGTTACCAGCTCATCGCTGCCGGCTTTAAAAAGCTCTGCCGGTAGTCCGTCGGCTCCCGCAGCTTTGTTATTTTTAAACCGTGAAATTGCCGTGCTGATATCGTTTTGGCTTGGTGGTGGAGAGTCTACTTCATCGTCTATGATTGGTGTGATTTCGTCACTTATGCTGCCTTCGGGAACGAGTAGAGACTGAAAGTGTTGTCTCCTTATTTGCAGCACACTCTGAATGTCAGTGACCAGATTTCCGTCTCCGTCCTTACAGTTGGGGATCACTGGTCCAAAACCTTAGATTTTTACCATTTAGTAGAACTTTTGGCGTCACCTCTATCCATATAATTCTCGATATCCTGGATCTCTCTTTTCTTCCATAGACGTTTTACCGGCCAAAGATGCGTGTCATCTCCCTCCTCTTTCCATTATAACGCTCCGTCACTGCACGCGTTGCCATTGGCTGCAGTTTTGCCCTGTATGCAGCATCCTTTTCTTCAGACATTTCTCGAAATTTCTCATTGAACCAAGGCTTGTCGTGGTTATTTATAACCCAGTACGATCGTTGCGACAGTGGTCATAGAAGTCGCAAAACGCTGCCACTGGGTGTCGGGAACATCAGAATTAGGGGGGTTGGTTCAAATTAATTGAGAGAGTTTGTTGGAGTAGACATTGGCTGTGTCGGTGATATGCAGCTTTGTGATGTCTAGCATCCTTTGCGTTTGGTTAGGAGCGTTTTAGCACTGCTTTATCGCGTGCGTACCTTGGTTGCAGCTCAGGGTGATCCGAGTCAATGTTTGCACCGCTCATCACACGTTCGTTCATAACGCTTAACATATGTCTTCCATCAATTACCATGTGATAACTCTGGTTTCTTGTATTTAGATCAGGGGATATTCAGGTTGCCTTGTGGATATTTTTACGCGGGAAACTGGTTCCACCCACTACCACGTTTCGTGCCGACGCAAAGATAACCATAACCAAGCCGTTATCAGAGGTGTTGGTGTGTAGACTGAATTTTCCGACTGCTGAACCAAGAGCATCTTCCTTTCCTATTTTAGCATTAACAACTCCCAGAACAATTTTAATGTAATGGGCAGGGCAACGGTCATATATTTCCTCCAGGCGCTCATAGAATGCATCTAATGCCCAAGTCTGTGTCTTTCTTCGGAGCTTGTGGACAAATCAGTGTGAAGTAGAAATATTACGCTTTTATGAGGATAGTGTCTATTCGATTACTTACAGGGTTAAATCGAGAGACCAGATGTCGAAGTCTCTTGTCGACTATGACTCCACATCCAAATTCGAGTTTTTCTATATGGCAGCTGTAATAGATGTCTCAGTTATTTTGTCATCGTTGTATTTGTCGATCACATCAGCCAGTTGGATGGAGGCACCATCTCTGTAGAGAGTTTTAGTTAAATATCCTTAAATCATGGTCCTTTTAATGTTTGTGGGGGTCGTCAACTTTGAGGGGAGTTCTTGTTTTTTTCTTTTTTTTCGTGTTTTCATAATAATGGTTTTTGTTTAAAGCGAGTGTCTTGTATGGCCACCGTGCCCGAACTTAATTTCATGGGGCTGCCAATGCCACAACTTCAGTAGCTTCTGTTACCTAGACTCCAAAAAAATCAAGTGTCTAGTGGTTAGAACACGTGACTATCATGCGGGAGATCCGTGGTTCGATTCCCGGCTCCAGTTATCTACATTTTTCTTTCATTACCGGCCCCCTCGATGTTGTCGACAGCAACTTCGCAGTATAAGTGTCGAGATAATCGGAAGCTGTCCTATACCTCATTCATGGGGTATAAAGGCAAATTAAGTAAGTAAACAATCTATACTCGGGCAATATTTAATATTTTTCGTTTGCCGTATTACCTGACGTTCATCTGTATAAGCAAACAATTTCGTACTTATTTTTTAAAAGTCATCTTAGCAATCTACTAATCTGCAGGGAAACGAACAACAGGTTGTTAATTGTTCGGCAATGGTTGGTAGCAACATACATATTATCAATTTCCTTTCCATCATTTTGTGCCAAATATAGATTTGATGGGAAGTTAAAAAAAAGTTAATGAAAATCTTAAAATGATAAAAAAAAAATGGAAAGAGAGGTAAAGAAAGATATTAATAATCTCCGAAAACATTTAACCCACATACGCTTTTATAACTTAAGCCTCTGGGAATTTAGTTTAGAATGGTTGTGCCTTCACTTGTGTTAGTAAACATTTCCGTTGTTATGGTTCTTTCATGTTTCGGCATTATCTTAAGTCATAAAAGAACCAGTTTAGGCGTTTTGTAAATTAATATTACTTAATAGTTTTTATAGTTTTAATCCGGAATATTATCAACTGTCTGAGTTAATTTGTTAACAATCATTGATGACAATACTGAGGCTTCAGCGTAAAGTTTACTTTATAAATATATACATACTTATGAATGTGATGACTATGAATTTGCATAATTTACATACCAAATACTAGATAAGGGAAATTATTTTTTATTGTCATACCTGAAAGAAACAGAAGTTAAAAATTAGTATATTATGATCTAGAACAATACTAATTTAGAAACAAAAGATAATAATAATAACATAAAGATTTGTTTATGTCAGTAAAACTTAGTAGTTGGATTGTCATTAGCACTGAATGGGAGGTCTTTACAATTTATATTAATTATATAACAAAGACACAGGTTACATTATGAGAGTCGATGTGAGATTATTTACATTTTTTTTAAAATCCATTAATGAAACTATGCGTTATTATAACGAAGTTATTAGTAACGGCACACATAGCATCTTTGGAATATTTTTCATGCAAATAAGTCTGCATGGCCTTAATAGTGCCTCAGCAGCACAACAGGAGGACGTACCTCTTATCCAGGAGCGTTGGTTCAGAGTCTGCGGTCTGAACCATAAGAATTACAGACCTTATCAAGGTAAGGTAAATGTGTCCTTGCTTGACGCATTTCTCTTAAACACTTTCAGTAACGAAGATCTCCCAATTATATATTTGGAAATGAATCAGTCTACTATGTGAGTAGCTTCAGAATATCTCACCTATGAAGATCAGGATTCCCCAATAGGGGAACTAAAAAAATGCAGTCCTAATGGCAGAGCGCAACATCACCACCCTCATTGTGGGTATGGACGTCTATACAAATCACACACTGCGAATTATCACGCTTTCTATTTTGGATTCACAACAAACGGCACCTATTTGTTTATCGACGAATGCGAACGTCTCTGTTTGAGAAGCTTTTACTAGACATGCCGATTTACTCAACTCTACACTGCGAAGATTCTGTCGACAACTTTCGAGGGGGACGGCAATTAAAGCAAAATGCAGATGACTGGAGGCGGGAATCAAAGTCGCGTATTCTAACCATCATGCCATGGCCGGTCCCTGGAAGATACACCCACCTTTATAAATCGGCTTGATATTGAACTGACGGGCAAAATGTTCACTCATTCTACGACAACCAGTACATTTCCTTTGAAATATCTGCTTAAATAACGAAGGCGATAGAAACCTTCAAACAAAAGACTCATAAAATGGGATTGTCTGTAAACAGCACCTAGCAAGACCTAGCTACCGTCGATAAACCGTAAGAGCTAGACAGCATGGGCAAAGTTACCGCATGTACAAGGAAACCCTACTCAAAAAAATAACTTTACTAATAAGTCAAGAGTGGATGATAGGGTCGAATAAGGAATCTACTCTGCGGATCTAAGCCTGAGTAAAAGATCATGGATTCCAGACATCTGCAAAGTTTTCCAAACGGAAATACTTGCAATTAAATGAGCCGCCAATGAGATTAATGTTTGGAAAGTAGCAAAGGAGTATATTCTCCTGCTCACGGATAGTCTAGCAGCGGTTAACTCATTGAATTCCCAGAACTTTAAAACGAAAGCAGCCAGGTTCTACCGGACATCTCTTAACATGATATCCGAGAATAGGAGAGGTCTGATCACGTGGATACTTGGAAAGAGGCTCAACTCTGAAACGGAATACGAAGCGCTTGAGACCTACGCCTACCTGTAAGAGCAAGTCTAACGTTGTGAACAGCAAATGAATGATGGAAGAAACATCTAGGAAAGTCAGGAAGAGAACCCAAAGGGTACATTCAACCTAATAGATCTCGAAAGAGACCAGATTTAGAAAATTATTAACTTCCTAACGGGACAAGGATCCATAGGCAGACACGCAACAAAAAGAGAGTGTATCTACTGCGGTTATACCAACAGTGAACCATCTACCGCCCTATTATCTGTGATTGTCCAGCACTATGCAGAAAGAGATGAGAATCGTTGGGAAAACTTATAGAAGAACTTAAATCTTTGCGCATTGGCAGACCATCAACTGGACGTATGGGATCGAAACTCCCAATTAAATATAGACGGAATCTACCACACCGCGGAAAGGATCTAGTTACGCAACTAGACACCACATGCACTGGTCGCATCGGTTTCAAGGAAGTCACAAACGCCCAATGGGTAACACAATAGTTCCATAAGGACCTAAGTGATCCTGTCCTTTACGCAAGGTATGCATGGGTTTCTTCTTCTTTAATGGCAGCAAGCCGCACGTAGGAAAGTATTTCAAGTGCTTTGGTCTTTTGCGCTCCGTAGATAGTTCGTCACACCAAGCTTAGATAACAGCTCTTTCACCTGGCTCATCCATCGGAGTTTTGGTCGCCCCATAGTGTTTATTGCCGAAGACTTTTCGAGCCGTAGCGTTTTCTTCCATTCGTACAACGTGTCCGGGCCAGCGCGCTTGACTACGTCGATGTCGTTGTACAGCTCATACAGCTCATGATTCATTCGACGACGGTACTCGCAATTAACGATGATGGCTCCATATATTTTACGTAGTATTTTTCTCTCGAAAACTTGCAGAATAGAGTGATCCGCCTGCATCATTACCCAGGATTCTGCGCTGTAGAGTAAGACAGGTCGGATCAGTGTCTGGTAGAGTTGGATCTGTGTTCTTCGAGAGAGCGCTTTGTCATTAAATCGCTTGCTTAGCGCATAGTAGTAGCGGTTTGCGATCAATTCTCTTCTTTTGATTTCGAGGCCGACATTATTATTTTGGTTTGCGGCGGATCCTAGGTAGATTTCATATCAAAATCATCTGCCACTTCAAATTTATATTTGTCAACGTTCACGCAGCGTCCCAAACAAGTAGACTCTTTGTTCGTTGAAACAAATAACTTAGTTTTGTCCTCATTAAATACTAGACCCACCTCTGCCGACTGCTTCTCAATGCTCGAAAAGGCCGCAGTAACATCCCGCAGTCCTCGACCAATGATATCTATATTATCAGCATACGCGATCAACATGCCTTCCGCATGATCATCTCCATGATGATATTAAAGAGATCGCATGACAGACTATCGCTTTGTCTGAAGCTTCGCTTGGTACAAAATGGCTCAGTTAGATTTGTGCCTATTTTCGCTGAAGACTACGTGTCAGTCAGTGTCATCCCACAAAGTCGTATCAACTTCGCGGGGATACCAAACTCAGACATAGCATCAAATAGTTTCTGTCGTTTTGGGCTGTCAAAGGCAGCTTTACAGCCGACAAAAAGATGGTAGGTGTCGATCTGCATTTCTTGGGTCCTCTCCAGGATTTATCGTAGTGACAATATCGGGTCGGTCGTGGATTTACCAGGTCTAAAGCCACACTGATAAGGTCCAATCAGGTTCGCTAAAATGGGCTTTAGTCTTTCACAAAGCACACTAGACAGGACCTTGTAAGCGATGGGTAAAAGGCTGATCCCGTGATAATTGGTACACACGCTTGAATCACCTTTTTTAAGCATAGGACATAAAACGCTTAGATTTAAATCTTCGGGCATGCATTCCTTGAGCCAAATCGTGTTCATGAGCTGGTGCATGCACGTTGCCAGCTCATCGCCGCCGGCTTTAAAAAGCTCTGACGGTAGTCCATCGCCTCCCGCAGCTTTATTGTTTCTTAGCCGTGCAATTGCCGTGTTAATCTTGTTTTGGCTCGGTGGTTCGTCACTTATGCTGCCTTCGGTAACGAGTAGAGATCGAAAGTGTTCCCTCCATATTTGCAGCACACTCCGAATGTCAGTGACCAGATTTCCCTCTCCGTCCTTACAGGTGGGGATCCCTGGTCCAAAACCTTTATTTTTTACCTTTTGGTAGAACTATCGGGCTTCACCTCTATCCCTGTAATTTTCGATGCATGGGTTTAATTAACATTATTAATCGACAACTAACAACATCTTATCTTGTACTCCAATGTTTTACACATATACGTAAAACGTTTTTCATTTACCGCCTAGACTCGACATGTCAGAAAAACCCACCTTAAAAATGTTCCCTCAAATGTAAATTTATAATAAATATTTAATTTGATCTTAAAACAAACAAAAAACGCTCACAGCACTTAAGTAATCTAGTCATATGCAGTCGACTGCAATAGTGATTACTTTGACAGTTTGTAAATTGCGCTACGGAGTGAAGTATGTGGACACATTGGATTTAAATGACAGGTATTTGTTGGAATTATGTTAAATATTTTAATTTAATTTCATCATTATGATCAAACGCACGCATACAATTACATGTGATTATATCAATCACTACTCGGCAAATCAACTTTAATGGCTAAAAAGTAGTGAAAGGATTTGTTGCAAACAAATTAAAAAGCAATCGTGTTTAGACAAACGTTTTTGTTTTTGGGAGATACTCTAAGCTAGCAATATTGTAAGGCTTAGTTACGTGATGTAGATGTGAGTGTATGTGTGTGTGTGTAATTGTAATCTCCCCTTGGCAACCACAAGTATCAGAGGTGGGAAGGCATACTAGGGGTGTGGCATATGATATCAACTCATTAAATTGTAAGGACTTCGTTCGAAGGACGTTTGGATTGGTCATCAGACTATACTGAAATGTTGTCTTAAAATCTATTATTATATTTTAGCTTCTCAAAAAAGATTGTACATATCTGCATAATACATGTGTAATATCAATACTTTGTGTCTTGGGTATTGATTTTTTGTATTGTGGACATTCCTGTTTGATTATTACCGCACACAGTAAATTTCAAAAGTTTTTTTTTTTAGCCTAAAACTTCAAAACAAAATATAAAAAAAAACTATAATTCAATTGTCTGTCGTTTTAGTATCATTTAAAAAATAAATGTTAACATTTTGTTGTTTTTACTGCTGTTGACGATATACTAGACTATATTTCCTTGTTGCTGTCATTTCTTTTGTCCAGCTGTGACAAGTGCGATAGTACAACATATGAAATATGTTTTGGTGGGAGTGTTTAGTAGTAGGGGGAAAGTTCTGGTTGAAAAGAATGTATTTAACACAAAATACTGACAGTAGATAATTTATAATAGAGCAAAATTTGTCTAAAAATGTATTTATTCATTCATTAGCTTAAGATTTGTGAATGAATTCCAATAAAAATATTAGCATACGGCAGACTATAATTTATCGAAACTCGTTTAAAAGCTAATGGATAATAATTTAAAAAGTAGCATTTTAAATGAGCTTATATAAATAGTAAACAAAGTGGAATTGTGTACATATATGGAATATATTTGAAATATAAGAGTATTCAGCTGTTTACATTAAAAATTGCTGTCTTTTAGGTTTTAGATGTTTTTTTGTGTTGAAAATGATCTACATTTGAATTTATTTATAACACAAGGGAACAAGGTATTTGTTGTTTAAGAACTGAATATTGTTTTCAAGGTAATTTGGGACGCTGAATCCAAATCTGCACTTGGTTTTTTTGTATCAGCTCGACTTTTCGCGATATACCGTTATGTCCAAAACTAAGGCACTTCCACTACAAATATTTAAATAACTTGAAAACGGTTCACCATATTCAATTAAAAAAAAAACTTAGACTCGTCAACAAAATTATCTTTAATCCGTCCCTACATTGTTTTTAATTTGGCCTATTAGTTTCAGAGATATCGTTGAAGTTTTAAAAAAATTTAAAAAAAAATTCATAAAAAAAAAACCAGTACAGAAATTTCAGTCAGTTAAACTGACTGAAAAATACCATCACCCAATATAAGATTTTGTTTAAGTCTTGTGTTATTGAAATTAACCGATTTGTAATTAAAACCAGTTAGAAAGTTTCAGTCGGGCAACCCGACTTACATTTACCCTTACCCTCAGTAAAATAAATAATGTTCTATTATATTGATATTATTACTCGATTTCGAAAGTGGGCGGAGTGGTACATTTGTATGGGAGGTACCAGAAGGGGTGTGGTTAGGCTTCCAGATTTATTCTCCATAACTTTATCCTGTTATAGCTTTACTAATTACAGAATTTGGACACGATTGCGTTGGGTGTACTGATATTATTACTACATCCCTAAAGTGGGCGGAAAGGTGCATTTGTATGGAAGGTACTATAAGGGGCGTTGCTAGACTTCCAATTTATTCTCCAAAACTTTGTCCTGTTATAACATAACAAAATACAGAATTTGGGCACGATCGTGTGAGTGTATTGATATTATTACCTTATTTCTAAAGTGGTATGGGAGGTACCAGAAGGGGCGTGTCTAGACTTCCAGATTTTTTCTCCAAAACTTTATCCTGCTTAAACTTTACCAAATACAGAATTTGGGCACGATCGCGTTAGGTCTTTTAATAATATTAATCGATTTGTAAAGTGGGCGGTACCAGATGTGTATGGGAGCTACCACATGGGGCGTGGATAGACTTCCAATTTTTTCTCCAAAACTTTATCCTGTTATAGCTTTACTAAAAAGAGAATTTCGTTCCGATCACGTTTAATTTATTGATATTATTTCACCATCTCTATAGTGGGCGGAAAGGTAGATTTGTATGGGAGGTACCAGAATGGGCGTGGCTAGGCTTTCAGAATTTTTTCCAAAACTTTATCCTGTTATAGCTTTACTAAATACAGAATTTGGGGACGATCCCGTAGGATGTATTGATATTATTACTGGGCGGAATGATGTATTTGTATGGGAGGTACCAGAAGGGGCGGGGCCATGTAGCCCATTTGCAATACCGTAAGTAGTTTTGTGAAAATAATAACTCGTGCAAAATTTCAAAACATTTGGTTGCGTCTTTCGAAAGTTATCGTGCGAACCAGCCGGACAGCCACCAGACAGCCACCAGACAGACAGACAGACAGACAGACGGACATCGCTCAAACGACTTAAAAAGTCATGAATCGAATTTGGTTCAAAGAAACCTAGGGTCTAAAGTGACTCATTCTATGTGTTACACTTTTGGGTCGTATCAAATGATATATACCCTCATCCCTAAGGGTGATGGTATAATAATCCAACAAAAATCACAGTGTTGGTCTTAAAACATTTAGTTTAATATAGTTTGAATCAAATGAGCTTTATTTCATTGAAATCTGTGCACAACTTTTGATTTTGTCAAAAATTTACTGAGATAACTAAATTTACAAAAATCGCGATTTTTATACAGAAATAACATTTATTAATATGTTTGTGAAAGTGTAACGCATTAAAGGGAACGAGTTAGACCCCAAGATTCTTAAGACCAAATTCGATTTAGGACTTTTTAAGACGATTGAGCTATGTCCGTCTGTCGGGCTGGCTGGCTGGATGGCTGGTCAGCAGGATAACTCGAGTAAACCTTAACGGATCGTTATGAAAATTTACCATTTACATTAATATTTTTCGAAACGAACTTATGGGATTGTAAATGGGCGGAATAGCCCCACCCGTTCTGGTACTTCCCATACAAAATTACCTATTTTTGGATAATTAATATATCTTCGATAGCTGCCAAACAGACTACCGGAGGATATTTAAATTTGGTCAGTTTATTTATCTTGCAAAAGTAGACAAACCCTAAAAAAACCGAAACCGTTGCCATACCCCTTCTGGTACCTCAAATACAAATGACCGAACTCACCCCAATAGTCTTACATACATATCTTTTTTGTAAGTACACTGAATTCAGTCAAACTATGCGTACGTTTTACGGTTATGAAAATATGAATTAGGAATGAATTTGCACTACATCGGATCACCCCTTCTGGTACCTCCCATACAAAATGACCTATTTTTGGAAAATTAATATTTCTCCCTTAACTTCCAAATTGAAACCTGCCGATTAATTAAATTTGGTCAGTTAATTAATATTGTAATAGGAGGCAAAACTATAAATAAATTTGAAAATTTGTCATGATTTTTAAAAATACAAAATTTTAATTTTTTTTTTGGGTAGAAACAAAAAAATTCGAAAAATCTGTTATCACCGAACTTAGCATAACTCATTCAATTTTCAATCGATTTTTATGTACATACATATTTTAGAAAGCTACTTTAATATGATATTCAATAAAGCCAATAATAAAACAATTTTCCCCCAACCGATTAATATATAAGAGCCTTTACTCAGTCATTTTTTTTTTTGTGATATTAAAAAATTTGATTTTTCAAAGGTAACAACGATATCTTAAAAAAAAACAAAATTTTAAAAACCGGCTTATGAAAAAAAAATTATGATTTTTTGAACTATAATTTTTTGGAAAAAGGCGAAAATACGATTAGTACCAGTAACTTAAAAATTCGAGCTGATGGAGAAAAATGGAGATTAGATTTAAAATGAGCGACCTCAAATTAGTAAAAAAAACTGCTATAGAATTCCAAACAACACTCAAAAAGTTCCATTTTGTTCCCTTGTGTAATCGATACCTACTGAATGGTTGCACATCTCATCTCACTTCATTCATAATTTTGCCCAAAATCTCATGTACATCTTAAATTTTAATTTGCAAATGTATGAAATCATCTCAACTCTTAACACTTTGGCGTTAATTGAGGTTCACCTTTGCGGCCGTATGAAGGTGATATGTTTGAATTTCATAATAAAAAAAGCTTTAAAAATCTACATGTGTCCATTGTTAATAAGCTCTATTTCGAGAAAAATGTCAGAGAAAAATTGCGCATTAACTCTATATATAATATAAATTTAACTTTTTTGACACTGCTCTTCTGATCCGTCTCCTTAAGCAAAAGTATCGAGGTTCGATGGTGACGACAAAATGTAAACATTGAAATTATTTAATAGCAAAATGTGTGTTTTTAAGTTCACAAAGTTATATTTGCCGTATGGCTTTGCATATCAATTTTGTTAGTTTTATGTTTAAATAATATGTTGCAGTTCTTAGTTTAAAGTAAATTTCAGAAAATATTTCCAAATCAAATAATTGCCACATACTTACTTACTTAAGTGGCCCATTACAACTTACAAACGTGGTTCATAAGTTTGAGGCCTGAAGTACTAAAGAAGTCCTTACGATTCGGTCTTGTGCGTGTGTTCTCCAGTTAGTCCTACCACATGGTGGTACGTCGCCTACCACTTGGTCCTTCCAACGGAGTTTGGGTCTCCCTGCTTAGCGCCGTCCTTCAGGTTCGCCTTCAAACACCTTTCCCGCTGGAGTATTTACATCCTTCCTGGCAACATGACCCAGCCATCGTAGTCGTTGCATTCTGACTAAT
This sequence comes from Muscina levida, assembly GCA_964034835.1. Lineage (NCBI taxonomy): Eukaryota > Metazoa > Arthropoda > Insecta > Diptera > Muscidae > Muscina > Muscina levida. Next base: position 69,232,784 of record OZ035883.1, read on the forward strand.
TTAGGTACGTCGATGTCGTGGTAAAGCTCATACAGCTCATGGTTCATCCGATGTCGAAACTCGCCGTCGACACAGATACTTTTCTCTCGAATACTCCCAGGTTTTGTATGTCCGTTGTCGTAAGCTCCCATGATTCGGCAGCATACAATAGAACGGGTAAGATTAGCACCTGGTAAAGCTATTTCTTAGTATTACGAGATAAGGTGGTATTACTAAAGTGCTGCGGAAGTCCGTAAAAAAATCTATTGGCTAGCACTATTCTCCGCTTAATTTCTTGGCTGACATTATTTTTCTTATTGACGGAATATCCGAGGTAGGTAAACTCATCTACTACCTCAAAACAATAATTTTCAACGTTGACGCTGCGTCCCCATCGAGAGGACTCTTTGTTCGTCGAAATCATTATTTTTGTTTTGTCCTCGTTGACCGCTAAACCCATTTTTGCCGACTCCTTTTCTAGTGATGAGAAGACTGCAGTAACGTCCCGCAGATTTCGGCCAATGATATCTATATAATCGGCGAATACTAGTGGCATGTGGCTTTTGTGGAATATGGTGCCAGACATGTTGACACCAGCCTTTCTCATCACCTTCTCCATAACTATATTAAATAGTGTACAGGACAGGCTATCGCCCTGCCTGAGACCTCTTTCCGTGTTGAATGGTTCAGACTGATCTTTACCAATCTTAATCCAGGATTTGGTGTTTTCTAAGGTACATCTGCAAAGTCGAATAAGCTTTGCAGGAATACCAAACTCAGACATAGTCTCATTAAGCCTATTCCTTATCGGAGAGTCGAAGGCAGCTTTGTAGTCGACAAAGAGGTGGTAGGTGTCAATCTGCTTTTCATAGGTTTTTTCCAGGATTTGTCGTAAGGTGAATATTTGATCCGTCGTAGATTTGCCAAGAAGATGAGCAATATCGGGGCTGAGAAACAATAAAGCAGCCGGTGCCGACGGACTTCCGGCAGAGCTCTTCAAGTCCGGTGGCGAGAAGCTGATAACGAGCATGCACCAGCTGCTGCGCACGGTTTGGCTTAAAGAGTGCATGCCCGACGATTGGAATGTAAGCGTATTATGTCCTGTGGTGAAAAAAGGTGATCCAAATGTGAGCTCCAACTATTGCGGGATCAGCCTTTTACCCATCGCATACGAGGGCTGCTATATATATTTCTGGCCTAGGCAACAATAAGTGTTGCCAGGTGCAATCTGATATTTCCATTGGAAAGGTTGACATTTTTTAGCATAACATCACTCAGAACGTGTTGTCATTTAATCGTGAATTGTTAAACTTACAGAGCTTTGAACAATTCAATTCCGTTAAAAAAATGGAATTGACACGTGAGCATTTTCGTGCGATCATTTTTCACAACTTTCGACGTGGATTATCCAGACAAGAGTGCATCGATGAACTTAAGTCTTTGTATGGTGATCAAGCACCATCATATAGCACCGTGAAAAACTGGTATAACGAATTTAATCGTGGTCGCAGTTCGCTCAACGACGAATTCCGTGAAGGTCGTCCAAAAACGTCCGTTGTGCCAGAGAACATTGATGCCGTGCGTGAACTAATAATGCAAGATCGTCATGTGACATACCGGGAGATAGAGGCATCCTTGGGGATTTCTCCCACCAGCATACATTCGATATTACATAAACACCTGACCGTAAAAAAGGTTTGTTGTCGTTGGATCCCGCACAATTTGACAATCGCTCAAAAAAAGGCTCGTGTCGATTGGTGCAAAGAAATGTTGAAAAAATACGATCGCGGTGCTTCAAAAGATGTTCATAAGATCGTCACAGGTGACGAATCTTGGATCTATGCGTATGAGCCCGAAACAAAACAACAATCGACCGTGTGGGTCTTCGAAGACGAGCCAAATCCAACGAAAGTTGTTCGTGGAAGAAGCACTTCGAAGCAAATGGTCGCCTGTTTCTTCGGCAAAACTGGCCATGTGGCGACTGTTCCGCTTGAGCAACGAAGGACGGTCAATTCTGAGTGGTACACCACAATTTGTTTGCCTGAAGTCTTCGGAGAAATTCGAAAAACAAACAAGAGAAGACGAATCATTCTCCACCATGACAACGCGAGCTCTCACACATCGGCTCAAACCAGCGCCTTTTTGACCGGCCAAAACGTCGAATTGATGGGTCATCCGCCGTACAGCCCTGACTTGGCACCCAATGACTTCTTTTTATTCCCGCACATCAAGAAAAAAATGCGTGGTCAACGATTTTCGTGCCCAGAAGATGCTGTTGAAGCGTTCAAAAACCATGTTTTGGAGGTGTCTCAATCGGAGTGGAAAAAGTGCTTCGACAATTGGTTTGAGCGCATGCAAAAGTGTATAAATCAGGCTGGAGAATACTTTGAAAAACAATAAAACAATTTTTGATGATAAATATTCGCATTTTCATTATTAGGCCAGAAATATATATAGCAGCCCTAGTATAAGTTTCTGTCAAGTGTGCTATGTGAAAGACTAAGGCCAGTGTTATCCAACCTGATCGGACCTTATCAGTGTGGCTTTAGACCTGTTAAATAAACAACAGACTAGATATTCACACTTTGGCAAATCCTGAAAAAGACCCAAGAGAAACAGATGACACGTACCATCTTTTCGTCGACTATAAAGCTGCCTTCGACTACCCGATACGGCAGAAATTACTCGAAGCCATGGCTAAGTTTAGTATTCCTGCGAAGCTAATACGCCTTTGCAAAATGACGCTGACTGACACGAAGTCTTCAGTGAAGATTGGCAAGGACCTTACGAAGCCATTCTGTACCAGACGTGGCCTAAAACACGGCGACTGCCTATCGTGTGATCTCTTCAACATAGTGATGGAAATGATAATGAGAAAAGCTGCAGTAAACACGAGTGGCACTATATTTAACAAAAGCTCATGCGGTGTATTGTATCCAGAACTATGCTCCGACCCGCCGTTATCCCATAAATCGATTTGCTTGCACCAATTCAATTAGGCAATGACGAACATGCAAAAATTTGTACCAATTATAAAGAAGATATGACCGTCACAGTTTTATCCAAAACCATAAAAAGATATATAATTAAATAACGATTAGACTCTTCTATTACCGGTACAAAGACCAGTTTCTCGCACTTATAACCATTTGCATTTTCTTTGATTATTACAAATCATTAGTGTGACCACAAATCTAAATATGAATCAGCTAAATGGTTTTACTGTGAATTCATTAAACTGTGTGTGGGCCGCGATAACTTTTGATAAAGCGCGTCGCCATTAAATATCTACGCATTTTTTATTTAACAGCGAGTGAAACTTGACGAGCCCCCTCTACTCTGTCTTTCTCTCTCCCCCTCTCTGTTGTTTGTAGTATGAATAAATAAACGTATGCGGTAAACCACCTGCCGGTACCAGGTTTTACTCTTAACGCTCTTTAAATAGTTGTTGACACATTTTTAATGAGCACCCGTTCCTCTTCTCGGGCTAAAGGCAATGTTAGAGGACAAAGTTTAAGTAGAAAATTTCTACTCGCCTTTGAGTTCCACATTTGCCTAATCGCTTAAAAAGCCGCTTGAATTATAATAGAAATGTCTAATGTTGTCACAATTAGCATTTATGCAAACACTTTTACTAACCTACCTGGTGGATAGGCGGTCGGTTGATAAACAAACACACAGAGATAGACAGACACTTGGCCTAAAATGCACGCAATGTTGCAATATTGCAATTGACAACGAATTGTTTTGCTGTTAAACAAACCAAGAGAGAGAATCAACCAACAACAACAAAAACTAACAAACAAACAAACAAGCGTGCAACACGCTTACTTAGGAGATAAATATAGACCAAGTCAACCATTTCCATCATCAAACAAAATATAACAAAGATGGGGGGAAATTCATTACAACCACAGTAAAGTCCAAAGACTATGACCACCACCACCTCACATGGGTCTGCAGTTGCCGCCTTGCAGTCATTATTGAACATTCGCATGAGAGTTCACCCTGTGTGTGCAACTACTTACGGCACTCTACAACAACTGCTGTGGCACTTTGGCTTCTTCGCTCTCATTTCTTGTGGCAGCGTCGGTGCATGTAGTTCACTGGTGCACAGTGGTAGGGTCTTTGAGAGAAGATGAGTGAAGAAGAAAACTGTTATAAGTATGAAAGAAGACAAAAAATTGAAAACACATCAATTTTGGATAACACATCAAGATGGATAAAAGCGGGGTCGTACAAGCAATTATTGACGCCGAATTGTACAGGAAGGAGAATAGTACAATTATTGTTATTTTTCCGCAGGGAATAATCTATATAAATATTATATCATTCGACGGACAATGACAAGAAATATATGGAAACCAGTACAGAAATTTCAGTCCGGTAAACTACTTATGTATTATTTTTTGTCTGCTTGTGTAGCAAAAATTTAAAAAAATTTACTTATTTGTACAGGAGGTACAATTAAGGGCAGCACAACGTGTCAGACTTTCTTCGTAAATCAACGTTCAACGAACGCTTACCTTGGCAAAATTTGTCTAAATTCAGTGTACATAGAAAAATTGTATGTATGTAAATGGGGAAACATCGTTTGCTGAGGTTTTGCCTTCTATTACAATATAAATAAATAAACTGACCAAATTTGATAATCCACCAGGTGCCGGTTTAGAAGTTATGGGAGAAATATTAATTTTCCAAAAATAGGTCATTTTGTATGGAAGGTACCAGAAGGCGTGAACCGATATAGTCCATATTGATTCCTGAGTCCAATTTTCATAAGCGAATACCATACGCAAAATTTGAGTGAATTCAGTTTACTTACAAAAAAAATATGTTTGTAAAACTATGAGGGTCAATTGGGTCATTTGAATGGTAGGTACCAGAAGGGGTGTGGCAAAGTCGGTTTTCTTAGGGTTTGTCAACTATTGCAAGATAAGTAAACTGACTAAATTCAATTATCCTCGGGTCGTCTGTTTAGCAGTTATAAAAGAAATATTAATTCTCCAAAAAATAGGTAATTTTGTATGAGAGGTACCAGAAGGGGTGCGGCAGAATAGCCCATTTACAATCCCATTAGTTAGGTTTACTCAAGTAATCCTGTTCACCAGCCAGCCAGCCAGCCTGCCGGACAGCCAGACAGACAGACGGACATACCTCAATCGTCTTAAAATGTCCTGAAACGAATTTGGTCTTAAGATACTTGGGGTCTAACTCGTCTCCTTTAATGCGTTACAGTTTTTTTCGTATCAAATGATATGTATGGATATATGGACCTCACCCCTAAGGGTGATGGTATAAAAATAGATATTTGATTATGATGGGTTCCGGATTGATGTATCTTACTGAATGACTACTGTTGCCCAGACCAAACGGCTTAACCTAGAGTAGGTAGTCGATAAGAAGGGATTTTTCGAGATTCCCAAAAGGTACGAAACCGCTGAAGGTAGAACCGAGAAAATTTATGCGGGAATGCCCGATATAGAATTAGAGAGCTGCACGGCGTGATTTTGAATGAATTTCGAACATTTTGGGTTAAAAAAGACCCATAAAGGTATAAAACAGATCAACCAATCCAAACGCGTAAAGATACAATCGCGGAAATCTATATAAGCATGCTCCCTATAGAATTAGAGAGCTACATGAGGTGATTTTCCAAAACTCGTACTTTTAGGTGTAAAAAAATTCCCAAATAGCGATAAAACTGATGACTAAAACTGGTGATTTTTTGAATTTCGTTCTTTTAGGGATAAAATTTACTTACTTTCCCTTTACACCCCACAACAAACGGAACCTACTAGTTTATCGACGAATACGAACGTCACTGTTTGAAAAGCTTTCATCCGTCATCCAGACTAAACGGCTAAAGATACAACCACAAAAATTGGCGTGAATATTATGGTGCAATTGTGGATAAAAAGGGATTTTTCGAAAACCGTGCTTTTTAGGAAAAAGTCCTCGTTTGCGGCATCCCTTCAACCGATGTTTTCAGCGTGTTTAGTGGCTAGTTGCGTGACTAATTGCTTTCAGAGGCGTGATTGATTCTCTCAATAGTTGATTGGAAGTTTAAAGCTTCGATCCAATTCGTCCTGTTGATGGCCTTACAAAAGTTTATGATTCTGCCGCAATGTGCAACGATGCTAGTTATTCTATGTCACTTAAGAAGGATTTCCCCAGGATTTCTAGTATTTTTCTGCTTAGGGCTGGGCAGTCACATAAAGTATGATCGCTGATAGATTCAATATTCAGTAAATGCCCGTTCTGAATCATATTCTGTACGTGTCTCTACCGTTCTGTTCGCGTGGATTCTTCATAAAGGAAATAATGTTCATAATAAAATATATTAGGTTCGATGTACGTTTTGGGTTATATTCAGGCCATGTCTTCCTAGCTTTACTACAGGCTCCTTTCATCTTTCGTTTATTGGCATCAAAGTTAGATTTCCGTTAGTGCTACTACAGTTGGACATAGGGCGAAGGGCTTTTTGATCCTTAAAGGGCTGAGACTGACATTTTTATCCGATCTGCTTTTGCCTTAAAATCCGCTGTGTTCAGATATCCGCAAAATCCGAACTCTGTCATTCTTGGATATCTCGTTAATAGATGTCCAGCAGGCCCTGGTGTTGTGGCAATTTAGTGAGTTAACCGCCGCTAGACTGTCTGTGAAAAGGAGTATATCTTCCTGTAATACTTTGCTAATGTTAATTTCGTCGGCGGCTCGTTTAATAGCAAGTATTTTAGCTGCAAATCAGTAAAGATGTTTGGTGGTCCATACATGGCGTTTTCGTTCTTCGTCCACTCCTTTCTGAAGGTCGTTCTGGTTTCATAGAGAATGTCTGATTTCCGTGAACTAAGCTTGTAGTTCGTTTCAAGTTAGATATTGGTTTAGGATCCTTTGACACCGAGCAGAGCAGAACATTTGGAGATTAAATCAGGTGGTGCAAGAAAAAGTATTGTTTAGACTGACTTCAAGGGAGCTTACCTTATGAACCCGGTAATTAGGGGACTGGTGGCACATTGATTTATTTACGGAAACTAGCTTTTTCGCTGAGTGCATACTACCAGACTATGATGCCATATTGTAGGATTATCTTGACAATAGCGACAATAGGTTTGAGTCCCCGAATTTTCCAATAACTTTAATGCGTGCGTACAAAGCTATGAGCACCTTTCTCTTTATGTTTCGTCTCTAGCTCAGCTTCCTGTCCAAGATGAGGCCTAGACCGTTTCGATGTTTCGGAGAAATTAAGTTGTTTGTTGACCAAGTAAATATTGCATATAGTGGACGATTTCTGTTTTCGACCAAAACGTACTAATTCTGATTTTGTTTTATTAGATAATTTTGATTCATCAGGGTTTGCATTAAGTCCCCTGTAGGCGCACAAGTCTGCTACGATATTAATATAGTCTTGCATCTTCCGTTCGAGGTATGATCTTCCCCGAGATGCAGAGTGCCTTTCGTCGTGAAGGCTCCCTCTATGGTTACTAGAGAAACTTCTTTTCTCTCTAGTGATTTCTCTATGGGATACAGTAATGCAGAGAGTGCGGTGTTGTCTATGATCCTCTCAAGAGTTTGCAGAAAGAATGATGAGAGACTTAGTAGCATGTTGCAAATCAGTTTGCAAATATGTGAGTTGGTCTATAAGCGGTTGAGCTCTGTCATTATGCAGAGGGATGCGATATTGTTGAAGGCTCCTTCTATGTCCATAAAGGTAACTAGAGAAACTTCTTGTATCTCTAGTGATTTCTCTGTGGGATACAGTAATGCAAAGAGTGCGGTTTTGTCTACGATAACCTCAAGAGATTGCAGAAAGAACGATGAGAGACTTAGTAGCATGTTGCAAATCAGTTTGCAATTCTGTGAGTTGGTCTATAAGCGGTTGAGCTCCGTCATTATGCAGAGGGATTCGATATTGATGAATAATAATTGATCATAAAGTGTACTAGAGAAACTTATTTTCTCTCTAGTGATTTCTCTATGGGATACAGTAATGCAGAGAGTGCGGTTTCGTCTATGATCCTCTCAAGGGATTGCAAAAAGAATGATGTGATACATATTGATCTGTAGTCCTTCGCTATGGTGTGCGACGGTTTTCCTGCCATTGGTATAAGACCAGCTTAGACGTTCTCCATTTTATTGACAGCTAAGACAGTTTCACATAGTCGTTAAAGATAGCCTTCAGCCACGGCAATAGTATTTTAAAGGCTTGTTAAAGTTGGGCGGGTATAATATCGTCTCTATCGGGAGATTCTTACGGTTAAAAGCTGTTGATGGCTTCTATGATCGCTTATGTCATCAAAATAAAATCAATTTTTATAAATTTTTTTTAATGAAATTATTTTTTTAAATAGAAATGTTATATTTTAATAATAATAATATATTTTCATAAAATTTATATTGACGACAAAACTATCATGGATAGTTCTTTTGTATTACCACTAAAGTGACCATAATTCAATGATCGGGCTTATTTCTATAACAATAAAATTATCGTAAACCCTACCAAACCGGCCTTTCTAACCTTGTGTATTTAATTTTTTATACAGCCACCTTTATCCCAACTTGTACCACTGTGCATTGGTTCGGTTGGTTCATGTTGCCGAGAGATAACTAACTCCTGATAAAGTTTATATTTTTTGTATCTATTTCATTTGTAATTTATGTTGGTCCCACAACAAAAAAAACTAACGACTAAAGCAAACAACTTTTGCTTTCAGACAGTAACAACAACACATAAAAAATAGTTTGTATGAATCTAAAACGAAAAAAAAACATTAATGGTTGTAGTGGATTTTAGAATTCCTTATGGACTCTGATAAGAAATATGTTACAGGAAATTAGGGTAAATTTTTGGTAGCAAACAAACAAACAAAGAGAGGATTTATGTTGTCATCGTCGACTTCTGAATTTGTACACAGAAAATAGTTGGGAAATGTTAACAAGTTGGAAAACATAGTAAACATACTAATGTAATTTTAACGAATTATATAACATAGCGGGTAAAAACTTTTCAGTGTAATAAAAATTTAAAATAATTTAGGCGTTATAAAATATAATTTAAGGCTGAGCCTTTAAGAACGCTACCGACAAAATTGTACGCAAAAATCATAAGTTATATTTAGCCGTTTATCGAATTTACTCTCTGCTCTCGAAAACCTTATGATTATGCTTTAAAAAGGATTTGTAGGTTATATTTATTATCATTTCTATTTAGCGTTACATCTTACTCACATCTGTACAAATAACAACTTCCGGCAATTTCCTCATTTCATATTTCCGTAGGTAAAAAAAAACAAAAATTTCACTCCAAGGCGATCAAATACTACTCCTTTTTATCCAGACCAACTGCGTGCATGCATGCATACTAAGCAAATAATACCCTAACACTTAAAAAGTCAGCCTCTCAATTATGTCAGTTATGAATTTCGCCTCTTCCAACTAATGCAAAGTATGAACGGTGATCACAGCTATTAAGTGGCGGCAATGGTGGCTCCTCAAAGAAAACAACTAACGACATTTGAAAGGAAACAAACACTCGACAACAATAAGAGCAACAAACGAGCGTGACTTCCTAATTGCAATGACATCTTGTTTAGAGCACTCACAGGGAGAAGATTATCAGAGAGGAACCCAACATATGAACGTAAAAAGCATAAGTAGCAAACCACATGAATAGTATAAGAAAAACTGGTATATTCTTCCTCTCCTTGTAGCTTTTCCGCTCTATAGCACGATGGCTTCAATGAAAGAAAGATCACATATTGGCGAATCATGAAATTGGGATGCCTTGAGATTCGACATTTTGGAATTTCTTAAGTGTTTGTGAGATTATTTAACTAATCCTCAGCAACAATCGAAATTTTTCTACGGGAAATAATCAACGTTGATCATCATAAGGAAATAGATACGACAGAAATAATTGCTGGCGGAAGATTTTACGTTTATGTTCATGCAAAAAAAAAAACATCGTGTAGATGTTTACATAATATCCTTGTGAAAATTAAATGAAGAGGATGCCAATGAAATAATCATAAAAACGTTGCACAGATTTTATTTTTGTTAAGTATTTGAGGTATTTAAAAACCAAAAAAGAAAAACCGCTTCATAGTTAATGGAAAGAGTATGCCATCTTCCATGGTGAAGTAGGTTATAGCCTCGGTTAAGGCCTACTCGATAACCAACCTAGTTCCACTCCCCTATCAGGGAAATTGCCATGAAGACATACAGAAACCTGAGAAGCACGCAGACCGCCAGCTATCCTATTCCGGAATAGTGACTGAATACCGACCTGGGTAAGGGTTTAATGTTAAGGTAATGTCTTTGGCATTAATCCCAAAACCTGGACGAGAGAAGGTGACTTTCGCTTAACAAAAACTCCTTCTTCCAAATTGGGCTGCATAGGCCGATGGGTGTATGGCTATAGGGGTTGCAAAATAATATGATGGCGGATTAGTCTCTGCTTTATTTTACAAAGTCCCGACGGCATCTAAGGCGGCCCACAGACCGAAACACGAAAATGAATTCAAATTTTCAGATTCCGTGTAGTCAATAAACAGACTCTCTAATTCAACCCCCTCAAAAAAGGGACGACCTCTTGGCTAGTAAGCCAGCAAAATCGAGATACGACCTCACGAAGGAGTCTACCGTGACCGTCGAAGAGCCAACTTTATCCTATCAACTGTTGGCAAAATTCCCAAGGCACAAGGGGATTGCAAATATGTATAAAAAGCGGGCGATTAGCTAACGACGAACCCGGTAACAGAATTAGCAAAAAGAACCAAGTTCAAGATGGTGTTCGGTACAAAAACAAAGCTAGGACCACTCACATCTTAGTGATAACTTTTAGCCTAAAAATTTAAGGAAAGCATACGACAAGCTGTTTTTTGCTTACGTTAGTGTGATGAGGTACAACACCGGCACCGATGAATTAACCGTTCAATACTCGCTGGAGTTGTTGGAAAAAACTCTTACGGTCTTTGGAGAAGTGTGGATAGGTGAAAAACTGCTCCTGATAGAGCAGCGCTATATTCCTGTCAGACCTAGAGGTCGCATCAAATACTAGAGAATTTGGAGTTTGGTAATCCTAGCCTTGGCGCGTGAGGGACTAGAAAGTTCTGAAGGTATGCGAACCACAGTAATGTGGATGTAAAAGCCTTAACAGACTTCATTGGCTGAAACCGTGAATGCACCGGCCATATCCGGAATGCTGACATCAGCATACTTAGCTCCAACTATACCCGCCGCTCCAGAGCCAACCGTTGCTCCAGCACCAAATGCCGATTTAGCATCAACCGACGCTCCTGCTAGGTTTAACGTTGCAACACCAGGTAACATTCTAACAGAAGAAGGGCACAGCTCTGATGCCGAATCCATGGAATCAAACCATGTTCAGCTTAGGGTGATTCTTCCAGGAGGCCGACGAAAACGATTTGTTTATGAGCGATGACAATGACGCCAACAATACCATTATTGAGCACTCTTCAGCTGGTGCAATTGAACCTACACCATTCTAAGAGTGTCTCAGCAGTACTACAAGATAGTCTCTCCGAGCACCAGTAGAACGTAACTAACTACATATCCAGGAGTTTTGGATAAACTAAAACAGAATATGTGGCCTGAACCATAAAGGTTACAGATTCTATCAAGGTATGGTAAGGAAAAAGATCGAAGAATTCCTCTTTAGCTGTAACGAAGATATCACGTAATATGTTCGGAAATGATCAACAAGCAAAGATACCCTTTGATTATTTTCTGAATAGGAACTTAGTCGTATAAACTCGTTAACTGAACTGGTAATAGACTTGACAGTTTGCAATGACGACAGCGGTACTCTTATTCCGACCACAAGAACATCTCGTTTCAAATATCTGCCCAAACAACGAAGACTATAGAAACATTGAACAAAACCATATGACTTATAAAATAGGATGTCAATATAGAGTAAATAGCAAGTCTCCTACCTTATACAACTAATCTTACCATTGGAAACCCTTAACAGCTGGTCAGCATGGTAAGCAAAGTTACAAAAGCCATGGCCGCATGTACCTAACAATCTTGCCCATGAAATAAAAGGTGGAAAGAAGCACAGATATCTACGGCGGAACGACGAGATCTCAAAGTTCCATGATTAAACCAGAAAATTTTTCAACACAGCCAACTTAACGGAGAAAGGAGTACAACGAGAATCTTGAACACTTTAAGAAATTGATAGGGAACGCGAAAAGATCTTCATGGACAAAATACACCATAGAGCCTGAAAAAACCGCGGAGGTAAGTATACTCAGCGCACCAGCATACATAAAGAAAATTTATGGAACATAGACCCCCACATTTCAAGTTAAGAACTCAGCTCTGCAAATGTCACATTTATCAATTTCTGAGCTCGAATACCAGTTATTGAAAGGGACACGATCAAAGAAACCATCAACTGCTTCGACCCGTACAAATCCCCCGGTCCGGTTGATAATATACTCTCCAAACCTTCTTAAACGTACTATGACGGCTGAAGGCTAAATTTAACGGCTGTGTGAAACCGTCCTACCTGCCAATAAGATGAGCAAGGTGGTCTTCATACCAATGGCAGAAAAACCATCACACTCCAAGGTGAAGAACTATAGACTAATAAGTCTCACATCATTCCTTCTGCAATCTCTTGAGAGAATCATGGACGATGTCATTAAGAATTCAATCGACCCAAATCTCCTATAGAATGCACAAATCGCATACACAAATAGAAAATCGACAGAAACCACCATTCATGCATTATTGTATCCCAATGAGAAATCATTACGGATAAAAGTAGTATCTCTAGTAGTCTTAATGGACATAGAGGGATCCTTTAACAAAATCGAACCCCTGTTCACAATGACAGAGCTCAGAACTCACACATTAGCAAACTGATTCGCAACATGGTACTGAAGAGGTCTCTTCAGTTTGAACCATCACCTCCAAGCTTGGAAATCACAACCTCACAGGTAGGGTAACAAGAGGTACCCCACAAGGAGGAGTATTTTTATCGCTACTGTAGAATGTAGCCATCAACAGAATACTCAAACAGCTGGAGTCGGAAAGTTGCACGGTTGTAGAATACGCGGACGTCATAGCATTTTGAGTCTCGGGGAAAGACTACCATGCCTCGAACGAAAGATGCAGGAACTAAATGCAAATCTTGATGAAACTGATTTAGAATTAGTACAGTCGAAACTTACAAAGATATTGTGGAGCCAAAACTGCAATATGGCTCTACAGTATGATTATATGTGCTCAGTAAAAGAAGAAAGTAAAGCAAATGGTTAACGTTCCTCGTGACCCCATATTACCGGATGCATGAGATCACTAAGATGAGATATGGAACTCTACACAGTTTTTAATCTACTTACTTAAAATTTCCCTTTGCACCCCATGAATGAGGTATGGGATAGCTTCTCGCGTTGTTGTGAATTAACACGCTTTCTATTTTTAGATTCACAACTAACGGCACCTACTTGTTTATCGACGAATGCGAACGTCACTGTTTGATAAGCTCTTACTAGACACGACGATTGACTCGACATTTAATACTGCGAAGTTGCTGTCAACAACATTCGAGGGGGGCTGGTATTGAAAGAATAATGTAGATGACTGAAGGAAATCGAACCCGGGATCTCCCGCATAGTAGTCGCGTGTTCTAACTATCAAGCCAGGCAACTGCAGAGCAGATGAAGAAGCCCGACAAGGCTCAGCCCTGCAGGAAAGCGACATGGAACACAAAGCGTTTTGTCCTAAGTCCAACTGTAGCTTCCTAATGGGACACCAGAACATTATGGGATAGGCAGCGAAAAGCGACTGTATCTACTGCGCGAATATCAGCAGTGAACCTTCCAATGACCATATTATATGTGACTGCCCATTTCTACGCAGAAAGAGACTGGAAACTTGGGAATATAGCTCTTAACCCATTAAAAACTGCACATAGATCGACTCGTACGATTTTAATGAAATTTTAATAAATTTTCCCTGGTAACAATAGAAGTTGAAAGAAATTTTTATTTATATTTTATTTGTAAACGTAAGGGATATAGTACGTGGGTACTTTAATACCCGACAGGCATTAATGTGACTTTTACACCATACTAAATTTGTCAAAAATTTTATATTTGTGCCCATCATTGACTGTCTGGTATTTAAATACCCAATTTTTTAAATATGTGGTTGCATAAAGAACACTTTACGCCGTCCAGAAAGGATGCGTGCTTATCTGCTTTCCAATTTTTCAATATTTGGCAGCAGTTTTTTGGGACATATTCTAAAAAGAAAAAAAAACTAAATTTCAAACTGTGAATTACTAAAGTTAACACGTGAAAAAATAAGCTAATCTTTCTCATTTAATACAAAACAAAAATTACCGCAATATCTCCTACCACGCTGGCGGAGAGTGTCACTTCTTTTTTGGGTATTTAAATACCCTCTAGGCTGTAATGGGTTAAGTGGCATAGAAGAACTAGCATCTTTGCACATCGGCGGATCGAAGCTCTAAACTTATCTATATATATAAAAGTGAACATTTGTTTCTACGTATGTCCACTATAGACTTCAAAACCACCCAACCGATGTGCAACAAACCGTCATCAATAGAAAGACAATCTTTCGAGGATCGTTATAGGTTACTTAAACATTGCATTTGAATCATGTGGTCCATTTATTGAGTCGATTTTCGATTTTCCAATACAAAAAATGTTCAAAAGTTTTAAATTGTGAAAATTTAAATAGCAAGTCAATGTTAAATTTGTCAATATTTGATTTTTCGAATGAGCTAATTTGTTAAAGTGCGGTATCTGAAGATTAGTAGGAATGGCCCTACTCATAGGACCTAATTGGTAAAAGTGCAATATCTGATGGCCTAGATCATTAGGCATGGCTCCGTCCGTAGGACGTAATTTTGCGAATAGTAATGGAATTTGTTGTGGATTCAATTAAGATTAATATACGTATTCTAAAGAAAAAGGGGCGATTTGAAATAGTATGTGGAATAAACACCAATATTCTTGATCAAGCATAAGGGGTAGCCCTGCCAAATTATGTTTTCCAAAAAGCAATAGCTGAAGAACTGTAGCTCTATTCGTCTTGATATTTGGTATGCAATTTTTTGAGACCAGTGGCGTATGTGACTGAGATCTACGGCAGAAAAAATCGAATACTCACGAATTTAAACATTTCTCAAATCTGCATTCTATTACATTTAGATCGACAAACGTCATACAACAGTGTAATATTAGCAGTTACGAATGAGTGTGGAGGATTTTATTTCCTTATTGCACCCATGGGTTTTGATATTGTTGATATTGCAAAATGTTTGATGGCGTTGGCTATTGCATCCTCCTGTATTGCGCAGCTGTTTTGGATGTTGCAGAATAGAGCAAAAAATTTAAATTTTCTGAGAACCGCACATGAGTTATCAAGTTAAAAGATGTTGCAAACATGTCAAATCATAATGACCCACTGATTAAAATATGTACACTTCTTTGGTTCTTCCATACATACTCTATTATCAAAAGCATTACAGTAAATTTGTGTCATTAAAACTATATTATGTTTTAATATACATATGCGAAT
Source organism: Muscina levida (assembly GCA_964034835.1). Lineage (NCBI taxonomy): Eukaryota > Metazoa > Arthropoda > Insecta > Diptera > Muscidae > Muscina > Muscina levida. The sequence goes on from OZ035883.1 coordinate 69,248,354, forward strand.
ATCAAAAGAAACTAACACAACCCGAAGATTTATTCCAACCAAAAAATGTTAAATTTCAGTCAATACTTCTTTAGGCAGGACGAAGTCTGCCCGGTCAGCTAGTAATTAAATATTTAACGTTAAATACAATTTAAAAATGAGGCGATATTACCCTTTGGTTCGAGACATAAAAGGGAATATTCTGCGAATTTTAAAAACATTAATAGACAGTGTGAATATATTTTACATTCTATTATTGGAAAGAGAATTTGTCAATTTCTTGTTATATAGAATTGTATCTCAAAGTTAGAAGAGACAAATCGAATAACTGTTTACACCCTTCGTACAAAAAAAAAAAAACAAAAATTGGCTATGAGAAACAAAATACATATATTAAATGCTAACAAATTTTTAATATGATCATTTTGTTCGACAACACCAGCAACTACAATCAACAACAGACATCATGTTTTACAAGTGGATATTATAAGAAGAAACAACAACAGCAATATGAGGTAACAGCAACAACATTAATATGAAATAACAACAACAACTTGATGGAGTTTAATATAAAACGTGTATTTTTCTGTGTTTTGTAGTTTTTTTTTGTGGCCATTTATATGTTTGGGTTATGAGGTCAGATTCATTTCTGAGTTAATACCCCACGAGTGCTCTTTCGTTCTTAATACTAACACATTTCCCCACTTTTGGCTAATTCTTCTTGTTGCTACGAATTGCTGCCGAGAAAGATGTTAAATGTGAAAGATGGTTCACATAAGAGGAATACAAAACTAGTAAATACATTTTGGTAGGAATATGTTTATATGTTGCCAAAAATCGAAAATCAAAAAATCGACATAAAAACAACAACTTTAGTGTGTATTTTGGTCTTGCAGCTTAGAGAACTTTCCCACCTACATTGCCCAATACAAATCTTTTGTTTTATCTGGTTCCGTTCCAAAATCCATTGGCACAAAAAATTAAATGTTTACTTACTTTTCAATTAAACTCCGCTGCATAAAGACAAAACTATCAAATAATTTTGACAGAGCGCGTAGTATATGTAGAGCTCTTAAACTTACTTACTTAATTGCCCTTAACACCCCATGAATGAGGTATGGGATAGCTTCTCGCGTTGTTGTAAATTAACACGCTTTCTATTTTTAGATTCACAACTAACGGCACCTACATGTTTATCGACGAATGCGAACGCCACTGTTTGAGAAGCTTTTCACTAGACATGCCGATTGACTCGGCACTAATACTTTGTTGCTGTCGACAACATTCAAGGGGAGCAGACAATGAAAAAAAATTTTTTTTTGTTTTTTTTTAAGATGACTGGAGCCAGGATTGAACCTTTGATCTCCCGCATGGTAGTCGCGTGTTCTAACCACTATGCCACGGCCGGTCCCGGTAGAGCTCTACCACACCCAAAATGTATTGTAAAAACTTTAGATTTTCATATTGACCACTTGGCTTTATATATAAAATGTTCTTCTTCTCCAAAAAAAAAACCATAATACCAAAAGTTCGAAGAAAAAAAGTTTTTGTACTTCGACCCACTTTTGCTGCACCAAAATAAAAACAAATCAAATTATCTTCTTCCATCACTTTGTTGGCAAAAATGTATTATCTACAGTTTAAGTGGACAGCAACGAAAACATTTCACTTTAAACATCTCCATTCCATTCTCCATTCTCATGCGGCTCAGCGGCAATAGCTGCAGCAATCTGCAGCGATATCAGCACTCCGAGTCAAAGGTTAAATTTAACATTTTATGTTGATGTTTGCCGTTATTTTCTACTTGACTATTGTGTGCAGTTTTCTATTTATTATTATCTTATATATACCCATAATTACGTAATTTATTATGTTTAGCTATTATCTCTTTTCCCTCTCTCTCTCCCGCTCGTGGAGATTAAAATCTTCTTTTTGAGTGTTCCCACCCACCCTGTGATACAACGGCGGTGGGTGGACTTGGTTTTGGCGCTTTAAGGAAGCGTTAAGACACTACCATTTCATCAACTTGCCCATCTCCATGCGGGTGAGTGACGCCTCGCGGGTGATGGAGTGTAGAAACTTAAGTGCAGCACGCTAAGTTCACTTTAGCGAGCGGAGAAATGATATCGTGCAACGACAAAGTTATGCATCAATCTGGTGAAAAAGTTAACTGGTCGGAGGAAAAGTAATTAAGATTTTATGTTTAACATGAATCCATTATTCCATGGGAATTACGGATCAATGTAGGAGAAAAATTTTCTAAGCGAAAAGTGAGTAACACGCAGAGCAAAATAGACTGGGAGACAGTTGGGAGACTGTTAAGTGTTGTAGCGGAACGAGGCGTCTGAACTCTTAATGTACAGATAATAATAAAAATTGACAGGGTAACATATGATTCCCGCATATATTAGTCACAATTATTATTAATTTTATTATACAACAGATTGCCTAGGAACAATTTTGAGACAATTTACAACAATTTGCATTAGATAATACAGGAAATTTTTTATACAAGTTTAAATTTGGAGAAAAAATGCAAAGTAGTCTTGGTTATTATGTAAATATCATTCCGGGGACGAGGCTGACTAAAACTACTAATTAGTTGAAGTTGGGAAATGGAAGATTTACTAATTTGAGTTTTCTGATCGTTATTCACTTAGGAATAACCAGATTCTCTCTTTGGAGATCCCCAAGTAATGCCACTGAACATTCGTTTATAGTAGCAAATGGGAGAAGGCGAAATGTTGAGCAACCTAAATGGCATGCTACCACCGATTCGTCTTAGAGAGTAGAAAATAGAAGTAACTAAAGCTCAACACAAATTCTATCTTAGTGGTTTTGGCAGCCCCAAGAAACTAAGATCGGGCGAGGTGACCTTATAAGCCACTCTCCTTAAATAAAACAACTATAATAAAAAACACAAAGAAAAGAAATAACAAGAGCGTCCTAATGTTGACGACCCCCGCAATCGTTATAAGTACCAAGATTTAAGGATATGCACCTGAAATGTCCGAACTCTTTGCAGAGATGTTGCCTCTATTAAATTGGGGAATATCCTCGACATATACAAGGCTGACATCACCGCCATACAGAAAATACGATAGACGGAACAGGGATGCACATGACGAAAGAACTGTGACATCGATTACAGCTGCCATGCAGAAAGACCAAAATTTAGGATGTGGATACATAGTCGGCAAGAGACTTCGACATCTGGTCTCGCGATTTAACCGACCGATAAGCCATATCCGTATCAAGGCGAAATAATTTTACATCACGCTGATTTGTGAACCCGCCTCGACGAAAGACAAAGACGAGTATATTAAAGATGCATTCTATGAGCGCCTAGAGATTCCCGTATAAAGATATACACAAGGCACGTGGTAATAGATGGAAGGCATGTCTTAAGCCTTATAGACGTGAGTGTAATGCGTGGTGACTCTGATCACAACATTGTTGCAGCCATGGTACGCACGAGATAAAGTAGTGCTAAAAACTCTCGTAACCAAACGCAAAACTACATACAACCGAGATAGCCAATGCTTAATCCACCCAACTCTCTCAATTACTGCAGACGAACGCCCCTAACTCTAATGTTCCCGATACACAGTGGCAACATATTGCAACCGTGGTATTGGAGGAAATTCTCGTAATGTCTGAGATAGTGGTTACTCCATACAAGGCAAGACTACTGTAATGGTAACGTGTGTCGTTATGGAATGATACAATGAGGAGAGAAGAGAGACGAAACGCCTCTTCAGGCGGAAAAAGCTTCTGTGTGAGGAAGGAGAGAGCCAGCATATCGAAAAGTATAGGGATAGATGTGAAAACCGTTTTAGGTGAAAAGCTAAGGTTTTGTAACAGGGACCCCCACCTATAAGGACAGAGATGGAAACCTGGTCACTGGCGAGCTGACTGTGCTGCAAATATAGAGGGAACAGTGTACCAATGAACTGCCGACAAAGACCTTGAAATCTCGCAGTAATGAGTTAATGAAGTGCATGAAGCAGCTGTTGTGCTTTGGCCAAAGGAATGCATGTCCGATTATCTCGAATCTGAGATAATCGAAAGAAAGGTGATCCATGTTTGTTCACCAACTACCGCAGAATCTGCTTATCAGCCGTCGCTTACAACGTCCTGCCGTATCTGTTATGCGAAAGATTAAGTTCATCTCATCAAACACGACACATGCTGCCTTAGAATCCTATATAAAGCATTATTCGGCAGTCCGATCGCACGGAAACTGTTAGATATCATGGCTGAGTTTGGTATGACTTTGCGCGGGACGACATTGACCGACACGAAGTCTTCATGAGGAAGCTACAGTATAAACGACTGGTGCCATCTTTTATAAAAGTCACGTGATGATGATATGTTATTAGCCGAAGACTGGGAATGTTACTGAGGCATAAGTGGGTCTGGCGATAAATGAGGTCAAAACCAAGATATTCAATGAACAAAAAGTTTGGCTGCGCATCAGAAAAGATCTTTTAGTTCAATAAAAGTACCTTTTGGTACAAAAAATACAAAAAGCTCATTTGAAATATTGTGGCCCTTTTTCTAGCGAGCAAGAAAATTCCAAAAAGGCACTTTTGTTGTACTTTTTGGTACAAAATACTTTTATTTGTACTAAAGTACTTTTATTGGCCCAAAACCACTTTTTTGTTGCACAAAGTACTTTTTTACTAAATTATTTTTTTATGTACCAAAGTACTTTTTTGTGCCAAAAAGTACTTTTATTGGCTCAAAAATCCTTTTTTTCCAGAGTATTTTTTATTGTCCCAAAAGTACAATAAAAATACTTTTTGGTAAACCGAACCGAAAAGTACTTTTTAGCACAAAAAAAGTAGTTTTGATCAAAAAAAAAGTACTTTTTGGTACAAAAAAAGTACTTTGGTACTAAAGTTTGTAGTTTGTACCAAAAAGTACATTAAAAGTAATTTTTGTACTAACACAAGTACCAGCAAATCATTTTGTGCAACAGAAAAGTGCTTTTGGTACAAAATCGTACTTTTGTACAAAAAAAAAATACTTTGTACCAAAAAAGAAAATCACTGTGCAACAGGAAAGCGCTTTTGGGCCAGTAAAATTACTTTGGTACAAAAAAGTACATTAGTACAAAAAAAGTACTTTGTACCAAAAAGTGCAATACAAGTACTTTTTGGTATTTTCTTGCATTTAGATTTTTTAAGCTCGCGAACCATAAAATTTCAAATGGGCTCTCGAGCTGGCGAGCCGACCATTATGTCCATTTCGATTGTCTTATTTAATATGAAATTCCAGCTATTATAGTGATCTGGTTTTTGACCGCGAGCCAGGGAAAAATTTCGTCAATCATTTTCTCCCGGACGAAAACTCGTTAAATGTTTAATGGAGTTGTATAATGAAGCCTAGTGAAAGTCAGCTGTTGATCCGTTGGTGGGTTGAACAGTAGCACCTCGTCAAACATGTAAAAAAATAAAAAAAAATCAGTCATTTTCTTCCGGTAGAAACTTTGTCAGATGATAGATTACACGTTATTATTGAATAAAAGTAAACGTCAGCTGGCCTACGTTGGTGGTATGATCGTCAGCTGGTGACTTAAAGGGTCTACTTTAGCACAATGAAATAGTTGGAAAAACCACGGTAATAACATCACAACTGTTAAAGTATTGTTTTGATCATTTTAAAATGTTCTAGACATTTGTAGAGGAGTAGCGAGGCTTTCAGAATTTTTTTTAGGCACGCTGTGTCAACACTGTTGGCGATACAGGGTGTCTAAGTTGACCACTTTGGTGCTGTTGAAACTTTCTAAGCCTGGTACTTCTACAATTATAGACCGTTAACAAAGATGTTCCACTTTTTCACTCCTATGAAAGGCAAACAAAAAACGCAATTCGTGTTCCAGAATATCTTTTACCGTTATTAAGATATTCTCTATAAAATTTTAAAATTGTAAATTTTTCATCGACTTTCTTTAGTGTTTTATTAATAACTCGGCCATTTGAGGGAAAATAATATATCTGAAACCACCACTGAATTGGGTACACTTTCATATAGAATAAACATGAACACTTGAACAGTAGCACCTCGTCAAACACTCTAATATTAATAATACACTTTAAATTATTTTCTTTAAAATGATTAAATACTGTGATAAGTAAATAAATTAATTTGTAACACACAACATTTTTTCGAGGGTGAACCAAACCAATATCAAACGATAGCACTTAACCTCAGTAAGAAACCCTTAGACACCATTTTGCTCCACTACGTCACAATTTTTTTTACAGTGGTTTGAAATTTGATGTTTTTGGTCACAAGTGGAATCAACAATATGAAAAATCATGTGTAAAAATACATTTGCGATAGTTCGTCTTCGGAGACCTATATTAAAATTTTCCGGGAAAGATTTCCGTGAAACATTATAACACTCTAGCTCAAATCCTATGAGTTATTTTAGGCCCAATTTTGAAAGACATCTTAGAAGTCAACTTTCTAGGGAGGTCAAGAGCTAGAATCTTTGATAGAAATATTCTCCGGAGAGGAATCTAGCTCTTGACCTCCCTCGAAAGATGACTTCTATTCTCCGGAGAATATTTCTACCGAAGATTCTAGCTCTTGACCTCCCCGTAGGCCAGCTGACGTTTATTTTTATTCAATAATAACGTGTAACTTATCATCTGACAAAGTTTCTGCCGGGAGAAAAATGACTGAATTTTTTTATTTTTTTTTTAACATGTTTGACGAGGTCCAACTGTTGAACCCACCAAGAAAGCGTCAGCTGACTTTCACTAGGCTTTATTATACAATTCCATTAATCATTTAACGAGTTTTTGCCCGGGAGGCGATTGGTCATGAAAATCTGTTCCTGGCTCCCGGACTATTTGTCATCCATCCATTTCTGGCGAAATTTGCCGTGATACCAACCGTTCGATTGTGCCGGTTCGAAATGCCGTATATATGACACATTGGTGCTAGCACTAGTTTATCCTGCTGACCGGGATACTGGGATGATCCTTTCCGTGTCAATTTATCCGCACATCTCGTTCCTTTGCGTTCATTCCCTTTAATCCGTTCTTCGTCCTCTCCACCGGCAATCTGAAATTCCAGTAAGGTATTTTCGTGTGAATAGTACTACATAGGTTCATTTCTTGTGGACCGACAGTCAAGCCATAACTTATGGCCCAGTCTGATAGAGATCGAAAATCGTTCTTTATAATGGTAAGGCTGAAGAGCAGAATATGGGGCGGCAGCCCGATTTAAAAAAAAATATGCCATTGTCTCCGTCTTGGTCCCCAAACATCGGAATGGTAGGTCAAAGTTGGCGCTCAGGCCCATGGGGCCCGGGGGGTCAAAAAAGGGGCCACTTTCGGTTCTATGATGACCCCCCAGGTGGACCGAGTTAGAGCCACTTGAATTTCCGGGATATACCAAAAAAAAAATTATTTTTAAAAAAATCGCGCGATTTTTGCCTCCGGCGCTTTTACGCCCAACATATCCATTTTCACTCTAATTAACAAAAAAAAAATATTTTTCCCGGAATACACCAAAACAAAATTTTTTTTTTTAAAAAATCGCGCGATTTTTTACTGCTGCAAACATCTCAGCCGTTACAACTCTAATTTTAAAAACAAATAATATTTTAAAGGGATACATCAAAAAAAAAATACATAGCTTTTTTTAAACTATTTTTCAAAATTTTTTCCTCTTTTATCCTTTTTTTAATCAATTTTCTTCTTTCTTCTCTTTGGACTTTTTCTTGAATTTTTTTAAATATTTCTGGAAATTTTCCTTTAAAAACCTTAAAAAATTTAAAAAAAATTGAAATTTTCACACATTTTTGATGGCATTTAATTTTTCTATGGAATTTTTCAATTCATTTCCTTAAATTATTCTAATTTTCCATGATTTTTCCCCATTTTTTTAAATTTTTTAAGGGGTTTTTCAGAAATTTTTTTTTTCTTTTAAAAAATCGCGCTGTTTTTAAATTTTCTATTTTTTTAGAATTTTTCAATTTATTTCCCTAAATTTTTTCTAACTTTTTCCATGATTTTTTCACATTTTTTCAAATTTTTTTTTTTTTGGTATATCCCGGAAATTTAAATGGCTCTAACTCGGTCCAGGAGACCCGTGGGGGGTCATCATAGAACCCAAGGGGGCTCCTTTTTTGGCCCCCGGGACCCCCGGGCCTTAGCGCCAACTTTGACCTCGATTTTCGTGTTTTGGGGCGTATTTGGGGGGGAGGGTCGTATTTTTTTTTTGGTCTCCCGCCCCATGTTCTGCACTTTTGCCAATGGTAATCAAAGTCAGAGCAAACCTCCCAGTAACAAGAAAAACCACTTCGCACTGCGTCGTGAGGGCGGCCAAAAATTAAAAATATAACCATACTAGTTTTTTTAAAAATTGTTGACCTAATTTTATAAACAACAATTCAAAGTATTTTATAAAAGTGTTTTTTTTTTTCAGAATGTTATGAGTATTGAAAGTTACCAGTTTTAGTAAAGAAAAAAATTACACCTATGTATATATTATTTTTTCATAAATTTGGTTCAATTTATTATAAATTTGGTGACAATTTTTGAAAATATATATTTTTCCATTTCACCATATTTGGGAGGTGGGAAAGTCCTTGGGCCGATTTTCACAAAACTTCGTTGTTTTTCTTTCCTATCTAGGTATAAAACCAATGTGTAGCAATTTTCATTTGGCTATGATAACTGCTTCTTTTATTTTCAATGCTTCCACAGTAATCCATTCTGTGGTCAAACATTTCACAGATCAATATCAATACTATAATATCTGCCTTCAATATTTACAAATTTCTCCATAATATCTTCATTATAAATTTCCACTTGTTGGAGTGGTCATTACTAAACAATTTTGACAGTTCACGTGAAACTAATCAAGGTGTGTGTGTGTCAAAAGAGAAAAAACATCAAATGTGTTAATTATGTCAATACATTTATGCCAAACAACAAAACAAGAAATGAAATGAACCATGAAATAAAAACACGAGACGTTTCTTCCACTCAATACCAATTTGAATATCTACTCTGACTTTACTCTCTTTGCTGTGTTCTGCTGCGCTGCTGGGTTTAACTTTTTCACATCGTCGTCATCGCATTTTTGTTTTGAATTAAATTTTTCGGATATTACGAGCCGCCAAAGTCAAAGTCTATTGAAATATGCAACAACAGCAATAACAAAACAAACTATTACCACATACACCACGACGATGACAACAACACTATTTACACTCTTTAAGGGAAACAAACGAAAAGAAAGGAAACGGCAAAGCAAAGACACATCCCAAGTAGAAAGATGATATGAAAACCAATAACAACAACAACAACAGCAGCAACAGTAATATACTCGCAGAGATAAGTAAACAGCAATAATAGCAGCAACAACAATATCGTACAAAACACGTTAAAACAGAAAGTACAACAAACAAACACTTTTCTTCTTCTTTGCTTACTTACTGTGCGGGACACAAAAACACAAAAAAGCAGAAGGCAAAGTGTGAAATGTGCATGAAAAGAAGTCTGTTTAGAAGTAACGCAAAGGATGACTTAAAACGCCTGTAAAGTGACACAGAGGGGGGAGGGAGCCGGCGACGAGTCATTGAAGAAAAAGGAACTAAAGTACAAATCAAAGAAACAAGTGCAATTAATGGGTAAACGAAAAGAAACGTGTTGGGATACAAACGCCAACAGCAGTAACAACAACAACAACACGAGTAATATAAGCGAGCGCACAAGCAGCAACTGCAAGAACAACATGGTGAAGCGCAATTGTTATAAAAGAACACAAAGAACGGAATTGAAGAATTCTTTCGCTGTGAGAGAGAGAGAGATCGAGATTTTGTGAGAATATATAACAACAGGGTTACCCTTAATTACACCTCTAATGTTTGCTGATGATTTATGATTACTATCACACCTATTTAGAAAATCGTTGCAAGATAAATATACTTGTTAAAAATGGGGATAAAGGTTGTATACATGTTATCACCAGGGCCAACAAAAGTATGCAACGCATAGTTGCATATGCAAAGGCATATTAAAGTCTTGCCGGCATGTTTTGGAGGTTTATGCATATTTTAGGGTTTCCATTTTTGTATTATTTTTTTTTACTTTTCATATATATTTTTTTTGCTGTGTTAACAAAACTTTATTTCTTTAAGATGGCAAGATATCTCTATAATTTTTCGCAACTAGGGACGTCTATCTTTTGTTAAAGAATTAAAATTAATTAAATAATATCTGCTACAAAGGCTGCATTTGTTAATATACCTATATGTTTCCGGTACTAACTAATCAAAATATTATTTTTGTTTAAGCTAAGGATACATTCCACAAGTTCCATCCATTACTCGTTGGGGTGGGTGGCTGAAACCATTACAGTACTAGTTTGAGGACGTTAGGAAAGTTGTGGAATAGTGTAACAGAACCAGTCAATTAGCGTTTAACTTTTCAAATATGACCATCGGAATTTTAAAACAGATAACATTGCGAAAAAAAAACTTTTTACGTTGAAACAATGGGTGGTAGTACTATTAAAGTCAACACATATTATACTAAAAGTTTGACTTTTTAACTTCCTCAGAAACCTATGTTCCCATATAAATAAAAATTCTCGTTTTTCACATATAAAAGATTAAGCATCACAAAAAAAAACAAGGACATCATGAATATGAGAGAAAAATTACGGTGAAGGCGTATACATAATATTTTTATACATTAAAAGATTAAGGAGATTTAAAGATTCAGAACGACCGAAATATACAGAACTGTTAGTCAAAAACCCTTATGTAATTTTTTTTACAGCAGAGTAATTAATCTATAGTCTGAATCTTATAAAAGAAATATACAATTGTGATGAATTTTTATTAAAAATACAATGTATTCAATGAATAAAATTAACTACGAAACAAAATTTATTGTGCATTTTTTATCATTTTCGAAGGCAATTTTTAATGTTTTCCGTATTATTCTAATGCGCATATTTTTATTTTTTTCGTGCACATTTGTGTTCGCCCTGGTTATCACACACCAGTGGTGTTTAATTACACCATTATTGAAAAGTCGATGAAGTTGAAAATCTGTGTAATATTTCCGATGCTAAGTAGCAATTTTCAAAAAATATATTTGCAATATAACATCAATATCTTATTCAAGGCTTTCAATTATACAGCTTTTTAATATCCAATAAGTTTATTAGAATGCAACCCTATGAAAAAATTTTATATGATTATATAATATAAGTCCTGATATGCAGCGATTTGGGAGGACTGAGAACTTTTCTGTTGTGAAGGTTAGGTAAAAAGAAGAAAGGCAAAAATATTGGTTGAAATGCATGCCGCCCCATATTCCATACCATTCTCTTTGTCTTGGTCCCCAAACATCAGAATGTTTGGTCAAAGTTGGCGCTGAGGCCCTTGGGGCCCGTGGTGGGTCAAATAATGGGCCCTTTGCGTTCTATAACCTCCATGTGCTGGTACTGGCTCACTATCGAAAATTTTTAGGCAAGTGATATTAAAATTTTAATTACACTGTGCTATTTCAAAAGCGCAACAAGCGGGGCAACCAGCTAGTAAACCAAATTCGAATACAAAACATTTTTTTAGGTTAGCCCTTGTTTTAGAAATATTAAGATTAAAATTTTTGGTTAAAAGTATATAAAAACACAATTATTGGGTGAAATGCATTATTCTATAGCCGGGTCCAAATAAAAATATAGAAACTGAAAATCTAACAAAATATGGGTAAATTTTTTTTCGATCCGACCTGTGGTACCCACAAGGTCAAAAAAAGGGTCCACATAGAGACCGTTGGGTATGGGGACAAATGTGGGTAAATAAACGAAAGGGTCCTACAGGTTCCAAAAAACCGCCCAAAAATTACTTAAAACTTACTCACAAAAAGACAAAAAAATTGAGTCCGGTAATTCGGAAAAAAAATCCATCCGGAACCCTGAATTTTGGGAGTAAGTGTGGCTTCTTTGGATCATTTTAACCCACTTTATACACTTGGAACGAAAAAAATAATGATTTCTTGAAGCTTTTAACACTTAATGTTGTGATAATGTATGGAGAAGGCACAGCAAAGGGTGCTGAGTTTGGCAACTATCGAAATAGCTATCCGCCCTGCCAGCTGTCAAAATATTCATTTTACACAACTTTTGTAAAATACATTTTATTAGCAATAATAGAGACAGATCTTGAACCGAACGATGAAAACAAATTCATAATTTACACATATAGATCAACAATACAAACAAGAGCAATCTAGATGTCCCTCAAAAATATCTTTCATTTGAGTACTCGCACATAAGGATCACCATTAGACCCAAGAGCACACTCTCGCATGCATCTAAAAACACAACTTCAGATTCGTCTCGAAAATATCTTTCATTTGAGCACCCGCGCATAGGAGGTCATCATAGAACCCAAGGGGCCCCTTTTTGACACCCCAAAGTCCCATGGGCCATGGCGCGTAGATTTTCGCGTTTTAGGGCGTATTTACGAGTGCGGGACATATTTTTTTTGTGCTCCCGCCCCACTTTTTGCACTTTTGCCATTATTTTATGTAATACAACAGTACTCTGTCCAATGGTCCAATTTTCCGTCAATATTTTTTATTTTAATCTCAAGCACCATATGTTAATGTACTGTCACTGACAAGATAACCGTAATTTCATTACCAAAATAGCACCCTTAAAGAACAATAGCACGGCAACACTGTTGCAATTCTGACAAATAAGAATGGTGGTTGGGTTGGTAACTAACTAGAGTTCTCTTAAATTTATAATATATATTGTAATTTTATCCGTTATTATGAGATATCACAATTAATTATATTACCTTTTAGAAATATTTTGTTGATTATGTTTTCGCCACTTTCTGCAAATGTAAATTGTGTAAAACAAAACAAATTCCAACTCGAAAACATTCGTTATTTGTTAAACTTTGGATCAATGGGATTCCTTTTTTTCTCTCTCTTTGTTGATGTTGTGTATTTATCACTTTTTGTATTTCCTTTCTGGTCGACACTTAACAACACTTGACCTGAAGGATGAGAGGGGGGTAAGCGATAAAAAAAACACTGATCGCTGACAAGAACACACAAAAAAAAACTGGTGGGTTATCCGTGATTTTAAGGGAATACTTTATAGAATTCCACAAACATTAACATCTATCCTCAACTAATGCGCATGGGCACCGTCGGTCTGTCGATCGCTGTGTTTTTTTATTTCATTTGTTTCATCAACAATTTACCAAAGGTAGGTATATTCTATCTCTTCTTTATTTCGGATGATTAATTACACTTTTGTGTTGTGATTTTTTTTCTTCGGAACAAAACGCACACACTCAATCACTCACTCGCGCAAGCACTCCAGCAGCAATATATGATGTTGGTGCAATTACACATATCTACACATAGGTATATTTTTATCACTTCTTTTTTTTTGTATCGCGCTTCTTCTCCTTCTCACTCTCTCACGCTCACTTCGTTGTCTTCTTCACTTCGTTGCCTCACACCGTACACCGTGTGTGTGCTAAGCTTAAACTTCAATTCGCGAAAGAAGTAGAAGACAACAATGTATTATAAAACGACCTCAGCAAAATTGTATTTATTATTTTTTGAGCTTTGTTGCTTCTGTGATAAATCACCTTTTTTTTTGGCTAACATCAAGATTAAGATTTGGACTGCATTTGGTTATAGAATTTCTTTTATGATTTCTGTATCGTTGTATTCTTTGTAATCACCAATTCTTATGTATTTTTCTACTTTGCTTTGGGTAGTGCACTTTTTTTTCTTGTAAGTAATTGCATTTTTTTTTTGTTATTCTTCATTTGACATCAAACTCCACACGTAGTAAACATACACACGCACTTGTATGCCGTCATAACCGTCGATGCGCTATCGGTATCTTTCGTGGAAACGAGCAAAACAACAACTGACTCAACGAAACGGCCAGTATGCGGCTTTTTGTTTCAATTCCATTGTGTTCTCGCGTTAAAATCAAAGGAGAAAACATAAAAACGGCAAAAACCAATTGAGTGCAGAGTTGTATTTGCTCACAATGACAATAAGAATGGAGTGCAATATGAAACTGGAAATATAACTGTCATAAGCTAATTTGAATGTGGTTAACAAGTGAGAATTGTAAATCTCATACAAATGTCGTTAAATGGTCGGAATTTATGGGGATAACACTAATTTAATATTAAACAGAAAGGTATGTATTTCTTGCCAAATCGATTAACTCCATTAGTATAAAGCTGATATTGTTTATCAATCAGTTGTTTAATTATGAATTCAAATAAATGAAGTAAAGAATTTAACGATATAGTAAATGTTTAGTAGCGTTAAGTGATATTATATTTTTTTTTAACAAAAAAAAAAGATCTATTACGACTGATTTACATGCTATCCACCCATATCCCTCTTTCTTCTGTCAAATAAGTACAATTGATTTCCTATTCACCTTCCTAAATTTCAGTATCTATTTTGCTATAATTTTGTAGTGTGTGTCTCTGTGCTTACTCATAAATGTTTTCATTTTTTCAGCCTTAAAGTATGAATTATGAATTTCGTCCGGTTGATGGTACCATTCTTATCCCTTTTTGAATCTTTTTTGATTCTAAAAGTACACATTTTAGAAAATCCCTCTCTAATTCTATAAATCTAAGCAAGCCCATACCGATTTTCGCGGCTGTAACTTTAGGTCTGGGTAATGGTGCCAGTTTTATCCCTTTTGGCCATTATTAGCCTTTGAAGTACTTACTTAGCTGGTACTTCTATGCAATCTCAGTGGATTATATACCGCACGTAGAAAAATATTATAAGCGCCTCGATCTTCTGCCCTTCTTCTCCAGTTAGTCACACCGAGTTCTGTAAGGTTCTCAGTAACCTGGTCTTTCCGACGGAGTTTTGGTCGCCCTCTTCTGCGCCGTCCATCAAGTTCATTGTCGAAGACTTTTCGAGCTGGAGCATTTTCGTCCATGCGTACAACATGACATAGCCAACGCAACCGTTGCACTTTAATGCGTTTGTCAGTGTACAGTTCGTACAGCTCTAGATTCATACGACGCCGATACTCTCCGTTAACGATGATGGGCCCATATATATTACGGAGTATTTTTTTCTCGAATACCGCCAGAACCGATTCATCTGCTTGTGTCATAACCCAGGATTCTGAGCCAAACATTAAGACAGGTAAAACCAGTATGTGGTATAGCTGGAGTTTTGTTCGTCGAGAGAGGGCTCTGTCATTGAATCGCTTGCTTAGTCCGTAGTAGCATTTATTTGCAAGCAAGATTCTTCTCCGGATTTATAGGCTGACATTATTTGCTTTGTTGATGGCGGAGCCTAGGTAGACAAAATTATCTACCACCTCGAAATTATAGTTGTCAACGTTCACGCAGTTTCCCAAACGAGTAGATTCTTTGTTCGTTGAAACTAATAACTTCGTTTTGTCCTCGTTCACCGTTAGGCCCATTTTCGCTGAATCCTTCTGTAAACCTGAGAAGGCTGCAGTCACATCCCGCAGTTTTTGACCGATGATGTCTACGTCATCAGCGTACGCGAGTAGCATGTGGCTTTTGTTGAATATAGTGCCACTCGTGTTTACTGCAGCTTTTCTTATTATCATCTCCATCACAATGTTGAAGAGATCGCACGATAGGCCGTCGCCTTGTTTTAGGCCTCGTCTGGTATAGAATGGCTCCGTAAGGTCCTTGCCAATCTTCACTGAAGACTTCGTGTCAGTCAGCGTCATTCCGCAAAGACGTATCAGCTTCGCTGGAATACCAAACTCAGCCATGGCTTCGAGTAATTTCTGCCGTATCGGGCTGTCGAAGGCAGCTTTATAGTCGACAAAAAGATGGTACGTGTCGATCTGTTTCTCTTGGGTCTTTTCCAGGATTTTCCGAAGTGTGAAAATCTGGTCAGTTGTTGATTTTCCAGGTCTAAAGCCACACTGATAAGGCCCGATCAGGTTTGATAACACATAGCACACTCGACAGGACCTTATATGCGATGGGTAAAAGGCTGATCCCGCGGTAGTTGGAGCACACACTTGGATCACCTTTTTTTTCAGCACAGGACATAATACGCTTATATTCCAATCGTCGGGCATGCACTCTTCAAGCCAAACCGTGCGCAGGAGCTGGTGCGTCATCAGCTCCTCGCCACCGGACTTGAAGAGCTCTGCGGGCAGACCGTCGGCACCGGCTGCTTTGTTGTTTTTCAGCCGCGACATTGCTCTTCTTACCTCGGCTTGACTTGGTGGTGGGCAATCTAAACCGTCGTCGACAATTGGCGTGTTAACTTCACGTGCGCTGCCTTCTGGAACCAGCAGTTGCTGGAAGTGTTCTCTCCATATGTGCAGCACACTTTGCGTATCCGTGACCAGATTTCCATCACTGTCCTTACAGGTGGGGAGGCCATTACCGTATCCATTTGCTCTTACTTTCTGGTAAAATTTTCGGGCCTCACCTCTACCCCTGTATCGCTCTATATCCTCGTTCTCCCGTTCCTTCATCTGTCGTTTTTTTCGCCTAAATAGCTGTCTCGCCCGTTTTGCTTTCTTCTTATGCTAACAGCACGGGTTACAATTGGCTGTAGCGTTGCCCTAAAAGCAGCATCCTATTCCTCAGACGCTATGCGACATTCTTCATCGTACCAGGATTCGTTTGAGCGCCGTTTTTCATATCCTAGCACGATTGTTGCGGCGGTTGCCATAGAATGCGCAATATGCTGCCACTGTGTATCGGTAACGTCAGAAGTAGAGGCGTTGTGTCGTAAAAGTTGGGGAAGCTGGTTGGAGTAGGCAGTAGCTATCTCTGGGGTTTGCAGCTTCGCGATGTCCAGCTTTCTTTGTGTTTGGTTACGTGCGTATTAAAATGGCTTATGCAGTGAATGAGTAAAAATTAAATTTGGTAATTTTTTATATTTGTTATATTAACTTTACTATATTCAACGATTTTTTAGGGTCGTGGTGGATGCCAAATTAATAATGGGCATTTTCGATATTGCAACACTGCATTTCATATGTTACGCAACACTGATTAGTTGACGCTGTATAATAAATTTAATTTGTGAATTGGGTGATACTCCAAGCGAGTCAAAGATGTGTAATGGGTAATGTTTGCGCAACATATGTTTGATTGTTGCTTTTTAGAACATCTGATGCTTGCAGTGTTGCCGGCCGCTACGAATGCGATGCGCAGTACATGCAGTGCAGTGTTGCAATTCCAAAAAGGCCCAATTAGAGCATTTGGCATTTCAAAACTTTTGGAATTCTTCGTTTCTTCCTGCAGTAATAATTTTGCAGTAATAACTTTCTCTTTTTATACTTTAAAAGCTTCTTTCTGCAAATTATATATCTTCTACTCGCTTGGAGTATCATCTAATTCTCAAATTTAATTTATTTTATACTTTTCCATTTGCAATGTTTTCGCGTTCTAAATATAAGCCACAAACAAGCATCTGCAACAACAGCGACAACTAATCAGTGTTGCGCAACATACGCAGAGCAGTGTTGCAATTCCGAAAGGCCCCTTATCTTCAACTTACGAATTTCTGCTTTACATTTAAAAATACTGCAGATCAAATCATCGCAATCATGTAACATTGCATTCGACGACAGTTTGAATCCAATAATCTAAATATTTAGAGTTGTTTTACATTTCTACTGCGATTTCGTCAAGTTCTTGAGACTAAAAAACATAATCACCAAATGAATCATACGTTAAATATTTCTCACAAACTAAATTCAATGTCCCCTTATAATTAACCAAAGTAAATCGAATCTATTTCTGTGCGTAGACAAAGATTTTAGGTTCCACCAGCTACTTTGTGATTCCCCAGCATTAAAACAATAACAACAACAACAACAACATTTATAAAATCAATCTAAAAATAATCACTTAATTTCCAACGAAATATTTTGCACATTACAAGTTTCAAGAGCACAGGGAACTCTACTGGTGCAGTTGCTGCAGCCATCCGCCATCATGTACCAACAACATGGATGGGATGGTTGGGATGAACGGATGGATGCAAACATCTAAAAATAGCAAATTTTTTGAGTGAATGGGGTTGCAGCAAAGTGAGCATAAATGTGACGGCGTGCTATAGCTGTAAAAATGCATTCCTTGCCAAAGAATGCTAATGAAGTCAAAAAACCAACAAACACAAGAAGAAAAAATAAAATGCAGCATAAAAATCAAAAACTTTAATACAGCACAAAACAAAAAAACTGAAGACAGTTTAATTAAAAATAACATGAAATTAATGAGAAGTGCAGTTTTGCTTAATCTATCATATCTATAAAGCATTTTTGTGTCATACCACAATTCCAACTGGTAGCGACCGTCCGTGTGCGAGGAGGGGAGCTTCAATGACGCCCACAGGATGTCCGTAATGTCATGTGAACGTTACGGCGGCGTTTGTGTTTATAAATTGCATTTTTCTTGTTTTTATATTGCACTGGTGTTAAAGTCCCCTTGCTGTTTTTCTTTTTCTTTGAAGTAACACACAGAAAGGAGTCACCTTTGATGATACGATATCGCTGATAACCTTAAGGCATTAAATTACAGTTGATAATTATCGCGTTATCTAGTATGACCGTGACATGTATGACATGATGACATGATAAGAGCAAGCACAAGTTGTATTTCAGTCTCACAAACGACATCTGCAATGCCATATTTGAAAAACGACAAAGATTCGACGTGAGTACGACATACATAATAAAGGGGAAATATATTTAATTTCAACAATTTGCGAATGTATTGATGTCTTAGTCTTGTCGGATATTCGGGTTCATATCAGCAATATAGGTTGGTGTTGGTTATTCGGGGTTTTTGGCGATTCAGGTTTATATTGGCAATTCGGGAATGTATTGATGATTCCGGATTGTCTGTAATTTATCTTTGTATCTACAATTCTGGATCGTGTTGGTAAGTCTTGTTTGTCGGCAATTTAGCTTTCTGTCTGGAACCACAGCTCGAATAAACAGACCGAAGTTGGATTAAACCGATAGTAGTCGAGTTATAGCAACCGAAGTTAGATTCAACAGACCGAAATCCGATTAAACCAAGCGGATTCCAGTTGAACTAACTGAAATTGTGTTTAACCACGCGAAGTTGGATTCAACTGACAGAAATCCGTTTAAACTAACCTGAGTTCAGTTAAGACAATCAAAATTTCGTAAAACCACCCGAAAGTGGACTCAACAGATCAAAACTACCAACCGAAATCGGATAAAACCAACCAAAGTTGAACTAAACAGATCGTAGTCCTATTAAAATGCGCGGAGTCGAGTTAGACCAACCCAAATTTGATTTAACCAGCCGTAACTGGATAAAACAGGCCAAAATCCCATAAAACCTACTGGAGTGCAGTTAAATCAACCGTAATTGTGTTTGACCAATCGAAATCGTGTTCAACCAACCGATGTTGGATTAAATCGACTGTAGTCGAGTTATAGAATTCATCCAACCGGAGTTAAGAAGATCAAAATTTCGTTCAACTACCCGAAGTTGGACTCAACATCAAAATTAAACAGCCCGGAGTCGATTTATACCAACTGAAATTGGATGTAAGTACCCGAAACTGGATTCACCAGACCGAAAAATTATTAAACCAACCGAAGTCCAGTTAAACCAATCGAAATCGTGTTTAACCACACGAAATTGGGTTCATCCTACCGAAGTTAGATTCAACAGACCGAAATTTAAACGGACCAAAGTTCAATTAAATCGACCAGATTATCGAAATTAGGTTCAACCAACCGATAAACCAACGAAGTCATGTTAAACTAATCATTTTTTAGTTCAGGCAGCAAAAATTGGATGCAACAGACCAGAGTCCGATTATACAAGCGTAGGGTTAAACCAAACGAAATTGGGTTCTACCAACCGATTAAACCGACGAAATCACTTTAAACCTATTGGGTTCAACCCACAAAAGTTCGAGTCAACAGACTGATTTCCGATTAGACCGATCGAAATCGGAAATTGAGTTAAACCAACAAAATTGTATTCAACAGACCTTAGTCGGATTAAACAGATCGAAATCGGAAAATTAAATATTGGGTTAACGCAACAAAGTTGGATTCCAGACCGATTAACAAAAAATAGCCCTGCCTTAAAAAGATAATTACATTTACAACACATTCTGTGTTGTGTAAAAAGGTGTGAGGCTTCCAACACCCAGTGAGACCCTTCAACATTCCAAAAAAAATCCGATGTACAGAACAAAAAAATTCCGTAAACAATTTCTAAGAATCATAAACAAAGCGCTTATGTGACGAGAAACCATCAAATTCCGGATAACACAGGTGACAGACTTTCGATAGCCGAAGTTAAGTCCTGTTATTAAAGGCAAGGACCTTCGACAAGAATGTTTAAATTCTCTTCGGGATACAGAACGACATTCGGTTCGGTGTCCCAGCGGTGTCCTAATTTCCAAAACAGACTGAATTCCATAGGTTCCGTGGGTTGCCATAAAATTGGAGCTAGACTTAAGATTAATTAACTTTAGTTTTATATTGGTACTATGTTTTTTACAAGACAAGAATAACATTTGAAGGCTAGAATAACTTCAATACACACATTTATACTGCAGTCTTCTCTTTGCAGGCAATGTAGAGCATATAATGCTCTCGAATAATGTAGTTCTTAAAGGAAAATATTACTGTACATGAGTACTTTTAATAAATATTATTGAAGAGCATGTTTGAAGAATGGGGGATTTTCTAATTTGAGATTTCTGATCGTAATTCACTTCACAGACATCCGTTCAGTGGTGGAAAATGTGCGAATGCGCTATGTTGAGCAACCTAAATGGCATGACGCTCAACACAACGGCACTTTTAGTGTCTTTGGCAGCCCCTAGCAACTAGAATCAGGCGTGGTGGCCTACACAGTACAACACATGGTTTTGGGACTCAGTTCTGAGAACTGCATGTGAAAGAAGCCACAAAAAGGAGAAGTTCTGCATCATTCGTTTTGTCACGTTACATGCCATAATAATTTAATATCGATTTGAAGTTAGTAAGTATCGTATAGGGGAATTTAGATCACGTTTTAGGCTCTTTTGTTTTACATAACATAAATACTGATTATGATTATCATAAGAAATATTCCACGTTAATCATACGACACGGAGTACAACAGTTTTACTGTAACTGCTACAAAATAAACCCAGTTCAAAATCATTTGATGGGTGGAAAAGTGAAAATGTTGCTCATGTAGGGGAAACGTTATATGAATGGATTAAAGGAATTGAAATTCTTATTTCTTTAAATTGGTTTTATAGAACACTGTATAGACCAGGTGCCTCCATCCAATTGGCGGAAGTCCTCGAAAAATACAAGGCTGACATAACCGCTTTACAGGAAATCCGGTGGACGGGACACAGGTGCTCGCGCAAGAAGACGTGCGACATCTACTATAGTGGCCATGCGGACAAGCACGAGTTTGGTTGTGGATTTGTGGTTGGCAAGAGACTGCGACACCTTGTCTCAAGGTTCAACCCGGTGTGTGAACGTATAGCCACCATAAGAGTCAAAACAAAGTTTTTCCACATAACACTTATATGTGCCCATGCTCCGACAGAAGAAAAAAGCGATGAGGACAAAGACGAGTTCTACGAGAGCCTAGAAAATGTATATGACCGTAGCCCCAGCCATGACATCAAAATTGTACTAGGCGATTTTAATGCTAAAATAGGCAGGGAGACCGCATTTGAGCCTACAATCGGAAAATTCAGTCTGCACACCGAAACGTCTAACAATGGCATCAGACTGATTGATTTCTCTGCAGTAAGAAATATGGTAGTTAGCAGCACTAGAGTTGACCATAAAAATATTCATAAGGCAACATGGTTATCTCCAGATCATTTGACGAGGAATCAGATAGATCACGTGGTAGTCGATGGAAGGCACGCATAGAGTGTTCTGGACGTACGAGTGATCAGGGGTGCGAACATTGACTCTGATCACTTCCTTACCGCAGTTAAGGTACGCACTAGGCCTGGTACGATGATGAATGTCGCAATGCCACGAGAGAGACGGCATTGCGACATACAGGGCAAAACTGCAGCCAATGGCAACTCGAGCTGTTCGTAAACGGCACAGGGAGAAGAGACGAGAGTCTTTTTAGAAGAAAAATGAAGGAGCTGAAGAAGAGGCAGGATGAGTGCACTGAGTTGCTCCGAAGTAGAGGGGAAGCCCGTAAATTATACAAGAGAGTTAAAGCGAGAACGCGTGGAACAGGGTTGCCCTCCTGCAAGGACAGCGATGGTCAGCTAGTGACGGACCCGGATAACGTTCTGAAGATATGGAGAGATCACTTTAAAAATTTACTGGATACTGACACCACTCCAGAAGACCCCGCTCCAATCCATGACTATGGTATTAACTGTCCACCTCCGAGCCAGAGCGAGATACGTATGGTCATGTCCCGCCTTAAAAACAACAAAGCTGCTGGAGCCGATGGTCTCCCTGCTGAATTGTTTAAGGCTGGCGGGGAGGAGCTGATTAGGAGCATGCATCAGCTCATGGAGAACATCTGGCAAGAGGAGAGCATGCCCGGGGATTGGAGTCTCAGTCTGTTATGTCCCATATACAAGAAAGGAGATCGTAGTGAATGTAAGAACTACCGTGTAATAATCCTATTACCAATTGCGTACAAGGTCCTTTCAAGCATATTGTGCGAACGTCTAAAGCCAACTGTAGAAAAACTAATTGGACCATATCAGTGCGGCTTTAGACCTGGCAAATCTACGACGGATCAAATATTCACCTTACGACAAATCCTGGAAAAAACCCATGAAAAGCAGATCGACACCTACCACCTCTTTGTCGACTACAAAGCTGCCTTCGACTCTCCGATAAGGAATAGGCTTGTCTGAGTTTGGTATTCCTGCAAAGCT